>JAIGNY010002020.1:1267500-1935000 GCA_020152595.1 Chiridota heheva
ATCTATACTGTTTATATAATCTTAATACTTTGGGCGAAAAACCATTCCACTGCAGGCTGGAAATTCTTACAAAAATAAGACTCTTTTTGCACTTATAGGTAATTCTTTTATCATCTACGTGAAAACCTATCATACTTTTCAATGATTTTCAAACTATATATGTCATTCATCTGTTTTAGGTCACATATCAATGCTTTGGAAAGAGAAAATGCTGAGGTAGACATTGACCTGTGCCTTGCAACAAGTGAAGCCAACAGTAAGAAAGATGAGGGTAACTGCGATGTCCTCATGCACCTCGTGGATGACTGCAGTGACCTGAAGAGCCAGACTTATGAGGAGAGACAGGTGATCGAGGATCTCACCCAAAGGTTAGAAACATCACCTTGTTATTAACAGTGTGCATAATAAATAATACAATTGTTACATCAAATGATACTTTGTTTAGGATAACTGTGGCATGGGAAGACAACAGAATTATAAGATAGTTAGCTTTATTAAGTAAATATCTCATAATATTCATAGTATTATTATTTTTCTTCAAAATGATACAGATATTTTGAACTTGTTTGGTGAGTGCCCTTTGTATTTGCCAAAGTCTTTAGTGTACAGTATGTTGATTATTAGCATATCTAAGCAAGGTGTGAACACATACACAATAGTAAATTTGAATATATTTTGGGTTGACACATGGGTAAACAGATTGATTTTTTATCTAAGCATTATGTTCTTGCAAAGATAAATTTACTCAATTCAATTTTAGATTGGGGCAATTGATATAGGGACCTTTATTGTGCTACAAAGTTCTTAAAGTGTCGGCATGGGAATCCAGGGATCACTTTTGTTGTCAAGTTGGAAGAATTATCTAATTATTCTTATGCATCTAGAACAGTGGCATAGTCATCCTCCCAAAAGTATGGGTGTATCTATGTATGTGTATAGAAAATGGAAGGGGGAGGGCAGTGGACATTGATAATGCTATTTTTGGCTACACCACCGATCTAGAGTTGAACCCTTTCAAAGTGGGAAGCTTCCAGCTACGGCCCAGGTACAACTGATTTTTATTTACCTTTGCCAAACTTTATCTTACATCATCATCTTACAAATGATTATGTCGTACTGAACAATATTGCAAAATAAAGTTTAAAACATGCCAATTTGTTAGAGCACCTTTTGTTTTTAATTCTTATGTACGGAAATTCTGTATTTTGGTTTTATTTCAATGGGAAAGAAAGATATTTTGATTCATATTTGATAATTGTGTTGAACATGATGTACTGTTAAATACTACGTTTCATACATATTTTAATCAACAGTTTTTTTTTCCTTGATCAAAGGTCAAAGATCTAGAATTGAAGGTTCAACAACAACATAATGCAACTGGAGGATTTCAGGTGGATACCATCAGACACAAGAACACACAAAACCATATCAGAGTTATGGAGAACCGCTTAGATAAGGTAGCAATTTCTCACTCATGATACCTCTAAGTAACATAACCACAGTACAATTTGGTCACAAGACCAGGGATCAAGGATTTGTTAAAGTATAATATATCTTTTACAGTATCTGATTTAGGTAAGTTTTAAGAAAGTTAGGAACTTGGATGATTTGTAAGTAAGGAACCAACTAATTTTAAAGGCTTATGAGGATTGCTTTTTTCCCAAGCCATATCAAACAAATAGGTATTTCTGGGTTTCTTGAATACTCACTTTTCATTGAATTTCAGGCAACTGTAGCTTTTAACTCCACTTTGACTGAGAATGCTGATTTGAGAGAGCGCATAGAGCACCTACGCCAGGAGAGAGCCCTCTATGACAATTTGTATCGGAAGCTTATGAAGGAGCAAGATGACCTGAAGAGTGGAATGAGTGAGGTCATTGAAGAGTCCACTCAAGCATATGATGCAAGGTAGGTTCACTCCAGCCTGTGATACAAGATTGATCAATTACTAGTGATGTAAATAAGGTCCGCTCTTTTTGCTGGGGTACAGAGAGCGAAGCATGACTCATCCTGCAATGCAAGCTGTTAATCAAATCCAGCTCTTTAATTAGATTTGTGATCAGGGACATATCCAGAGTAGGAGCATGGTTCTCTTAATACCCTAAATTAGCCTAAAACTTCAGTTCCAAGCCCCATAGATCAAAGTGCACATATTATTTCTTAAGATATGCAGGACCCTTTCCCTCCTCCCCCATTCACGCCTAAATTTCCTGGTGCCAGAGCAAGTAAGGTCCATTTAAGCCTATATAAGCATGTCATACAATAGAATTGTATGAGGTGCGTATTGGTAGTGCCTAATATGCAAAAGTTCCTCTAAAGTTGCTGCTGTAATTCTAACTTGAAATTTCTGAATGTGTGAATTATCAACCTCTGGGTCTACAAGCGAAAGGTTAATTGAAGACTTTAGTTAATTCACATGGGTTACAATGGCCAAATATTTCATCGCATGCTATCTGTGGTCTTCACCTGTTTTAATCACAACATTGCAGGTGGTGCCTATACACCCTCTTTACAGTTGTTGCAGGGTTCTAACTACAATGGGCAGCGCCATGTGGGCCCGCCCAGGACTAGCAATTCCCGCCCAGCACTCGGCTCTAAGATTCACTCTTCCATCCGGCACTCAAAAGTTCAATTCAGGAAATTGATTAAGCATTTAAACAGGTTACCTTTCAAATTTGCTCTATTTATGTCATCTGCTGATTTACACACATAACATAACATAAATTACTCACAATAAAGTCCGATTAAAACAACTGAACTATACAGGATTTTAACACAATTGAACGTACACATTATCATAAAATCACCCATACATGTCACCTACATAAATTGCTCACATGCACACAGTTCAGGTTCACGTTTTAATCCTTGTGAATCACTGCTGGCAGCTTACCAAGTCCATCACTTACCATACTAACAAACTTTAACAAAGTAGATATTATACCCCAAGGCCCGAGGCGTGCTTATAGACTGGTCCAAATGTAAGTAACCAATCACATTTGTTATAAACTTCATATGCACTGAACATTATAATGGACTGATCTATATTCTTGAGATTTGTGGGGAATTTGATATTGACAAAAGTTGTGTAGTTAACTTGAAATAATTGTAGTATAGCTTTTGTTGAACGATAATGGACGAAAATAAAAGTGGTAAAATGTTTGGGCTAGATGAATAACAATGGGAATTGAGATGAATTGGGAGGAGAGTTTCTGACAAAAAAAAACTTTTTCATTGACAATTTGTCAACTTGACAATTTTTTTAATAAAAGTGGACTAAATTTAAACAGTTCTTTATGTGAGGGGCATCTAGGAGGTCACCCTGGGGATGCCACTGATTGTCACTGGAGCACAGCACTCAAATTTGTCTAGCTAGAACCATGAGTTGTTGTACATTGAAATGTGCAAATCCATATACACAATCACATTTTCCTTTTTGTTAGTTTGTGTGTGTGTTTGTGAAATTTTATATATCCCAAATTAGCAGAGAAATTCAATTATCATATTTCTTATCTTTTCCAGAGATGAAGCTCATACCAAAATGTCCTCCCTTCGAGAGAGGAGTGAAAAGGACCAAACTACATATAAGATGGAGCTGAAGGAACTGAAGCGTATCATCACTCATGAACAGAGGCTGAAAGAATTCATGAATGTTAAAGCACAGGAGAGAACTGAAATCAAGGCAATAGAGACTGCCAAGAGGAGGAGAAAAGGTAAGATTAATGTAGGTTTTGGAAATCAACAATGCTTTCAGTTTTCTCAGGATGTTTACTTGCAGAATATTAACGGATTAGTTCAGTGGTCAAGCAAGTTCATCTCAAATAAGAGAGGAGCTCAAAAGAAACAAAATGGTGAAAAACCTATTCCACTAAAGACATATTCAAGATTAAAGTTCTGTCTCACCTGTGTAGAAATGAATGATGTAGTAAGTATACTGTAGAAGGTTGGTGCCCTCAGATTGGCACCTTCAAACTGACATTCTTAACAATTGTTAATGTATTTTAAAGAAAATTTGTTTTTAATTTTTTTTTTTTTTTTAATTGTTTTTCTTCAAAAGTTTCTTCAGGTGGTAAATTATAATTACACTTACTTAATTCTGATTTTCTACTTTTTTGACTTATCTAGTGGTTTATAAGCCACAAAATTGCAGAAAAACAACATGGTAGAATACATATAAACTTTGAGGAATCTGAGATTGTGATATGACAACTAGTCTGATTTCAGCTGTTTCTACACAAATGATACTTTAAAATAAAAGAACTAAAATATCTCTTGGAAGAAGATTTTTGAATCCTCTCTTTACCTTATTTTTTTTTTCCCCTTTCATATGAGTTGAAGTTGTTTGGCCACTAAACTAATCTTTTAAATATACATGTGAAAAGGTAATCCTAGCAAGACCACATAATTGTCTTAATGTTGCTTTTTAAAGACATTGAAATTGATTACTTAGATAAACCTATAAACTGACTAGTATATATTCCTATGAGAGTGGCATTTCATAGGCTGTAGATTAAGAATAAGGAATTCATAGTATAAAAGATTATTTCAGTGGTCAAATAAGTCCATCTTATGTAAAAGAGGACTCCAAAAGAAAGCATTCAAATATCTTATTATGTTAAGGAGATATTCAAGGTTTCATGCCAGTTATTTCTACACTTACTGTAGAATCATCATGTCGAATACATTTTAGGGTTCAATATATCTATATTCCATTTTACATTTGATTTGCATCTTAGATTCTGGGAAAAACCTATGGATATATATTTCTGAGGGTAAAATACTGGAACTATTTGGCCAGCTTCAACATGGCTTGTCCTAAATTTGTTCGAGCAAATCATAACCACAAACTTACTGTAGCAAATAGTGAGATCACTTTATCTTAATTAAAATAACCACACAATAAGGTCTTCATCCATTGCTGATATGATACTCAGCACCAGCTTCCACAACAACGAAGGTTTTTAAAATAAAGAAAATAAAGAGGAAAAATCTGACCCGACCTGGTTATTTATCAGGTCGGGTCTGACTGTTTGAAAATTTAAGGAGCAGAACAACTGATGAGTGTTCATCATACCAGGGTTTGGTTTACCACAAGAAATCTTAAACTAAGAAATCAGTTTCTTCTGAATTGAATGCAAACCAACCTCTCAAGAAAAACCCCACCCAATCCCTTCCTAATATCATGATGCTGTGAAATCATGCACAGTTTTGTTAATGCATTGATAAGCATTTTGTGTGGTGTACATATATTAAACTACAACAATGCATCAGATATCATTTCATATTTCCTTCTTGGCAGAGGATAAAGCTCAGGTGCCCATGTATGAAAAGGAGATGGAATTGTTTGAATCCTGCATGGATAAGATCAAGCAAATATCTGGCGAATCAAGCTTAGACATCTTAGTCCATCGATTCATCCAGAAAGAAGAGGAGAATTTTGCTCTCTACAATTATGTAAATGAACTGAGCAGTGAGGTTGAATGCCTGCAAGAGGATGTACAGGCATTGAACACTGATATATCAAGCTTTGAGAGGCAGGAATTGGTTATCACTGGACAGAGGAAGAGAATTATGAAGGAGTTGGAGGTAATGTCATTTGCATATAATGAATGAGATGCTAGGATCAAACTTATAGAATTGTTAATGAAATTCTCTAAAAAAAGATCTTTCCATGTGCTTGACACAGAGTATACATTGTCCCATTTTCTGAAGATAAGACACCAGTATATATCACTCTCTCAGCAAATGCAAACCTATGGATTTTGAGATCGATCCTGTCTCCAGAAGTAAAGAAGGGAGCTGTTTGGAATCCCTAATTCTTTTGAAAAGTGATATTGGCAGGTGAAGGATGAGATATTTTGAATTAAAACAAAGATTTTTCTATTTTGCTGAAATTAATTCCTTATTTTAAGTTGCAATTGTACAATATTTTGATTTTATGGACAAACTTTGTATATACCCATATAACTAGAGCTTGTTACTGTTTACTTTTGTCCTTATTCACAGAGCAATTTCAATGTTATCAACACTCAGACCAGATCAGATACCAAAAGTTAATAGAAACTAACAAGAAACTTGACCAGCTGAAAACAGCCATCAGTGGAGTCTGTCAGAGGGTAGGGTGTGATGACAGCAGCATCCTGGAGAAACTGGGTTCATGTGATGGGATCAATGACCTCAATGTCATGTCCTACATGGGTCTCATTGAAAGCCTTGCCAATGAATTCCTTCTCATCCAGAATTATCAAAAATCAAAGGTGGGTTTTCATGTTGTAAGTATCCAGCAGACAAGTATGTCAGTCTGATTTTGGAAAAACAGGTACATTGCAATTAAGTTTTTCTGGGTTTTTTAGGTCTTGGATCACATTCAGCATCTCCAGGTAATTTGGGGAATAGCTGAATTAGATAAGAAGCTCTTTTGTTCATTATCCAAGTACAATATGATTTTATAAATTATCCATGTCATCTATGTTTACTTCTATATTTACTGTTATCTTTACTCAATGGTAAATTGGCTATAGCGGAATCGGTGAGAAATTCTTCCCATGCCAATTTTGTGCCCCAACATCTACAACATTGCTATTTCAGTGCCCTCACTAAATATTTCTTAAATGTTATACACGTTTTGTGTCCGCTTAAACCATACCCAAAATAAACTGCATATGTACAGAGTATGTATAGTTGTACACTGTATGTATAAAGTGTAAGGGCAGTGATGCGTAAATTTTGGTGGCCTTGATGTTCGATTTTCTAACATGTGGAAAAGCTGAACATCGCTGATGTAAGGGCACGAATCTTTCATGCATATTTTCATATTAAAGTACTATATAATATAATTTATTTGGTAGAAGGCACTTATTCATTGGTACATGTAGATACTGGACAAAATGTGATCAGATTTTGGCTTTCATTCTCTGTTCAAAACTTTTTGCAATTCCAGGAGGTTGCAGAGAGCAAAGCTCATGGTGATGCACCTGCCACAAGCACAGCAGTGACTAAGCACCCAGGGAGCATGACTGCAGCACGTTTAAGACCAAGATCTGTGCCTAGTGTCAGAATTACACCCCCAAAGATTGAACATCAGTGAGTATTGTTTTAAAACGAATGATATCTGAGTTTTATGATTCATGTCTGCAGGAGAAGATATTACATAGAATGGTAGACATGAGTGTATGCCTTTTTGTTTGCTGCAGGTATGAGAAATATAAAACATTGAATATTTTGTCAATTTCCCCTTTTTTAAGAGAATCTATATATTTATTTGTTCATACAATATTTCTGATTTATTGAATAAGTCATATAATGAATTAGAATTATTGTAATAAAAATAGGTTCCTTGATAAGATTATAAATCAGGGCAATGTCATATGCCTTTTACTTGTCATTCAATACAACAAAAATGTGTAAAGCTGTAAGGTCTTTATGATCATATTTTACATGTAGTAATAAATGCTAATATTTGTTCAAAATGCATACCACCCACAAATTAGCCAGTAGAATAGCAAGATTTGAGGGCTGAGATGGTTTTTCAACGTATTCCCAGGTGCAAATCATAGACTACTTCAAATATCTTTTTCATTGTATTGTAGGGAAGAAGAGCTTGGAAGCGATGACTCAGAGGATCTCTCAATCAATGATCAGCAGGTGCTGTCTAGAGAAGAGTTATCGAAAAGACTAGATAGATTGTTTCATAAGAAGGAACGACTGAAAGCAAGAGAAGCTCTGAGGTCCAAGACACCAACAGCCCTTGAATCTAAAACACCAAGCAGAAAGCAGTGACACAGCACCATATAAACTTTATGAATTTTGAGGATCAAGTAAAAAAACTAAACAATAAGTTGTATTATTAAAAAGTTCAACTGGCAGCTCATTCTAAATACCTGCCATATTAACAGAGACTTGTGAGGATTTAAAAAGTAAAAGGTGCACTTGAAGTGCATCAAATAATTTACTTTGTACAAAATATTTAGAAGATTGTTACAAAAAATGATTTTTAGGTAAGACATTTAGAAAAATATGGTACAAATGTTTCGAAACTTTATTCCATTATTATAGATCCTCAGTAAAATCAAAATACAAAATTAAGAATACATAACGAGAGAAGTTGTTTAGCTTTGAGGTCTTTATCAATTTTGAAATATATCAGCATTAATATTCAAATTTTGGCTTTCAAGAAAATAAATACTTGGTCAATAAACACATTCCTGTTTGGTTTTTTCTGAAATAATTTTGTTTCCTATGAAGAGAGAAAGTGATTAAGAAAAATATGAGACAAGTGGGATCATCAACAGAGTAAGTGGTAGCCAGGGCCATAATTATCATGTGGAAAGTGGGGGGATCATGGTCTTTTATCCAAAAAGAGTCCCCATGTCCCCCCAGGAATTATGGCCCTGGTGGTAGCACATGGATTTAACCAGAATTAGTTCAATTTAGACATACTGATTTGCTGGCTGAAAAGACTAGTGACACCTGGAGCTAGCATAAGTCAAGTGGTTTGTAATTCCATATATTTTTATTCCTCCACCAAAATTGTTAACGACTGTCCCTGAAAAAGATATCTTGAACATTGTCAATGCTAGAGCCATAATTCATTTTCCCCCTCCCTCTCCCCATTTTCAGTTAGGATTTAAGAAATACATACTTTTGATAAATGTTGTTCCTCCCTCTTCGTGGAGGAAACTTATGACCATGTTGCCTCTTTTCATTTCATGAAGGTGAATTATGGCCCTAGGTCATGCAATTTATGGAAGAAAAAAACAATTCTTATATACACAGACCAAAAAATGATATTGCATGCGGGCTAAGTTGCCTATAGATCTTGTACACTAACCATCAGCAATATTTTGTCTCAGTTTAATCATTTCATTCATAAGTCAAAAGCCTGGGTATCCCATTGACCGACAAATACACTCAGAAATTAATGCATAATGTCTTTGCAAATTGTACATTGCAATTTGCCAAGGCATTTTGGTAAAACTAAATGTGTTTTCACATCAATTGTATTCTAATAACACTGCAAATATCTATTGGCACTATTAAAGGGGATGAAAATCTTATCCCAAGAACATTGCTTAATACATCACCAGCGACATACCAGTGGCATCACTTCAGCTGCAGTTTTTGATTGGCTTGTTAGTATGTGTATAAATATAATCCCCTAACGGATTGTATTGCATATGTCTCCAAATTAAAAGGAGAAATTACCTTTAATATATGACACCTACTCAAGGCAAGACGACATGTTGCTACAAGAAATTAACCCTATACCATAAGTTTCTTGATTTAAAAAATTTAAGTGAGTTCACAAAAACAAATTAATTTTGTTCTTATGTTACCGCAAATACATTTTTGCTGATAACTTGGACTATTCATTAAGTACATCCATCAATACAGGAGTGAAAAGACCTGATTAAAGAACACTGATAGCAGCATTGGCAGGGTGTGAACATGGGGTACTGTTATAGATAGTATCCCTGGTGTGAGACATTTGTTTCAAGGGGAAACTCACATGCAGGAGGGTGACCTAGGAAGGGGATCCATCGTCAAAAAGGTTTTTTAACAGATTAAGTAAATAAATTGAAAATTCAGTCCTTTCAAAGTATATTGTCATATGATAGTTATGACACCTCAAGTTTGTGCAAGTGTAGAAATGTTGTGAAGATTGTTGCACCATGATACAACCAGTCATGATTAAAATGCTAATTTATTTTCCAGATGAACTTTTGACTGTTCAAAAATAGTGGATATGGAACAAGAATGAGGGTAATATACAGACAATTTACTCCCAATGAAAATGATTTGGTGGGGAGAGTCAATTTCCTCCATGATGTCGCACCACTAATTGTTAAGAGGGACATATCTGTTTTAAGTGTTCACTTTTGATGTGCCAACAAAATGAAATACATTGGTGTATCTACAGTACTTGTCATCTGAATATAGTCAAAAATCTACCACCTTTACACCTAAAACATGCCCCTCAATTTTTTGTTTATTTTATAAAAACATTTCACCAATGTTTGAGTTAGCCAGGTGGTAATCACTCTCACATATGCACAGAATGTGAATTCCCAGCTAAGGTGGCGATTTCTTTTTAACATTGGAAGGAAGGGAAGGGGAGGGGGACTCGGACAAATTCAAGTGGGCCATATAGGCTTTACACTTATTTTAGACTTCGTTTTTTACTGGGCACATAGGCATATTCGTCCCCCTTCCGCTCCCCCCCAAACAATTATACATTTGGAGGGAACATGTCTTCCCCACCCCCACCTCTGTGATTTCCACGTGTGCTCAAAGTTGTAGCCATTTGAAAGAAATTTAGCCTTGCTCATAAACCCTCTACCAACCCACTTTTTGGCATCCTTTGCTATTTTTTTCTTCTTCAGATGTTGGTAATAAACATGAAACTATAATCATAATGATTATAATTTGTCATTTATGTTAGCATGAGAAATTCTTGGCAATTTTATATGATCAGTCATGGCCATTGTGAAGTACAGTACAGTGCAGTGGTTGGTTGAAAGTTCGTTTTGTCTCGATCGGATTTGTTTCTCAGCAACATCTGTCACGTGATAACCACTCTTAAGAACTTTTGCATCATTAATTTGGTTGGCCGAGCAAGTATTATTTCCTTTAAATTAAGTAACTTTCAAGACGTTTGGCTGGATTTCAACTTTGCTAAGAAGACGCAAATAAATGGTGCCTTCAAGTTGACCATTGCCTGGTGACTTTTGTTGTATTTCATCTCGGAGTTAAAGTATATCAAAATAACACGCCAGTGTGTTACTCATGTGCTCACCAGTTACGCGAAAATTGTCTTTACAGAGTGTGAGTAACCAAGATTCTAGAACTTGAAGAGTGGAAAATCGCGAGGCCAAGACCAAATTTAATTTTGAATAAACCTGTGAAAACTTGAAAAGGTTACAAAATTTACACGGTTCTTAGAAAATTGATGGGTATTCAGCACTGCACATTGTTGTAATGAAATGTTTTTGCAACTTTAGGAAATCACATGTTGAAATTTTTAAGGTACAACTAACGTTAACGTTTGGCTAACATTTAGGCTATAGAATTACAGGTTCATTTCAAAATACACCTGGATGTCGGCAGTGAGGTCACGATCCACTGACCTCATCCCACATGAATATGCATTGTTCTTTAATAAGTTCTTGAACATGAATATGCATCAATCCTCGTGACTTGACGCAAGCCGGGGGGGCCGGCCGCGCGCGGGGGAAAGGGACACTTCCACACTGAAGTGGTAGGTATGTGCCGCCCAGGATTTCAAAAGTGGACTGCAGTATGAGATATTTTTTGGTAACTGCAGTATAACAGTATATGATTTTCATACCTGCAGTATGAAATTAAGTGATTTTTGATACCTGCACTACAAAATTTGATCAAAGGCAACTGCTCAGGTGGCACATAAATATATATACCTCACATATGGAAGTGCCCCCTCCCTTCCCAGGCAGGGATTAACCAGAGAGCACACCCTATGCAATCCATTGGCTATTTAAAATAGCAAAGTGAAGTAGAACATTCCAATTTACGTTTCTCAAAATGATAAAGAAATTATTCATAAAAAGTTTCAAAAATTGACTTACTGTTTAAAATAGTGTTAGACTTTATCATAACCTTACCTAATTTAACTTAAATGTCCTAAAACTGTAGCGAAATAGCATTTTTATCAAAAAGTTTAAAAGTTATTCTTCGTCCATATTGCTTGTCCACCGCATATAAAATGACTAACTGCGTATTCGTGCAATTTTGTGTAATTGTAACTTTTGGGTGTATACAAGTAAATGGAAGGATGCAAAATCTTTTCATGGTGCTCACACGATGGTCTATTCACCATGGGCAAAAATATACACCAGTTCATAGTTTAGTCCTCTATTTTGAGTTGTGAGTAAATAAACAATTTCTTTATTGACTAACGAAATGTTTAAAGTCACTTTATTTAAAAGTCTGTCGCTTCAATTGTTTTTCTTTTCCTAATATGTTATGTAACTTCTGGTATTCTAGGTAATGTTAAGTCATCAGGAAAAACCCATGTCATCCTAACACAGAAAGTGAAATTTTGGGCAGATTTTATAACCTTAGGCCATGTACAATGTGCGTATTTCTAAGCAATGCACAATAAAACTCGGGTGTATCAAGAACGTATTTTTCTGTGCGCTCGTTGTATGTTTACTAGCTGTGTGCTCGTCTTGTTTGTTTACTCGCAACTAGAAGGTAAAACGTACTTGTGCGCATGAGCAAACTGGAACTGTACTGGTGTATTCAAAATTGTGTGTTGTGCAAGATTGATTTACAAATATAATATCTTATCAATTAATTTTTTTGTTACTCCCAAACTTCTTGCTGCTTTCTCCATGCTGGTTTTGCATAAGGACTAAGCATAAGGAGGCCAAATACAGTACACCTTACAAAAAAAACACCTTACAGTACTGGTTCAAGATACATTAAGTTCTATTCACATGTAGTTGTGTGGTATGTGTATGACATGCTTGGAGCTGAGAACGCATGGTAAGAGATACGTATGCGCAAATTTGCAAACGCAAATGCGTTTCCAAAAAATTAAGCTGCCATCCAAAAAAGTGTCAATCATTTGCGAAAGCTCTCTCATTTCTGTTTGTGCTCATGATCATATATACAAGCGTGCGTACATTGTTTTGGTTGGAACACAGGTCATTTTTTTTAACAAAAGGTTTTTTTAACGGGAAAACTTTGTCTTCAAGAATGACCTATCATAAAAAAAATTCGATGGATTACTAAAGAAGGAATTAAAAGTATGTATGGTTGAATTTGTAGATGAAAGTAAGAAAGTTTTCATATCCCAAATTAAGTTGCACTAAATTTTTAGTGCAACTTTTTTGGATGCCCATTGACTTTTGCTTCAGTGTGTGGTTCAATTTTTTCAATACACATGCATTTATGCCCAAATCCATAGGAATTGGATCACTATGTGATTTGGGCATAAATATTTTTGCTAGCCGGGGATAAGCCATAGTTTGGACTTAAAGTATTAATAAGTAGAAGATCTAACATAAATATGCATCGTTCTTTAATTAATTTTATAGTACAATTCTGGCGACCGTGCGACTTCGCGATGCAAGCCAGGGATTAGTGAGATAAAGACCTCACTCAGTAAGCACTACTCGCAAAGCAATATCTGCATACTGAGTGAGACCATGCATAATACACGTAGTGTTAAAAACCACTCAAACAATAACAAATTAGATAATCATTAAATAAAAACCCTTCTCAAAACTGACACAAGTACTTACAAGCTACGATTTTGATTTCATTAGGATCTTGAAACTTTAAAGTATCTTTCAAACTAAGTAGCAAATGAAATGATGAACATTTTGTATGTAAAAAACTAAATTACGGAAGAAATGACATTTTGATCACCTCGCAAATAAAATGATGAACATTTTGTATGTAAAAAAACTAAATTACGGAAGAAATGACATTCTGATCACTTCGCAAGTCCCTCACTTTTTGAAACACATACACAATTAGTGGTGCGCATATCACCCGAGTGCGCTGGCAACTGCTATTTGGAAAATGTTCGTCAGTGAATGCGCGTAGTGTTTGATATAATGCTATACGCACATTGACTTCACCGATGGTCTATTCTTCGACCATTTTTTTAACTAATGAGATACATTCACCCAAGGCGCTGTTCGAAAAATAAGCCACTAGTGAAGGCTCTTGCACAGAACGTAACTTTTCACAGTTTTCTTCATTAAGCCCAACGCCCAAAACATAAGTGAATGTCTCAATATAGTATTATTGACTACAGTGTATATACATTTGTTTAGTTTTACGTAAAAGTGTTCCATGACGATGAAAGGCCTTGTCAAAAGTTGACCTGATGTCATTGCGGAAAGGTCTAGTTATTCTAGCGGGTAGCCGAAATTCATCTACGCTTCTGTGATAAGCCAATGCAGCAGTTTCAATGTTATAAAGTTTATAGCATTTTCTGATTGTATAGCAGCCATATACAGTGGCTATAGCATTTACTACAGTCAGATGTTATCTGACTATAGGCCATAGTTTGGACTTTATTAATAAATAGCAGATCTTCCAACATGAATATAAATCATTCTTTAATTAAACTTATAGTATAATCCTGGTGGCCTTGCGACTTTGGGCGCAAGCCGGGGATTGGCCATAGTTTGGACTTTATTGATAAATAGAAGATCTTCCAATATGAATATAAATCATCCTTTAATTAAACTTATAGTATAATTCTGGCGACCGTGTAACTTTGCGTCGCAAGCCGGGGATTGGCCATAGTTTGGACATTAATGTGTTCAAACTTAATTGGCTCAGCTCGAAATGAATTACACGGGAGCCCTCTATTAATGTACTATTGTATCATTTTATATGTAACAGACCTCGGAAGCTTGCAACAAAGGTTGTATTTTCTGAAACTGCGAAAGTGAAATTTGTAGGCCTACTTGTACTACTACCTAGGGACCTATATAAAGTAGGCCTTAAAGTTACTGATATTGTAACAACCCATTTTACACATTTGTTATCATATTTGGGACATTTTTGTTAGCCTACAGTGTAATTAGGTTGTTGTAGATACCTTGTTGTCAATGTCAACTAGGCTAACCTTAGCCTAGTACAAATCTACATACTCCAATTCCTTAGCTCTGATTTAGAGTATGAATCATTACATACATAATTTTACACACTTAACAAAGTCAATAGGCTTCAAACATGTGTTTTTAAAATAATTTGCCCAGAAATTTTGAGCAACTTGATTTTCGATATGAGGGCTTTCATATTTTAACCTGAAAATCAGCACACTGAAACTTGAAATTGTTTTACACATTGTGAATATTGTAATAACTCAATTGCTATCCTAAAAGATACATTTTGCGTTAAAAATACAATTTTAACACATTTTTTGTAAGCGTCTTGACAAAAATGTAACTCACACGTAAGCATTATTTCCAACCAATAAGAAGATAGAACGCTTGCGTAAAGAAATTATTGACATATTGTGAGTGCATATCTGCATCTTCTGTGCAGCCTCGAGCATATGAATGCACCATTGTGCATCCTACGTGCGTGTTAAGTGTGACGCGTACAATTTGTATGTATCAATATTAACAAAAGAACAAGGGCATTGAGGTAGTAAACTTTGAATAATGCCTAATGTTGAGGGCGTTGGTGTTAATTTTCATGTTCTTTTGTGACCACTACTGTAGGAGAGGTAATTAGCAATCGTGTCTACTAACCTTAGCCAGGCAGCATACCCTATGTAATCCAATGGCAATTTAAAATGGTCAAGTTGAACAGAACACTCCAATTTATGTTTCTCAAAATGATCAAGAATTCATTAATGAAAAGGTTCTAAAATTTACTTACTGTTCAAAATATTATTAGACAATACTATAAACTTACTTAAAATAACTTAAACATTCAAAAACTGTTACGAAATAGCGTTTTTATCAAAAAGTTGTGCGAAATATTTTCTCCATTCACCAGTACTGCTTGACCACCGCGTATAAAATGACTAACTGCATATTCGTGTAAATTTGTGTGCTCATATCCCACAGGTGTATACAATTAAATGGGAGGGTACAAAAAGTATTCATTGGCGCTCACACGATAGTCTATCACGATGGGTGAAAACATTCGCAATTGACTTGTGTGCAAGATTGATATACAAATGTATATCTTATTAATTAATTGGTTTGTACTTCCAAACGTCTTGCCGCTTTCTCCATGTTGGTTTTGCATAAGGACTCAGCTTAAGGAGACCAAATACACTTTACCACAAAACGCCTTACAGTACTATCATTTAAGTTACATTAAATTCTATTCATATTTGCGGTACGCTTACTACATGCTTGGAGCTGAGAATGCACGGTAAGAGATGGGTATGCGCAAATGCTTTTCCTGAAAAATTGGGCTGCCATAAAAAAAAGTCATTCATTTGCAACATTCTTGCATTTCAGTTTGTGCTCACGATCATAGATGTAAGCGTGCGTACATCATATTGGTTCAACACAGATCATATTTTTTGACAAACTTTTTTATAGTGAGAAAACTTTGTCGTCCGGATGGCCTATCATAAATTTTCATCAATGGATTACTACAGAAGTAATCAAAGTACAGTATGTATGGTTTAATTTTTAGATAAAAGTAAGAAAGTTTTCATATCCCAAATTGTGTTGCACTAAATTTCTAGTGCAACTTTTTTTGACATGTGTTGTAGCCCATTGACTTTGCTTCAGTGTGTTGTTCGATTTCTTCAATACAAGTACATTCATGCTCAAATCCTACGGATTTGGGTCACTATGTGATTTGGACATGAATATTTGTGCTAGGCTAACCTTAGAGTAGCACGAATAATATTCAAGCCCAAATCATGTAGTGACCTAGTAGACATGATTGCTGATAAATAACCTTTTCTATTGTACAGTGGTTACAAAAGAACATGAAAATAAATTGACACCGACGCCCTTAACTTTTGCCTTATATAACCATTCAAACATAAACATTAGAAACTTATTTCAACTTATGTTTTGGTAGATTGTTTGTTGAAAAGATATCGCTGCCACTGGCTCTTACGATATGTTTATCATTGCGATATCGTGATATTTTTTTCTCTCCTTGATATCAAAAATTGTTTGTTGAAAAGAAATCGCGACCACTGGCTCTTACGATATGTTGATCATTGCGATATCGTGATATTTTTTTCTCTCCTTGATATCAAAAATTGTTCGTTGAAAAGAAATCGCGACCACTGGCTCTTACGATATGTTGATCATTGCAATGTCTTGATATTTTTTTCTCTCCATGATATCAAAAATTGTTCGTTAAAAAGAAATCGCCGCCACTGGCTCTTAAGATATGTTGATCATTGCGATATCATGATATTTTTTTTTCTCTCTATGATATAAAAGATACCCTGGCCAACATATATGATATGCCATTTCGGCATATCAAAGCAAAAATTTATGGAAAACAGAAGTTCAGATATATTGAAATGAATTAGATTTTAACTGAATATTTGCAGGGTATCTTATTCTTTAATGCTTCCTTTGCTTAGTTGTTATGTGGTATGGGTTAAATTAGATCTGCATGCTGAAAACCTTTTTCCTAAATTATTGATAATAACATACTGTAGTTATTGCGATATGGTGATATATAATGATATTAGTGTCCATGATAATCGATATGTGATTCGCACCAAGGCCTAATTTTAGGTGATTCGCACTAAGGCCTAGTTCACATTAAACCAATATTTCACATTAGTTTAATTGGTGTTTTCACATATTTTACCATAGCCCTACAAAGGATGATTCACACAAATTGATTGCAAATTTGTTATTATGTCATCGCAGCTCCATTCAACACCTTTACATGTAGTACGGTACTTCTCAACACTAATTTTCATAACTGGGACTTAAACCACTGGATGAAGAAACAAATAACAAATATTGACCACATGTATTGTCTTAGTACAAAACAAATAATATACATGCACAGATTTGCACATTAAACATGATACTAAAATTTTAGACTTGTTATAAACTTGTTTCTTGGGTATAATGGACAAGTTTGCTGTTGGAATGCAGTACACCATGTGCAAGGGTTAGATTGTATAAGAGAGGAAAAGGTCCAGTTTAAGTAAGAAGAAAACATGTGCATGAAAAAATCTCTTTATGATGAAATGCACCTATGTACACCAGCAGACACTCTTTCGTACACAGACACAGTACTGTGGCTACAGTATAGAGTTCTCTGAGAAGTGTTTCATGAGCTGTAGGATATTACTTTTTTTTGGCTATTGCATTGTTTTTGTCTTTTCTGTAGCTATATCTTACAAAGTCAGTGGAAATATTGCTAGTGCAGTACAGTACATGTAGTTAATTCCAAATATTAGTATTTAATCTTAAAAGATATTAAGTTATTTCATTTTGTTTATCTTTAAAAACGTTTTACATTATACCTTGTGAATATTTTCCAAAAGTAAAGTTCATTTCCAGTCTTTACAGATACACAACTTGTGACATCTACCTGTAGTTGGAATTTGCATATATGCACTACACAAACAATACTATATCTAAACTACAAAAAGACCACTTTGTACGGTAATTAAATACTCATATACATATCGTGAAGTTTTAAATGAAAATACAATGACACATTTGACTCTGACTGTTGCAGTGCCATTAAACATCAATAAGCCAAACAGATTAATTATCAAATCATGTGTAGATCTATTTGAAGCTGAGCCATTATTTGTTAAATAATTGGTTACATGCAGGAACATTTTACTACAAGAAACGCTACAAAAACTATTTTCCAAAGTCTCCAAAATGAGATACGCCCTAACAATGGGGAGATCACTTTAAATATGACAAGTACAGATTAGAATTGATCTTTTTACCTCTTTTGTACCTATTTACAATTTTACATACTAACCTTATTGATCTGGTACCTTTCTATATGACGTGACTGACGTTACATACCCCTTAAACTGACTGACTGACGTTACCTCTTTTGTACTTAATTACTATTTTACATACTAACCTTATTGATCTGGTACTTTTCTATATGACGTGACTGATGTTACATACCCCTAAATCTGCGTGATTGACGTTACCTGTTGTACTTATTTACAATTTTACATACTAACCTTATTGATCTGGTACCTTTCTATATGACGTGACTGATGTTACCTACCCCTTATTCTGTGTGACTAACGCTACTTCTTTTGTAATTATTTACAATTTTACATACTAACCTTATTGATCTGGTACCTTTCTATATGACGTGACTGACGTTACATACCCCTTAATCTGCGTGACTGACGTTACATGTGACTGACTTTACCATTTTCACTCACTAATTATATATAGATGGGATTATATTCAAAAAAGTGTATATATCTGGTGAGTTGGTCCACTGAAGTAGTAGGAGAATTAAAAAGGACAGAACTGGATTGATTCACTGTAGATTGTTTGCTATATTAAAAATTAAAAATAAATTGTGACTGACATTACATATATTATGCACCCCTACTTTTAATAAACTTATATTTCTGTGATGTGCATCAATTGAATGGTCTTAGCATTCTGGATTTTAAAGCATGATGCTTTCACATCACAAGAGCAATGGAATAGTGAAAATATAATAAAGTAATGAAATTACAGAGTCTATGCTTTTCTTTGAATATTTTCTTAAATTAAGGGCTGTTGATGATGTTTAAGATCTCATATTTTGTACAAAAAATGGTTATTTCCAGACAAAAAAATTGGTTTCCACTAAACTTCAATGTCCCACTGTATACAACTATTTTTGAGATTAAATTAGTAAAAAATTTGATTGATTTTTTTTCATGTCCCTTTCAGGTGGAATTTCCCAGTAGTAAGTTGTGAATTAAAGTATGCAAATTTAAAATTACGAAATATTTTACTCAATAATTTGATCTATCTATTATAATTTAAAACTACAAAGATATTTTCTGAATTTTTTGCCAATTCAAAATTCATTGGACAAATGATATTATTTTTTTTTTTACTTTATACAGGTTCAACCCATTTGAAAGATTTGGCAGGGATCATGATGGATGTGTAACAGTGTATTTGTAATAACAGAATTACCATCATGGAAAGAAAAATAATGCAGGTGTGTTTTTTTCTAATTCATATTAATTACATATTGTTGACTAAGATATTCTGAGAAGGTTGATTGGGGTTGAATCTTACATTTTTCACCACTGTTCCACGGAACAGTTCTTTCCTTAAAGTTCAGATCAAATTTCTCTGTTCCATTATTTTCATCAATAAAAAAGCAAAATCCTTGCTTTAAATTGGACTTGATATACACCTCTTTTTGTCATCATAGGCTTATCTTGTAAGAGAAGGAAATAATGGTTGGTGGATGTTTGAACAAAAAATATGCTTCTAATAAAGGTTATGAGCTGTTTTGTATCAATTATAATGTGTGGGTCAATGAGTAAAAAATTGGTTTTATACACAAAGTATATGATAATGAGGTCTTGCATCCCATTACATTAATTTGGAAGGACTGGTCAATTTGATGACACCATGTGCTGGAAATTATATTTTCCCAACAAACAAAAAAATTTAAGGCAGTAGAGAGAAAATTGAATTCATGGGGATGTTTGAACAAAAATATATGTGTCTAACAAAAGTTATGAACTGTTGTGTATGAATTATAATGTGTGGGTCAATGGGTAATTCTAGCCTCTTCCGGCCAAAAATCAAAGTTATACGAGTGACACTGTCAATTTGACTACACCACATGGTGGAAATTATGTTTCAAAAAAAGAATGGGGGGAGGGGGAAAGATTATGTTTTGTCAAAAAAATGTTTCGTCTAAAAAAGAAAGGGTTAACACAAAAAGTTTATCTTAATGAGGTCATGCATCCCATTACAATAATTTCTCAGAATTATTACGCATGTGTATCATTGTTTCTAGTTATTTACTCTACATTTGGAGCACTTTTCAAGCAAGCATTTTTTTTTATATGAAATAACACAATTTATGCATAATACTCATAAAGTTACATTGGCCGTTAACCCTTTATTGTATCCCCTGTACCACATTGTTACAAACTGAAAGTTCTACTAATCTTATTCTTTAATTCATATTTTTTTCATCATGACCAACCAACAGTGACAGCATGATTGTTTGATACAGTCACCACAAGTGTGTTAGTAGGCTTGACTCACACCTATAGCATAGAGTTGAACTAATGTTAAAGCACAAATTAAATCCTTTTACTCAAATCTGTTTTCTATTTGATTGATTTTTGAAATACTTTATTAGGAGAATAAACATGATTTTTGTGAACTAATGCAATTTATTTGAATGCATTTTGTCATGAAAACATCTTCATTCATTGATAAACTTAACCATTTCACATTATGAATTCTTGGTTTTACAAGAAATTATTTTCTTTCTCCGATGAAATATTGAGGTATCACATTTATTAACAAAATATTGATGCATGTAAAAATAGCTTTAAGATCTTAATGGACATATGAGGCCTCACGGCATAGGTTCTGTTACCATGGAATTTGGAAATACTTAGACTTCGTGATTCTATTAGATATGCAAGGAGACTTCTATGTACATTCATATTCTATTCATATCATGCGAAATCAATGCTTGTTTATACAACTATGACAAAATAAAAGTATTAATAATAATAATTCATAATTGAAATGCATTCTCACGTGAATATGACCTCTCTCTGACCCCAAATATCTCATGTCAGTTAATGCCAATGCTCTTCTTAGAGTATAACTAATAATAATTTATAATTGAAATGCATTCTCACGTGAATATGACCGTTCTCTGAACCCAAATACATGTAGCTTATGTCAGTTAATGCCAATGCTCTTCATGAATGAAATCTCACTTCTTGCAACCTAGACTCTCGATGGTTATCTAAAAAAAAAAAAATCCTCAAGCAATAACAATAAACTACTGTTTAAATTGTAAAATCACTATATATACTTGATTAACCATCTGACCATGTAAGACTCAGATCATTAAATGGCTTGTGGGCAGCTCGAAGCGAAGGCTTGGCAATTCTTGCTTGAAAATGTTCAAAATAAAGAGCGTGTGTGTTTAGCTGTAGGTCGCTAACAATTATTGAATGCTATTTTTACTTGTTTGTATACAAAATAGAACCTGTTATCAGGAAAAACTGTTTAGTGCTATAATACGTTCAAAGTAAAGTCAGAAAGTTGAATTTGCTAAGAAGAGAACTTTTGTTTTGTGAGAGGATGGAACAGGATATTAACCTGTCTAATGGTTAATGAATTCATTTCACCAGCCTTTGCAGTGTTTGGTCATCTGGCATCTATCAGCTGGCTCCTGTATATTTAAGACTAGTTGCATTACTCTGTTGAATTGGCTTTCTTTTATCTTGATAGCCTTCCCACACCATAATTTGACAGCAATTTTTAAAGACTTTGAAGAGGGAAAATATGATTAATATGGATGAAAAATAAAAGTCAGATATGTTTGTATTACAATATAATATTTTTACAGTAGTGAACATGTCAAAATTTAACATTTTATTTTGTATAAACTTGTTAAGAGTTTTAAGGCTGTACAGGATATGGTTTGATTTTTAGAATCTTTTAAGCCTATTAATGTTTGGCAAGAAGTTTAAGATGATGGTCAAATAACTAAATCTACTGACACATTTCACAAGGTGACCGATGAAAACCATACGATGATATATGTATGGTATGTTACACCTATGCTTGTTATTGTATTATTTTCTAATTCATCGTCATATATCACAAATTTTGTATTTATCAAAAAATGAAACAATGATGATGAGATATTTGTATGTTTTCATAAGTTGTACTGCAGTTTGTAAGAGCATTCACAATTTTACTGTAAACAGAGCTTCACATGAGCCTGTGTTGAGCATATAGAAATAAAGTAAGTTAATCCTCCACCATTACTCTTTGGCCACAGCCGAATTGTCCTGCCAGGTACCTATGTCTGACAGAGCTATGTCTGGTTCTTGGATTTGGAGTTCCATGTCTCCAGCAATCATATCCAGGAAAGTCATATCTTGACTACCTCTGCATGTGGTGGGAAGTCGCAAAAGAAGTAGGCCAGAAACATATTTATCCTCTGCTGGATGGTAGTGCCCCACAAAGCATGCTCTTCTCCTCAAGTTTATCTAAAGTAAGCAATTGATCAAAAGCCCTGTAGTTGAAACAGGTGAAGGACATTAAAGAATTAAAGCAAACTTTTGCATTATCAAAACTTGATGTTTTTAGTGGATAAAAGATAGCTCAGCTTCTTCACCAGGTATTTAAGACAAGGTCATAGACAGCTAGATGTCTTCAATAGGTAGCAATAAGGCTATAGTGTCAGCCATCTTTATGAAAATGTCAGCCATTTCAAACATTGGGCTGATTTATATAAGTTTGTATTTGTTCTCCAATATTGAAGGACGATGATTCAAGAGTCTCGACGCCTTCATGGCCATCCAGCAGCCAGAGTAGGAGAAGCAGTTCTGACAGTGGACAAACAGCAACCTTTGTTGGCAGTTATCGTGTCAAGAGAAAAAAGTTATCAGGTAAGCCGTAACCACATGAGTAAATTATGATATTGATGTTTTTATCACCATTTTATGTCTGTCATTCACTTTTCTTTGTAGGTGTTAACATTAGGCATGACTGAAGGGATTCAGTTTGATTCAGAAATGGCAAACAAGTTTCTATATAGGATTATTGGAAGTTCATTAGAACTATTACTCAATGAAAATGTTCCAAACAACCTTGGTACAGGCAAATATTGAACTTTTCCAAATGTTAACTAACATATTTAGGTACCAACATTTAACTCTTATTTGTATGTTTTGAAACTGTATGAAAATTAAACATGATTTATTGTATTTTATCATACACCCTTTCACACTTCTGTCCACCATTTTGAATTGCGAGTAAACAATCAATATTCCCTATTGACTGTAATGATAACCATTTTTCAAGTCTCCTTATTTAAAATTCTGTCACTGTGATTTTCTTTTCTTGATATGTTATATAACTTTGAGTTAGGTAATATTAAGTCATCAGGAAAAACTTATGTTGTCTAAACACAAAGAGTGACATTTCGGGCCGATTTTATAACCTTAGGCCATGTACAATGTGCATATTTCTAAGCGGTGCGCGATAATACTACGTAAATTACCAAGAGCGTATTTTGCTGTGTGTTCAAGCTGGTTGGTTTGTTTACTTACAACATGAATGTGACATGTCCTTCTGCACATGAGCAGACTGGAACTGTGAAAGAGTATATTTTGTTCATCATTTTTGGTTCCGATGCAATAGCATTAGCAACCTATGTGGTCATGATGGCGTGTGTGTGTGCGTATTTATGTCTGTATGTATGGCTGTGTGTTTCTGACGCCCAGCTCGTCAACCCAATTTCTCAAGAACAGTATGCTGGATTCATGTCATGTGGTACACAGATAGCCCACGGTCCGTTGATGTACCCTATTGTTTTTGATGGTGATGTCATATTAATGAGTAGGCGGGGCTTATGTAAACTTGAAATGCTCACATTTTAACAATCACATTTTTGTTTTGTTTTATATTTGGTATAATTATGATGTTAGCTAGTGTGTACATGTTTATGATATAAAAACGCTGAATTTCATTTATATGCATAGTAGGTGGGGCTTAATATGATTTTGCTGAAAAGAGCTTGTAAACGCGATATCCCAAGATTGATAAACTGATTCACATCATGTGCGGTACACAGATAGCCTGTGGTCTTCAGATGTGCCCTATTGTTGTGGTGGTCATGTATATTAATGAGTGTGTGGGGCTTAATAGACGAGTAACCGTATGTCCATTTTGCGTCATACTGGTCATGATAAAATTGTTAGTTATTTTGCACATGTTTATGTTATCACCGGATGTCATTAATATGCATGGTGGGCGGGTGTTGCTTAATGTGTGAAAGTGATCAAAAATTATTCTGATCACCATACCTCATCAACGGTATATCAGACTTACGTCATATGTGTAACACAGATGGGTATGGTCTGTACATATGTTCTACTGTTGTGGAAGGGATGTCATGAATATTAATGAGTAAGCGAGGCTTACCGACAAAATTTTGAATAGGATCAATGAGCAATCGTTTTTGCATCATACTTGCTATGATAATGTTATTCATTATTGTGCACTTGTGTGCTAATGTCAACATTTGTATTGATGTGCATGGTGGACATGGCTTATAAATGAATATCATGGAACAAATATATCATCAGATGCAATGATATGACAGCTAATACAAAATTTGCAAATCAATCAGCATATGAACAAAAAAGCATCGGAACCACAAAACCTTATGGTTCTTAGTTCTGGTTATATGAAGCAATATCTTTCCTTATGAGAAATGGTCCGTCAATCATTCACAGTTTATGCACACATCACCTCCGGCATATAATACACAACTATTTTTATTACCAGTTTTCAAACAAATTCCTCCCCTAAGACACTTAACACGGATGAGTGATTTCAATTACAAAAGTGCCCTGATTACTCAGCACTGGCTTCTGTAATTTTATAGACAAATAACTTTAGGTTTACTTGACTGTGGTGTGCATGGGAATGGCAGATATACAATCATTGTTTAGAGTGGAAACACAATACACTGAACAGAAAGTCGGGTCAGTAATTGCCATACCTGAGTTTTCAGGATTAACTCAGGTGTCGGGTGCGGGTAGGCTTAAAGAGAAAGTTTTCAGCATGTTTGTGTTTTAAGCTAGTATTAATGAGGGGATATAGAAATTAAATTTTCCTTAAAATAAAAGACAAACTTTTGCACATAAGTTCTAGAACAAAAGGCTTAATTTTTTACAAGTGTTGTCATAAATTGAGGTATCATTTTTTTAAATCATGAAATAAGACTTGTGTAGTGTCTGACAATAAACTACCGACTGGTTAGCTCAATTGGTAGAGCACCCGCTTATCAGCCAGTAGGTCGTGGGCGCGTTTCCTGGCCGGGTCGTACCAAAGACTTTAAAAATGGGACCTGTTACCCTCTCGCTTGGCACTCAGCATAAGAGATTGGAGCAGGATAATAGTACAAGCTTGTGCGCCATATGTTGGCTGCAGCTTTGAGCCTCAAAAGTTTCATTGTAAAGCCTTTGAGCATGCATTGCATGTAGAAAAGTGCTGTATAAGAACTGTGTATTGTTGTTATGTCTACTAACTGTGGTGTAGCGGTTATCATACATGTCTACAGACCACGAGGCCCTGGGTTCAAGCCTGGGTTGGGTAGACACGCCAGTGCACCACAACTGGTTATTAAAGGCGATGGACATTGCCTTGGTTGTCGATGTTATGTCTGTCCGTACGTCGTACCTGTGTTCTCATCCGGGTCGTAGTAAGCGTTTCGTGATAGCATTGTTACTATCATAACCGAATACGCAGGCGACGACCCCGTCATTGTAATTGTGTGTTCACTCGTCGTGGTTGTCGTATTATAACATGGAGTCATGATTTTATAACATTGTGGAAGCTCATTGGTTGAGAGTCAAACTCTTACTCCAAATAGTTCAAGACCCAGCATGATTCCTCTGTTGTATCCTCACGAAAAGCCCTTATGGCCTGTGAGAGGATTTAGCTTTGTTTCATATTATTTTGGGATTATAGAAGGTATATTGGTTTTGACCAATTTCTGCTTCTTTTGAAAAGCATTTTTTTCCATTTCTTACTGCTTAATATATGTGAAAACATTCTAAGACTCTTTACATTAGTCTTTTTGTGTTTTATTGTAGCTTATTCAACTGAATCCCAGCCTGCACGTGGAAGAGGCCAGTATAGACCAACCCTTATGAGCCAGTTATCAAAGGGAGTCCCAGGTTACTATGAATTCCTAAAGCCAACCTCTGTTTTCCTTAAGCCAATGAGAAAAGAACCAGCCGTTCCGAAAGCATTTTGTGACAGTTACAAGATTCAGCATCCAGAGTTGTCCAGTGGTGAAAAAGAATATCTGTGGCACACAGCATCTGTTTATAGCATGACTAACATGCAAAAACATGTCCAGCAGAGATTCTTGCAGAAGCTTCAGCATCAAATGGACATTGGTATGTGGAAAACATGGATTTTATTTCATTGATTATCTTTCTTACCACTCAATATTAGAAATGGCTGAATATAGCTCCAAAGGGATCTCTTTGTGTTATAAACTTGCCATAATCATGTAAAAACAACCTGAATGCTTAGTCAACAGCCTTAAGCTTGTCTCTAGATGATTTCAAAATGTTCAAGAGTTGTCTTTTCCTGAAGACTCATTTTCAATAACTTATTGCTTGAAGCATATTCAGTAAGATATTGGTCTTCTGTGTTTTGGTAAGCTTTTAGCTCTCTGATATTCATGCAATGTCACATGATGCCCACTATTAACTGTAATTGAATTGTACCATGTGCAAGCTAGCACTGAGGGTAAATATGCTTGACCTGAACCTATGCTGCATTGGTATTCCCAAGCTGTAGCTTGTACACTGATATGTTCTTTAGTGGTATACTGTGAATCAACGTGCGTAATTCTTCTTTGAATTAAGGCTTATCTCATTTCATATCAGTGTCACAAGGTGGGTGCCGAGCTCCGAACCCACTGCGACTTACCACTGCATTTGGTATAAATTGCCCCTATTTGAGATAAACATGAAGTATTACACAGAGAATTCAATTTAAGTCATTGTTATTTATTGTGTACTTCCACAAAATACCCACATCTGACTGCCTGTCGCGGAAGAAACTTTACAATATACTATACATAATATATATAATATAATATATAATATGATTTACAATATACATACAACTAACATTAATTATGATATCACACGATATGTAGTGGAATCCATAGTATGGTAAAGCACTGCGGATTTGGTATTTTTGTGTCTCTGGAAAGGCTTAAACACACCTTTGCTTTGCGTTGCTTGAATGTTCCCTTTATTCTTGCTTAATGTATGCTGGCTATTGTTCACGCCCTTAACAATTGACGCTTACTATGAAAGCATCCTCAAGCTTCTTAGCTGTTGGCACGAAAACTCATGTTGACAGAAAGACAATACTGTTGTCCTTAATTCCCTTCTAACCGCTGCCTTGGATAAAGCCCGTAACGCTTCAGGAGACAACACTAGTTTTTGACAATCCCATTAAAACGTTACATGCCTGTATACTTAACCCAAGAAATATAACCCTGCGTAGAGACGGAACAAAACAAATCTCAATTTACACACTAATCTATAGGTTATGCCCAGGATTCTAGCTATGGTGGGCGGCACTGGGCGGGCCCGCCTAGGACTCGCAATTCCCGCCCAGCACTCGGCTCTAAGATTCACTCTTCTGCCCAGCACTTAAAAGTGCAATTCGCTTAAATAATTAAGTGTTTAAACAGATCTCGTTTTATTCTTGCTCTATTAGTATGTCATCTGCTGATTTACACACACAACATAACATAAATTACGCACAATAAATTTCGATCAAAACAACTGAATTATATAGGAATTTAACGCAATTGAACATGCATATTATCATAAAATCACCCATACACGAAGCTCTTTGCATAAACATACTCACATGCACACAGTTTAGCTTCATGTTTTAATCCTTGTGAATCACTGCTGGCAGCTTGCCAAGTCCGTCACTTACCATACCAACAAACTTTAACAAAGTAAGTTTTACACCCCCAAGAGCTCAAGGTGTGCTTATAGACCAAATGTAAGTAACCAATCACATTTATTATAAACCCCATATGCACTTAACATTATAACGGACTAACCGATATTCTTTTGATTTGTGGGGGATTTGATATTGACGAAAGTTGTTGCGTAGTTGGTAGAAACATGTGCCGCTTGGCTTTTGTTGAACAATACTGGGACGAAAATAAAAGCGGTAAAAAGTTTGGGCAAGATGAATAAAAATGGGAATTGAGAGAAGAGTTTCCGGCATATGTTTGTACCTTTTTTGTTGGGGGAAGGGGGCACTTTGACAGTTGAATATCCATTGTATTTTGAATATCCATTGTACATAAAAAATATTTTGTAAATTCTTCTAGCATTCTAATTAAAAATATATTTTTTTTAAATTTATTGACTATTTGTCAATAGAAGTGGACTAAATTTGAACAGTTCTTTATGGGATCGGGGTCTAGGGGATCACCCTGGATTGTCACTGGAGCCCGGTACTCAAACTTGTCTAGCTAGAACCCTGGTTATGCCCTTTACATTTACTACATATAATCACGGACATCAATGAGTTTTAATCATTGCTCAATAACCAATTTATTTGCATAATATTTAAGTTCAAATCATTTGCATAAATTGCATTTAGCCGATCACTCATTTTAGAGCAATATGCTCAAATAACATGTCAATCTCACCCCCAGATCACTTAAATGCATATATGATAATACAACATCAAAATGGTCAAAGTTTTAAAAACATTCATGTCTTTGTTCATCATTTGCCACGACCTCCTAGTGGTACATTCTTAAAGATTCCACTTTGGTTTTTACTGTTAACACCCCTATAATATCTTAAACAATAAGAGAAACTTTTTATATGATAACCAATTTATACATCTACAATTTCATCATAAGTAATATCATCATCTTCAATTTTATTGCGGCCTAACCTTTGACGTGGTTCCTCTAACCATTATTATATCTCATATGTACTTTAAAGACGGAATACATATATACTTAAACAATATCAATTTTTGATCCTCTACTATCATTAATGTTAAATATGACCCTAAATCATAATCATACAAAACATAGAAATATAACTTACAGGAAATCAGTCTTCTACGAAGTATATTCCTGGTTTTCACTAGTTTCACGAAGGAAATATTGATGTTCAACTTCACACTAGAAGTATCATCCAACCACAGAAAGTTTATGTTAATAACAACCTTAGCCTTTACTGCAGTGCTTGAAGTACATAAAATCAAAACTTCCGGTTTCTTCTAGTAACAAGGCAACATTGAACACCCTGGAGTAATACTCGTCCTGGCAATGACCAAGTTTGAACTAATTAGACCAAGTTTGAACTTACTGGCCCACACCTTCCCGATACCCTTGGACATACTAAATTTGCATCATAAGATACATGTCTCGGATTCTTCTTTATTGTTAATTGACGGAGTGCATCTTAAGGTACAGTATGCTAACTTTTGACAAGCAGCCTAAAGTCATAGAACTCTCAAATTAATAACAAACTCCACATCATTCAGCCCACCATTCCGATCAACCCCACCATCAACAACCTCTCTCATATCGACAACGTTCATATTACCCGTCTTAGAATAGTGCACCCTCACAATCCATCACGTTGTTCTTGCTTGCCCCATGTACAACCTTCCCAAAGCTTCCCTCGCTTCCCACAACTCAATTGCTGAGTTCTTCCAGGCTTCCGGATAAAATTATCTCCTTCCTTCATCATGCCTCCCACTACAACCATATTTAATTCTCCCCTACAACCCCCTTTCTCTACTTTGTTTTTTTTCACCCATGCACCTCCTCTCTCGATTAAACCATATTTAATTCTCCTCTTCCACCCCCTCTCTATACTTTGTTTTTTTCACCCATGCACCTCTCTCGATTAAACCATATTTATTTCTCCTCTTCCATCCCCTCTCTGTACTTTGTTTTTGTTTCACCCATGCACCTTCTCTCTCGATCACAGCTTTCTGACTTTTTGTTCTTGAATTTCTCCCCGTTTCCTTTCCTTCCTACCTCTAGAATGATCTGGCCTCTCAGGCACAATTTGACCCTCGTTGTCGTAATGTCGTTAAGCCCTCATCAAACAAACAAATAAGTTCATGACCTTTGGCACTCAGTAAGTCATGTCACTCTGGGATCTTGAAGAATCACAGGAAGATACTTTGTAAAAATTTAAAAACTTGTCAACATGATGCTAGGAGTTATTATGCTGAGTGTCATGACATATTGGAGATTTTTTTTGTGAATTCACCTTTAGGTATCCCAGTGACTGAAGGTTTTCATCTTTCCCATGAGTCTGAAAATAAGTACATTGTGTTTTTAAAATGATTATATTTTGAAAGGCACCCTAAGAAATCAAACATTGTATCGTTCTATTTGTCACTATGATAGCGTATGTTCAATCTGCATTCATTAAAAGAGGTCCTCACATATATGACTGAGTGTATGTTTCTTGCCTCAGCCTGATTGTACAATTTCTCCTACATTTTCTCTCAGGTTGTCTTACACCAGAAGAGTTTGAAAAATACTACCAGTATATAACAAAGCCTAGGAAAAGACAGTATGATGCTGACCCAAATGTCTGGAGAAAACCTCCAAAGATTGAACCAAGACCAAAATATTTTCACAAAAGACATGCCACTGCACCACCTGGATTCACCAACTCATACAACTCCACAGAAAAAGTTACTGGTAAGTTGAAATGCATGTATCAGATTGTGCAGAACACTCCAGAGATGTACAGAATCATATTGAAGAAGAAAGAAAACAGTCCAAAAGGAAGTTGTGTGAAAGAAAGACCTATTCATTTTTTTTTTAAAGATGTTTATCATCTTTAGTTTTTTCTCTTGTTGTTGAAGAAAGCTGGTGGATGAGAATATTGTATCTTTTGTTGGTCATTTATTTTTTCAATTTGTTCTTCTGTCTGTCAATTTTAGTTTTAATCTTCGACTTGAAATGAAGTTCTTTGCAATAATGTTTTTTTTTTTTTTTGGAATTAAAAACAATTAATTTGTGAGTATTTGATGGGGCCGTCCACTTTAGCTTAATTTTCAAAATTGGATGCATTGGTAAGTCAAATTAGTTAGGTTTGTGTGGTATCTACCGTGGGTTAGAATGCGTTTCTTTTATGGAAATTATGCATGAGTAAAAGATTTTTGTTCTTCATTCTCCTTGACTTTTACACATTTTATTTACCTTTCCATGCTTGCAAACTCTCCAAAATAATCTTCAAATAGGCTTGGACAACTTAGCTCACTGAGGTGACACCAACGGCTTCAATTTCTCCAAAGACAAAACTGTTCTCATTCATTTCAACAAAATCAACTCTTTCTTCCCAATCACAGTCTCAAAGATTCCATCATTCCCAGTAAGGACAATTCTCATTTTCTTGGAATTACTCCCGATTCCAAGCTCTCTTACCTCCCCCACATCAACAGCCTCAAAACCAACTGTGAAAAAACCCTCAATCTCCTCAAGGTCCTCTCCAGCATTGACTAGGGAGCCAATCATCTCACCTTGCTCACCCTCTATCGCTCCCTTATCAGATCTTAGCTGGACTATGGCAACATTATCTACGGCTCTGCCCGCAAACTTTACTTGAGGTTTATTGAAGTTATCGAAAACAGTCTTCAGGTTGAGGCCAAGAACTCCCCTATGACCTCAGGTGTATCAGGGCCCATCTCTTTTTCGCCCTTCACATCCCCACTGACCCACAGAACCCATGTTACTACTCCACCCGCTCTCCTTCCTTTGCCAACCTCTTCACTCTCAACAAATGCATTCCCCCACCTTTTAGTATCTGGATGCATTCTCATTTCCCCAAAGCCACCATCAACATTTTTTGGATAGCCAGGCACACTATTCCTCCCACTCCCACCTGGGTTGTCACTCCTTCCCAAGTTTTCCTTGGCCTTTCCTCCTACACTAAAGCTCCTTCCACCCCCGCTTCATCATCTTCTCCGACTCAAAATCAGTTCTTTAATACTGGTATCCTCAACATGCTCTGGCCTAATCCACTCATCTTACAAATCCTAAACAAACTCCACACTATCTCTTCCTCAGGGAAGATAAAAAAAAATCTGGATCCCCAGCCACATCGGCACCCCTGCAAAGAGAGGGCTGGCAGAGCCATCAACAACGCTCTGTCGAACCACATTCACCTATCCTTATTCTGCACTCTGGCTTCTGCTTCACCATTTCCAGCTACCTCGGGAAGACATGGCAAGACTTCTGGAATCTTGTGACCAGTACAAATTTCACCCAACCATGTTGGCATCCCTGGCAATGACAGAGCTGATTCAGCCAACAAGCTTGCCTCCAACCTCCCCCTAGCCCGTTTCCCAAAACCCTTTCTGACATCAAACCGCTTATTGCTTCCCTTGTTCGTGACCGCTGGCAAACCTCATGGGACTTCCAAATTGATAACAAACTCCAAGACATCCAGCCCACCATTCCGACCAAACCCTCCATCCACAATCTCTCCCTTATCGACAATGTCCATATTACAAGCCTTAGATTAGGTCACACCCATCTCACTCACTCCCACCTCTTTACTGGCTCCACACCCCTCTGCAACAATTGCCATTTCCCCCTCACAGTCCACCATGTCCTCCTTGCCTGCCCCTGTACAACCTTCCCAGAGCTTCTCTCACACCTCCATAGCTAAGCTCTTCCAGAAAAACACTCCAGATAAAATTATCTCTTTCCTTCATTGTGCCTCCCTCTACAACCATATTTAGTCCTCGTCTCCCTCCCCCTCCCTTCCACTACATACACATTTACCCCTTTTTTTCACCCTTGCACTTCCTCGCTCGATCCCAGCTTCCTGGCCTTTAGCCCCCGTACTTCTCTCAGACTCCTATTTTCTTTTCTTCCTACCTCTGGAATGATCTAACATCTCAGGCACAATTTGACCCTTGCTGTCATGGTGCCATGAAGCCCTCATCAAACAAACAAACTTCACACTACCAATCTTAAAGTCGGGACCAACCCTCCTCTGCACAGTCGCAATCGTAGGGAGGACGTTGTTGTTACCTGCATCTGCCTTGGTCACTCCTTTCTTACCCACTCCTTCCTTTTTTCTGGCTCTCCTACACTTGTCTGCCCTTCTTGCAAAACTGATCTCTCGATCAAGCATATCCTCTTAACCTGTCCCTTATTCCGGAACTCCAGATCTCTCCTCTCCTCCTCCACTTTCATTTCTGATCTCTTCAAGAACAATCCCTCCTCCAACATCATCACCTTCCTCTACAATTGCAACTTATTCCACCTGATCTGACCCTTACCCACACTCCCTTCCTTTTCTATCCAACCACCCTATTTCTCTGTCCCTTTTTTTACCTCTATTCGCTTCTTTATAATTCATACCATCCTAACTCTTGCACCTTAGTTTTCTAACACCCTCTTGGCACATTTGACTGTCATGGTGCTGTTAAACATCAACAAACAACAACAACAATTATTTACCTTTACAGCAATGAAATCACAAAATAAGTTATCATAATTATCATCAAATACACCCCATACCAACATAACTGGTATCCTATCAGTCTTGCAAAATATAATATTCAAATCACACATGATATGTTTTATGATATCATGTAATAGAATATATCACATAACATTCATGTGATGTGAGTACATTACAGCAACTAATATGTCTTATAAAAATGTCACATACATGGTCATATCACTCATGCAATTTAATCACATGGTGTATCATTTAGTATCTCCCATATCATAAATCTCATCTTATCCTTGGTGATTAAATTATATTGGCTTATAGTGCTTATTATATACCATATTGTATCTTACATTATTATATCGCATCCTATTGTATGATACATTATTATATTGCAACCAATTGTATCACACACTATTAAATCGCATCCTATTGTATCACATTGTGACATAAGATAACAAGAATACGGGCTAAGAAGGGTTAGTCACCCCATAAAAAGCCCAAACTAACATCACCATCACCACAAAAAAAAAGATGTCCAGAATAAGCAAAGAGCTTATTGATGTTCACTTTGAAACTGTGAACAGAATTGGAACTTACTACCCACTCAGGCAAACCATTCCACACATTAACAACTCTTTGCGAAAAGCTTAAACGCTGAATATCTATCCGTGAGAACTCTTTGGTCAACATGTTATGTTATGTAGGATTTACCTGTTTAGATAAAGCAAACAACATCTATTAACAGACTGGAGCTAATAGTTTCCTCATCTAATTCTTTTATTGTTTTTGATCAGCCCCTAGGGGAGTTCACGTAAGAAGTGCATCAGCCCAAAGTCTTCATACGTCAATGAAAGGACTGTCTTTGTATTACGATCCTGCAATCAAGAGAACATTACATGGGGAAGAAAAAGGAACCTCCGCCATGAACCCTTGTCCAAGGTAAGTAAAACTTGCTTTCTTTTAATTTTTCACTGCCATCCAAACTACTGTACTGTGATTGGATCAAAGGAAAATATATCATTTGGTTGTATGTGATTTGGGATAACAGCATTTTGGTCCAATAAAAAAAAAAGACTCATCTAATGGGATTCTGTGATGATATGGGTATTGGTCACAATATGATATTCTAAGCCATTTGAAAAGATATTCATTTCCCTTGTTACTCAGGCTAGACTAATCAGAATTGCTTCAGATATGATAAATAGAGGGCATTTATTACCATCTTTTTTATAACCATTTATTCAACTGCATCACAATTTTAAGGGGCCACAGTCTCCCTTAGGGGCCAAAGGTCAATCAAATTTATGTTAACAGGTAATGGTGATGAAGTGTTTTTTAGACACACTGTTGGAATTTGAGGGGAAAGACTCATCCAATAGGGGGTCTGTCACTGCTCCATTTATGGGTACTACACCTCCCCAGAAATGATTTTCCATCAGAAAAATTTGGTAAAATCTTGCTGTTTGTTGGGATAATTCTCTCAGTTTTTTGGGAAGGTCAACTTGTAAAGTCTTATCAGGGTAAATGATCCATCCAGGCTATTAGGTAGATTCCTGTTCTCCAGGTTTGTCGGGAGGAATTAGCAGTATAATTCTACAGTAAAACTCTGTTTAATCAGAACTGGTTGGGACCGATAACTGGGATGTACGAAAATTGGCACCATTATATATTTAGATACTTCTGTTCTGCTCTAAAATGAAGGAAATTGAAGAAAATTTACCAAAATTCAAAGAAAATTGAAGCAAACTGGCTGAAAGAGAGGGAATGTTTTTGAAAACTAAAGAAATTTCCTGAATATTAAACAAATATACGGAAAGTTTTAGATTTTAAATTGTTCTATGGGGAAAAGTTGTCACTAAATTTGGGAGAGATTTTCTTCATTTTGGGGGGAAATGTCCTTCAATTTTGGATTTTTTTTATCTTATTGTCCTTTAGTAAACGTTTCTTTAAGTTTCCAAAAATTTCCTTTTTTAGGAATAATTCTTTCATTTTCTTTAGATTTCCTTCAACTTTGGGAAATTTCCTTCATTTTGGGGAAATGTTCTTCACTCTTCATGAAATGTCATTCATTTTTGTGGAAATATCCACTTTCCCCCCCTTCTCTTTCTACCCACCCATTTGTCAGATTTTAGTGCCTCTGGTTCCATTACCTCTTATTTCATGTACAATGTTGTGGATTTCAGACTACTCCCAGACTTTTTCATTAGTAATTGTCTGTTCCCATCAGATCAATGTACGCAACTGCAAAAGTGTTCCTGGAGAGTTTACCTGGTGTCCCATCCAGCATACAGACACTTGTTTATTTTATTGTACTTTACCCGCGTTGAAATTAATTATAAAATTTCCCATGGTTCTGAATAGAGGTGTTGAAAATCTTCCCTCAAAAAATCGCAACAGAAGTAATATTAATGTAGTTAATATTTTTTTTTTAAGTCCGTCTTTTGCAATTTAATGTACGTTTTATCGCACAATTACATGGGGGACATTTTTAGAGCACCTGTTTACAACATATACTGTTGTTTACTCAAGAAATCTAGGCGTATTTTTTTTCTTCCTCCACTTCCCAATTTACCCGTGGTTAGTAATGCTGGATTGTAGATTTTTTCCAGTTCAGTAAATTACTTCTACTTAGTGAATCATTTAATATTTTTATTTTTTAAATTATTGATTTTTTCATTCAGTTTTCTTTTATGCAAATAAAAACATTGTTAAGGATCATGTATGTGATGTGATTAGAAAAATTGCTTGAATTTAATTTTTTTTTAAATTTATTTCCAGTATAAATTATGTACAATTTTATAAATAGGAAAATACAATAATACAATAATATACAATACAGAACAATAAACGAAAGAAGAGAATGTAGAAAATGAGACAATCAAATGATTAAAGATTTGAAAATGAATACAAAACGATAAGTTAAAAAAGGGATAAGGGATCTAAAATACCAAAATGAATAAAAATTGCAGCTTTATATACAAATGAATTTTTACAAAATTGTTGTTCTAAAACTTTGGATGGTGGCTGGGTTTCTTAGATTATAATTTGTTTTAGTATTGCACTACTAAATGGGTGGTCTTTCGTTGAAACTATCTTTTGGGCAAGTCTGCCAAGTTCTTTCTTTGCTGCATCGTTGGCATTATTTATAAGTAAATCACTGTCTAAATAGAATATATTGGCACAATATCTCAAAAAACTTTTAGTTCTATTTTTATCTTTTACTTTTAAAAAATGATACCAAATTTGGGATTACATAAATGATTTGAGGCAAGATTGAGGCTGTGAATATCTTAATCCTAGTTTCAGGAGGAAAATAAAAAATGATATAGGTTAATGTATAGACAATATAATAAACTTTGGGACAACATCTTCAAGATATTGTTAGAAAACGATAACTTGTCATCGAAGCAGACTCCCAGATAGGTTGTACAGGACGTACGTTCGACACAATCACCACAAATAACTGTTCTCTCATTCTTCATTTCAATCACAACCCTTTATGTTTTATGTTTATATTTTCAAAAATCATTTCCTCTGATTTTCTTGGATTAAGAAGCAGATATTTCTCTCTGCACATATCCTCAACTCTGTTGACAAAATTTTGATAGTCACCTTGATTTTTGCGATGGGTCTGCTTAGAGATATTGCACGAAATGGTGGTATCATCCGCATATTTGACAACAGCACAATTTAAGTCTGAACGAATTTCACCAGTATATATAGTAAATAGTAATGCTGAAAGTGGACCTCCCTGTGGAACACCAATTTTGATTTCTGATTTATCAGAGTACCCTTTTTGTAGTTTTACTTGTTTAGACCATCCTTGTAGGAAGTCTGCCAGCCAGTAGATAAGCCACTTTTCTTCATTGAAATAAAAGAGATCCTCCTATTTTAAAAAGCCAGAAAGCTTTATAAATACCACTGAATCTTAGTCCTATATTAAATAAATGATCTTCTAATTAGTTTCTTTTCATCATTTGTTTTCTATTATGTATATTTCTGACACTTAAATATGTTTTTACAAGTGTAAGCAAGTACACTGTTTGTATTTAGTACAGTATATAAACCCAGACTTGAAGACCTATAACTTGTTCGGTGTAACTGTCTTAAGCTAAAAAGTTTCTTACATTTTTAATGCAGTTTTGTACATAATGCAGCATCTTTAGCTGGGATTATAATCCAGTATATTTAACTTTTTCCCAATGAGGTGCTTACGATTGGGTAGAATAGGGGGAAAGAGGGAGGGGGTGCTTGGAAGAATTGCCTTTGATTCATCAAATAAGAAATCTACTGTGGTGTAGCGGTTATCATACATGTCTACAGACCACGAGGTCCTGGGTTCAAGCCTGGGTTGGGTAGACACGCCAGTGCACCACAATTGATTATCAAAGGCCGTGGATATTGTCTTGGTTGTCGATGTTATGTCTGTCCGTACGTCGTACCTGTGTTCTCGTCCAGGTCGTATTTAGCGATTCGTGATAGCATTGTTACTATCATAACCGATTACGCAGGTGGCGACCCCGTCATTGTAATTGTGTGTTCACTCGTCATCGTCGCAAATAAGAAATACAAAGATCCTCCACAAAGTAAATAATTGATGAGCTGTAATGTCATTTGTGGGTCATTCCATACCTTTTATTGTCAAAGACCAATTTGTAACCAAAAATAGTGATTAATTGCCTTTATAAGTTGTTTTCCTTTTGTGTTGTACAAGTGCAATATTGATCACTTACTGTAAACCCGAAAGTCTCATTAATTGCATTTCGGGGACATCAGTGTAATCTCCTCTTAGACACTTTGGCAAACAACAGTTTGAGGTCGCCCAAACAATGCATTGTCATAATAGGGCTCAAATTTATCACATTAAACCCCTTATGTAAGAGAAATGATTCTGTGTCCAGGGGTTTCACTGAAGATCAGCGAAAGTTGCAGTTTTTCAGTAATAATGCAAAATTATATTTTGTAACAGTTTGAAGTCCGATGTTTCTTATACTTATGCTTTCAATACAAAGTTTAAAAGGCTTTGATGGATCTGTTATCTTCATTAATGATACTTTCCGATGCTGTAAGCCCATAAACATATGTAGCCATGCAATTGTGTGTGTAGGCATGATTGTGAAGTCAAATATCGCATAGACAGTAGATTGGAATGATGCAATAAAGTAGACATGATTTATGGTCTGCAGGTGTACCCTATTGTCTTTGGTTAATCTGAACTTAAGTGGTACTGTACGTTGTAAAGATATTATGTAAAAACTTTGAACTAGTTTCTCGCTCATGCACTGTAACTTTTCATGTATTGCAAAAAAGCCTTTCACATACTGTAGCCATAACTCAATTTTTGAACAAAGTTGTACTCAAAGTAACTCAAAGTTTGAAGACAGTTCTAGTCTCCTTTTAAGAGGAAAGAAGCAGAAAATGTTTTAGCAGTCCATCTACATGTAGTTTGAGTTATTATCTCATCATCACCCACATATACATACTGTATATGTAGGGATGAGATAGTGTAGTCACTTTGCAGTATAAGGATGTAGGATATTTTAGCTGACGTCTTGGGGTCACATGACTTTGTTTACATCGCCATTTTGAAGGACAGACTGCTGTCTGCTGTACACTTACATGCATTTGCATGTTGTTATATAAGATTACTTTTGTAAGTAGTGTGCTGGAATCTTGTTGTGCTGTTGGTTGCACTAATTAATGGACGTGTTTAGAATCTGCTGATTAACATGATGACTAACTCTGGCTATAATTTTTTAGTCAAATGCATCCAAACTCAACAGAGTGTTTATAACTCACTAATGAAAAAAAGACCAAATGAATCCACAGCCCCACATTACACGCATGACTTGGCCTTGCAATAACCAAATTCACAATACATGGCTGTTCACAATAAGTTCAATTTTGTGCATATAGATGATTGGGAGTGTAATTACTGATGCGTAAAATCACTGAACTATCTGTGGTGGGTTTCTTAATTGCTTCTAGGAGAGTCTAACAGTCATACCCGCCAAAATGGAGGTTCTTGCAGGTAAAAAGATTAAAAGTTTGCAGCGAGGATTGGGCGTAATGAGAGCACTTGAAGTGCTTGGAGGGAATTTTTTTTCTTTAAAATAACATTTTCTATTATAAGATTAATTCATCTGGCTAGTTTATTTTAACCAGCATGTGTTTATTTACCTAGCATGTGTTTTACATAACCAGCGCGTGTTTTTATCACCAGCGCGTGTTTTCATCACCAGCACGTGCTAGCGTGTTTTAGATCGAGTCTTGTTTGTTTTACGTGTGATGTGACAGAGCTGTGTGAAGATCAGACGTGTGAAATACTCAACGCATAAAGCTCTTACCTGCAAAATGGCTCCCAGTTGAGTTAAAGTCACGTGATGAAATCCCTCTATAGGCAAATAACTGCCTAAACCTCCTATACATGGCCACCTGTCCCTTGATATTAGGGGGACTGGTGGAGCCTATCAGGGCTATATGATGACCTCATATTAGGGGTTAGGGGTCAAAAGTTTTTGAAACGGGATTAAATTTGGTGATTTTTGCATCTATCTACTGTATGTGTGTGCAAGCGTGTGTGGATATGCAACAAATAATTTTGTGTTGCTTATAACTGAAAAACTGTAATTACACACATGAACTAAAATTGGTGGACGACTACCCCTGGCCCAGAACTTTGTTTCCAAGGTTTGGGGTACAAAGGTCACAGGTCAATTGAAACAAAGTTTTTAGTGATGGCTGTATCTTTTGAAGGAATTATGTTGTATCTTTACAAATTGCATAGGTGGGTGGGGTTTAACATTCTAATAAAAATGTTAAATAATTGGAGGTCAAAATATCATGGGTCAAAGGTCAAATAAGTGCTTTTTATGCAACATTTTGCTCCATTTTAAACTAAAAAGGTACAAGACCTATACCAACCCTATGTTGTACCGGATACCTTGGTACATGAATTTGTGTCTTGTAGACATTAGCTGTGGCTCTCCTTAAAATTCTGTTCCAGCCAGTCTAAACCACAAACCTAAATATTGTGACTAATATAACCAATTATCCTCCCTAAAATAAACCTCTTTTTAAATGATTGACAGTTCATATGGCATGCCTGTAATGAAACACTTTGTTTAATTAAAAGGTCACTTAGGGTTATCAAAGAAAACAATGGTTCCCTTATTGCCAGAACTAGTTACAACTACTGTGTGAACTTTTATGAAGTGTATTTACAGTGCAGGCTTGCGTTGGCTAACTTTATCTTTGGACATGTGGGTGTAATTTGAGTAACTGGTGTCTGGAGTATTATCAGCGAGTGGAACCTGAGCTTAATTGCTTGTGGTTTCAAAATAAGGAAAAAGATAGAAAAATGATAGGGAAATGTCTGGCCCGATCTGCTTAACTTTGACATCGGGTCTGAGTGTTTATTTTTTTAAGGACAGAACCAGCTAATGACTGGGGTCAAAGGGTTAAGGTCACAGAGCTATTGACCGCTTTTCACCATTTTCCCATATAGTTATGGAATGGTAAGTGTGACATGAGCATGAATGGTGTCATACAGTAGGGTATGATAACTGAGAAAAATTTCAGTTTTTTAGTGATAAGGGTCAGAGGTCAAATATGTGATTCTAGGGGGTAATTTTGTACTAATTAGTACATTTTTGTGCCACTTTAAATTCCGAAAATGCAAGACCTATGCCAATCTTATGTTATGTGGTACATGAACTTGTGTCCTGTAAACTCTGGGGTGAAAAGTTCAAGGTCACAGAGCTAGTGACCCCTTTTCACCATTTCCCCCATAGTTTCGGAATTGTAAGTGATCTGAGCGTGGATGGTATCATACAGTAGGGTAAGATAGATGCCAGCAAATTTCAGATGTTGTTTTGGTGGTTAAAGTCAAAGGTCAAATATGCAATTTTAAAGGGTAATTATGTGGTAATTTGTACCACTTTAAAACCCAAGAGGGCAAGATCTGTACCAACCCTATGTTGAACCATGATACCTTGGTACATGAACTTGTGTCCTGTAAATCTGGGGTCAAGTGGTCAAATGCCACAGAACTAGTCACCGCTTTAAGTCATTTCCCCATATTTTTGGAATTGTAATTAAAGAAATTTTTAAACGCAAAAGTGGCAAGACCTTTACCAACCTTATGTTGTACCATGATACCTTAAGCACATGAACTTGTGTCCCATAGACTCTGGGGTCATAAGGTCAAAAGTCACAGAGCTTTAGTTAGCTATTTCTCCCACAATGCTGTATGCTTAAGGTGATGAGATCAGCAACTCCATGGATTGCTTTCTTGTATATTCAATTGTTTTTCTTCTACTGTATACTGTTCAGTTTGGTGATTGTATTTGATAACGTCCTTCTATTCTCATTTACATGCCATTTTATTTTGAAATAATTTCATGTTGTCAATGACATTGTCAAAGTAGTAACAATTGAAAAGTTACTTTAAGTTTTGTAGCTCATTAAATTGGCTGTGAAAGTGCATTGCTCTGATAATCTTCATCCTCCTCCATTCAGAGGAATAACAAATGTAGATTGGGATCAATACCATCCACATGATACTGTTTTACTTGTCAATTAGAAATAATTATGATTAATTCGAACATTCATTTTCAAGATTGTCAGTTCAATAATTGTGCACAAGAAGTGTGTTAGAATTATTCTTGAGACTCAGAAAAATATACCAACTCCTTAAAATACATTTATTCTCCTCACCAACAAGCATACTGGGGTGATAAATTACCATTAGGTTGCTATAAAGGGCACCCCACTTTGGCATGACTTTTGATATAAAAAAGTTCTATTTGAATTTCCCCAAAATCTGGAACACTCCATAAAATTCCTAAGAACTCAATCCATCAGATATGTGTACAATTATTGGTTTTGTCAACCCCGCCACTCTCGGCACCTTCTCCTGGCCCACTTTTTCTCCTTGTGCCACCCCCTCCCTTCTATCCACCTGGGCCTCTCCACTCATCACAAAACCCAAACCCACCTAACCTCTTTGTCAATCTCCACAACTAAAACAAAGACCAACTCTCAAATTACACCTCCATCTATACTGATGGCTTCAAGGAAGGCAACAAGACAGCTGCTGCTGCCGTCATCCAAGACATCACCCTCACATGTAGTAGCAGACTTCCCCCTCACATGTAGTAGCAGACTTCCCGACTACTCGCCCATCTTTTCATCCGAGGCAAGGGCCATGCTCCTAGCCCTCAACTTTATTGAGTACTCTCCGATCAGCCACTTTGCCATTTTCTCAACTCAAAGGCTGTTCTTACTTCTTTACTCAATCTTAAATAGGATAACTTCACATCCCACCTCCTCTCCCCTCCGGAAACTTCTTTTACCCACCCTCTACAGGAAAAGTATTCTTTTCTTCTGGATACCCAACCATGTTGGCATCTCTGGCAATGACAGGGCTGATGCAGCCGCTAAGCTTGCCCTCAACCTCCGCCCTAACCCTTTTCCCAAAACCCTTTCTGACATCAAACGGCTTATCGCTTCCCTTGTTTGTGACTGCTGGCAAACCTCATGAAACTCCCAAATTGATAATAAACTCCATGTCATCAGCCCACCATTCCAATCAAACCCACCATCAAGAACCTCTCTCGTATCGACAACGTTCATATTACCCGTCTTAGAATAGGTCACACCCACCTCACTCACTTACTCCCACCTCCTTATTGGCTCCCCCCATTCCCTCTGCAACAATTGCCATTGCACCCTCACAGTCCATCACTTTTTCCTTGCTTGCCCCCTGTACAACCTTCCCAGAGCTTTCCTCGCTCCCCACAACTCAATTGCTGAGTCCTTCCAGAAAAACCGTCTGGATAAGATTATCTTCTTCCTTCATTATGCCTCCCTCTACAACCATATTTAATTCTCCTCTTCCACCCCCTCTCTCTACTTTGTTTTTTTCACCCATGCACCTCTTCTCTCAATCACAGCTCTCTGACTTTTTGTTCTTGAATTTCTCTCATTCTCTCCCTGTTTCCTTTTCTTCCTACCTCTAGAATGATCTGACCTCAGGCACAATTTGACCCTCGTTGTCATGCCCTTAAGCCCTCATCAAACAAACAAACAGGATCATTGAATCAGCAACCTACCACTTTCCAATAAAACTACAACTGATGACAAATGGGTCATACATTCTATGAGCACTTATGTGGAGAAAACCGCCCAGCTCTCAGACCATCATAAATGAACAGTACAGTATCTCAAGGCAGTACAGCAGAGTGCCTTTTTCAGCTGACATTTTTTTTAAATATTTTTTATATCTATATGTATATTCAATCTTCTACCCTGGCGACATGAATTACTAATTGCAGTAAAGTCAAGTAGTTAATGACTTATTTCAAGGATGCTCATTTGAAATTTTCATAATTATGATTCATGAAATATAATTAAGGAGCAGAAGTTTCTATTTTTATTGTCCTCGTACATACTTGACCCATTTTTATTAAATTTTCTTGAGGGCAATTAGGAGCCTTTTGATTGTAAGAATGGAAATTTACACAACCTTGTCAGGATTTTTACCAGAGGCTAATTTGAATTCATTAGATTCCAAACACATTTATTGCGGGGATAATTGCAGAGAAACAATGAAAGATAATAATATATCAAGCAAAAATGAATTTCAAATATGTGAAATAAACCGTAACAAATAATTATCATGGCGCTATCTTCCATTCATTGTTTGCTTCAGTAGTTTACATCCGGATGAAGATTCATAAGTTGTTTAAGAAATAAATAATACATTTAAACTTATAATACAAAATCCAGCTTGTGCACTAAGGCAAGCTGATCAGGCTGCTTCACACAAAATAAATCAGCATAAACTATTGATTGTCTATTATTACTCTGAAATGCATAAGTTTTGATAAGAATGAGGAGATGGTTCCTAGTTTGTATAAAAGAATTTGAGATATTTTTTAATATGTACAGTAGGAAGTATAAAAAGGTGTTTTGTGGTAACTGAAGAGCATAAAATTAATACATTTTTTATTTTAGTGAATATACTTTTTTCTCATGTCTGCAAGTTGTCTTTTTGATAATTTTTTATATTTTCTTTCTATTTTTGTAAAGGATTGAAAGATACAGTGTTCCTGTGTTCTCCTCAGCCACTTTAGTCACAGTTATATGATATGTGAGATTTTTGTCTGTGTATTTGTATTTTCTTGCTGTTGACAGTATCGGCCTGATCTAATGTTTTAGAAACATGCATTGATAAAAAAAAACTACATTGTTTCATTGGACTTGGGACTCTAGTAATCTGGCTTTGCATATTTCCAATTACCTTCAGAAACTACTTTATGTCTAATGTTTGTACCTATGAGAAGTCATAATGATGTTCTCTGATTTTATAATGCTTGTTATCTAGTTATCTGTAATAATAATAAATGTCTACATGTAGTACCAAAACATCAGGTACAGTGAAATGTTGTATCACCCATTTGATGTCAAGTCCAGAAATTTGCTAAAATGTCTCCTGTGGAATACAGCCCAGTTAATTGGGTATGTGTGTGGGGAGGGGGGGCGGGGGTAGGGGACAATGTGAACTTTGCATTTCTGGGACTGACTGGTATGTAAGTAACCAATAACTTAACGCTTAGGGGTCCTTGCCGGCTAGAGCATTGCGCCCTTAAAAAAAAAGAAGCTTTTTAAGCTATTCAGCAAATAAGATTGTTTTGGGATTTGTTTTCCATTAAAAAATGTTCTGGATTACCCGTTATGCCACTGTGAGTAACCACTATGTCATCACATTATAAATGAAAGTAAAACCAACGTATGTTGTGTGTAAAACCTCTAGACTTAATTGCATCCTTGCATTCCTGGACAGACGTGGAGAGCGGATGGGGGTATTCACCCCCCAAAAAAAACTTTAAACTTTCAAATGTATCAGTTAGACACATGATAATTATCCCCTGGTCAACGAAGTTGGGATATTGCATCTTTACCAATCGTCTGTTTGTCCACATCCATTGTCTGTCTGTCCGTTCGTCCACATCCATTGTCCATCCAACATCATGCAGTAGTACAGTTGCTGGGAAACAAAAGATTTCTGCTCTCAGAAAGGAATTACAACGACTTTAAAAAAAAAAAATTTATATAAAGGAGACTCTTGCTTGGAAAGAACTTTGAACAAATGCATTTCAGACTTAAATAGCAATTAAAATAAACAATAAGTCTTCACTTGAATGGAGTGAAAACATAATCTCCAAATTAATCTGCAATGAATTTTCATTCTGATTTGGTTAATAGATCTGACAGCCCTATCCGGTTTATAAGGGGGAAAAAAAGCATAGAGCATGTTTTTATTGTGAGTGTCAGATTTACATTTAAGTTGAGAGGGTTGGGGAGCTGTGGTGCAATGTAGTGAGTAAAAGTTATAGGGAAGGTTGGAATGATGGCATGTAGTGGAATGTCATCTGGATTTCAGGTGGGATGGCATAAGCGACGGTGGGATAGGATGAAACAGCCTTTAGGACAGGGTGGGATAGGATGGAACGACTTATAGGACAGGGTGGTGGGTTGGCGCGTGGTGCAGGGGGGATTGACATGTGGGACAGGGTGGCATGGTTTATGTGGCAAGGCATATGGTGGGATGTTGTCTTGATTGCAGGTGTGATGGTATATGAGTCATGTGATGGAATGGCATCTGGATTTCATGTATGATTTCCCATAGGGAGGGATCAGAATCGCGTTAACGACAAATTTGTCGTATATTACGCCATGGCTGAAATTTCTTACGACACAGGTTGTACCTGTGTCGTAAGATTTAGATATAGCATGTGGAATTTTACGCCGGAGTTTTTCATTAACATAACTAAAATCATAAACATCTTACCTCTCTGATGCGATTCAAACTTTTATTTCACACAAAAATGATTTTGAATTACTCATAAATAAAAGAATAATGACACAACTACGAGACTCACGGCTGAATGATTCAACATGCCCGTAGTGCTGCCATACACACATATAGGCTAGTACATAGGCCCTATGCATGATGGACGTACACTGTACAGTGTATGTGAAAGTTTTGATGTTTTTTTGAATGCAGGCTGTCAATTGTCAACGCATCATTATCTAGGATTTAAGTTCCCTCCTATATTGTGTTGATCGTGTATCTGTGAAGTGATCAGTCTGCAAGTCAAGTTACTACACTGTAAAGAAGTAGGCGTGTTTAAGATCTGAATAGTATATTATCATTGACAATTGGTAAAAGTTCACTAAAACCTCATGAAAGTTTGGATACGATAAACAAAAGTATTTTCTAGTTTATTTTGGGATTGTTAACCCAAATTTCATGACTCAACAATCAACATTATACAAGGATTGGGTATGAACTTTTTCGTAATATTTTTTATGATAATAATAGTCCAATTTTGTAATGTTTTTTTGGTATTTTAAGCGCAACTTTCATTCACTTTAGCAAGGCAGGCCTACACAAGTGTCTTGTGTTAGCAATTACTTGCATGCTTCGCTAGCGCGCAATGCCCTGTACATTACGCAATACTCTGTACATACGACGGCAAATTGACAAAATACGCCAAATTTCAAGGGCTTGTCGTAAGCAAATACGCCAGGCAAAAAATTATAACGCAACCTCTGGGAGGGATGTAGGATGAGATGGCTTATGTGGAACAGAGGGTGGCAGGTGTGACAGGGTGAAAAGCATGTTATTAGCAGCAAGGGGATTTCTATCATTTGCCATGTTTGTTTTGTTTTGTTTTTAATAAGAAAATCGAATTACTGGAAGACATTTGCTGATGACACTAAGTTGTACAGGATTGTGGATGATGCTAGGATTCTTAATTTTTTTAAAGTGATCTAGATAAGCTAGTTTCTTGGTCTCAAACATGGCAGATGTCATTCATTATTGATAAATGCAAAGTTTTTCTTTTTGGTCAGAGCTATTTGGGTTTTGATTACTGCATGAATGGTTCAAATCTTAGTTGTGTACAGTAGATCAAGAAAGGGATCTACTGTATGTGTTATTACTAGCAATCTGAAGCCTTCTAAACAGTGTGCTTTAGCAGCTGCAAGGGCAAATAGGATATTTGGAAATTTTTGTTTTCTTGGTAGAGAGGTTGTTCTTAATTTGTATAAGCAGTTAGTCAGGCCTCACTTTGAGTATGCTATTCAGGCTTGGAGTCCCTTTAATGAGAAGGATAAGTTCATTTTGGAGCAGGTTCAGCGAAAAGCCACTAGATTTATTCCCGAAGTAAGGAATCTCTTTTATGAATCTTGGTTGTGAATTCTTGGTTTGACCACGCTTGAGTCGAGAAGAGTATGTGGAAATATGATCAGGTTTTTAAATTCTTATCTGGCAGTGATGCTTCGACTTCCTATTATTTCTTGCATTGTTTCAGCTAATCCTCATGTGACACATAACAGTTTAAAGTAGACCAAAGAGTTTTTATGGATAGATATTCAGCGTTTTAGCTTTTTGCAAAGTTGTTAATGAGTGCAATGGTTTGCCTGAGTGGGTAGTCAGCTCCAATTCTGTTCACATTTTCAAAGTCAACATTGATAAGTTCTTTACTAACTCTGGGCATCTGATCTACCTACTCTGGTGTAGCAGTTATCATACCTGTCTACAGACCACGAGGCTCTGGGTTCAAGCCTGGGTTGGGTAGACACGCCAGTGTACCACAACTGGTTATCAAAGGCCGTGGACATTGACTTGGTTGTCGATGTTATGTCTGTCCGTACGTCGTACCTGTGTTCTCGTCCGGGCCGTATTAAGCGTTTTGTGATAGCATTTGTACTATCATAACCGAATACGCAGGCGACGACCTCTCATTGTAATTGTGTGTTCAACTCTCTCTCTCTCTCTCTCTGGGCATCTGTGATTTTTTTTTTTGTGGTGGTGGTAGTGCTAGTTTGGGCTTTTTATGGGGTGACTAACCCTTCTTAGCCTGTCAACTTGTTATGTTATATGTTATATTAAACAAATTAATTTATTCTTATTCAGATGACCATAGACATAGATGACCATAGACATAAACATAATTTTTGGGAAATACCCTTCAATTTTTGGGAAATTTTCCTGCATTTCCGGGAAAGTTTCCTTCATTTCCGGGACATTCCCTCCATTTCCGGGAAATTTCATTTGATTTTCTTCACTTTTCGGGAAATTTACTTTATTTTGGGGTAGTTTGTTTTCTTTGGGAAATTTCCTTTAATTATTGTGAATATCTAATTCAAGTTTACTCATTTTCGGGATTTTGTTTTGGCTAATTTTGGGGCCGTTTTTTCATTTCCAAGAAATTTGGGCAATTTTGAAGAAATTCTCTTCAACTTTGGGAAAATGTCAGTAAATTTATACTGATTTGGGAAAAATTTAGTTTAAACTGCAATGTTTCACCCTCCCCCCCTCTCTCCCCTCGATTCCACACCAATATGTATTGTGCCTCCAACTTGAAAAACATTCCGGCACCGTTGTCCCTTGATAGATCAATTTACTTTTGTAAACATTTGTTTGCTACCTCTCTTTTTTTTACTTGTGCTACTTATTTTGGAGCTCCATTCTAACCTTTCTGGCAATACAACTCCAAATCATCTGAACCACTTCATGGACATCATATCTTAATGTTGCTGCACAATTCTAGCAATCATTGTATATTTTTGTCACAACATGAAAGATTTTACCTTTCAACCGGAGCAAAAACTCAAACTAGAAGGAGTGTAAAAGCTGATATGTAGTTTTGATTTTCCTACAATAATTAGCAGTAAAATGTGTATTTGTGATATAATCACAAAAAAAGTCTTGTTTGCTTTGATCCCATTTACTATGATCATAAAGGTCAGTTGTGATTCTAGTCTTATGCAACAATATGTGGTAAATTTCATGAACAAGCCTCAGGATATTAACTTGAAAATCATAATTCATTTAAAATTATATTTTAATGTATGCGTTTAATTTTTTTAAATTTTACACATTTCAAAGATGCATAACCTTCAATTAAGGATTATTTTTTCTTCCTCATGGAGAAAATACCTAGCACTACGCCTCTTAAAGTGTGAAACACAAGTGTACTTAGTACTTGCTTGTAGCAAGCTTCAAAATTGAGTTGTCTTTAACATCTATTGAGCATGAAACATTTGTAATTTCTAACAAAAGTGTGAATTTAAGTGGAATTCTTGGATGGATTCACTTTGTAGGTTCACTACAGGTACAGTGAATTGTTTTATGTGCTTTGATGTACTATTGTTATGGAGGCTAGTTTTGATTCTGATTGATATTTCTGTCCAAAAAAAAAAGAGAACAATTATTCAGTTATGAACCACTTTTTGTCTTCCCCTTTGACTGAAAAAATTCCTTCATTGAAATATCTCATAGATCAGAAAAGGTGAGTTAAGTCAGAAAATGATGTGACCAAATACATGAATTTTTAATTCATCTTATTTAATTTTCTTAGGAGGAACAATTGTATCTGCCAAGACCACAGTAGTTTGCTACTTGGTTCAAAATTGCTTAAAAGATCAATACACTTTGTCGGCTTGATTGCAACCTTTCCGCCTTCAAGGATTTACACCAGAACCAATCTAGGTCTACTGCTCCTTTGCCCTGAAGGATTTACACCAGAACCACTCTAGATCTACTGCTCCTTTGCCCTCAAGGATTTACACCAGAACCACTCTAGATGTACTGCTCCTTTGCCCTCAAGGATTTACACCAGAACCAATCTAGGTCTACTGCTCCTTTGCCCTCAAGGATTTACACCAGAACCACTCTAGGTGTACTGCTCCTTTGCCCTCAAGGATTTACACTAGAACCAATCTAGGTGTACTGCTCCTTTGCCCTCAAGGATTTACACCAGAACCAATCTAGGCCTACTGCTCCTTTGCCCTCAAGGATTTACACCAGAACCACTCTAGTGTACTGCTCCTTTGCCCTCAAGGATTTTCACCAGAACCACTCTAGGTGTACTGCTCCTTTGCCCTCAAGGATCTACACCAGAACCACTTTAGGTCTACTGCTCTGCCCTCAAGGATTTACACCAGAACCACTCTAGGTCTACTGCTCCTTTGCCCTCAAGGATTTACACTAGAACCACTCTAGGTCTACTGCTCCTTTGCCCACAAGGATCTACACCAGAAGCACTCTAGGTCTACCGCTCCTTTGCCCTCAAGGATTTACACCAGAACCACTCTAGATCTACTGCTCCTTTGCCCTCAAGGATTTACATCAGAACCACTCTAGGTGTACTGCTCCTTTGCCCTCAAGGATCTACACCAGAACCACTCTAGGTGTACTGCTCCTTTGCCCTCAAGGATTTACACCAGAACCAATCTAGGCCTACTGCTCCTTTGCCCTCAAGGATTTACACCAGAACCACTCTAGGTGTACTGCTCCTTTGCCCTCAAGGATTTACACCAGAACCACTCTAGGTTTACTGCTCCTTTGCCCTCAAGGATTTACACCAGAACCACTCTAGGTGTACTGCTCCTTTGCCCTCAAGGATTTACACTAGAATCACTCTAGGTCTACTGCTCCTTTGCCCTCAAGGATCTACACCAGAACCACTCTAGGTCTACCGCTCCTTTGCCCTCAAGGATTTACATCAGAACCACTCTAGGTGTACTGCTCCTTTGCCCTCAAGGATTTACATTAGAACCACTCTAGGTCTACTGCTCCTTTGCCCTCAAGGATCTACACCAGAACCACTCTAGGTGTACTGCTCCTTTGCCCTCAAGGATTTACATCAGAACCACTCTAGGTGTACTGCTCCTTTGCCCTCAAGGATTTACATTAGAACCACTCAAGGTCTACTGCTCCTTTGCCCTCAAGGATCTACACCAGAACCACTCTAGGTGTACTGCTCCTTTGCCCTCAAGGATTTACATTAGAACCACTCTAGGTCTACTGCTCCTTTGCCCTCAAGGATTTACACCAGAACCACTCTAGGTGTACTGCTCCTTTGCCCTCAAGAATTTGCACCGGAACCACTCTAGGTTTACTGCTCCTTTGCCCTCAAGGATTCACACCAGAACCACTCTAGGTGTACTGCTCCTTTGCCCTCAAGGATTTACACCAGAACCACTCTAGGTGTACTGCTCCTTTGCCCTCAAGGACTTACACCAGAACCACTCTAGGCTACTGCTCCTTTGCCCTCAAGGATTTACATCAGAACCACTCTAGGTGTACTGCTCCTTTGCCCTCAAGGATTTACACCAGAACCACTCCAGGTCTGCTGCTCCTTTGCCCTCAAGGATTTACACCAGAACCACTCTAGGTGTACTGCTCCTTTGCCCTCAAGGATTTACACCAGAACCATTCTAGGTCTACTGCTCCTTTTTACCCATCCAAAGAATACAAATCTGTGTTCAGATTCTGCAGTAAAGATTATTTCAAGTTTTAAATCTGAAAAAATTATATATAATTTCCTTAGAACATCACAGTTTATCTTGTAATAGTGGATGTATGACTGAAGTTTCTCTTATTCTGTTATTGCAGTACATATTTATGCTGCACAACTCAAATAGATTATGCAAATTGAGTGAGAATCTTAAAGTTGAAATTGTTTATCAACAACTTGAAAGAAAACAATGTTGCCGCATGAATAAGGAAGGAAGGACATAAGACCTATATAGCTCGGTACTATTCAAAAGCAAATGTTTAATTTTCTTCATAATGCCAACCTTTTTTCATTTTTCAAAAATGTAGTAAGAGACCTAAAACGAAGTTGTTTGAAGGTTGTTTTTTTTTATATATATATATATTTATTTTTTTATAGTGCAGTTGGGATCAAAGCATTTCTAAATGGTTTTATCCAACAAATAATAAACACAATAAATGCTCCTGAACCCTGAACCTGATCTCTGGAACATGTTGACCTTTACTTATTGCCTGACCAAGTCCATAAGCTATTAAAATATTTCAAGTGAACCACTGATCAATCTGAATCATTTTCTACTGTGCTCTTCTGTGCTCAGTTTTCATTTAAAAACTTTTGACATGCTGCATGGATACCTGCTGAGATGTTAAACTTCTTAATTGGAAACCTAAAACCCTTAATTCATTATCTTGCCTTCATCATTTCTCGGCCCCTGAGACAGCTGGGAACTGGACTCATTTAATAACTGTGACCTTTCTTAATCCAAAGTGGCACATATGGTGATTGAGATATCAATTTTAATTATCTATGGTATTTGATGTGAGATAAAAGCTTTATTCAATTCTGGTTAATTTCATTTCACTTCATTTCATTGTACTTACAGTACTACACAATATTGATTATTTTTGCCAGTGTATGCTCATTAGTTTTTTAAAGGTATGCGTTAAGACATTTTAATCAGGGGAAGGTTATTAACAACCCTTATGAACTTGGAACTAAACTCCTAATGTTATCTCTTCTATCAAAGTGCCATTGCAGCTTTGGTAGACAGGGAAAATGAATTTTAAAATACTCTGGTGAATTAAATGTTTAGTGCACCTGGTACAGTATGTGATGCATTTGCTAAATGTATTTGGAGGCAAGGTCCTTCAGTTGATGCAGATTCATCTTTTGTAAATGACATACTCGAAACTGAAGTGTACACGGCCAGTGTGGGATTTTAGAAACAACATTAAAGATTAAAGTAACATTAAGGGTGGGGAGAGGTGGGACACATCAGCTACCAATTGTGTATCTGCTTGGGGTCCAGGAACCCCCAGAAGCTTAGTGGGTTTTTGATGCTCCAAAATGGAAAATTTAGAAATGGAAAGTTTTCATGAGTTTTCAACATTTCCATTGATATAAAGAACAATTTTCTTCGATCTAACATATATGCATTGGGTTTCCATTTGAAACTAAACAGGGAAAAAATTATAAAATGAGGAAATTCAGGTAACTCAGTGGATACAATCATGCCTAAAACAGTGAAAAGGGTCACAAAAGTGTGAAAATAAAGTGTAAAAAAAGGAATCTGCATATCTTGCTTTTTTTGGTGTGGGCGGGGCAAAGCAAATATGTGGGCGAACGTTACAGAACTCGTCCCTTGAACAGAACTCCATACTGATTTTCTGAGTCTGGCATTTCAATAACCGCATGTGGCGGTTTGCAATTTCCATTTTTTTTCAAATTATTCCACTTAGTGTTTTAACAAAATTTGCCCTCTTAAGGCGTGAAATACATTAAATTTGTTTTATTTAGACAATTCAACCTTTGAACATCGAAATTGATGCTATATTTTGTATTTTCATGTAAATTCATTTTGAAGTTAAGAAATCAAGAGCAGCATTCCAATAATAAAACTTCCTCCCTGTAAAATGGCAACAGTCTTTACTTGAATAACATCAATATGTGTTATGTCTTAGGAGTTTTGGGCATAAAGAAACTTGTATATTCATAAGTAACTAATGTATTATTTCATTGCGTTGTATTCAAAGAGGTATGAGTTTATGTGTATGAATATCTCGTAATTGCTATTGCCTACCAATATCTTTGAAATATGCTTTTCGCACTGCAGCACCGCAAGTGTTTGCTTTATGTAGTACAGTAAGTATGCCCGATGGTGCATAACTTCTGACCTCTACACACAAAGAGTCCTAGCTCTACGCGTATATTGCACTGATGAATGGAAATGGCAAAACCGCAGGATTGTTTATCGAAATAGTGTAAAGGGGAGGAGGTTACACTAATGGGTCACCAAGATTTTGAAAGTTGCTCAGCATTACGCTGCTGAAAATGGTGCTGTGTGGCCGAATGATTGCGTAATACCAGGCACAAATAACAGATCCCTGATAATACATTTTCAACTCAAGTTGAGAGAGTGTCATTCGAATGGGATGAAAATGACACTGGCAGTTTCATCCCATTTGTGTTTCAAGGGCTGCTTTCTTCAAATGAGGTTCTCCTGGCCCTCCTTAGCGACTGCACTGATAACGTTTGCTTATCGTATTTGTTTAAAGTGATACAAGAAAATCTCCCTGATATTTTTTTTCTTCTTTAAAGTAATTCTTGTCATCCCTATGATAATATCTAGTAATCTACCTTAGTATAAGTCAGTAATATAAAGAATATACCGATATCTAGGAACAGAAAAGTGTTTTTTTAACATTGATGTTATTTATACTGTAGTAGAGAGAGTAATTTGATTTAGACAACTAACTTCAGATAGAGTATACCATTGCCGGCACATTTTTGTTAGTGCTTGCATTGCAAAGAAGAGTTGCATTCAAGCATTTCTTGTAGTGACCAATAATAACATAACTTGATATAAACAAGGAAAGGATGTATATACTTGTAGCCACACTACTAACTCATCCCCCAAAATGAAATAAAAATTTGTCTGACAAAACTGTTTTGTGAGGATTACATTTTTATTAAAAGCAGTTCAAAAGAAATTTGGAAGAAAATTGTAAGGTCTTTGTAACTGAATGAAGCAAAGAGAATTGTGAGGTCTTTGTAACCCAGTGAAGCAAAGAGAATTGTGAGGTCTTTGTAACTTAGTGAAGCAAAGAGAATTGTGAGGTCTTTGTAACCCAGTGAAGCAAAGAGAATTGTGAGGTCTTTGTAACTTAGTGAAGCAAAGAGAATTGTGAGGTCTTTGTAACTGAATGAAGCAAAGAGAATTGTGAGGTCTTTGTAACCCAGTGAAGCAAAGAGAATTGTGAGGTCTTTGTAACTTAGTGAAGCAAAGAGAATTGTGAGGTCTTTGTAACCCAGTGAAGCAAAGAGAATTGTGAGGTCTTTGTAACCAAATGAAGCAAAGAGAATTGTGAGGTCTTTGTAATCGTATAAAGCAAAGAGAATTGTGAGGTCTTTGTAACCGAATGAAGCAAAGAGCAAAGTCTTTGCACCGAATGAAGCAAAGAAAATTGTGAGGTCTGAATAAAGCAAAGAGAAAGTCTTTGTAAGATGAAGCAAAGAGAATTGTGAGGTCTTTGTAAATGAATGAAGCAAAGAGAATTGTGAGGTCTTTGTAACCGGAAAGAGAATTGTGAGGTCTTTGCACCCGATTGAAGCAAAGAGAATTGTGAGGTCTTTGTAATCAAATGAAGCAAAGAGAATTGTGAGGTCTCCGTAATCGAATGAAGCAAAGAGAATTGTTAGGTCTTTGTAACTGAATGAAGCAAAGAGAATTCTGAGGTCTTTGCAACCGAAAGAAAATTGTGAGGTCTTTGTAACTGAATGAAGCAAATCGAATTGTGAGGTCTTTGTAACTGAATGAAGCAAAGAGAATTGTGAGGTCTTTGTAAGTGGATGAAGCAAAGAGAATTGTGAGGTCTTTGTAACTGATTGAAGCAAAGAGAATTGTGAGGTCTTTGCACCCGAATGAAGCAAAGAGAATTCTGAGGTTTTTTGCACCCGAATGAAGCAAAGAGAAAAGTGAGATCTTTGTAACTGAATGAAGCAAAGAGAATTGTGAGGTCTTTGTAACCGAATGAAGCAAAGAGAATTGTGAGGTCTTTGTAATTGAATAAAGCAAATAGAATTGTGAGGTCTTTGTATTAAACTGAATGAAGCAAAGAGAATTGTGAGGTCTTTGCACCTGGATGAAACAGAGAATCGTGAGGTCTTTGTAACCGAATGAAGCAGAGAGAATTGTGAGGTCTTTGTAACTGAATGAAGCAAAGAGAATTGTGAGGTCTTTGTAACTGAATGAGGCAAAGAGAATTGTGAGGTCTTTGTAACTGAATGAAGCAAAGATAATTGTGAGGTCTTTGTAACTGAATGAAGTATAGAGAATTGTGAGGTCTTTGTAACAGAATGAAGCAAAGAGAATTGTGAGGTCTTTGCACCTGATTGAAGCAAAGAGAATTGTGAGGTCTTTGTAACTGAATGAGGCAAAGAGAATTGTGAGGTCTTTGTAACTGAATGAAGCAAAGTTACTGATCTGTATGAATCTTTTTGTTAATATCCATATTATGAAACTTTCATTCAACCTAACTTTCAGATTAACTTTTGAATTAACTTTCAATGCATGTCTCTTTTATGAAACATACATGTACTTCACATACTCAAATCTTTAGTGTTACGGTACCCTGGAAGCTTCCTTAACATGATAATAAAAAGTAACATATATCAGGAAAAAAGAAGAATTGGATCATTGATTCTGATTTTTGAGTTACATGTAAATGCAGCTGGCTTATTATCAGTCTGTTGCAGCTATTTGCCTTTGTGTGAACTAAAGATGATTGGATACAGAAATGCTTGTAATTGTAAAATATCATAAAAGCTTCATTGTAAACCAACTCACATATTGGAAACACCTGGTGTAAGATTCATCAGAGGCAGTTGAGTGGATGCATGTGGCAAGTTCATTTAAGAGCATCTTCAAGGTCTCTGTGCCGGTAAACGACTTCTTTGCGTGCATGTATTTGCTTTCTAAAACTTATAATGGTGAGAATACTTTTAAAGCTTTGTGAAATTGGATTTCATCTATCTGCAGTTTAGGCATTATGCTGTATGTTGCTGCTATTCTGTGTGGGCCATATTTTTTAGTATTTCAGGGATTTACCTTATTGCTTTGAATTAAGTTTTTAAGATGGGAACATCACATTCTGATAACTTTGAGGATATTCCTCATTTTCCAAACTGGATGAAAAAAATTCCAAGTGGAGTGAGTTTGATGGACCTTTCCATTCCAGGAACTCACAACTCCATGGCTCGATGTGGGGTTCGCAGTGCTCGATGTCATATACTTCCATTATACAGACAGTTTGAAATGGGAATAAGATATGTGGACATTAGGTGTCGAAATTCTCGTGGACTTCCAGTCTATCACGAACAGTTTTACCAAGAAGCACATTTTCCTGATGTTGTTAAAGAAACTGTGCGGTTCCTAACTAACTTTCCAAGTGAGACGATTATAATGCGATTAAAGGATGAGTATAATTCAGATGATACAACAAAGTCTTTTGTATGTAAGATTAAAGAGACACTTTTTCGAGATGCCTTGTACAACCTTTGGCGGAGCTCTAAATTTCCAAAGACTTTGGCAGAAGTAAGAGGCAAAATTATTATTCTACAAGACTTCAGAGGCCAGGATCCTGATCTTGGTCCACCCTATGATGAAGCAAAAATAAAAGATGACCATTTTGTAGCTACAATTGCCCCAATTTCCATCGATAAAAAGTGGAATCGTGTGGAAGTACAGTTAGAGCAAGCTCGGGATGAAAAACCAGGACTTTTTATCACTTATATCAGTGCTAAAGGTGATGGGCCACCCGATGCATTTGCCTCTCGACTTAATGCTAAATTACGGGCATACCTTGAAGAACTGGATGGAAAGAATCGACTGGGCATTATTGTAATGGATTATCCAACTCCCACTATAGTCCAATATATTATTGAATGCAATTATTAATATGTTATTGTCTTTCACATCATGCCACTGTATGGCAGTTAATGAGATAGTTTGAGTCTCATAGTTTTGAATTTCTTACAACATGATAACGAGAATACTTAAAAGATTGAAGTAGCAACTCCTTACTATGGTTTCACGGTGAGCAGCAAGAAGCACAAAAGGTATGGCAATACATTTTTAATCTAAAGTTAACTTTCTGACAGTTCACATGAGTAGTAAATAATAAAACATGTTCATTTTACAAGGTTAGTGACAAAATAGAACAAAGTGGTACCTGAAGAAATATTAAAAAGAAAGTACTCATTAAATATTCATGCCACTCAATTTATTCTATTGAGGAGATTTTCAATTTGAAACTTTTCAAATTAGTCATTTCAGTTGTCACAAGTTCACAGTATGATTAAAAGTTTTAGTGTATTTTATAGAAATGTTTTTTAAGATTTTGGTTCTGAAACCAGTTATGCCAGTGACAAATCAGTCTTCTAAAGTGACTATGATTTACACGCATAAACAAAATTTCATAAAAAATGTTTTCTATTTGTAAAAAATAATAAATGAGTAATCATTATTCAATAGAAATAAAATTATGTTTGATACAATTTATTAACAGTTCTTAAAAATGTGGATGTGTAACATATTCCTTCTGTAGTACATTCTCCACTAGTCATTTTCTGAATTTCTATTTTACTTGTTTTAATCTTGTTATCTGCTAAACAGAAGAAATAAAAATTGTTTCTTTACTTTGATAAATCTTCTACTATTTTATTGAAGTTGGACATCAAACCAATCTATCAAGAAATGATATCAATGGTGTAGAAATCAATCAGCAGCTACAATCATGGACAAAAGCCTTGACCCTTTTTTCCACTTGTACCCTGTTTCAATGTTGGGACATAGCTTAGATCTCCAACTTTTAACATTCACTTCCAACATTGAAATGGGGTACAAGGGGTGAAGAAAAAGGGTCAAATACCTTTGTGCATGATTATAGGTTAGGAAGATTATGGTTAGTTCCTTTCCAATGCTATTATTCACAAAGAAATCTGAATGAAGAAAGTTTGCGGATAAAGGAGAAACATAATATTGTTTCTTAGTTCTCCAATATTTAGCTACAGTATGATCTAGAAAAAGAAAAGAAGTGAGAAATGGACAAGAATGATGTCACTGATTAAATATGACTGTTGATGCAAAAGGAAAGTGGTGCTTCAATCAAGACTGTTAATTGATATATCATTTCCAGTAGATATAATTTTTTATAGAAACTGTTTAGATGTTGACTTTCCATACATCTCCTTACCATGATAAAGAATTAGAGTGGTTTAAAAATTGTGTCAATTTTCAGTTTAGAGTGGTTTGAAAATTGTGTTAATTTTCACTTTAGAGTGGTTTGAAAATTGTGTTAATTTTTAGTTTAGAGTGGTTTGAAAATGCACTAGTGACTATGCATCCTATTCTTTTTATATTCAAATTTCCATCCCATCCCCCACCCTCTGTACTGTACATAGGAAGGATTTGGGAGAATTTTCCTAATTTATATCTTTTGTGGGATAATTTATAATATCTTAGCATAATTTTGTGACCACCCCCCAGCATGATTTTGTGACTCCCCCCTACTTTGAACTTTGCTCCCCCACTTTTGACTTTCATCCCCCCGACAAATCCTGCCCATTCTACTGTGCTACTGTACCTGTTAGTCATTGACATTAAGTCTTAAAATATTTCTATTTATCTCAGTTTTGTATGCTCTTGCTTCTTAACCTAGACCACTTCTGCCTGTTATATTTCATCTCTACCAGCCTCATCTTATTTCTGCCTATTGTCAGTTTCTTCAATCGTTTTTCGCTATCTTTGCTAATGCCTCCACATAATAATGTAATTTTCTTACTCTGCTTATGACTTTTCTAATTGGTCATGTTACCATTGACTTTCTCACCTTCTGGAATCTTGTGTATGCAGCTGTTTCAAAATGTCAGATATAGAAGTATCATCAGTCCCCTTTTCTTGAAAGCTTTAAATACAATTTCAGGGATTAATCAGCAGTCTTACTGTGTAAGAAAGGAAACTATAAAACCATATTAACAAAGTAAGTTACACCTATGATCTGGTGAAGATAAAAATCCATATTATTAATTATTGATCTCATTGTGTTTCGAAGTCATCTCCCTTAATAGAAACATGAGAAAGGAAGGAAATTGGAATTCTTTACTGTTTCCTCCAAAACTCTTTTCTTATATTTCAAATTTTTATTGGAAGGGCCTTGCTTTAATATTACCACTGTACATTAAGTAATGCAGAATTTCCTCTTCAGCTTTATGACACAGGGCCTGATTAAAAAAATTGTAAATAAGTCGATGTAAACCTAGAAAAAATGCTTGAAAATTTGTCAGAAAATCCTAAAAGTACAGAAATTTTTGACAGATTCAATCAAATTGGGCTCAAATGGTTACTTTCATTTCATTTCATTTATTTGTTTTTTCACAACATGTTTACATATAATTACAGAAGAGTTTTATTTACAAATATATTATGAAATTTACAAAATATGTATATACAGAAGAATATATATGGTTGTAAAAGGAAGTGTTGTATAAAAAGTCTGGTGAGCTTAACTAAGTACAACACTCCCAAATGACATGCAAATTTCTGATGCATTAGGAGGGATTCAAGTGACTGAATTACTGATTTATACGATAACACTTTGAAATAAAATTTGAGGCTGCTTCACAGTTTCATTTATTTTAAAAGGTTTGCTCTTAAAATCCCAACTTGCAAGTCATTCTAAAAGGTACTAAGAGTTTTGAAAAAAGTAAAGAATGGTTTAATTTAAATTAGAATACCTTCAGGAAAGCAAAGACTCTCTTGTACCATTTACACTACGGGCTCAAATAAAATGCCTGTATTAGTTGTACTGTACTTACTGACTTGAAATATGCATTTATGTGTTTTTTGCTGTTTTGCAAATACTGATCTTGTGAGATTTTGCCACACTCAAAATTTTTTACTTCCCACAATTTGGGTGTAGATCAAGTTGTGGGTGCTGTCATGAATATTATAGAATATATTGACTTGCATGAAAATATCTTTAGAAAAAGTGGTAGCTTCTAAAATGCTTGCAACTAAGAAATGAAAAAGAACATGTTCCTCAAAAGACTTGTTACCTTAAAGGAGACGTCAAGCTTAAAGGAGACGTCAAGTGTAATACAATTCTTATTTCATATGATAGAGAATTGAAATCTAAACTACCCTCCAACACAGCCAGTCAAAATCTTATTCCTATAATCTGTAACATTTAAGTAAATACATAGAGCTGCCATTTTGTTCAATTCTGTATTGAATTCTTATGCATGACGACACTATTTCCCAACAGGTACATAAGTATTATATTGTATTTCTTTATAAATTGTATTAAAGTTGCTATTCCAAAATAATGTGACACAAAGTTTTAGCAGCATGTTTTGATAATTCATGTGTATACGAAATGTCCTTGACCCTTACAAAAAGAAAACCATTTTTCATCAGCTAGAAAACATGAGATAGATTATAGAAATACAAGGCATTCCAACATCCTACTGGGCTAATGACATCATTTTCTGCATGTTTTAAAATTGGCCCCCATAGTAGTAGCATTTAGGTTTTTAATAATGACAAAAAATGTGTAAGATTTCTTCCGGAGGTACAGTATGAAACTTGGTCAGAACAATTGTTATTTTTATTTATGTCATATGAAAGACATGCCATTCCACTTTTAACTCCCCAACACCTCAAGCTACACAACTGATACCAGGAAGTTGTTATTTGCTGATACATTACATCACATCTGTTTTCACGGTGCAATTTTTTGTCTCCTTAAAACAACGACTTAAACTAAAATGTTATTTTTGTGAAAGGAGGATGTTGGGGGCTTATCTTGACCCCTTTGCAATGGATCCCTGCTTTTAATTAACAAGAAAAATATCACAAAATACATGTACCATAAATCTGTATTCATTCACACCAAGTTTTATGTCAGAAACATGCACTTAGTACCTTTTGCCCACTATAGTATAAGCCTCCTTCAAACTATTTGTGTTCATTGACCTTGACTATAATTTCATCTTTGGGAGTGGTCAAATTCTTGATAAGTTGTCCTGCATGATAATGCATACCTCACAGTTGTGTGATGTTTGGGTATGCAGCATATATACCTCTCATAACTTGAATTGCCCCAGCATATTTGCAGTGAAACATATTTAGACCACGTTTGTTGTAAACATGATATTATTTTATACAACAGCTAAAGACAGGTGTGATTATTTATAGTCCTTGCAATTTATTTGATGATGTTAAGTTTATTTATTTCACAAATAACAATTATTTTTTGAATGTCCAAGATTTATGAGCCATGCATCACCTACTGTTGCATGTTTGGAATTTTAATGTTTTCATGGGGCATACAGTAGTCCTTCATATGAAGTCAATTTCACACAAGCCAACAAAATTTAATGCAGTAATACTTTTGGACTGGGTTTACTTCACCAGATCAAAAACAATTGCGCTGTGAAAACAGATGTGATGTAATGTATCAGCAAATGACAACTTCCTGGTATCAGTTGTGTAGCTTGAGGTGTTGGGGAGTTAAAAGTGGGATGGCATGCTTGTTTTCGATAGTAATTAATGGTGTTAAATTATCAATTTCATTTTTTTTCTTCTGAGTTTAGGTGGAACATTTTTCTTACCAAAGCTGCATGTTTAGTGTCAGCCTGGTTTTTCCTTTCTTTTTTTTAATTTGAAATTTGTAATCAAAGATGATAAATGTAGTAGCAAGAAAGAGAGAGCTATACTGTCTTGCAATACTTTATGTTCATGATATAGCATAGTGCAGACGGTCTCCGTATGTCTCCCTTTGTGAAAGTTCATTGTACGAATGAGGAGAAAGAATCATATTCACCTGAGAAATAAAAACAAAACATACCTGCTTCTGCCTTCTTTGCTCTTTGCACTTGTTAATGAACATATGAATAAGTATTAAATGAAATGACTTGCTTTTACAAGTAGGTCGAGTTATGTCAGTCGGGCATGGAATTTGTTGTGTGCTATACCAGCAGGGGTACTCGTCAGTTTCTAGAAATTTCAAACTTTGTTGACTCTAATTGTCACAGTGCCGTTAAACCTCAACAAACAATGAAAAACTTTGTGAATGCATTGTAGTGGTATGGACCTAACGGAACTCTTATATGTTATTTCATGGCTGCATCAGGGGAATAATTAGTATACAGTAGTTATGGACCATTCCATTCATTTATGACAGAGGACGACAGAAGAAATAAAGTAGCAAAGAATCGTTGTTCTGTAATTACAGATGTCATAAAATACCTTTTAATAACATAATAACAGCTCACATTCATACTAGGCTTTTGAAATGATGCACAGTAATGACATCTGTACTCCTTATATAATAGCACTCCTCCCCCACCCCTCCACAATTTTTGATCAAATTAGTACAGAGAATATTCAAAACAAAGTCAAATTCTATGAAAATGAAAGAACTAAAAAAATCATCTTATAAATTGTACTGCACACCAGTTTATATTTTGTACTAAAAACCAGTTTTCAGGTAGTACACTTTGGACTCAATAAATTGCCATTTGTTACATTGGTAAATAATTTGATTTGTTTGTGCAGGGACACAATGTGCCAGCACTTAATAATGCAATTGATTCAAAGTGATGTTAATCTAGTAAATGAAATTTGGAAAGTATCAATATAACATCTTGCAAAGCATATCATAATAACTTCTTGCAAAGCATGTGTATGTGTGAATGCCATGCTGCTTTCCTTTTAGTTTCATTTCTATGTAGCGTAGCTGTTATTCCCTAAATGAAGTATGAAGAACTTTAAATCATCAGTCCACGTTGGCCATTTGATAGGAAGTTCTCAGACCTAATTGTTCATTTCCCAAGAGAGTGTCTTTCAATATTTTTCAAGATTTGGGGTTTTAATTTATCTGGGGATTTTATCAATTTTTTCAGCACTAAACTGGATTAGAGACCTTTTAAAGGCCCAAGTCTTCAACATATTTCAGTCATTAAAATAAAGATGAAAATCAATTTCTTTAGGTGTCAGAATTCTGAAATGGTTTAGCCGGGGGCGCTTAAAAAAAAAGTAATACTACAAGGACATGGAGAGTTAATGAGCTTTTAATATAGGCAGAGTCCACCAAGTGCTTAATAATTGCATCATTTGTAATAAAAGGAGGGGGGGTAAAACAAAAATACTATACAGTAAAATGCTGTAGATCAGATTAAAAAGTGAAGTCTTTTTAAAGGATTAGTTCAGTGGTCAAGCATGTCCATCATATATGAAAGAGGACTTCAAAATAAACAAAATGGTGAAGAAAGCATTCAAAAATCTTATTCCATTAAAGGATTAGTTTAGTGGTCAAGCATGTGCATCATATATGGAAGAGGACTTCAAAAGAAACAAAATGGTGAAGAAAGCATTCAAAAATCTTATTCCGTTAAGGAGATATTTAAGTTTAAAGTTTGGTATCATTTGTGTAAAAACGACTGAAATCAGACTAGTTGTGATGTCATAGCCACAAATTCCTCAAAGTTTTTATGTATTCTATCATATTTTGATCTGTGATTTGGTGGCTTAAGGACCATGGGATAAGTCAAAAAAGTAGTAAAATTGAATCTACGAAGGGTACTCATAATATACCACCTGCAGAAAGTTTGAGAAAAAATGATTTAAATAGTGAACAAATTAAATAAACTTTCTTTAAAATACATAAAGACTTTGAGGAATCTGAGGCTGTGACATCACAACTAGTCTGATTTCAGTAATTTCTACAGAAATAATATTGAACTTTAAACTTTAATATCTCCTAAACGGAATAAAATTTGTGAATGCTTTCTTCACCATTTTGTTTCTTTTAAAGTCCTCTTTCATATAAGATGGGCATGCTTGACCACTGAACTAATCCTTTAATTTTCTTGGCTTATAAGAGTCCTTTAATTTTGTGAATATGTGAGTCATTCTTAATTCCATCCACTAAATCTGAAATATCTGGTTCTTAGGCACAATAATATGGATGTGAAAATTGAGGATTTCAAACAATTTGAATCAGCTGTGAAATAAGAGGAGCATTAATGAATTTACTGTTAGTTGTTGCAGTGGTGTTTGAAGAAATGTAGTGTGATTTTTGTGGTAGAACTGTAGTTGTGTGAAAGTTTTAATGTATTTTTATTGCTTCAAAGGGTATGATAATCTTTAAACAGATTCAGTCACTGTCATTTCTTAAGCTTTAAAGTGGAAGACTTTGTTTTTTACATAATAAATAATAAACAGAAATATTTTTGAATGACAATGAAAGAAGAAAGAATAGTTCACACAGGTAAATGAACAAGCACTACAAGTTTTTGCAGGTGACATCTCTTACTAAAAAAACAAGCTCGTGGGATGCTTTTGCAAGCTTGGGCATGAAAATTTGCATGAGTTTTAATTTCAAACATGCACAAGCTTAAATGGGTTTCATTTCTATGCTCCAAGACACTAAGATGCATGCTTGCAGATGTAGGGTATACAACATTTTACTACCTAATCAAATCTGCATTGATGATTATTTCTTTTGCTTTGATTGGTAAGTTGGTTCTAAAAGAATTTTCAGTTTTGTATAATGCCATAGTTGAATTTTATGATACAGTGATATGCAATGATACATGTATATATCATATAAATTTAAAGATGATTGATTCTTTAAAGCTTTTAAATTGTACTGTTTATATCATATTTATTACTCTTTTTATACCTGAAAGTACTGAGCCTTATGAAAGAAATGTGCACATTAATTGCTTGTCATATTGTATCGTTTTGTATAATATTCCTTTCAGCAAAAACTAACATAAAAGAAAAATCATTTTAAGTGGCAAATCAATAAGGTGACTCATTTGACCTACAGAGAAGAATTTCAAATTGTGTCTGCATGCGTTTGTAGAAGATTGCTTTTAAGCAGATCCATATTTTAACTAGCAGCAGTTTGTTTCCAATAAGTGAACTTGCAGTCTAATAATCAATGCAGAAAAAAACTCATTGCTTTTCAATTAAGTTTCCACTTAGAGTATATTCATTCTTATCCTATTGGGGAAATTGTAGAATATTAGTATTGTTTGTCGATATATAATGAGTTTCTGTATTATACTGTATTTCAAAAATGGAAAAATATATGAAAGATTATGTTTATTTAAACAGTGAAAACAAAAGCGTGTGTTAGTTACCTCCTACTATTTGAATGACTTTCTTTTGTATATTAGTTGGAATACAGTATATGACTGATAAATCAAATAGTGTGGATTCTGAACCTGACTGCAATTTTTTTCATGGTACTTCATAGTCAACCTGTATTCCATCTTGGTTCCAAGTCAAATCATTTTCAAACCAATCATGAGCAATGTTATCTACATAATACGTCATGTCACAAGAATGTGTATCCACTGCCAAGTTGTAATCACTTATTTCATCGAAATGAGTGGGAGGGGAAATTATTTATATATCCAATAAGAAGAATCCAATAGACAAACCCACATTGATTTGGGGACAAGGTGTCAAGTGGAGGTGTAATATTATCATCAATCATATTTGCATGAATTTTCCAGAAATTATTCTTATGTGGTTTGTGGTATTCATGTACCTAATGAAGTGTGTTAGTGCGAGGAAGTGGTACTTCCTTGGTTAGTGAGTGGGAGTTGTAAGTGTGAAGTAAGGTCAGGCTGTTTTATAACAGTAGCATTTTTCTTTGCACAGCTAGCTTTTCCACGGTTATGAACTAGTGATTTTCCACTATTATTCTCTTCATATCTTTCCAAAGAGGTTTTGGTATTATCTACTAGCTTGCTTTAAGTTTCATCAATTTTCTTGGTCATTTATTAATGTCATTTTGAACATCACCATGACATAATTCTTCTGTTGTTATTTCTTAGGTAAATTTGTATCCCATTTTGTGGTACAACATTGCATTTAAAAGTTTGTCAAAATAATCACTTTCCATAGAAAACTCACAGGGTACTATTTTATACATTACTTCATTTATATATGAATACATATATAAATATAAATTAATGTGTACTACAGTATGTTCAAGACTCATAATGGTCCTTTTTTACTGCTATTGAGGACCAAAACAAAATCTAAGCAGTAAAAGGTATGCTTGCTTTACTGCTGTTGAGAATCAAAGCAGTAAAATGTATGCTTGCCTTACTACTGTTGAGGATCAAAGCAGTCAAATGTATGCTTGCTTTACTTCTGTTGAGGATCAGAGCAGTCGAAATGTATGCTTGCTTTACTACTGTTGAGGATCAAAGCAGTAAAATGTATGCTTGCCTTACTACTGTTGAGGATCAAAGCAGTCAAATGTATGCTTGCTTTACTTCTGTTGAGGATCAAAGCGGTCAAATGTATGCTTGCTTTACTGCTGTTGAGAATCAAAGCGGTCAAATGTATGCTTGCTTTACTGCTGTTGAGGATCAAAGCAGTCAAATGTATGCTTGCTTTACTGCTGTTGAGGATAAAAGCAGTCAAATGTATGCTTGCTTTACTGCTGTTGAGGATCAAAGCAGTCAAATGTTAGCTTGCTTTACTGCTGTTGAGGATCAAAGCAGTCAAATGTATGCTTGCTTTACTACTGTTGAGGATCAAAGCAGTCAAATGTTAGCTTGCTTTACTGCTGTTGAGGATCAAAGCAGTCAAATGTATGCTTGCTTTACTTCTGTTGAGGATCAAAGCAGTCAAATGTTAGCTTGCTTTACTGCTGTTGAGGATCAAAGCAGTCAAATGTTAGCTTGCTTTACTGCTGTTGAGGATCAAAGCAGTCAAATGTATGCTTGCTTTACTTCTGTTGAGGATCAAAGCAGTCAAATGTTAGCTTGCTTTACTGCTGTTGAGGATCAAAGCAGTCAAATGTTAGCTTGCTTTACTGCTGTTGAGAATCAAAGCAGTCAAATGTATGCTTGCTTTACTTCTGTTGAGGATCAAAGCAGTCAAATGTATGCTTGCTTTACTGCTGTTGAGAATCAAAGCAGTCAAATGTATGCTTGCTTTACTGCTGTTGAGAATCAAAGCAGTTAAATGTATGCTTGCTTTACTGCTGTTGAGAATCAAAGCAGTTAAATGTATGCTTGCTTTACTGCTGTTGAGAATCAAAGCAGTCAAATGTATGCTTGCTTTACTGCTGTTGAGAATCAAAGCAGTTAAATGTATGCTTGCTTTACTGCTGTTGAGAATCAAAGCAGTCAAATGTATGCTTGCTTTACTTCTCTTGAGGATCAAAGCAGTCAAATGTTAGCTTGCTTTACTGCTGTTGAGAATCAAAGCAGTCAAATGTATGCTTGCTTTACTGCTGTTGAGAATCAAAGCAGTTAAATGTATGCTTGCTTTACTGCTGTTGAGAATCAAAGCAGTTAAATGTATGCTTGCTTTACTGCTGTTGAGAATCAAAGCAGTCAAATGTATGCTTGCTTTACTGCTGTTGAGAATCAAAGCAGTTAAATGTATGCTTGCTTTACTGCTGTTGAGAATCAAAGCAGTCAAATGTATGCTTGCTTTACTTCTGTTGAGGATCAAAGCAGTCAAATGTTAGCTTGCTTTACTGCTGTTGAGAATCAAAGCAGTCAAATGTATGCTTGCTTTACTGCTGTTGAGAATCAAAGCAGTTAAATGTATGCTTGCTTTACTGCTGTTGAGAATCAAAGCAGTTAAATATATGCTTGCTTTACTTCTGTTGAGGATCAAAGCAGTCAAATGTATGCTTGCTTTACTTCTGTTGAGGATCAAAGCAGTCAAATGTTAGCTTGCTTTACTGCTGTTGACAATCAAAGCAGTCAAATGTATGCTTGCTTTACTGCTGTTGAGAATCAAAGCAGTTAAATGTAGGCTTGCTTTACTGCTGTTGAGAATCAAAGCAGTCAAATGTATGCTTGCTTTACTGCTGTTGAGAATCAAAGCAGTTAAATATATGCTTGCTTTACTGCTGTTGAGAATCAAAGCAGTCAAATGTATGCTTGCTTTACTGCTGTTGAGAATCAAAGCAGTCAAATGTATGCTTGCTTTACTGCTGTTGAGAATCAAAGCAGTCAAATGTATGCTTGCTTTACTGCTGTTGAGGATCAAAGCAGTCAAATGTTAGCTTGCTTTACTTCTGTTGAGGATCAAAGCGGTCAAATGTATGCTTGCTTTACTGCTGTTGAGAATCAAAGCAGTTAAATGTATGCTTGCTTTACTGCTGTTGAGAATCAAAGCAGTTAAATATATGCTTGCTTTACTTCTGTTGAGGATCAAAGCAGTCAAATGTATGCTTGCTTTACTTCTGTTGAGGATCAAAGCAGTCAAATGTTAGCTTGCTTTACTGCTGTTGAGAATCAAAGCAGTCAAATGTATGCTTGCTTTACTGCTGTTGAGAATCAAAGCAGTTAAATGTATGCTTGCTTTACTGCTGTTGAGAATCAAAGCAGTCAAATGTATGCTTGCTTTACTGCTGTTGAGAATCAAAGCAGTTAAATATATGCTTGCTTTACTGCTGTTGAGAATCAAAGCAGTCAAATGTATGCTTGCTTTACTTCTGTTGAGGATCAAAGCAGTCAAATGTATGCTTGCTTTACTTCTGTTGAGGATCAAAGCAGTCAAATGTTAGCTTGCTTTACTGCTGTTGAGAATCAAAGCAGTCAAATGTATGCTTGCTTTACTGCTGTTGAGAATCAAAGCAGTTAAATGTATGCTTGCTTTACTGCTGTTGAGAATCAAAGCAGTTAAATATATGCTTGCTTTACTGCTGTTGAGAATCAAAGCAGTTAAATGTATGCTTGCTTTACTGCTGTTGAGAATCAAAGCAGTTAAATATATGCTTGCTTTACTGCTGTTGAGAATCAAAGCAGTCATATGTATGCTTGCTTTACTTCTGTTGAGGATCAAAGCAGTCAAATGTTAGCTTGCTTTACTGCTGTTGAGAATCAAAGCAGTCAAATGTATGCTTGCTTTACTGCTGTTGAGAATCAAAGCAGTTAAATGTATGCTTGCTTTACTGCTGTTGAGAATCAAAGCAGTTAAATATATGCTTGCTTTACTGCTGTTGAGAATCAAAGCAGTCAAATGTAGGCTTGCTTTACTGCTGTTGAGGATCACAACAAGTGGCTTAGTGAGCCAAAATTTTGGAGGGGCTGAGGTGAAATTTCTGACAGGGTGTTGTGCATGTCATTGAGGGCATTAGATTAAGCAGCCATAGTCTATTCAATGCCCCTTAGGTGGTGAGTTTTTTTTACCTAGGAAAATATTTGTATGAAAGTAATATATTAAGATAATAAATAATAAATTAGGATTGTCAACTCAATCTCCTTTAATTTTTAGAAAATTTCTTTCATTTTCAGGAAATTTCCTTCATTTTGGAAAATTCCTTCAAATTTTGATTCCTTCATCCTCGTGAAATTTGCTTTAATTTTTGTAAAATTTCCTTAATTTTCTACAATTTTTTGGAAATTTGCTTTAATTTTTGGGACGTTTTCTTCAATTTTTAGGAAATTTGCTTCCTTTTTCATGATGAAATAACTTCTTTGGGAGGATTGGTTGTTTAATCATTCATGGGCATTGCACAAATGCCTCCATGCATATAATGCATATTTACTTTTAGGGTCAGCCAAAGACTAATCTGTTCCACTCCACTGCAAAGGAGGTATGTGGCTTCAGCCCCAGATGTATGACTATTGTGTACTGTGTAACAATAGCTGGTTGCTAGCAAGTGAAGTGTGAAGAGGCTCTCAGATTGAAAGGTGTGGATTACTCATGTGTTGTGTATGGTGTAACAATAGCTGATTGCTAGCAAATGCTGTGAAGAGGCTCTCAGATTAGAAGGTGTGGATTACTCCTGATTTTGAGAAAACCGAGGGTGTCAGGTTGGAGGGGCCCAAGGGATACAAATTCTTATTTCGAGAAATTTGCTTCATTTTCGTGAAAGTTTCTTCAATTTTCAGGAAATTTCTTTTCCTTTTTTGGAAAGTTTGCTTTCATTTTTGGGAAATTTGCTTAATTTTCGGGAAATTGTCTTCAATTTTTCTTCATTTTTGGGAAATTTTCTTCAATTTTCTGAAAATGATGTCAAAATTTCTAATAATTTTGCAACCCTTCCCCCTTAACAAATAGTTTTGGGACTTAAGAGACTTGTATATTTTCAAGGTTTGTTGGGACGAAAATAAAATTCCCCACCTCCTGCCAATCCCATGTCAAGTATCTTCCTACGTTGCTGACTTTATAAATTGTGTGGAGATGAGAAATCCCTTCTGCACATACCTAAGCGTGTACAGTGTGCATGCAGTCAATCATACACAACTGTAAAAAATCTGAAAGCGGTGCGTTAGTTCAGGCCCCTACATGGACTTGCCTGTCATTACCTGAAAATTGTGACTTCGAGAGACTCCTGGGTAACAATTGATACGGAGATGGATGTGGTTCATTCATGCCATTGTCAAAGAACAAATTTGATTAAAGATCAATAAAAACATTATGTATCATAAAATGTATTCAAGATTTGTTTAAAAAAAAGAAGTTTATAACAATAGCCTACTTAAAGCTTTAGTTCACAATTCGCAGCCCCCACCCCCCCCCCCCTCCCTCCCCCCCACCAACAGTACACCACTGATCACAACAGTAAAATGTATGCTTGCTTTGCTACTGTTGAAGATCAAAGCAGTCAAATGTATGCTTGCTTTACTACTGTTGAGGATCAAAGCAGTAAAATGTATGCTTGCTTAACTACTTTTGAGGTTGTGTGTATTAGAAAATAAGTACCAATAGGTAGCAATGTAAATCTGCTGGTTGACATGGCTCAGTGAGCCTGAATTTGTTTGGCATGAGGATGGTTGGAATAGAAATTTATATTAAGGATTAGTTCAGTGGTGAAGCAAGTCTAGCTTATATGAAAGAGGACTTCAAATGAAACAAAATAGTGGAGAAAGCATTCAAAAAACTTATTCCGTTAAAGGATATTCAAGTGTAAGATATGGTATCATTTCTGTAGAAATGACTGAACTCAAGACTAGTTGTAATGTCACAGCCTCAGATTCCTCAGTGTTTATGTATTTTAAAGGAAGTTTATTTAATTTGTTCACTATTTAAATTATTTTCCCTTTAACTTTCTTTATGTGGTATGTTATAAATACACTTCCTAGATTCAGTTTTACTACTTTTCTGACATTTCCCATGGTTTTTAAGTCACAAAATCGCATGACAAAATATAATAGAATACATAAAGACTTTAGGAATCTGAGGGTATGACATCACAACTAGTCTGATTTCAGTTATTTCTACACAAATAAAACCAAACTTTAAACTGATATATCTCCTAACGGAATAAGATTTTTGAGTGCTTTCTTCACTATCTTGTTTCTTTTGAAGTCCTCTTTCATATAAGATAAACATTCTTGACCACTGAACTTATCCTCAAAATATAATATTACTCAGACTAGATAGAACGTAACATTGTCCAAATATTTTGCTTGAAATGAAGTGTGACCAAAGAGTTTTTTGGGTGGGGGAGGGGGGGGGGGGAAGGGCAAACCTACTCATGAAACTCATATAAACCATCATGTTTTAGAAACATCTTACTAAATCTATTTGTGTTGCAAAGTATTATTTTAAAACTTTGTTGATATAGTCCTGGGATACTGTGTAGCATTTAACTCAATGATTATAACATTTAAAAACAAAATTTAGACCCAACTTTTCACCATGTGATTTTTGCTAAAAGTGTAGTAAATTTTCAGGTTTTATATGCTTGAAATTCCATATCTCTAAATATCTAACTCTCACCTCAGTTAATGCCTTTAAACAAAAAGGTTTTTGTGTTCATTATGATATTTTTGTTATATATTATTTATTTATTTTTTATTCAGAATTATATTTGGTGTTGAATAAAGTCTTGGAAAAAAGAAAATGTGTGAATATCATTTACAATATTGTATTCTTTCATGCTTGATAATGTATTTTTTCATTGACAAATTACTTTGGATGTTGATTTTATTGTGAATGGCATTATACCACCTCATTAGTATGTATTGTGTTATTGTTGATTGCCAAAGGGAGAATAGTCCCTATAGAGACGTGAGATTGGTTTTGGATTTGATGAATTTATGATTTCTTTCCTAAGTGCTTATAAGCTGCTATGCACACAAGTATCATCATTAATATGGATTGTGCATTGTATAAATGTTGGCATTGTGCTTAATGCTTGTGTATTGAAAACCATTTATCATCTATAGATAAAAAATGATAATTTGTATCAATTGTAATTTATAACTGAAGCTTGTAATCATCAGAGAGCAATTTTGAAATTGTGAACATTTGAGCAGTTTACTTTGTATACTTCTATTGCAGGTTGATTCATGCAAACCATATGCCGTGATGAGAGAGATAACAGCCACCTCAGCCAGGAAAGCCAAATAAGATGCAAAGAGCTGTTAAAAATGTTAAAGAAATATTTTTCTCATAAAGCAACAGAGCTCAATTGGTGGACTTACAGCAGTAGATACAAACTTAAGGCGGGAGTACAGATTTGTCATGGATGTTTCACGGTATTATTGTATCTTTTTAAACAATGTTTGATTGTACATTTTAAGTCCACTGTTTGCTTTCGTGTTGGCTTCATTTCTTGTTGCATAAGTCATGGTCAATGCTACATTATCCTGTATACAAAAATAAATATAGCAGAGAAACCAGATTTACTCCAGGTAATTGTAAAAAAATAATAAAATTGTTCTTTCACTTTAAGAAGTTATTTAAAAAAATTATGCAATAAAAGTGATGGTAATGCCTCATATAGCTAACAATAAGGGAAATCACAGCAGTACATTTCTTTGAAACCAATCTGCTGTATTTGGTTACAATATATCAGAAAAATATGTTATCAGTAAAGTAAGAAAATATATTCATGAATACAATAATGACCATGTGAATAAGTCTGGAATGCCTTTTGATTCTCTCAAATTTGATCATTTCATTTCTGAAAATATATGCAAAGGACTGTTAAATATTCTGTTATTTACCGTATTCGAAGTAATATGCCCCCGAATCACTCGGAAAAAAATATTTTGCCACTTTTTAGACGCAAAGTTTCTTCCTAATAAGTGCCATGCTCGGGAGTCTCGTACAGAGTGAATTTGGCGAAGCAATTGGAAAGATAATATCTCCCCGCATTAATCTGTTAATAGGGATTTAGGCTAGGATACTTAAAAAGGTATAGAATATAAATACATATTGTTGGGATATGTCATCAGTCACAAAATGTTGGGTGGGGGCTTATTAGAGCAGGGGTGCTCACTATGTTGAATACGGTATATAAAGTTAACCATATTTTATCATTAGGGTGGGCGCTTATTAGAGCAGGGGTGCTCACTACGTTGAATACGGTATATATAGTTAACCATATTTTATCATTAGGGTGGGCGCTTATTAGAGCTGGGGTGCTCGGTATATATAGTTAACCATAATCGTCAAATAAGGTATATATAGTTAACCATATTTTATCATTAGGGTGGGCGCTTATTAGAGCTGGTGGTGCTCACTATATAAAGTTAACCATATTTTATCATTACGGTATATATAGTTAACCATATTTTATCATTAGGGTGGGCGCTTATTAGAGCAGGGGTGCTCACTATGTCGAATACGGTATATATAGTTAACCATATTTTATCATTAAGGTGGGTGCTTATTAGAGCAGGGGTGCTCACTATGTCGAATACGGTATATATAGTTAACCATAATTTATCATTAGGGTGGGCGCTTATTAGAGCAGGGGTGCTCACTACGTCGAATACGGTATATTAGAGCAGGGGTGCTCACTAGACAGGGGTGCTCACTACGTCGAATACGGTATATATAGTTAACCATAATTTATCATTAGGCCTAAAAATAGTTGTTTTTTGTCCTCCTCCGCCACCCCTAGCTGGCTGAAAAATAGGGGTGGTGTTCAATTTTTTTTTTTTTAATTCAAGAAAAAAACTGCAAAATAAAAGGAACCAACAATGAAATAAAAATTAAAATAAAAAATCTGCCCGCCCCTCCCATACAATTATCTACAAAAAGGGCAAACAAACAATTTTTTTGTTAAGCCTTAAGACCAGTTGTCATGGTTACATGGAAATAAATGTATACAATTCAAAGTTTCTGATTGGTCAAAATATGTACAGAGATACTGACAAAATCATAAATCAACACAGTGGTGACATCACTATTATTTATTACATTTTCTGTTGACCTGTCAGGCTATTTTGTTTGAACAAGAGTCCCTCTCTAAGGTTGTGCTGTATCAACTTGTTATATGTTAAGTCACAGACAGGATTCAACTGGATTGACTGGAAGAATGACCAATATATTTACCGTTTTTTTTTCTTTCAAGTTTGATTTTACATTTACTGCAGCTATGCAAAAAAAGCCTGACACTTTGATTAAAAATTCTTTGGAACAAAAGTTGCATTTTTGCAGCTTTTCCATTCTTCCTTTCAAATTGCTGGATTCCCTGTTTTCATTTTTTCTCAAATTGACTGAAATATTTACTTAAGTTTCTCCTTAGTTGATGCTGAAGCTGCTAATGGAAGTCTTGTAAAAATTGTCAATGCCAGAACCATTGACTGAGTAAACTTGAACCACAGTTTGAAAATCAGTCTTGTTCACTATGGGGTGTGACAAATAGAACTTACTAACTTAAAAAATATATTTCAGTACTTTTCTCAGTGTTTCAGTCAGTCAGTGTTTCACTCTTACTAGCTATGGTACCATTTGCAAAAATTATGCTTTCACAAAAATGGCAACATAGGTTATAACAAGGTGTAGGTAGACTCGGTGATTACCTGCTGAAGAGTGTGATACAAAAATGAAGTTTTCCAGGTTCCACAATATGCAGTTTATTATGAGGGCTTATGCCTATATCAGTTAAGAGAAACTACTTGCATAGCAGGTTCTGCTGAGCATCAATGTCTACGATGAGAGTTGACTGCTTGTCAAATTCCTTTCACCCACAATTGAACAACCTAAGTGTTAATTAAGATATGTCACAATAGCTGGCTCTGAGCAAAATGGCTTGACAAAAAGAGACTTATAATGAAAAGCAAAAAAAAAGCATACAAAAAAGACTAAATGAAGATAGAGGACAGAAGCACACTCTTGAACATTTCTGTGTGAACAAGCTTTGTCCAGTCTCTACTCTCCATATACTTAAACTTTTCTACCCACCGTATGTATGCTGCCTACAAAATCTATATCTTATCTCTTGAGATATAAAAGTTTCTTCACAAATTGTAATTCATGAAACCTTAAGTCCGTGCGAATTATCTTCTGTGATTTGTTGTAGCACACAATACTTCAGAGAATGACTCATATTTCATATCTTCCTTTTCTTCTAAAGTATGTATGACACATTGGAGATTTGGTGTCATTGTATGACAAAGCAAATCTGCTTGTTCTTATTATTCCATCATGTCTTCTCAATGGCAGAGAAATGAAAGATAAACAAATGCTGTAATTTCCATTCCATGAAAATCCTTTGCAGATACATTTTGATCATTTGTCATTTGACCACTTTTATTCTGATAAATTTCATAATTTCAGTTGTTATTGTTTCCAGCTTCTTGATTGACATATCATTCATTGAAAATTGTTTTCTTTTTGCTTTGTGTCAAAAGTGTTCAAATTATGTATTCTCTGCCGTAAAATTTGATTTGGTCACATGTATTACAATTCGTTTTTGAAGGAGACATAAAGCCTGGCTTTTTCTTCATTTACTATAATAGAATATTAATATATTTATTTCAAATTCATTTCAAATTGTCTGATTAATCTTTATTTGTATATATGATATTAATGATTCAAGCCCTTAGAACTTCATGTCAAAGCATTTTGGAAAGAAAATTTCAAAAAGAATTCCAAAGAAATACATCATGTGTGCTAGCACATAGGGCAAAGTATGTCATCATTGGCATGGTTTCAACCTGAAATTAGACAAAATGGCAGCGTCCATGTTATAACTTCAAAGTTGGATAACTTGAGAATGGAATAAGATTTTATGATGGGGTTTTTGGTAGTTTTTTTTTTTTTTAATTCTGTATCATATATCAAGCTAGAATATTTGACTTTAGGTCTCTTTTTAAATTCCCTACCAATTCATGTTTCATTGAAATGGTTATCTGTAAAGTTTACCATATCCTTAAAAAAATTCAGGAAAGCATGTCTAAGAATTGTCCAACAATCTCTTTCAATTGTTATGGTTGTTGCACATTGTTCTTGAAGTGAGATAAACTATATTCTTAAAAAGATTTAGGAAAGCATGTCTAAGAATTGTCCAACAACATTTTGTTTCAATTGTTATGATTGTTGCACATTGTTCTTGAAGTGAGATAAACTATATCCTTAAAAAACTTCAGGAAAGCATGTCTAAGAATTGTCCAACAACATTCTGTTTCAATTGTTATGGTTGTTGCACATTGTTCTTGAAGTGAGATAAACTATATCCTTAAAAAACTTCAGGAAAGCATGTCTAAGAATTGTCCAACAACATTCTGTTTTAATTGTTATGGTTGTTGCACATTGTTCTTGAAGTGAGATAAACTATATCCTTAAAAAACTTCAGGAAAGCATGTCTAAGAATTGTCCAACAACATTCTGTTTCAATTGTTATGGTTGTTGCACATTGTTCTTGAAGTAAGATAAACTATATCCTTAAAAAACTTCAGGAGAGCATGTCTAAGAATTGTCCAACAACATTCTGTTTCAATTGTTATGGTTGTTGCACATTGTTCTTGAAGTGAGATAAACTATATCATTAAAAAAACTTCAGGAAAGCATGTCTAAGAATTGTCCAACAACATTCTGTTTTAATTGTTATGGTTGTTGCACATTGTTCTTGAAGTGAGAAAAACTATATCCTTACAAAAACTTCAGGAAAGCATGTCTAAGAATTGTCCAACAACATTCTGTTTCAATTGTTATGGTTGTTGCACATTGTTCTTGAAGTGAGATAAACTATATCCTTAAAAAAACTTCAGAAGAAGCATGACTAATAATTGTCCAACAATATTCTGTTTCAATTGATATGGTTGTTGCACATTGTTCTTGAAGTGAGATAAAGTATATCCTTGAAAAAACTTCAGGAAAGCATGTCTAAGAATTGTCCAACAACATTCTGTTTTAATTGTTATGGTTGTTGCACATTGTTCTTGAAGTGAGATAAACTATATCCTTGCAAAAACTTCAGGAAAGCATGTCTAAGAATTGTCCAACAACATTCTGTTTCAAATGTTATGCTGTTGCACATTGTTCTTGAAGTGGGGTTTAATTTTTTAACCAACTGACATTTATAGATAATCAAATAGGTATAAAATAAAAGCAATAGTATGATTTCTATTATTGAAAAGGCCTATTGGCTTCAATCAGAAAAAAGGAATTTTTATATCTGTGAATGAAAGTGTTAAGTTTAAGGACTAATTTGATGGTCAAGCAAGTCCATTTCATATATAAGAGTGCTTCAAATGAAAGAGTGCTTCAAATGAAAAAAAATAGTGCAGAAATCATAAAAAAATTCATGTTCCATTAAGGAGATATTCAAATTTTAAGTTCTGTATCATGTGTGTAGAAATGACCAAAATCAGACTAGTTGTGATGTTATATCCAAAGTTGTTATGTATTCTATTCATTTTTGGAGATTTTGTGGTTTAAACACCATTGTATATGTTAGGAATGAAGTATGGTACTAATTATAGTTTACCACCTAAAGAAACTTAATTTTTTTCCAATACATAAACTATTGTTAGGAAAGTGAAGATGTAGACTTTTCATACTTGCACATTGTTCTTGAAGTAAAATAAACTTGTTAACCAACTGACATTTATAGATAAAAGTATACATTAATGAGACATAATTTAAAAGTTGAATATCTCCTTACCAGAATAAGATATTGAATTTGTTTCTTCCCTTTTAAGTACTCTTTCTTTTAAAGTGAGCTTGCTTGACTACTGAACAGAGGAAAGTTGTTGCCTCATGAAAGAGAATTTCCCCACAGTTAGGAAAAATTTCTCATTTAAAAATAAATGGAAATACTGTAGAATCTATTTTATGTAAGATTTCATGCAGAACTGCCCTTGTATTTTATTCAGTGTTTACAACAGCTTTTAAGTCGTCTGTGATGCCTGAAGGAAACAGAGGTTGCCATGGGGAACTTCTTGGGAGAACGGATGTTTAACCTTGCATTTTGCTCTTGACTCGCCTGCTTTGGAAAACCTTGTGTTCATGCACTACATGTTTTGACTTGCAAGAAAGAATATTACTTGAGATATACAACTAAGCTTTGTTATGCCAGTACACACTGCAATGACATCTGTTGTTAAAGCATGGACCTCAATTTCAATTTTAAGAGTAATATTTCTTTAATTCAAATATTCTGGGTTTGCACCATTTTCCATTTTACAACACCTGTATCAGGCCTATAAGAGTTGATTTGCCCCAAGATGAAAAAGCATTGTAGCTCAAATATCATTCTGACAGCTGGTTTATGCAGAATCTCAATACATAGTTGTATGAAACAAGTAAGAAACTTGATATAATATGGAAGCATTTACAGTCATCCACGCATGCAATTTGATCCTATCGACCATCTTAACACATCATAGTGAGACGTTTTGAAAATTTTGGAGGGCTCCTAAGGTTTATTCATGATTAGAATACTTCACGATAAAAGCGAGACGTGACAAGTATCAATAAGTTGTGACTTTCCCTTCTAGATCCCCCATAACAAAATTCATAAAGAAATTAGATTGGGGTTTGCCAATGAAAATTTCTCATAGATTTTTGTATTTTAAAACACCTGGGCATAACAGCAAATGAAATATAAAAGTATGTGCATGTCACACAATGATGACAATTTTTTTAATGATTGAAGGATTGGGGATCTGCATGCTTCAGGACAGATCTGTGTATTAGGAAATGTACGGACTGAAATTCAGAAACTAAACTGCAGATGAAATACTTTCCCAAAATATTGCTTTTGTATTTCTAAATTTTAAGTTTCTTTATAAGGAGCATAACTATAATAATTCATTGAGACATTGATACATAGAAAATTATCTCATTTGTTGTAATACAAGACAAAAAGTATAATAACATTATGTAAATTCTAGGGTCCCCACCCTAAGGTCCAAAAACATTCTAAATGGGAGAGAATAGTAGTACAAAACTACTTTTCAACTTAAGATCGAATGCATTTTGAAAATCCCCACACTTCTGAAGCGTCTGGTCATATCCTTTTCTCTTGCTTAAGATCTGGGAATATTGACATTGTTGCTCATATGTTCTTCTTCTTCCTTTTAAGCAGAGAAATTTGTTCCCCATGAAAGAGAATTTATGCACAGCTGAAGTAATTTCTCATTTCATAAACAAATTAATTGAAATACTATTGAACTACTTTTCAGCTTAAGATCGAATGCATTCTGATTAATCCCCAAACTTCTGAAGCGTCTTGTCATATCCTTTTTTTTTTTGCTTAAGATCTTGGGAATATTGACATTGTTGCTCATATGTTCTTCTTCTCTCTGTAATCCTTTTAAGCAGAGAAAATTGTTCCTCATGAAAGAGAGTTTATGCACAGCTGACATAATTTCTCATTTCATAAAAAAAATAAATCAAAATACTATTGAACTACTTTTCAGCTTAAGAAGCACAATGCATTCTAATTAGTGCCACAGACTTCTGAAGCGTTTCATCTTGTTCAAGATCTTGGGACTATTCACATTAGTTCACATACGCTTACGTTCTTCTCCTTTCTTCCCTCCTTGCACATAATATTTTTAGTGAATGACGAACATGTATCTCTGAAACGTAGTTTATTGACTTATGATATAAATAAATACTTTGAAATTTTCCATGTAGAAAATTCTTTTCATAGTCAAAATGAAAACAGTTGAGTTTAATTGTATCCCAATCAATGGAACTGATGGAGCAAATAACAGAGACATATTTGGCTTGAAAAGCTTTCAGGAGCGACTGCACGAGATGATATCCAGGGGTCGTTCCTCTCAAGTGGTTGTTTTTTAATAAGCTCTGCACCTCCTTAATAACTTGTTGGATCAGTGTTTTAATATTCTTCTCATTGCAGTAATTGCAATACCAAAAGAAAATGAAGTAAAATATTAATATTGTCTTGCATTTCATATTACCATACTTCAGTGAATGCACTTTTTGATTTCAAAAGATTATATGAATTTTTGTACTTGTTTGATATTCTGTATTCATTCCATGAGGATTTGTTTAATACATTTCATGCGTGATGGTTGTAAAGAGTTGCTCAATTTTTTATTGCAATTGTGAATTCTAGTATTTATTTTAAGGAAGCTCAATGAGATTTGAATGCACTTCATTGGAGGGCTGTCAGAGCATTACATATTGATATACATACAGTAAAAGTTCAATGTATTTTCATTTGGCCTACAAACAGACAAAGTCATGATGTTGATAAGAAAAAAAAAGTCACAAGGGGTTTAAGCAGGTTTGAGTAAGATGTGTGAAAACTTTACCAAAGTTTGTGAATATTCCCCCTTGGGTTAATGAACTCATGCCTGTCAATTCAAGTGGAAGACATGGAATAGAGATATATCTTCTGTAAATAATGGATCGGTAATTCCCGATAGATTTCCCTGTTTTTCAGTACAGGGTCTCTCATAACTAGGATAGCATATATTCACCAGACAATATTTACAAAGCTTGCCCAAAGACAGTCAAATCATTACAAAGTAGAGTACCTCTTCAAAGGACATGGTTACTGAAAGTAATCAAAAATGTCATGAAATCTAGCAGGTATATTTATCCTGGAGGTGTAATGTGGATTGTATTTGGTATTCATTCAAAAACGATTCCTGTGTTGAGTTATGATCCATGATTTTAGTTGTCCTGCAGTCAATCAAATTCATTCATTTTATATGATTTTGACACTTCAGATAAAATTTAATTTGGTCACAACCATGAAAACGCCATCCTGCAGATTCAATTTCAAGAGTGCTGAAAAAGCCATCCTGCATATTCAATTTTCAAGAGTGCTAAAGGATTGTTTAAGTGACCATGTCTGAAACTTATGCTTTACATATAGGGATAGTGTGGTATATACAGATGTCAGATAGCAGTAATTTTAGCAATACATTCTGCCTAATGATGATAGCAAAAACTCCCGTTTAAATCTCTCAAAGATTAATCATTTTACAGGGAATTTCATTTTATTTGTATTCTTTCAATACAAGAACATCCACATTTGCTGATTATTATTTGCTGAAAACTACATCCCATATCCATCATGATGTGTATTCAATGACATGTATATTAATATAAATAACTGTAGTTCCTATGACCTTTTCACCTTAAAAATTAATGGAAGAACACTTAGTTTAAAAACTTCTTCAGAAACACTAATCTATTCTGATGAATTATAAATGCACTTTCAAGATTTGATTGGAATACTAAATGCATTTTTCTACAGGTGAAAGCTGATTTGCAAAACATTCTTCAAAAGCAGAATTTTTGTTTTTTTGTTCAGTTGATTGCTTTTAAGGCATAGAGAAAAGTAGCGTAAAAGAATCCCTTTTGGTGAAAGTCAAGTGTGTGATCTTTGTAAATATATTTATCTGTATAAACTAATGCACTATGGTTGCACTCTTTTAAACCATGCCTTGGAGCAATATAAAGTGATTGCTTTTAATTGTGTGATAGGAGCCTGTGCTCTCTGACAAGTTAGCAAATAATCATGTATGTACATTTAAAAAGGACCTTCTGTTTTCATATTTACCGAGAATTATAAGAAGGGTTTCATTGTAACCTCGTTTTATAGTGTATGGAAATATTACAAAGTAAATTGCAACTCATGGTGTATTGGTTTCATTTCTTTGTTTGTGTTTATATTTGTCTCGTATGCAGTTCTAAAGACTCAGTTTCATTTTGTTTAAGTTAGATGAGCAGATGGGAAATGACTGTAATAGTCTTTGTTGTCATTCTTTCCTCAAAATAGATTTTTTGTACTTTGTTGTATTTTTTAATTCAACTCATAGGTCATGGAGTAGTTTGAAATTATGTTTATTCAATGGAACATGAAGTCATGTGAGCTGCAATCTTGGACAAAACTTGTTGGTTGAAACACATTATTCTCCCATTCAATGTTGGTGAAATGAGTGGAAAATGTTGATAATTGCTTTCCATGTCTCTGTATTTCCTAGTGACATATTTTGACAACATTAAAAGGGGGAGGGGAGGGGTTGACCTTGGAAAAGAAATTGTACATGAAAATTAGAAATAACATGCAAACGTTTCGATAAGTGTCCCAACAGTTTTGTCCAAGATTGTCTGAGAAATGTCATTGAGTAAAAATTTAAGTAGCTTTATGTAGAAAAATCATGGTATTTGTCGAAAAACAGACATTCAATTGATTTGAGAATTCAGATTCAAGACAATACAATTAAAAGGCATTAGCCTCTTTTGGACTGCCATCTTAAGTAGATAGGAAATATGTGCTTTCTTCTTTATTTCAGCAAAAAGACGCTTGTGTTTGCCACCCATTTTTTAAAAGAATGTCCGAGTGCTTTACTCTTTACCACTGCATTGTTCTGCGCATTTGGGAGAAGAAGTGAAACAATGGCAGTGGCGGGTGAATGGGGGGGGGGGGGGGCGTTGTAGATAGGAGAGAAGTGCATGTGATGGAGACTTAAATAATGGCAGTTAGCAGGTTAGGTGGAGAGTATTTCAATTGTTTTGATCAGATTCCAGCATGTAAACAAAATGTAGTTTCGACATGCTCATATTGTTTTTCTAATCTTATAGAAAATACTGTACAAGAATACAGGACATTGATGGAAAAGTAAAGTTCAGTCAAATTTGATGAAACGATTTTGTAAATAACAAAAACTGTTAGATTCCATGTTTAAATTTAGACGTGAGCCACACTCTCGTCTTAGCTAATCGAGTTGCCAAATTTGTGGTCAATAGTTTTGTCTTTTATTTGAAGAAAGTAAAAGAATGTATACGTTTCCCGTGTTGAAGTTGTAGTGACTAGAATATTGACAAAGGGAAAATAATCGGGTAAAGTCCATACACAAATTAAAAAGGAATTTTTCTTAAGATGAAAATATTGTCAAACGATTTACCACAGATTATAGAAAGTCTCATTAGGTATAGTGATTTTACTCTATTTTCATGGTAAACCGTTGGGTGGCGCTGGTTCAGTGAAATAATGTATCATTATATTAACTTCCAGTTGCCAATGTCTCACATTGCCTCCTCATCGACGGACCCGAATTTTCATAACAAAGTAAAATACTATCCACATACTTCTATAAAACCCTCATTTGTTCAGCAAAAACGATTGTGTTTCCCAAACATTTTTTCGGACATATCTGAGAAATGTCATTGTGTAAAAATATCGTAAATGTCAGTGGAAAAATAGCTTTATGTAGGGAAGTCATGGTATTTGTCGAAAAAACAGCTATCTAGTTGTTTCAAGAATTCAAATTCAAGACAATACAATAAAAGGCATTACACTAATCAAAGGAGATACAAAATATAACAAAAATACTCCATGGCTGTAGATTTGCTATGCTTCAAATATTCGGTGTAAACCCTATGTAACTTACTTAAAAAATAAGATCACATGATGTTCAGTGTACCTGGCAAACACTACTCCTAGTACGGACAGTCGTCACGGTGTAACCAATGGTGAATGGAAGGGTCCATCCCCCATCACTGTTTAGAAATAAAGTTCAAGTTCACACGTTTGGGATATTAACATCAAAAGCCTGGTAACGTTGCTCATCAACCTTTCCAAAACATTCAGGGGCATACATCTCCGCGTATCGTAATATATAAAGCAATTGTGCGCCATTAATTCTGTAGAGCTCCAGGTCGCCTGCCACTGGGCTCCCCCGTAACACGCAAGCTCCGTGCGCGTGATGCCGCCATTGGAGGCACAAATATTGTACAAAAACGCCACTTGGTTTGTCCCCTACCCTCCCCCGTTTTTTATTTTTTTATTTTTTTTAATGAATATTATTCGCCACCCTTTCCAATTAATCTTCACATGAATAGGAGATATTCTACATTTACATGGATATCTAAATATGCGGTGGTGTTAAACTGTCGTCTTGAAGTTTATGATTGTACCATTACACTCTTGAAATGCTGGAACTGCAAAAAAAAAAGATTGAAAGGTTTGGGGACAACCGTCGGAAACATAAAAAAAGCTTTAAACATATAGGAAAGAAATACCCAACCGATATGTTGTTGTCAGTTTCAACAAGGATGTACAAACCAGTGACGTGGTGGTCGAGGCAAAGCCCCAGTGAAGCTTTCTGAGAGGGCATCGAGTGCTCAAGTGGCGCCAAAAGTGTCATTATAATATATTTTGAGGGGGAATTTGCTTGTCAATAACTTTGATTTTGTGTAGTGATTAACAACAATAAAATTTATTTGCCAATTCTTCATCAAAAATACAAAAATCTTCCTTCTATTAAACACGTAATCTTCCATTTTTTAGTCTAAAAGCGCATGAATTTTCCCCAGAAAAGGCCATTTCTTTTTTGTAGCTTTCGGGGACTGGACCTGATGGCACTCGAGCGGGCACCTGTGGATTTCGCGCTCGGACAATAGACGATGCAGGCGACCGCTCGTCGGCAATATTTGATATCTGCCCTTTAACTGTTTAGGCAAACAATTTGACTCTATTATAGCTGGTATGGAAGTGAACGCATTGAAAAAGCCTGGCTGTTTAGGAGAAAGGAGACCTACATTCTGGGGGCACATTGTATGAGCTGGGAAAAACACATATGCATATGTTGTTCCTCCTTTCATTCCTTGTAATTCAGTGCCGTCGGAATCGGGGATGGGGAAGTGGGGGGCTTCAACAATTTGCAGACCTGTAATAAAAATTGATGCCGTATTCGTCATTGCAAATAAAAAGATTAATAAAACTGCTCCCCGGCCTGGTTACCCACCATGCAACTGCACACGAACTTCAAATAGGGAGTTAACTGGGCTCAGTAATGCTTTTATTGCTACATACGTAATGGGTCCTGTTGTCCACAGGGGCGTAACTTTAAAAAATAAGGGGGGGTTACACCCTCTAAAAAAATGTTTCGTCGAGTAATTTCAATTCTAACTATTTCGTCGGACAAACAAATGGGCCAGTTTTGAAAAAAAAAATTGTGGAAAAATACGGTTATATACCTTTACGTTTTTTTTTTCGTTTTTCGCAAAAAGACAAATACCTGAATACTTTTGAAAATGCATAATGTCTTAGTTGTTTTGTTATCTTCATGGTCGTGCAAGCGCGTTCCTCCCCCTTCCGTCTCTTTAGTTGGCCGGACACATGACCTTAGTTGGGCAGAGATGTATAGAATGTCGAAAGTCTTGTATCAGAGTATATCTGTCATTCCCGATTCAGATAGACTGATAAATATTAGAATCATGTCTGACCGAATCAGCATGATGCTGACAACATCAAAGTTGGGCACCATGGGTATCTTTCATATACATTCCAGTTTCCCAACCTGAGCTCAATCAGTATCATACAGAGTCGATTGGAGATGATTCTGATATCTAGATGATTCGAGCATGATTGAGATGTATCTCTGATTTAAACAGTACATCCAACATATTGCATCTCTGCCCGACTGCACCCACACACGTATAAAATCCCAAGCCCCAATGATCATGGGCCATTTTTGGCCATCAAAATGTTGCGTCCATGAACCTAAAAATTTGGCTGAATTTTCACAATTTTTTTGTTTGTTTAGAAATTGTAATCCAAAACGCTTATCCAGCTATCTGAGTAGACTTTTACATTATATAATTTAAAATGTTCTTTTATTCATCAACTACATTTTGAATTTTTGTGTTGATTTTAAGCCATAAACCCAACAATTTTGCCCAAATTTTCTCAATTTTCAGGGAATATTTCTTCTCTGCCTTGACATCATTTTAGAAATGGTAACCCAAATACCATTTTAACATGAGAATTTTACTGTAAAATGTTCTTCTTTTCATCAATTACATTTTTGATTTTTGTGTTGATTTTTTAGGGCAAAAACAAGAAATCTTTAGACTAAGGCTTCACTCATAAACACCTACACAATTTTGCCCGAATTTTCTCAATGTTCAGAAAAATTTATTCTCTGCCTGTCCGCCTTACAAACGGTAATCCTATAATGTTTATCTGAGTAAATTTGAAGATGAGAAGTTTTAATTACCTTTTTATCATCACTTAAATTTTCCAAATTTTGTCAGTTTGTGTTGATTTTCAGTCATTACATGCATTATGTGGCATCAAAGACAAGAAATCTTCAGAGCTTTGGGGCTTCGCACCCTGAACCCCTTTTAAGGGGGCCTTAAGTGGAACGTCTTTCCCAGGATCCCTACCCATGCTTCGCCCCCTACAGGACCCCACGATTTTTTATTTACATTTTGGAACTTTCTGTTCATATTAAGCCATTTTGGGGCATCAAAAACAAGAAATCTTCAAACTGCAGGGCCTCACCATAAATGCCTGCATAATTCTGTCCGACTTTTCCGGAGTAATTTCTCCTCTGATTGTTTAGAAATGGTAACCCTATAAACAGATAAGATAATGCTTCTCTGAGTAAATTTGAGCTTACAATAGTCTTTTTATCATCACTTTAATTTGACAGTTTGTATTGATTTTCAGCCATTTTGGGGCATCAAAGACAAGAAATCTTCAGAGCTTTTTTGGCTCCGCCACGTCCAAGAGGCCCCTCGTCGATGCCTACCCTTGCTTTGTCCTAGGACCCCACGAATTGCCATTTACATTTTGGAACTTTGTCTGTTTGTGTTGATAAAAACCAGCTGAGAAATCTCCAGACAAAGGATTCGCCCATCATGCCCATAAACCACACAATTTTCCCCAAATTTTCTCAATTTCAGGGGAAATTTTCCCCCTGTCTGTTTAGAAATGGCAACCCAAGTGCTTATCTTAATTAATTTTAACATTAGAATTTGAAATTGTCCTCTTTTCGTCACTTATGTTTTTGAACTTTGTGTTGATTTTCAACCATTTTTCGGGCATCAAAAGCAAGAATTCTTCAGAGCTTCCGGGGCTTCACCTAGACCCTGCCAAACATGCCAAGGCTTTGCCAATGAGAACCACAATTTCGCCTGTTTTGTCGATTTGTTTTGATTTTCAGGGGAAATATTTCCTCTGTCTGTTGAGAAATTGTAACCCAAATGCTTATCTGAGTAGATTCTAACATTATAATTCGAAATTGTCCTCTTTTAATCACTCTATTACTTACATTTTGAACCTTGGGTTGATTTTAAACTATTTGGGGGCATCAAAAAAAAAAAAAATCTTTAAAGCTTCCGGGACTTCTCCCGGCCCCTGGACCCCTCCAACAGTCCAAGACTTCGCCGATAAACCCCACAATTTTGCCCGAATTTTCTCAATTTGCAAAGGAAATTTCCCCTCTGTCTGTTTAGAAATAGTAATCCAAGTGCTTATCTTAATAATTTTAACATTAGAATTTGAAATTGTCCTCTTTTCATCCCTTATATTTTGGAACTTTGTGTTGATTTTAAACCATTTTTGGGCATCAAAAGCAAGAATTCTTCAGGCTTTGAGGGCTTTGCTCTGGACCCCTGCCAAACATGCCATGGCTTCGTCCATGAAGCCCACAGTTTTGCCTGGTTTGCCAAATTGTCTCTATTTTCAGGAGAAATTTCTCCTCTGTCTGTTGAGAAATTGTAACCCAAATGCTTAATCTTCTATTAATCAAATGAATCATTTGACCTTTGTGTTAATTTTCAGCTATATTGGAGCATCAAAAACAAGAAATATTCAGAGCTTCCGGGAGGTGGAGGGAGGGGGGATCCTAACCTCGGCCTAGACCTCCCCAGGAGCGCTAAAGCGGGCACACGTTGTTACGAAGTGCCATGTTTGGCACTTCAGTAAATCCCAGTTACAAGCGGAAATATAGTTGCACTGCTGTTAAAGTTGTTCCTAATCGGAAAATCTTCAATTTTTGAAAAATACCGTTCAATTTTTGGGAAATTTTCTTCACTTGCAGGAACTTTTCTTCATTTCCAGGTAAATTTATTCGATTTTCGGAATATTTTCTTTCATTTTCGGGCAACACCCTTTTAATTTTTGGGAAATTTTCTTTACTTATCACGAAATTTGTGTCATTTCTGAGCAATTTTTTCGCTTTTCAGAACATTTTCGGGCAAAGTCTGTCGTTTTTCGATTTTCGGGAAATTTCCTCTAATTATCGGGAAATTTGCTCATGTTCGGGAATGTTTTCACCAATTTACAGGAACTTTTCTCATTTCCGGAAATTTTTTGAAACATTTTTTCATGACTTTTGGGAAATACCCTTCAATTTTTTCGAAAATTTCCTTCACTTTACAGGAATTTCTTTTCATTTCCAAGAATGTTTTTCAATTTTTGGAACATTTTCTTCCATTTTTCCGCTTCCTACGCCTCTACCCCTCATCTCTACCAACCTATCAATTAGCCCACCAGTGAAAATTCTTTTAAAAAATATGCCTGGCTCACTTTACCCCTGCCTACAAACGATTTCCTTGTGCTCATCAGGTTGAGTACATTACGTACCAGCTCAGACATGGAATAAGCTTTGTTCATGAGAGAAGGGTGCGGGGCGCCGTATCTCACCATGATTTCGTCTACCAGGAGTCTCGCGATGGTGACTGCATCCGTCGTCGGGACCGCCAAGGCTCCTGGCCACCTGGTTAGATAGTCTGTGAATACAACTAGGTATCTATTTCCAGTATTATAAATGGGAAAGAGTTCCACACAATCCACTGCAACCGTGTACTCAAATCAACCAAGCATCCCTATAATGGGCCTCTAAGTCCTTTAAATTATATTCTTTATATTTCAGGTGATTCATAGAGGTATTGTGGCAACCAACTTCTTCGAATAGGAGTAATTGCTCAATATTCTATGAGTCAGTGTGTCTTGCAAAGTTGCATGATTAATTATTCTCCTGGACTGTTCCCGCGATATTTCGCATAGAAACAAGTTTTTATCCAATCAGACTCCTTTTATTCGCTTTTTCTACATTCTTGGACAAAACAGTTGGGACACTTACCAGCCTACCGGAAAGTTTGCATGTTATTTTAAATACTTATGTACAGCTATTTTCAGCTCCCCCCCCCCCCCCTCCCTCCTTCTCCTCTTCCTTTGCTCCCCCTTTCAATGTTGTCAAAATATTTCACTAGGAAATACAGAGGCATGAAAAGCAATTATTAACATTTTCCACTTATTTCACCAACATTGAACGGGGGAGCGGGGGTGTCCCAACGAGTTTTGTACAAGATTGTCTGAAAAAATATATGTGGCAAACACAGCCGTTTTTTGCTGAACATTTGAGGAGCTTTTTTTGAAGTATGTGTATAATCACGGTATGAAAGTTTGGGTCCGTCGATAAGGGGGAGGCAGGGTAAGATTTTGGTACCGGGAACATGATATAAAGCTGAATTATTTCACTGAACCAGCGCCACCCAAGCTTTTACCATGAACATCGAGTAAAGATCACGGTACTTAATGAGACTTTCTATAATCTGTGGTAAAACGTTTGACAACATTTTTATCTTAAGAAGAAATTCTTTTTCAATTTGTGTATGGAATTTATCCGACTATTTTCATGCTGGAATCTGATAATCTGTTTTTTCGAAAAATATCATGACTTCCCTACATAAAATTATTTTTCCATTGACATTTACAATATTTTCACGCAAAGAAAATTCTCAGACAATCTTGGACAAAACTTTTGGGATACTTACCAGCTTACCGGTAAGTTTGCATGTTATTTCAAATATTTCCCAATTTCTCAACAATCCCAAAAGAAACCATTGACTGGCTGCGTACCTGAGTGCCTAGACCCCCCCCCCCCCCCCTCTCTCTCTCTCCTTACCTATTTATGGAATGGAACGAAGATAGAAAGTGTCATGGGCTACCTCTCTACCTAACGGGGAGCGCCGTCATTTGTTTCCGAACACTTCCGTCTGAAACCACATTTAAATACCCCTCGTCAATATTAGCCCTTCGTGAGTATTACGCCAACCCAGACCTTAAAATTCTAAGAAAACAAGAGTTTTCAAATTGCAAGCAAATTCACAGATCTCTCGTTACTATGCTGCTATGCCACTGAGCATTAGAATCATTAAAGAGGATCAAATGTATCATTTTATCGACGGCCTTGTCCCAGAATTTCGCACCCACGTAATTCTCTCCCGTCCAACCAATTTCAAGGAAGCTGTGGCTGCGACGAGGCTGAAGGGTGCCGTACATACATCAGAAGTGAATAAATTACAAGACCCCAACGGTCACCCCTCCCTCACTGACCTTCAAACTCAAATATGTGCCATAAAAGGTTCCCTCCAAAGTATTACAACGGCTCACAAACCACCAGCCGCAGATGGAACCCCCAAGTAACAGGCTTTTGCTACATCAGAACGCAGAGAACTTATAAGGAAAAAGATACGGAATTTCGTAAATCCTGGACAGGCCGCAGCTGGTCTGACAACGGGGGTAAGGACAACTGACGGCCACATCGTCTGCTCCTTTTGCCAGCAGATTGGTCATCGAGAAACGAAACTTTCATATGAGACCTAATATTAGGGACCCACGTACTATCCAGAGTAAACAACAGGGAAACGGGCGTAGACTCCCACGCGAGCACCAGTACACGTCTCTCCGGACTAAGTATTAACGTGTGTGGAGGCCATAACAATATATTTATTGGCGCACAGACTAACCTTGAAGCTGACAATGCTTCTAATCAACACAATAAAGCAAAAACGACACACTCTTCTGATGTATAAGTAAAGTTCTGACAGACCCAAACAAACAAACGTTCAAACATTTGATAGTGATTGCAGTGCGCATCACCTGAACTTACAGTGTAAAATGTTAAATGTCAATATTAAAGGTAAGGTGATTGGGACCGAAACCAATCCCCCCACCCCAAGGGGTGGGAGGGCTTTCAATAATGTGTACCGCAGAAGTGAACTCAAAATTGGAGACGAACACATGAAATTTATTGCTGAAGTAATCAAAGGTCTTATGCACCCAGGTGTACAAGGACGGAATTTGTAGAGGAAGCAAGCTTTATCATCAATTTCAGAAATGGTATAATCTATTTTGGAAATTTTTCGGTGTATTTCAACAAACCAGTCCTTCCGATAACTTCATGGCGAGCGCGCAGTGGCGGAAATTTGCGAAGATGATGACGCAACCTTTCTGAACGACCTCATTTTCTCGGACAGGGAAGAAATGGTGGCTACATTTACAACGAAATAAACATTAGTACTTCCCCACACTGAACAACTACTGACTCTGAAATTACCGAATGATTTCATTGCAGGTATTATCGGACTTACAGAACCATAAGACACATTGTCTAATCGGGTCTCTGTCATGGTCTCTATTACAACTGACGCACACGGCGGCTATGCTTACCCATGGAGTAATAGCCCCATGGCTTACCGTACAGGGTCGTGAATTTCACCGACCATCCAGTTATCTTGAATGAAGGATTGACACTTGTTCATTGGATCTCTGATCCCGAAATAGATAATCCCACACCAAAAGGCAACTGAAACCAGGTAACCGGTACACTTGCCCCTTTAACTATCCAGTCTGAAGGACAGCCCCATGACTCTGACATTTCTTTCAACCATCAATCCACTACTTTAAATAAAGACAGAAATTACAGCTACAAGTCTCAGTTTCACATTATCGGGACGTATTTGCCGTAAATATTGACGAATTAGGCCATTGTTTTGTGATAAAAACACGATATTCAACTGACGGACGACCCCCCCCCCCCTCCCCCCTCCCCCATAAGACAACGCCCATACAGAGTTACCCCAGAAAACCGCAGAGTAATTGGTGTTCAGGTAAAGGAACTCTTACAAAGTAACCTCATACGACCCTCGTTGAGTCCCTGGAGCTCCCCAGTTGTCCTAGTAAAGAAAGGGTCTGGATATTACAGAATGTGCATCGACTATAGAAAACTGGACGGGCGAACAAAACCGGACAACTATCCCTTACCACGCGTCGATGACATTTTGGACACTCTGCATGGCGCCAAGTACTTCTCAACCATAAACCCCATGAGCGGATACCATTAAATTGAAATGGAACCGACGGCACGACAATTGACCGCCTTCATTACGTTCGGGAGACTCTACGAATGGAATGTTCTCCCATTAGGCTTAACGGGGGCACCTGCAACATTCATGAAGAACATCAATGATGTCTTGAGGGGAATTCTCTGGAAAATCTGTCTGGAATATTCGATGATATCGTCGTCTTCTCTAATTCCTTTGAGTTTTGGACCGGCTTCGAAACCACAATCTCAGACTAAAATTCTTAAAATGCCATGAAGTCAATTTCCCGGGGCATATTGTGGATAGTCGAGGCATACGCCCACCAGATGACAACATATCAGCTGTGAAGAATTTTCCACGTCCTAAATGTCTCAAAGATGTTCGAACTTTCCTTGGCTTAGCAAACTAATATCGCCGATTTGTCCAAGGGTTCGACGATATTGCATCACCACTTGTTCGTCTCACTGGTAAAAGGGTTGTGTTTATCTGGAACGCAAATTGCCAAACTGCCTTTGATCACCTGGAAGCCTGTTTAAGAGAAGCCCCTATTCTTCCTTATCCAAATTTTGAACTTCCTTTTCACCTGTACGTCGATGTTAGTGACACTGCTGTAGACATGGGTTCTGGGGAAGGAAATTGATAGAAGTGAACACGCTATTGCTTACACCGGTAGGGAACTTACTGTGGAGGAAAGAAAATGGTGAAAATTGATAAAAGTGAACGCGTCATTCTGCCATTGCTTACACCGGTAAAGAACTTACTGTGGCGGAAAGAAAATGGTGCACAACAGAGAAAGAAGCGCTAGCGCTAGTAGAAGGCGTTAAGAAATTCCAACACTACCTACATAGGAAAAACTTCTACGCTCACACCAACCACCATTCCTTGAAATGGGTAATGGACGTAAAGGACCCCTCGGGACGATTGGCCCGATGGGTCCTAACCCTGCAACAGTTCAACATTGAATACTTCATCGCAGTGGCAAAATCAATGGAAATGCGGACATTTTAACAAGACGCACATACAGCCCACCGACTGCACGAGAGAGAAGTAGCGGCGATTAACACCCCAGGTTTACAAACTGACCGTATCCACGGCATCAAGCGAACGGATAGGAACCTTTGACCAATCATTCATTATCTGGAGAATAAACTTTTCCCCCAGTCCGATAAACAGGGACGTCAAATTCTTTTGACCGTGGAAGATTACTTCTTAGACGAAAATGGTCTGCTGTTTTATTTGAGATTCCACCGTCAACTAGTTATACCAGCAGCCTTTAAGCGTGAAATTCTATTTTCGTGCCATTATGACCCCACAGGAGGACACTTTCGTACATATGAAATCTATGAGAAAGTCGGAACATGCTACTTTTGGAGGGGAATGTTCACCGATAAGTTTTACTGCACCAGTTGCGTGAATTGTAGCATGAAGTACCAAGAAATTGCCATGTGGTATCACTTTTTATCAATTTTAGTAGAGGGGCCCTGCAGCAGGGTTACAGTGAATTGTGTGGAACCCTTTCTCATTTATAATTCTGGAAATAGATACCTAGTTGTATTTACCAGGTGGCCAGAAGCCTTTGCGGGCCCGACGACGGATGCAGTCACCATCGCAAGACTCCTCAGTGGTCAACGAAATCATGGTGAGACCGCACCCTTCTCTCAGATCGTGGACAGAATTTCATGTCTGAGCTGGTACGTAATGTACTCAACCTGATGGGCACAAGGAAATTAAACACAACCGCTTACCACCCCCCGGCTAGTGGAACCTTTCAATGGGACCCTGGTACAACAGATATTGATGTATGTAAGTCCTAACCCAAAAGATTGGGATGAAGTTGTCACGTCTGTTTTATTTGCATACCGGGTTTCACCAAATAGTACAGCTGAGGACTCCCCATTCTATCTCCTTTATTGGCGTGAACCATATCCTCCCCTAATGGTAGTCTGCCCCCCCCCTCCCTTTCTCCCTTACCCTTTCCTTCTTTCAAACTTAAACCCATCCGGGAACACACTGAAGAGGTCGTCAAGAACCTGTAAAGAGCCCATCGTCGTGCCCAAGAAAATACGCAACGTTCCCAACTGGAAATAAAGCGTCGATATGATTGCAAGGCAAAACATGTTCCATTCCGACCTGCAGACAGAAGTGTGGGTTTACACCAACTTGCAAGAAGGGGTTCTCTCGGAAAGTATTTAATTGCTACATGGCCCTTACCTGATAGTGGAACAACTATCGGAAATCCATATCCGCCTGAAGCTAAACCAAATCAACGTATTTCGACTGTGGTTCATGCAAACCGAATACAACAATACATTGACCCTACGAGCAGACCAACGGACCCAACAATCCCGACGAACCCTACTTGATCGACAACGAACTACCGGCTGACGCCGGTGTAACAGGGGATTTTGTCCCGCATAGGGAAATGTCCCCCAGACAAAACGTCCTGGAGGTTCTGTTCCCCTAGGAGGTTTTGTCTACCATGCACAGGGCTAGCTGTCCGCCAGGAGAATTTGTCCCCAAGATTTGTAATGATAAGTTGAGAAGTTAAATATGTCAAACAGTTTATTTTTTCCGTCCGTAGTGAGTGCCAAAGGGATGATTGCTACGTTTTAGTTTTTGGAAACACATCTTATTTATGGAAAGAAAATTGTCGTATGATATAGTTTTGCGAATTTTTTTCTTCTTCAAAGTTAGGTTATTGAGTTCAATTATAGTGGGTTAGTTCCATACAAGAAGTTTCGACTATTTCGTCGGGCAAAATTTGGTATTGGAAAAGAATTCCAGGAAGATTAATATGGTTATACCTTTATATTTTGGTTTCATTGCAAAAAGACAGTGATGGTACTTCAAATTGTAGCCTACCCAAAAGATCTATGTCAGTGGAGAAAAAGATTGAAGGAGTCGAACAGAGTGTAGTAGGTAGATATAGGGTAGAGAGGGTTTGGGTAAGACAACTTAGATATAGTTGTATCAGCAGGTATATATTGCTTATATAAGCAGATTTTTTCTGGTGAGTTCTTGCAAAAGAGTTCGGCATTGGAATTGAACAGATTGAGGAAGCTTTGGTGGACAAAGAGTGAACACTCAAGAAAGATGTATTTCACAGTTGTGGACCTGTGATAATCAATTGCAGAGGAGTAAGGAAGAGTCTTTACGGAGGTGGGAATGAGTGAGATGGGTGGCTTACTCGGAAGCGGGTGATGTACACAGACATGGTCCTTACTGAAGAAGTTGTGGGATGACAGGATAGGAAGGCTAGATGTACGCCTGGTTGGGTGTTGTAAAGTTTCCAATCCGTGTGGATGTCCCAATTTGATTGACAGCTTTGACGAACATGTGAAAACAATAAGCGGTTTAATATCGGCAAGTGTTTTGGGAAAGGGGGGGGGGAGCAGGAGGTTGAGTTGGTTTAAGCAGCCGAGTTTGATTTGTTTTGATTTGCCATATTAGTTTTGTGCTCCCTGTAAGATAGCTTTGGCTTCAGCTGAAAGTGGCACGGAGCTATTTATTGCACTATTGAAACTGATCAAATCAGGGGTCCTCTTTGTACCAACAAGCGGAAGAAATAGTTCTCCATGAAAAAATTTTGAAGCACATATCGTTAAGTTTGGTCATACTTCTATTTGGTCAGATATATCCATTCTCTACCATTACTGAATTTTCAGCTTCCTCTCAAAATTTTTTTCTCTGGGCGTTTACATTTTGGGCTTGCAGAGTAATACCCAATTAGTTCACTGCTACTTGAAAAGATGGCCAAGTTAGTGGGTAGCCTGTTACTGAGAAATCTTTAGAACGTCGCCCAAACTCCTATTAGCCTACCACGCCTTTGCCCATGAACTCCACAATTTTGCACGAATTTTCTCAATTTTAAGGGAAATTTCTCCACTGCCTATTTAGAAGTGGGAACCCAAATGTTTATCCGAGTAGTTTTAATGTTATGATCAAAATTTGTCTTCCTTTTTACAATTACATTTTTGAAGTTTGTGTTGGTTTTCAAAAATCAGAGCTTTTGGGGATACGCCCCCTTGTTCCAATGCCTTGACCCTGAACCAACCAAGAGCCCTTAATCAGGCCCACGATGTTCATCATACAATTGAAAGATAAATTATATACACTGTCCTCCGTATGGTATCAATTGCTTGAAGGCTGTGAGGGTATTGACAAATAAAATTCATTTGTAATCCTGTCATCAAGGAATTTCTGGTATTTTGCTTTTAGATCAATGATATATCCAAAAACATTTCCAGAGACATAAGAAGACTTGAAGACAGAACACAAATCATTTTACATGTATAATCAATCGTTTTCAATCATATCAATCTCCTGGTTAAACATATCCACGCAGGATGACATTATTACTTTAAAATAATAAAATGACCGTCAATACAACTTTTTTCTTTTTTATTAGCTGTTTAGAAAAGCAGTAGTAGTGAAGGTGACTCGGTGCCACCTCCACAAAACCTGATTCAATCACAAAACAATTTGCACTATTGGGAACAAAGGTCATTTGTTGATGCGTTTTTCATACGCTGTTCAGAAAAGCAATAGTAGTGAAGATGACTCAGTGCCACTTCCACAAAACCTGATTCAATCACAAAACAATTTACACTATTGGGAACAACGGTCATTAGTTGATACATATATTACAAGTGATCAAGGAACAATTGTTAAGTAATGATTCAAAACTGAAAGTTGCACATTGGTGGCTTTCATATCAATCTGGCTTTCGCCAATGATACAATCTATATCCCATTCCATGTGAAACCCACCCCTACACACCGTACCCTATCTACCCCCTCCCTTTCTCCTTTTCTCTGATTGTTTATTGATAAACAAAGATTGTTACGGAATATCATGCTCTTTTTACGAATAATGGGATACAAACAATTTACACATTAACATCTTTAACATTTTAATTGGGAAAACGTTTCTCATCTTAAGATTGCTGAAAACTATTAACTAATTCATATTTCATTGAAGATATCAGGAAATATCTATAAACAGGTATTTTTAATGAAAAATATCAATGACAACATGTATCAACAGAATCATTATTATATATACTTACAATCTTTTCATCTATCAAATTCTATGTCAATACATAATTTACCAACTGGCTGCTAGTTACAGTGGCATGGCTATGGGGTGAGAGTGGGGTATTTAACCCATCCCTACTTATCACAATATTGGTCACAAAATTGATATGTGTTCGAAACTTAAAGCATTAAGAAAATCCTTTTAGCAACTTTTGAAACCTTGACAATCAAATCATCAAAAGGGACAATTGAGCCAAAGTAAAAGGTAATTTCCTCTTTGTTTGTTTATTTGGGAGTGGGTGTCTTTTTTCACCCGAGAACCCCCTTCCATTTTCTCATTCTCATACCCCTACCTATATTTTCATGGTTAGTTGCTTTGACACCTCATGCACATCTTTCTCCATATTTAAGCGGTAGCCTGAAAGGCTTTGGGATGGAAGTATTTTCCCATGTCTTAAAGGATTAGTTCAGTAATAGTTCAAGTTTAATCTAATGTAAAAGAGGATTTCGAAAGAATCAAAATGATGAAAAAAGCATACAAATATCGTATTTGGTTAGGGAGATATTTAACTTTCAAGTTCTGTATCATTTTTGTAGAAACGACTGAAATCAGACTAGTTGTGTTGTAAGATTCCTCAAATTCTTATGGTATTCTATCACATTGTTTCCTGCAATTTTGTGACTTAAAAACCATGGGGTATGTCAGGAAAGGTATTGAAAACAGAATCTAAGAAAGGATTTTTTTTAACTTTTATAATAAACAACCTGTAAAAACAATTCAAACAGTACAAAAGTTAAATCAATTTTTTTTAAATACATTAACAATTGTCAAAAATGTGAGGATGAGGAAGTCAACTCCCCATAGTAGACTTACTACACCAGTCATTTCTATAAAGATAAGAAGAACTTTAAACTTGAATATCTCCTTAATGGAATAAGCTTTTGAAATATCCTTGTTCAAATAAGAGTAACTTTCTTGACCACTGAACTAATCCTTTAACAAATGTTTAATGATTACAAATTGCTCATTATGTCAAAAGAGACATACTGTATTAGTTTTAAAAAATCACTCTGAGAAAGCAATAAACTTAATAAGCATAAGGTAAATTTCTGCATTTTTTAATGCAATATTTATTAATATTATCACAACACATAAACATTTCATGAACTTATTAACATTTGCAGTGGCTAAGTTTGCTTTCGGAAGTCAATTATGAAGCAGGCGATTATGTGATGGTTATGCCTGGATCTGTCTGACTTGTAACTTCTTTTTCAAACAATGTGATCATAAGAATCCTTTACACAATGCATTATGCAACTAACAATTATTTAACAATTATAAACCCAATTTTCAAGTCTTAAACCATAAATTAAGATCACACTAAAATGTATGTCATCCAAGCTAAACTTGCAGACATGTCGCAAATAAAAGAAAGAATGTGATGATCTCATACTATCTTCTGAACCAAAATAAAACTATATGAGACAACTTATTTTTGATTGCAACATACACTGTACTCTTATATCTAATTAAGTTGAAAGGTATATGGACATACATTTTCTCTTTTATTTTTTATTAAGTTATAGTTGTTGATTGTAGGTTTGGCTAAGTTCATAAAACAAGATCCTAAAACTCATTATCAAAATCAACTAATCTCTTTTAAGCATGAGGTACATGCTTAAAAATCAAAGCACTTACAAAAGAAATGAGAGAGGTATGTCCAATGTCACCTTTACACTGTCCACATATCTTGAAGTGGATCAGGTTTTTGAAGTGGAAATTATCAAACAGTGTCAATTTGGTCCTTTCAATTCTCTCCTCTACCCTGCAAAAGGATGAAAATGAAATCCCAACATCTTGTATCCTGTCTTGTGTTCATATGCTTTCATAATCATTTAATATCAGATTATTTTTTTCTTGTCACAAAATGGGTTTAGATACTTTCACCTGTTTACTTAAATATTTCTAAAATATCAATGTAACTGACAAAACATAATTGAAAGTTTAAAAATTAGAGGTGTATGCATTTTGATAGTTACAATACTGAGCATTTTCTAGATTCACAATAACATTATTATTTGATGGTATTTATGAACAGAATAACCAAAAACAAAATATTGAATCGATTTAATGGCTTGTTGATAGTCTCAGTTTACTAGGACGTAAAATTGATCTGGCAGCATTTCAAGTTGAAAACCAGTTTCGATGGTAAACCAGAAACACCCATAACAGACCACGTGACAAATCAAGGGTTCACAAAGCATAGGAATCTTATCTGATCAGCTCATAGAGTGCATGATTTTTTTTTAAGGAGTCTTGAGGGGTAAAATGTGATCTATCTTCTTGCAAATGGATAAACATAATCATCCAGCAAGTGTAACACACCAGGAACTGCGGCATCCAACAATAGAGCATATCTTCTGCTATATTTCTGTTTTGAGTAAATACACAGCTAAATGCTTTTTACCATTTGCATTGTGTCATTTATATTGTGCCATTTACTTTGTGCCAATGATAAAGTCTTCTGGTTTCTGTTGGCTCCTGATGCTATGATAACAAGGTTTCTTTAATGTTTTAGCTTCTTTTTTCATCATTACAAGTCGTTTCTTCCAAATCAATTTTTGAAGAGACAAATTAGGAGACTGAAGTTTTTTTTGATACCTGGTTACAGGGATTGAATCTCACACAGGGTGCTGTGTTTACTAACTATCTTTAACCTGTGAACAAAAAAGACAACAATTTTAAGGTGAAAACGAAGTTAACGAAAAAGTGATAATTTTATAATGTGGCTAGAATTAGGGGCAGTTGATTTCAATTTACCTAAGCTTTGAAGGGTGCACTTACCTTTTCCTTTATTTCAGATGTGCAACATTTTACTATAAACCTCTAAATATCATTTTGTTATATGTTACTACCTCACCCAGTAACTCAGAAAGCATATGAAAGCACTCTACTGGACTCAACGAAAATCAGCTGGAGTATTTCTGGTATGAATGAAAATCAAAACAATTTTGGATGAAACTTGGTGGGTTAGGTTGTATTGGGTATGAGGAATGAACTCGAAAATAAATTAAATATGTAAGAATTGCCAGGGCGGGAGGTATGTACTCTATCGAGTGCAGAAATTCTAGTTTTATCTTAGATGATAGCTCTTTAGTGTTTGAATTTGGCTGACAAATTGATTTTCCTATTTACCTACCTACCCAATTTTTTCACCAAGTGTGTTACATCAAACTAACAATATGTTAAAGCTGGTTTAGGTTGGGAGTATGGTAAAGATCAAATTCTCTTTATTAAGATCGTCTTCCCTTTTTCAAAGAGAAATGGCAGCGGTTAAAATATATATATATATATATATATATATATATATATATATATATATATATATATATATATATATATATATATATATATATATATATATATATATATATATATATATATATATATATATATATGTATATATATAGATATATATATATATTCATATATATATATATATATATATATATTTATATATATATATATATATATATATATATATATATATATATATATATATATATATATATATATATATATATATATATATATATATATATATATATATATATATATATATATATATATATATATATATATATATATATATATATATATATATATATATATATATATATATATATATATATATATATATATATATATATTTATATTAAATTTGCCCCAATTCCACCTTTTCGAGTCAGGACCTCATAGGCTTTCGCCGATGACTTAATATTAGCAAAAAGTTAAATAACATATTTGGAACAGAAATAATTCGAAGCGACAGTTTTTTCAATAAAGTGACTTTTTTAATTCCTCACCATTGGAGCCAATGGGGAAAATCGCGATGTTGATTACTTCCAGAAATTTGTCGCCTTCTCTGCTAACGCAGCGTCAATGGGGCTGGCATATGCACTGTAAATACCCAAATACAAATTGCGGAAATAGCTTTCATTGAGTGCATTCGCTCAGAAGAAATTGTGTGGCAGACAGTATCTGGCCGGTGTAAAAGTAAATTTTGCCCCCCAGTAAATTTTGGCCCCCGGCCCTTATTTCCTAGCAAATTTGGGCCCCAGACAATTAAGCCATAGCCATCCAGTAAATTTGATCCCCACATAGTAAAAACGGTCCTGAGGAAATTTGGGCCAGCCATTCTTTTCAATGAAATTTGGAAACAACAACTTGTCCCCTTTTTGTAAGAAAAGGCTCTTCTTCTCCCTTCACACTAAATCTCACTGCCGTTTTTGCGTAAAGGACGCTTAACACTTTTTTTCTTTAGTGTATTAGAACCGTACAGACACACTTATAAATTACCTAGTAAAATCAGTATTACTAGACATTCTTATCACGGGAAGGGGATTTTGGGGGAACAGCTTATAATCTGGTACACAGAATTAATTAAAGAAATAGGGCCTACGTCGACAGACAAACCAGTAAATAACCTCCCTCTAAAATCAGTCTTAGAGGACCAAATTCACTAGATGTTTGGTTGATTTCCTTAACGAAATAAGGTCCGGATGGGGAGGATTTGTTCTGTCGGGGTAAGAGATGAACTCGAACTGTCGAATAAACAAATTATTTGCCATCTACCAAACGGTGTTATGCCATGCGCTCGTTTTCGGGAAAATTCTTCAATTTTCGGGAAGTTTCCATCATTTTCCGGAATATTTCCAGGAAATGGGGAACAATTTACGTTTCTATCACAAGTTCCTTTACCGGACTAAATGTAATGGGAGAGGAAAAAATCTCGCAAGGTGAAATTTCTCGGGGATGGGGGGGGCTCCCCGATCACCGCTTCCTACTTCTGGTGCATTCAATTTAGGTCTATATGTTAACGTTTTACTCTTATTATTTTACTTTTCGCCACTGATGCGAACACATTCTTGGTTTCAATGTACCATGTAACTCAAATGGGTTCGAAAACATGTTTACACAGCGCAAATTTCCTATACCACTAAAGTTACTAATCAAGACACACTACTACATGTTTTTAACACAACAATCATATCGTAATGGGCACTATATCATGCTACGTGTTTTCATCACTGAAAACGTAAAAGGAAAGCAGTGAAGTGGAAACATCTTTCAACACTGTCAGTTCGGCCTCGTGGTACTAGACCATATACAATTTTTCTGTGCAAATAAACCTCATTATCACATTTTACAATCTATGTATCTGTGTTCATAGTGCGTACTTAACAAACAAGAATGGAACTGCCTAATCACGCCAGTATATGCGTGTATAAATTCAATGAAAATCTCATTTTTATCATCGTTCTCGTCAATTATTTTTTCTGTTTTGTGAACAACTGATTGCTTTTCAGCACTAAAACTGCTGGTGTTTGCCTTTCAACACAAGAAGAGAATTGCTATATTGGTGACTATTCACGGTAAAGACTCTAAATACATGGACATCGAGCTTCGATTACATGTGTTTGAACCTGGAAAGATTCCTTTGCCAATCTGTTCGTTCGAGAGAATCTGGCATCATGCATGGAGTGTAGGCCAATGACATTTGCAATGTAAATATCATATTCAATAATGTACGGTCTGATATTCACATGTATCTTTAGCACCCACGTATTTGAAACTTACCGAAACTGAAGCTTTTAGCGTGAGATCATGACTTTTGAATTTTTCCCACGAATGTATTTTGAAGCTAAAATGCAATGTCCGCAAATTTCGAGTAATAATTATCTTATTTGACCAACTTGAAATGGTGAACACGTAATTTCAAACATGGCAGATGTGATTGTGGAAAATTCATTTTCTCGCTAGTACGATTCTTTAAACATTCAATACGATGAGTACGTTTTAAACAGATCTGGCGTAGTCTACAATATTGAATAGGGGAAATGTGTATCTGTAACAATGACAAGAGGAGATGGATATACCATGATTAGATGGCAAACACTTTTTCAAAAAGCAGAAGAACGCATGCTGAAACTAAGGAGCTATAAACCCTTATCATTGCTGAAACGTATCCAATTCTCTTCATTTGTTTTAGTTCTTAGAATTTAATCTGTTCATTACGTGCCTATACAACAGCTTGTCTTGTTTAGCAATAACTCATTTAATTTTGCAAGAGGTGCCTTATATGAATATATTTCATGATTAGTGTCATACTAGATAAGAAGGCAGGCAAACAAACTTAACAAGAATTGACACCTGGAATTTAAGGCCAATATCTCTGATGTGCAATGGGGTTATTGAATTCCTGAAATTGTAACTTTATAAAGTAAATTTGACTGAAGTTGTTTACACTAATTTATTTGGAAGCCAATGAGATGAAAATCATGTCATGCATACGAAAAGTTCTTGCAACCATGGAGATACTATTTGGAATAGTATCTCCATGCTGCAACCTACCAGCTATATGATGTCATAAAACGTTATATATAGCAGGCATACATCTGCGCATGACAACTATGTACAGATCGATAACGACACAAAAACGTGTGTTTTATGTTTATTTTATGTTTATGTCTTAGCCACACTTTCACTGGCAAGTACGTCAGCTGATATGGTGCACAGATATCTTTCAGACAGTCGGGTGACAATCGATACAAGTCTAAATCCTCGAGCGCTATACATGTTTTTGCAACAAACAGTTTAGATATCGATCCCGGAAGGAATAGATCAAACGTAGGCCCATTTATAGATTTGGTATATATTCTAATTACATCAGGTTGTACTGACATTTGATTGATTTGCAGCTTGAATTTGATTCTATAATTTAAATGTAGGCCTACTTAAAATAAAGGAAACGTTACATCATTCAGGCTATCTATTCAATGTTCTGGTATGATTCAACACTGCCACGTGTGTATTCGATTCACGACCTTTTAATTTGCGTTTAGCATTTGATTTCATGAGAACATTTCGATACAATTAATACAAAGATTCAACAACAACAAAAAACAGGTCCGATACTTTTGGCATCTTGAAGCTGATATATTTGACAATGTAAATGGATAAGGATCTCCTCACTGTTTGTATCAATAACATGATTTTTTTCTTTCACATTCAATAACACTACAGCATGCATGGTGTTTAAGGTTCCTTCGTTGGTACGTGAATGCATGAATTTGTTCAATTGAGTTGAGGAGTTCCTACGTATTGGTGTGTATTGTTACGCGAATGTATCAATTTGTGCAATTGAATTTATATGGGTCCATACGTATTGTTTTTTTTGTTTTTTTTTCAAATGCATAGTAATAGTAATAGTAGTAGTTTCAATATATTCCAGAATATTTTAGTTAATCGATATTTACAAGTATTACGAAATTTGTAGCTATTTGCTTGTTTGCACTAAATACTAAACAAAAACTATTACTTCCTGTTGATATATTATGCATGTTTTTCACTCTGTGTATGGTGTTGAACTGCTGATTTTAATAGCACAGGAGAAGTGGACCATGCATAATATACTTTAGCTTGATGTATACTTTCACAATCTCAATACTCACTTACTGTGAGTGCTAAACGTATGACGTATAATGATAATTATGTTTTACCAGGGCATATTTACACACACAAAGGAAACAGGAAGTCGTGCAGGGAAGTTGTTATCTGTTCATTTCTGAATGAAGTGAACTACGTATCTTATACCGACTGACCTTTTACTTTGAAGTTTCTCTTTCGTAAGTAAAATTAATTCAGAATGGAGACTATAACACCTGACCAGATGTAGGTGTATATATAAAGGTATAAAAGCAATTGTCCTTATTTACTCACATCCTTCACATTGTTGCATTCAGTTGTATTGAATTTTCGTTTCCAATTAACAACCCTGCCTACATGGTCGTTGTTAAAGGATATAAATTTTGTTTCAATTTTATCCCTCAGATTTTCTGTATGTCGTAAACTGAACTGTCCTTGATACAATCTTCTTTGTGTATATGACACTAATTGGTATGGAAATGGAATTGACATAATCTGGTGTACCATCCAATCGATGTATCAGTTTGAAATATTATCCCCAGAGCTTGATTTTAAAATGAATTTTTGGAATGATTCGCCACTGCCGTACCTTGACCCTTCCTGGATGGCGAGTGTCTCAGATACCAAAGCTATCACGGATCTTTCAATCCCAGGAACGCACAATACAATGGCACTATACGGGACAAGGTTATGCATATGTCAGACATGGCCGTTAAGGAAGCAATATGAGGCAGGTATCCGATTTGTTGACATTCGTTGTCGTGAAACAAGCAATGGGATTCAAATATACCATGGGCAAATCCCGCAGAAAGTATCTTTTCATGAAGTTATGAAAGAGACAGTCTTGTATTTAGCAACACACCCATCAGAAATCATTTTAATGCGTATCAAGATTGAAAAGCAAGATCATCGGAGTGAATCACTACTAAAAAGTGTAAGAAGTGTCCTTGAATCATTCCCACAAGAAGTCATTGGGACGGTGTTTGTATTCCGCGCGTAGGAGAGGCTCGAGGAAAGGTGATCATTTTGCAAGACTTTGCAGGAGTACCACTAATTGGAATTGATTACAAGGAAAAGACAATTATAAGTGATGATTGGAGAGTATCCAATATATCGTACACCCATATCAAATGGATGAAAGCTAAAGAATTTATCAATGAGGTACGAGGTAGGAAACATCCAGAAAAGTTGTGTATCACTTTTACTAGTGGAAGTGGGATTGGGCTTAATTTTGGACCTTCCCCACGTTCAGTTGCTGACCAAGTGAATAGCCAATTGAGGATGTATTTAAATAAACTTGAAACTAATAAGGAATATAGACTCGGTGTGATTGTGATGGATTTTCCCTCATCAGAATTAATATCTGGAATTATAAAAGCTAATAATTGACAATTATAAGTTGTTACAGTTAAGCCTATGAATATAGCAATCTATGCAATCAATACATACGATTTTCCAGACCTCAGAGACTGCACAAAGACTTCACAATATTGTATTAAAATACCAAAGTTCATATATTGCTTAAAAGCGTTATACGTCTCAATCTATTATAAAGCCGTTTATGCGGATATTAATTAGTAATAAAAATAAAACATATTTATTGCAACGTATGTATTATTGGATTCATCGGAGAGAACTAATGTTCCATAGCCTTCTGTCAATTTTCAATATATTACGTTAATAGGAGCATAAACTACGATGCTGCAAGCTATATAATTTTAAGATACACAGTTCTAAGATAAATACTTTTTAGAGATTTTTAATTTGGATTTATACAGTTACTTCGTTATATATAAAGGAATCGGTGCAATATCATCCGATTTAAATTTGCGGGAGCCATCTTCTGTCTTGAGCGATGAACTTTACTGTCAAATGATGTGTATCTTGCTTTATTGTTTATACTAAAACCTAAGTTTTTTTAAATGTTGAACAGTACTTTCGAGAACATTATACTTTTTATATTGCTTTTTATGTAACCTTTGGGAAATAACATTTTTGCAATGCTCTTACACTGTTAATGTATTGATATTTGTATTGAAAATTATTTATTAAATGCCATGCACTGCAACACAGTCTTTCCAGAAATTTGAGGAAAAAGATATCACAAGTGATTTGATTTCAGTCGTTTCCACAAATAAAACAGAACGGTAAACTTGAATTTAAAATGTTTTTCATTCCTATTTTGTTTCATTTAGTGTCTGTTTCATATAACATGTATAAAATGGACAACTTTGACAGCTAAAGTAATACTAGATATTTTTTTCTTCTTTATATCAGATGGTGAAAAGGTAACTCTAATTTTTAAGTGTGGATAATCAAAATGACTAGTTGTAAACCTCCTGTTCATTTAATATGATGTGATTGTCAGAAGATATGTATAATTCAGATTAATGATAACTGATTATTCGGAAAGCAAATGAAATATTTATAAACTAATATAGTATAATGCAGTGTAAATGACTTTTTCTAGTTTTGATAAAAGAATATCGTTCAGCATGACTTAAACGTTTTCGCCTAAGGTATATTCTGACAATCTTGTAGAGTTAAGAATTTTCCATTATCAAATGCGGATCTGTAAACCAAAACAGCAATGAAAACTTGGAAGGGTGCAGGCTCAAGGTGCTCTCATCACGTGACTCTAACTCATCTGGAAGCCATTTTTCCGGGCAAGCGTCGTTGCGTTTCACGCGTCTTCACACAGCTCACTGAGTCATATCACACGTACAACAAACATACTGCCTGCTAACCTACCGGTACCAGTTCAGCGAATTTTAATGTTTTGTTTGCGGCGGCGATTTACTTCATATTTTTCTAACGTTTTATATATTCACCGGGTATACGAAGAGTAACTTTTACGTGAACGCCATCTGAATGTTCGTTATACGCAGACAAAGCCTACCACTTGCATAAAGTATTCACTGGAAATCCTATACCGAAGGTTGAAAGACGTTGCGTCGTACAGTAGAAACCCAAATTGAACGTCGATCAAGATCAGATGAAAATCGAGAAAACGTCTTTTTATTCCCTGGCACACGTCTATTAGTGCAACCAACAGCACAACAAGATTCCGGCATATTTATCTTACAAAAATTATCTTATATAACAACATGCAAGCGTGTACAGCAGACGATGGCTCTCGCGCGACAAAATGGCGATGTAAACAAAGTCTCATGACGTCATCTGAAACACCCTAATACTGTTTAAATCAACGATGCAAAATTCACTAACCTATCTGCCTATTGAACCGAAACTAAATTCGCAAATTAATTTCACATACAGATTACTGTTTTCCACGTCAAAGTGGGAATTGTTGTGTCGCTTGTTATTGAAGTCAAATTGTTACGACAAGGATTTTAGCACAAAACCTTCCCTTTTTTTCAGTTCATTGTTAATGAATGCTTTAAGGATGTACAGCTCTTGGCCTCTCTGAGTTGTCACATCTATCTGTCTATGAGTTCAATAATCTTCAGTTCAAGCTGTAAGGATAGTTTCAGTTCCGACCATACGTTAACAGATTGTATTTCGGCACACACCTACTTAAACAGTAGCAAATGTATATTACAAAAGTAAAAAACGACTGCGAAAAGAATCATTTAAAATTAATACTAAGTTATGATGGAATTCAAATATAAAATGTTGACAACACTTGTTTACTTGTTGTGCATAACGAGAAGACACTGTTTTGGCAATCTGTTTAAACTTGGCTTCAGGTAACAAACTTGAGATGTTGGGCGACGCTCTGAAAATTGAAACCTTTAAGATATATAGGATATAATTATGGATAGGTTTTACTAGAACTCTTTAAATCTTCATATCGTGCATTTTGGTTAGGAAACGGGAAAGCTATCTGCCATCCTCGCTTGATTGAACAAACAGGTTGCGTCTTTAAATACATGCATAGAGAGCCTTTTCATGCTCCCTTTTTTAATAATTTGAATGTACATATAATTTTTTCTTCATTTAAAAAATAGAAAACAAAAATGATCAAACACCAAACTCTGCAGTTGTCCTAATACGCCTTCCCTTCGAACCAACTATCACGACGAATAACCCCTTTTAGATGTCTCTACTTAGTTTTGTTGAAGATATTCACTGAAATTAAGAAAGATGATTAGAGTGATAATTATAATAACATGCAACATTGCTGATTATGCAGTTTGGAATGACAAAGGACAGAGGGACAAATCTATTTATCATCAAATTAGACTGATGAAAAAGCCTTTTAATTTGATGGTCAAGATTTGACCATTTTTTTTTAGAGTGTGGGCAGAAGTATTAGTATTTTTGAAATCCATTATAAATATAGAAGCTAATTACGATATCAGAATCGTAGTGTTTTTATATTTCTATCGTATTGAATTCTTATTCAAGTTAGAATAGGATAACATCTAACAATAACAAAAATAATAATGATATATTCATATTAAATATGATGATAAGAATAAGGTTAGAATAATTTAGATCACACCTATCATTTTGTTTCACGACGAAGAAAGAGGACTTCAAAATAAACACAATGGTGAAGAAAGCATTTAAAAATCTAATTTTATTAAGGACATATTCAACTTTAGATTTAGTATCATTTGTGTAGAAATTACTGAAATCAAAGTAGTTGTAATGTCACAGCTTCCGATTCCTCAGTCTTGATTTATTCTATCATATGTTGTCCTTTAATGAAGCTAATGTTAAGACCTCAGATATGTGGGCGGGATTTGCCAACAGAAGGTGAGGGGACAAAGTCAAAATTTCAAGGTGGCATTAGTACAAAATTATGCTAACAAAAATCACCGTACAAAAGACATCAATTCAGAAATAAGTGTGGTGCCAATTAACCTTGCTCCCGAAAATCCCGCCAGTGCTCAGGTATACCTTACATGTGATACACATATACAAGGCCACTTATTTGTATTTAGATTCTTCCATGCGCGACAATAATATATTTGAAAGCAAGATACTTTATTCGCCCTCACTGTACAATGAATAGACTACCTACGTTGTCGTGTACGTTCTGCGTATATTAATAAGTCCAATATGTTTTGAAATTCGGCCAATGCGAATAACAAAGGCCATGACAGGTTCCACAAAGGAAAAACGATTTAAAGACGGTAACACCAGATGGAAATGAGAGCAATTGTTTGAGAGTCATGGAACTTCAGCTAACAGTTAATAAAATGTTTTTCCTACACGCAAAATCTACCTTGTATGTAACTATTATGATCTGCACCTAATATCATGAATTGTAGAAAGAACGCAAAATTTTAACCCAGTCACTACACGTTAAGTGTAAAAGTGTTAAATGGCGTATGTTCGGTAGGTGACAAAATCACAGGATCGGTTTTTTCAAGTGTGTTTTTCAACGACCAAAATGGCGTCTCTGCTACGTATATCGATTCATAATCACCACGACCACATCTTTGTGAAATTACTCTTAACTTCTTAAGACAAATTAAATGCCATGAGAATAGATTAGCTTTACACACCTTCAGCTAAATTGGTATCAATGATCTTTGCCAAAAGTGCTGGAGGAGGACGATTGACAACAATGATCCCCAGTTTGTTTGTTTCTCCTGGTTGAAGACAGAAACGCTCCAGATAGTGCAATAAACGTCGATTGATATTATCTGCGAGAGCAAGTGAAAGATCAGTTTCATCCTCCGTTGCATGACGTCTCTCCAAGCTAGTCTCTGTAAGAAAGAAACCCCTCGAACACTGGGCTCTATTTAAGTGATTACTGACATACCGCCATTTCATGGCAAAGTCATTTATCGACTTCACATTATAAAATTCGCTGACTTCTGCTTTTTTTAATGGCAGAAAATGGTAAGGGGAAGGGAAATCTTGAAAAATGACAATCTTTCCTCGTGCATGACCAACCTTGATTGGTAACGAATTTGCTCTAAGAATCCGCTCTGGAGGACAGTGTGTTAAACATTTTTCGATTGACGCTTGGAAATTTGTCTTTGTTCTGGCTCTGTCATTTACAATTTCAACTCGAATTATGATGAATTCAGACGGATACTTGTCGAGAAATTGCACTGCTTCTTCAAATACAGAAGTTAATGGTAACGCTCTACCAAAGAAAGAACTAGGTGTGTGTATGTACAGATCTGAATGATCAGATTGGATGCAGTATAAATCCAGGTAACGAACACCTGATCCGAACTGACGCTTTAAAGGCCATCGTTGACTATGGCAACAGGGGCATACACAAGCATCAGGGCATATACACTGGTAAGTGCTATGTGAGGACCGGTGGGAGGTGTGATGAGCAGAGTTACTTGTTCCTGGGATCGACAAGTCTGATATCGAGCGGTCATCATGGACGTACTTCATCCAGTCTGAATTAGGTTGAGCATGAGAAATGTAAAGTGTGTCATACATGTATTCTCGCCTTCCTAAATGTGAACACCAGTTCAAAAATCTTGTGTAGAATTTTGCCATCATAAAACGTTTACTTGGATATGCTTACAGTATAAAAATCGTACTTAACCACCTTCTCGAATGATGCAAGGGGCACAGTTCTCTGCGTATACGATGCTTAGTAACATTTAAGCATTAATTCATATCATTTTGGTAACTTCCAAATCATGTGCTTCTTTTCAAATCTTTGTATAATATCCTTATTTTTTCATCAAATCTTCTTGTAATAGAAGTTAGTGAAATTGTAATCTGTATTTTAATCTGTTTTTGAGGTGTGAAAATTAAATCACAGTGCAAATACATTTCTGCAAAGATATTTTCTCCAACTCAACTTCATTTTCCAGTGGTAGAATGTTCCTTCAAATAAAAACAAAATTATAGTCCTCTTGGCAAATACTGTAATTACACATGATGATATTTTTTTTTTTAAAGTGCACTGTGAAAGTTGCACTAGTCACGGCTGATCAGTGCACTTCTTAAAGTTATGTTAAAAAATACTGCAAAGAATCCATTTTAGGTGATATATGTTTAATACATGTAATGGCTTAATAGCGTGATGGCGTTAAGTTGAATACATAAGCTGAGCAAGTCTCAGACAGTTACAACCAAGAAGACTACTAACTGACTAAACAAAACCACCTAAGCATAACTACACTAAGTTTCGTTGAAAGAAAAGAATTATGGCAAACCATGACGGCCAATGAGCAGAAAGAATATATCATACAGGCTGACAGGAGTGTGAATGATTTGTATTCGGCTTCTCGACGTTTGGTTTGTGTGTTTTTACTGTAATAGTCAAAGAAAATCCTTTCAAACAAAGTTGATGCACAGGCTCGAAGCCAGGACTGCACTTGGGCAAATTCTCCATATACCCTCTATCACTGTATATTTGTCTGTTTGTTGTTGGATTGTACACAAGCTAGGAGTGCACATATCTTTGCAAGGGGCTCCCATCCCAAGCCCCGGGCTACGGGCCTGGTACAGACCAATCACCTATATCCTTTGTAAACATGATTAATTTTCACGGGAAATTATGATTCCCCCTTCTATATCATTAATACTGTAGCTGCATCTCCCAACATGGGCAGCTGCTATAAAGATTTTAGTATAGAGGCAAAACTTTCTTTTCATTGTACCAGTGTACATATAAATCAAAGTTATTTGTATCTTCTTTTTGTTTGAAGTAAAACGCAATGGTTAGAAAATCTTTGTCAGGAAAACTCCACTACTCCACTATTTCTCTAAAACTGGCCAAAAATTTCCGAAAACTGGGCAACATTTCCCGAAATTTAAGAAGATTTCCCGAAAATTAAGGAAATATTCCGGAAACTAAGGAAGTATCACGGAAATTAAATAGGATTTGCATATTAGACCGGCGCAACTTTTAATGGAAACTTAATTCACCTTGCAGTGCATTTTTCCTCCTGAGAGGTGACCCTTTATACGTCCCTGGGGTGATATGTGCAGCTTGACCACTACGGTCAGAATCGTAACTTGATTAAATTTAACAAATCAAGTTTGTAAAGGATTACTTCAGTAGTCAAAGACTTTCAATTTATATGATGAAGGACTTTATAGTACACTGACAAAAGGGTGAAGGATCTTATTCAATATCTTAATCCGTTAAGGAATTTTAACTTCTGTCTCAAATGTGTGAAGCTGGGATATCCAATGGTTTTTAAGCCACATAATCTCAGGAAAAACTATGACAAAATACATATAGACTTTGAGGAATGTGAGGATGTGACGTCAGAACCATATGATTTCAGTCGTTTATACACAACGCGATACAGAATTTTAGATATCTCCTGAGCGGACTAATGCTTACGTCACCAATTTGTTTCATCAATCTTTCAAATCAAATGAACTTTCTTGACCACTGAACTAATACTTTCAACTCAAAGAAAATCTATAAATGAGATTGTAATACTTCCGAAGAAAATTTAACAAATGAGAGTTGGTTGAAGAAGTTTGAATGGAGCTATCGTATCATTAAAGATATATTTATATGAGGTAGTAGACCAGTTAAACAAAAATACGTCTAGAAAAAATTATTTCGGCATAATTTGTTAATGGAAAGTATCCACACTAGATGTATTGATCATAGGCTGGGGCAGACCGTGAGGGTGGATGCCATTGCTGAATTTGCATTTTAAGGTCATTTTAGGTGTCAAAAAGTTCAAATGAGATCAACCTGTGTTTTTCGGGGTTTTAGATGAATTTCAATTTGTGCTAAAAGATCTATCCACTGAATATATATTTACGAAGATTCAAATGTGTGTCTAGTGCGTACCAGGGACCTTTAAAAGCTTATATTAGTACACAAACATATAGCATGACAACACAAAAGTGTGATTTTTTTCAAAATTAATGTATTTTATATCAAAATTATTCATACCAAATCTGTTTCTGCAAACTCTTTTCAAAACTTTTAAAGTACAATTCACATGCCTGAGACAATGGAGAAGAAAACTGTACGTCAAATTTGTCTAATTTTGCTTATTGGAGATATTGTACTTTCCCCATACCCTACCCACCCCCCCCAAAAAAGAAGAAGTCAATCAATCAATCAAATAGAAAAATTACCTTATGCTTTTACATATATGAAATACACCAGTCAACGTATCATTTTCACTTTGGATGGGATTTTAATTGTCATAGGAGGCATCTATGCTAGGGAAGACAGTGTCAGAGTCAATGCTACCTTTAATTATGATCTTGAATGTCATAATCAAGGTCAAAGGTGACGGAATGTGGCTCAATTCAACCTTTTATACACATTTTTATTCTCATTTATTGTATCTGCTTCATTAAAAACTTTACCCAGCGTGATGGATAATTAGTAGACAAGATGAATTGAAAATGCCAATGGTAGCACCTTGAATATTTACTTTTAAGGTCACTTCAGGATCAAAAGCTCAATCGGAGTCAAATTTGGTGCATTTTGGATTTTGTATATTTTTTAATTCATTAAAGATATACATTATTATTTCCCAAAATTCATATATGTATTTGAGAAAAATAATTAAAAGATGAGACAGAAAGTGCTGACTGATGTCTTCCCGATTTTTAGCTGTAAAGTTTTGCAACGTCAAAGGTCACTTAAGTCTAAAAGTTGAGTTTTCATGTATTTCATGCATGGTAAAGCCTCGTTAAACATGTTTGCCTTTTTATTCTGCTGAACTATATATAACACGGAAGGAAAAGGGTTTGCAGAAACAGATTAGATATGAATAATTTTGATATATTGAAAATACATTTATTTCGAGAAAATCACACTTTTGTGTTGTGTCATGCTATATGTTTGTGTACTAATATAAACATCCAAAAGTTCCTGGCATGCGTTAGAAACATTTGAATCATCATAAATATATATTCAACGGATAGATCTTTTAACAAAGATTTTAATTAATGCAAAAACAGGTTGATCTCATTCGACGTTTTTGACCCCTAAAATGACCGTAAAATGCAAATTCAGCGATGGCGTCCACCTTCACGGTCTGCCCCAGCCTATGATCATTACATCAAGCATGGATGCCTTCCATTAACAAACTATGCCGAAAAGAAGTAAACAAATCATGTTGGTTGGTCTGCTATGGTAGTGAGCACATGCTAATAGACATAAGACTTTGTAAACATTATGGAAAAAAAATTAAAACATTTCATATGTTCACATAATGAACATATTTTGAAAGCCTAAGATTCCCTTTAAAGCCGGAGCATCGCTAAATTGTTTGAGCATACTTTAAATGTCTGAACATTACTTTATCTGTTTAAAAAGTCTGATCATGTGTAAGGTCTGTATATGTATCCCTATTAGTCTTAACATCCAATCAAAACTGTACATTTCATTCAATTCCAAACATGCACAACCTGTCCCTTATGTACAAACTCACGTACCTCTTAAAAACTTGACTTGGGGATCAGCTTCTTGAAACAAAAATTCGAAAAGTGTGGTGATTTCATTTCTACGAGTATAGTTTGGAAATTGATATTACTTTAACTAAAGTAACATATTGTTGGTTTGGTGGTCACGGTACAAACAATAGACGACAGGGCCGTAATTCCTGGGAGAAAGGTGGGACTTGTATCCCTACTTTCAGGCAGAATTAAACAAGAGAGAGAGAGAGAGTTGAACACACAATTACAATGACGGGGTCGTCGCCTGCGTATTCGGTTATGATAGTACAAATGCTATCACGAAACGCTTAATACGACCCGGACGAGAACACAGGTACGACGTACGGACAGACATAACATCGACAACCAAGTCAATGTCCACGGCCTTTGATAACCAGTTGTGGTGCACTGGCGTGTCTACCCACCCCAGGATTGAACCCGGGGCCTCGTGGTCTGTAGACAGGTATGATAACCGCTACACCACAGTAGGTAGATAATTAAACAACAAACAAAACTTCTTTAAGAACACACCGTCCCCATCCCACCCTTTCCAAAATTATGGCCCCATATTCTCCCCCAATTTGAAGAAGAATGCGACCCAGATAAACACAAAAAGAAAAGTGAACCACAAGGACAATACAAAATGTTATGTTGTTGAGGAATTATTAAAAACTGGTATAAGTAGAATTATAGCACTCTGCAGAGCGAATACCTCCACCCCTGTTCATTCCTTGCCGGAATACAATCTACCTCAGAAACCTTTGACCCACCAAGTTATAGCCCCAAACAATCTCTTTCTTACTGTTGATCTGTATTTACATTCTAAACCTTGAGGATCATCACTTGTGATCATTGTTCTCAGTTTAATTCAGGCTAAGCATTCATTGTTTGAGCTCTATTCAGGGTAGATTCACATTCCATCATTTTCATTCATGACAAAAACCAATTGTTTTGATTTCATTGATACCAGAGACCACTTCACTGATTTTTTCTTTGAGTCTAGTAAATTTATTGCATGGCTGTTCTGCATTGCTCAGCATATTCCACTGGAAAGTTTCAACTAAGTGTTGATAAATCTTGCCCTAAAATATCCCCACCCCTCCATTTGTGCCCTTCCCATATTGCAATACGTCCCAAATTGTAATCACTTCCACCTTAAGCAGTAACACACCACACAGATCCAAATCTAATCAAAATTCAATTCTTGGGATATCTTGATGACAAACACACATGAGGCAAACACATGTCCCCACCCCTCCATTTGCACCCTTGCCCTATTCCAATATCCCAAATTTGTTGCACTTCGTCCTTAGGCAGTAACAAAACCACACACCAATTTTGATCAGAATCCAATCATCAGTTCTTAAGATATCTTGATGACAAACAAACAGAAACATGTCCCCACCCCTCCATTTTCACCCTTCCCCAGTTCCAATGTCTCAAGTTTGAATCACTTCGTCCTTAAGCAGGAGCAAAACCACACACCAAATCTAATCCAAATCCAATCATCAGTTGTTGCGATATCTTGATGACTGACGAAAGACAAATTCACTTTGAAATCCCCCACCCCTTCATTTGCACACTTCCCCTTTTCAAATGTGCCAAATTTTTCGCACTTTGTCCTTAGGCAGTAACAAAACCACACATCAATTTTGACCAGAATCCAATTGTCACTTCTTGAGATATCTTGATGACAAACAGGGGCGAAAACATAACCTCCATCCAACTTTGTTGGCGGAGGTAGTTGGATTCAAATCCAGGAAAACATAATTCAGTCCGCAAATTATGATATCGGCAGTGTAATCGTGTACTTCTCAAATTCAGAAGATTCCGAAATACGAGGGCATAAGTAAACTTCTATATTTGAAGAAATCCGGTGTTTTCTGGCGCTGATAATTTGTTCAGCACCAGTTTTTAAAATAATGTAGCAAAAGTGCCCCTTACAGGTAGTGTAGGAAGCTTTGAAAAAGTGTGTATGTGGAAGTGGGGAAGGGGGGCACGACATCTTAGGGGGCACTTCCCAAATCATATGTCCCCATCCCACCTGTATATATATATATATATATATATAGTATAAGCGAGCCCAAAACAACAAAGTAAAGTAAAAGGGGCACTTCATTTTTAGAAAGGGGCACTTTCCCAATGGGGCCACATTCCTCCTGTACAAGAGACTGACAAAAGTCACCAGTTTCCTACTATTGGGATAGTAATTGAGGGGCACTTTTCCAATGGGGCCACATTCACCCCTGTACATGTAACTAACAAAAGTCGTCACTTTCCTACTATTGAGAAAGTGCCCCCTTGGGAGCCACTTTTTTTTTTCCAAAAAGAGGGACTTTTCGGAAAAGTGTGTGGGGGCATGTTCCCTCAGTGGGCATGTCCCCCAGTTCCTACACCTATGGCCCCTTCGAAAATGAAGTGCCCCTTTTACTTTGCTGTTTTGGGGTCACTAATTTTAAATACAGACTGGCAGGACATATGTATATGACTTGGGAAATTTCCCCTAGGAGGTCATGCCCCTCTCATATTTCAGGGAAATCTGATATTGCAACATCAGGACCATTTACTTTTGATATTTTAGAGTTGCCCGATACTTAAATTCGAGGCCTATCTTTAGCTGACATTCGAGGGCCATCTGATACTGACCTTCTGACACTTGAGGGTTGTCTGATGCTGACATTTGAGTGGGGTAGCCCAGGAGATAGAGCCCTTAAAAGGTTTATATTGTATCCTAAATATCAGATCATAACATCGGCAGTTTAATACTGCACTTCTCAAATCCAGAAGATTCTAACATACGGGGGTAATCAGACTCCCATATTTGAAGAAATGTTATGTTTTCTGGTGCTGATATTGTTCAGCACCATGTTTCTGACATTTGAGGGCCATCTTATGCTGGCATTCGAGGGTCATTCTATGCTGACAATAGATGGCCATCTCATGCTGACACTTGAAGGGCTATCTTATGCTGACACTTAAAGGGCCAGCTTATGCTGACATTTGAGTAATGGTGTAGAGCAGGGGGCTAGGGGTAGAGCCCTAAGAAAGTTCAAAATTGTCTACCTGTATCTATAGGTATGGCTTTTATCTATAATAGGGGCAGGGGGGATATCTTCTGCTGACATTTGAAGAGCCATCTTATGCTGACATTTGAAAGGTCATCTTATGCTGAAATTTAAAGGTTATCTTATGCTGACATGAATATATTATATGTTGATATTTGAAGGTCATATTATGCTGACATTTTGAGTAGAGGGGTAGCGCAGGTGGCCGGGGGTAGCATCCTAAATAATATCACATCAGGACATCGGCAGTTTGATACTGTACTTATCAAATTTAGAAGGTTCTAAAAATACGGCTATCTTATGCTGACATTTGGAGGTTATCTTATGCCGACATTTGATGACCATCTTATGCCGATATTTGAGGGTCATCTGATACTCAAATATCAGGACCATATACTGAGGGCCATCTTATGCTGACATTTTAGGCTTGTCTGATATTAGAGTAGTGAGGGCTCATTGGGCCTGCGGGTAGAGTCCCTAAATGCCTAATAAACTGATACGTTGCCCCTAAATAACTCAAGGTCAATGCTAAAAGTGTGTAAATGATTGAGGATATTTTGTCTTCTTGCCTCATTTGAGTATCATCCCCTAATAACTTTCCAGGGTCATCCAATACTGACATTTAAAAGGATAAATTTACCAGCCTAGAAGTGACACCACAACCTGAGACTTTCCTGCAAACCACACTTGATATTTACAATTCATTGAGGGCTGGTATATACTAAGTCTCTGACGCAAAACTGGATGCAGATTCATTTGAAGGTCATCATAAATCTGTCTAATTTCATTTCTATTAAGCCAGCAATCATTTTAATTTTCTCTTGTGGGAAGACTCCTGAATTCCCAATTTTATTGAGGTGAGAGGCTCCATTAGTTAATTTTTCTTACATACCAAACAAATATTTTAATAACAAATCATGTCAAGAATACGTGGTTTGAGTCTTGCATAACTTAACTTTATGTTGAGTGAGACAAACCTTTTTGGAATTCCTTCCCAAGGGCAAAAATCTATTGTTTCAAGAACTGAGCAATGCATGTGTGCATTGATGGATGGATGGACGGTAAAGATGCTACATCCACTTCACTGACATTTATTGTCTAGTATATTTATTTCCTGTTATCGTATTATAAGGGAGCTTTGCACCCATAAGATTTAGGTTATTTTTGCAAAATCTGCTAATAAATAAATATGTGTTTCTTCAACTGTATATTTCACTCAATGTGTATGTTTACATTTTGTTATTTTCTGGCATGAAATGACCATGGCAATGAAAAACAACAATAACAAAAGGTCTCAAGATGATGTTCACTCACTTAAATACGAAAATGTAGTTTTGTTAAACATACAATTTGAACAGTGTAAATACAGCATAAATACTGAACTGAACATTTTCTCTGTAATGTCTTGTTCCTCGCAAAAACATGCACATGGTTTGAATTAATGGCACCTGCATGGTGTTAACATACCACATATAGAAAGTGCAACCTCCTTACATTAGAGCTGTCATGATATGGGTAAATGAGATGATTATCATGGACAAAATTATTGTGATATATCGCTATATTGCGATAACCATGTTATGATTATTAATTTCGGACAACTGCTTAGTTTTTCAGCAAGGAAATTGCATAAAACCTAAGAGCTATGGAAAGGAAGCATAAAATAATTAGATATGCTGCAAATAATCAGTTAAAATCTCATTCATTTGAAATGTTTCTGAAATTCTGGTTCATAATTTGTTGCTTTAATACGCAAAATTAACAAATGCAAATGACATCACGATATGTTGGTCAGGTATTTTTGATACCATGGAAAAACTATATCGCGATAAATGACATGTCAAAAAGAAAAAGGCCTACCTTACATACTCATGAAGAATGTCAATAGAAAATGGAATCTTGTATTGTACGTAATATACCCATATTTTGATCATTTACACTCCTCCAGTGTTACAAACGTCATTACTTTGTGACCACAGTTATCGTGAAAGCAGTTAGACCTTCAATATTAACACATCCCATCAATAACCCCACAAACATTGAATGAATTCATCCTCATAATAGTTAGCTAACTAAAGGGTCTTCCTTGAAGAAATTGCTGGCTGACTTCTGCAAACTTTTTACACCCCACTTTTGATGACAAAATCAAAGGTAATTTTATGTATAATTCAATATTGGTCAATATCCATGGGTTTATATATAGTTCAAATTCTGAAAGCATGAATTCTGACATAAGCAAATACTGCTGCACTAAACCCAGCACTTCAAATCAATTGCCTCTATAAATGAAAAGTTAATCAAGCTGGAAAAATTAATTGCACCCTGGTGATTACAAACTACCTACAGTAAACTCTACAATCTTCTTATTTAAACTTCATAAGAGACTGACTGAAATGGCTGACTGAAATGGGTATATATAATAGTTCCAGTGCTTAAAAAAACTGTTTTGGGTAGGGTGAAAATGACAGAGCAGACTGAATGGAAAATATCATTGCATTTACAGGTCTGTAAACAGGAAGCAATTTTCCAACTTGTTTTAAGTAATTGGGCATACCCAACAATTGCTGGTTTATTTCCACATCTTGTTTAGTTTTTTTTTAAATTTACCATTTCATTGCCGCAGAGACTATCAAACATAGAAAATCACTTTACAAGCAGTATTAATAACAAGTTCATTCTAGTCTTTTTCTATAAAGATAATCTTATTTATCCATATGTTCCACAGATGAGTATATAATATCTATGAATTTTCAACTAAACTTTTATAGCACAACTTACATGATCCTTACATACTCACTCAGTAGGAAGAGTCAGTGGAATAAATAACAAAGGACATGATCCTTACATACTCACTCCAGTAGGAAGAGTCAGTGGAATAAATAACAAAGGTAGATTACACAAAAGGATCTATGGTAGAATTTCTATCAATATTACTGTCACATGGTGATGGAAGGTTCACACCGTGGACCTTCCTCTAGACACAAATGAAACAAAGGAGGTCTGAAAATTTGGTGAAAATTCATTTTCTGATAACATGGTCAACTCTAATCAACTCATTCGAAGCTATTGTTGTTTTCATGGCTTCTAGCCCCTTCTTACACAAATTCAACCATTAGCAGCTTCTACAAAACTCAAATGCATACAAAACTTTATTACAGCATTGTATAAAACAAAAGGGTACACTGTAATAAATGTTCAAAGAACTGTACAGGACAGTGTAAACTCATAATATAATAAATAATCTAGCAGTTACATTATTTTCATATTTCTTAATGTTACATTCTACCGGTGCCAGAAACTTTACCTTTTATGTGTGACAATTTGAAACATCCACAATTACAGTGCATAGCACAATATAACCTTCACCAAGGTTGTTCTTCGAAAAAAATGGTGGCTCACGTCCAGAACAGCACAGCTTTTCACCTCCTTTTCATTGATGAAAAAACAATGCAGGATTACAGCAAGACTTGATGCATGGTTCCATCGTCTCACACATTAAAAGCTCATAAACTGTAATTGTTTGAAATGGTGCTAATAACCAATTAAAAATAATTTTTGTTGTCACAGGTTCAAATAGACAAAACACAAATCATACACTTTCGCTTGGAAAAAATTCACCTGAATTTTCTAAATTGATTGAATTCCATGGTGCTCTAATGAACTTATTTACTTCTTTATATAACTGTCTCCTTATGTACATGATACCTAATAAATTGAGTCAGTTTTTCTTGTACTCTATCCTCTCCACTTTGACATCATCACCGATGAGTTGATATACGTACGTCACCACAGTAGATGCTTGAATATCCATCAAAACAAACGATGGAACTACAGATCTGAAAGAAACCAATATAATACCTTCAGATTTAATACCATCAAGGTTCATGTATCGGTAGAAGTGGTTAAACATGTTTTAAAGGTCAATCAGGTATCCGTATCTTTGTACCAAATGAATTGAGCAACCTCTAACCAAAAGAAATCTGGTCACTAAATGATGTATATCCATTTAGGCCTGCAGACAAGGAGAGTGGAATGTTTCTTAATTTGTACATTGGTAACCCTCATCGAACCAAGACCAGGAAGGGGACCTGAAATGGGTCCTGTGCTTCATTCACAATTTCAGTCAGAAAAGGGTTAACAGTAAGCCTTGTAGAACCACAACTGACATGGGTTAATACATTGTCAGGGGCACATGATTGCTATAATGGAAGAAAGGCAACAACAAAAACATGAAGAACGTTCTGACCAAATGAGACCAAAACACATTTTCTGGAGAGTTGACATGGGCCTGCATAACTTCGACATAATTGTCTGAAGACCCCATGAGTCTCCTCTTGTCTGTAAGATGGTTAAGATTTATGGCTTGGTTTGGTTTGTTGATGTTTTACGGCACCGCGACAGTCAGAGTCAAATGTGCCAAGAGGGTGTTAAAAATGATGGTGTAAGATCTAGGATAGTGAGGTAAGGAAGAAATGGGGGAAAAACAGAAAGAGAGGGGAAAAAAGGAGGTAAGTAAGGTTAGGTGTAGAAAGGGGGCAGTTAAATGTGGTGGAAGAGGTTGTTGTTGCAGAGGAAGTTGATGATGTTTGAGGAAGAATTGTTTTCGAAAAGGTCCGAGATTGAGGATAGTGATGTTGTAACAAAGCATTAAAACTGCCTAACATGATGGTGAAGCATAGTAATATTGAAAACCTTCACATTTATAAGATACTTCTTTAAATGTCTGAAAATGCAAATATGGCTACTGTATGTGCATTTTTACATGTTAGCGCTGTTGCGACATGGCTAAAAATGGTATTGATAATTATGGACAAAAATGTTAAGATACATCACCATATCTAAATTTTGTTTTAGGAATTTAGGAACACTGCTCACAAACATAACAATGTGAAGCATGCAAAGTTAATTTTTCTAATAAAACTTAAGATCTTAAGCAAGGGAAGCAGAAACATAATTGCAAGTATTCTGCCATTCAGTCACAGTTTTTCTGAAATTCTGCTTGACAAAATTTTGTTGGAATATGTGCTATACATGTAATATTGATATATCACAATATATTGATTAGGTTATTTTTGATATCATGGAAAAAGCAATATCCTGATATCCTGATAATTGCTATTTATAGTGAAAGCCCAAAGCTGCTGACAGGAAGTAAAACCCTCACTCAATCAAACTTATGAATTCTTTTAATCCAAGAGCACAATGCACCTTACCAATAGGCCCATGTTAATATAAAGTAATGATTCACCAACATTAGACATGAATACTTACGTTTCTAATGGAGTGTAGGCCCCTGTTGCTGAGCCAGGATTAATGTAAAATTTTCCTTCATGTTCAAAAGCTTCAAACTTGTGTGTATGCCCAGAAATGAGAATGTCTACATCCAGCTGCCTCTGAACCATTGCTAAGCTCTCCACATCTCCCCATGGAATGATTTGGTGACCATGGCAAATACCTATTCTGAACTGACCGACTGTAACTACTTTCTGTTCTGGGTAGGCAATGTTCTGAGAAGAAAATGATCAATCATCAAAAAAAATTAAAATAATAATAATTTGCTTTTTGTTCTTTCATACTAATACTGCAATATTTTTGTATCTTTGACACTAACAGTGCATTTAACAATTTCATTCATGTAATGTCTCCATTATTCAACACAAATTTTAAATTGAAAAGAATTAGTTAAAGAAAGCTGAGAAGTAGTTTTCCTTGGCTGACTCATTGTATTTTGAAATCAATAAACACAAAAACTAATGTCTTTAAGACTTATCTTAATAATCTGACTGATAGTAAAAGGAATAAGTTTACAGTCTATAAAAATAGATTAACTAATGTAATTACAAAGGTCAAGAAATCCATTATAAAACTCTTTTTGAAAATGATAAAAGTAATTTAAGTAAAACCTGGCACATAATTAATGATATAATTGGAACTCCTAAACAAAAGAATAATGACCTCTGTATTAATCATGAAAATCATAACTGATAAAACCCAAATTGCAGATGCCTTCAAAACTATTTTACTACATAGGGCCAAATCTAGCTAGCACCATTCCCGATTCTTCATCTTCTTTCAGCGAATTTACCTCCAAAGTAACCAATTTTAATTCCTTTTTTTCTCTCACCCACTAATTCATCTGAAATAATTACTATTACCAAGTTATTCAAAAATTCGGCACCTGGTATTTATAACATTCCTGTAAACATTCTTCATCAAAATAGCATTACTATTGCCGCTCCACTCGTACATATCGTTAAATTGTCTCTTACTAGTATCTTTCCTGAACACCTTAAACTTGCCAGAGTCACACCAGAAGATCCCATGTCTGTTTGTAATTATCGCTCTATTTATGTTCTATTGGCCGTCTCAAAAATATTTGAAATATTTAAAGATTTTTTATAAGTTAATAGAATTCCTTAAACAAACACAATCTCCTCTCTGCTAACCAATTCCACTTACTGTATATGGCCACACTTGACTTAATCAACTACATAAGTAAAGGTTTTGATCATAAAGATACATTAGACGTTTTTGTAGACTTGTCCAAAGCCTTCGATACCGTAAATCACACTAATCTTTTACAAAAACACTTATCCAAAGCCTAAATCACACTATTCTTTTACAAAATCTCAAGCATTATGGTATCAGAGGTATTGCTCATGATTGGTTCACAAGTTATTTATCTAATCGTAAACAACTTGTTTGTCTTGATAATTGTTCATCTTCCTTTAACAATATTTCCTGTGTACAGCAGGGTTCTATTCTTAGGCTCTTGTTATTTCTTATATATATATATATATATATATATATATATATATATATATATATATATATATATATATATATATATATATATATATATATATATATATATATATATATATAAATATAAATGATCTTCCCCATTGTTTGAACAAATTAAAACTTGTCTTATTCGCAGATGATACCAGTATCTCATTTAAAACTACTACTAGCGATCCACGTTCAAGGATCCATATACTTTATAATGAACTTGCTCGTCTCTGATTGGTTTATGTTTGTTTGATGAGGGCTTAATGGCACCATGACAACGAGGGTCGAATTGTGTCTGAGAGGTTAAATCATTCCAGAAATTGGAAGAAAATAAAATAGGAGTCTGAGAGAAGTACATGTATGGGGGCTAATAGCCAGGAAGCTGGGTTCGAAAGAGAAAGAGCAGGTGTGCAAAAAAAGGGGGTGATGTAGATAGACGGGCGTGGGAGGGGAGGACTAAATATGGCTGTGGAGGGAGGCGCGATAAAGAAAGGAGATCATTTTATCCGGAGGATTTTTCTGGAAGAGCTCGGCTATGAAGTTGTGAGGATTGAGGGAAGCTCTGGGGAGGTTGTACAGGGGACAGGCAAGGAAGACGTGGCGGACTGTGAGGGGCAATGGCAATTGTTGCAGAGGGATGGGGGGGGCAGTAAGCAGGTGGGAGTTAGTGAGAAGGGTGTGACCTATTCTAAGGTGGGTAATGTCGACATTGTAGATACGGGAGAGATTGTGGAAGGGGGGTTTGGTCGTAATGGTGGGCTGGATGTCGTAAAGTTTGTTATCAATTTGTTATCAATCACGAGGTTTGAAAGCGGTCACGAACAAGAGAAGCGATAAGCGGTTTGATGTCAGAAAGGGTTTTGGGAAAGGGGTAGAGGGAGGTTGAGGGCAAGCTTAGCAGCTGAATCAGCTCTGTCATTGCCGGAGATGCCAACATGGCTGGGTATCCAGAAGAAAATTATATTTTTCCTGCAGAGAGGGGGAGGGAAGGGGGTTATGGAGGAGGTGGGATGTGGGGTTATCCCACTTCAAATTTGAGTAAAGAACTAAGGACAGACTAAAAGTATAAGAAGATGGCAAAGTGGCTGAGCGGGGAGTACTGAATATAGTTAAGGGCGAATAGGATGGCCTTGGCCTCGGCTGAGAAGATGGAGGAGTAGTTGGGAAGCCTGCTACTGAGGGTGATGTGGCATCCCATGTCCCACATGGCATCCCATGTCCCACATGGCATCCCATGTCCCACATGGCATCCCATGTCCCATATGGCATCCCATGTCCCACATGGCATCCCATGTCCCACATGGCATCCCATGTCCCACATGGCATCCCATGTCCCACATGGCATCCCATGTCCCACATGGCATCCCATGTCCCACATGGCATCCCATGTCCCACATGGCATCCCATGTCCCACATGGCATCCCATGTCCCACATGGCATCCCATGTCCCACATGGCATCCCATGTTCCACATGGCATCCCACCCCATGTCCCACATGACATCCCATCCAATACCTTGTCCCACATGGCAATCCACCATATCTCCCGCATGGCATTCCACCATACAGTATGTCTCACATGGCATTCCATCATGTCCCACATGGCATTCCACCATATGTCCCACATGGCATCCCACCCTCTGACCCACATGACATCCCACCCTATGTCCCACATGGATCCCATCCTACATGTATGTCCCACATTAATCCAACCATATGTACCACATGTCATTCCTCCCTATGTTCCACATGGCATCCCTCCCTGTGTCTCACATAATATCTCTCCCTATGTCCCCCCCCCCTTCCCCCTGGCATCCCACCTTATGTCCTGCATCAGTGGCTTCCCACCGGATGTCCCACATGGTATCCCACCATATGTTCCACATTGGATCCCACCATATGTTCCACACGGTATCTCTCCAAATGTCCCAATGACATCCTACTTTATGTCCCACATGGCATCACATCCCATGTCCCCACGGCCTCCTACCCTATGTCCCACATAGCCTCCTACCCTCCTATGTCACACATGACACCCCAACCTATGTCACAATCGTGTTAGTTGTGGCATCCCACCTCATGTCCCATATGGCATCCCACCCCATGTCCCACAGGCTCCATAAGAAGTCTCATCCTAGCAATCACAGTCCCTGATTGAGCATACTATGTATGAAAGTGTCAGTTCATATAATAACTTATATGCAAATGACTTGTTGAATAAGAAAAAAGGCAGAGACAAATAATTATGCCTGATATAGCCCTTGGTTTATAACACATGGTATATATTCTATCATATGTCCCACATGGCTCCCATCCATGTCTCACATGGCATCCCTCCGTATGTCCATATGCAGTCACATCCTGTCACACTCCCTGACTGAGCATACTAAATAAAAAAGTCTGGTCAGTTCATATACTGTAGCAAGTTATGCAAATGACCACAATAATAAAGGCAGAGTTTAATAATCATGCCTGATACAACCATTGGTGCCCAAATATTTTGCAGAATTTTAAAGATTTTAAATCTCCAGTGCTACGAGAGAGACGCTTGAGGATCTCTGAAGAATATTGGAAAATTATATCATTTTACAGTTATCTTCTAAGGAAATATCAAACATTTTGTAGACTTTTTAAGGAAACTAAGTCTTTAATCTGTCTTAAGTGTCTCTGAAAAACTTTAACATTTTGTAAGGAAAATCTAACCTTCCATAAGGATATCTGAAGAAACTTTAACTTTTTCTGAGAAACTCTGAAGAAACTTTAACATTTTCTGAGGAATTCTCAAAAAACTTTAACATTTTGAAGGAAATCTTAAGAAAAACTGTGGACGGCCGGACAGACGAAATCGCCATTACATAGGTTCACATTATGCTTCGCATGTTCACCATAAAACCAAGTTTATGATTTTCGAAAACAGACATTATAACAATCCAGAGTTTAAAATTATTTGTATTGATGATTCCATTGTTAAGCAATCTGAGTGTTAAAATCTTATGGCCTCTTATCTATCCTCACTTGACTTGGAAATGCCACATTGACCTATTATTATGTAATAAAATTCATAAGATTTAGTATTCTCTATAAAATTAAGCATTTTGTACCCGTTGTACACTACTAACTTTGTATAATTCTCTTATTCTTTCTAATTTATCTTATTGCAACATTGCGTAGGATAATACTTTTTATACATATCTTAATCGGTTATATATACTGCAGAAAAGGGTTGTTCGTTTAATCACATCATCTGACTATAATACTGACATAGGTAATATTTTTAAAGATTTGAATATCCTCAACTTTTATGACATTTATAAGCACCAAATGGGAATTTTTATGTTTAAAATAAAGTCTACGTTCTGTAATTCATTTCAACCAAACAAAAACATTCATAGCCACTTTACCAGACACTCCGATAATTATCATTTATTCAGCATTAATGCCATTGCCAACAAAAAAATCATTTCTCTATTCAGGTACTAAACTCTGGAATAATCTGGATCCTCTTTTTAAGAACGTCACCTCAATCTCTTTATTTACCAAAAAAACTAAAAAAATGTCTTTACCAAATATCAATTATGTGTACTGCTGTATAGCGAGTGGGAATGGGTGTGGGAGGGTCCGGTTTTGGGGTATGTTATGTGGGTGGGAGGGCTGTTGTAGAGGTTGTAGCATATATATTAAGTTGTAAAATTGCAATTTTTGACTTTTGTTTACTAGGTTATGTTTTTGTTGTGTTTCTTTAATATATTTTGTAAAGGTGGCCTGCTTGCCAAGTTTTGGTTTTTCAGGCTTCCTCCATTTACTCTGATATTATGTAAATAATTTGTATATTCTTAAAAATGTGGAAAAATAAATAAATGAAAATGCATTCTGTGGTTTACAATGTAAGCATTGTACCGTACATACAAAATAAAGTTGAAGATCAATGTTACTGTAAGTAAACCTACAATAAACTTAATGTCGCAAAGTTCTAGCCTTTATGATAAATTACCAAAATTACAAAATCAATTCATAAACTTTGATAATGCTACTATTCAATGTTGTTAAAGAAAAGAGAAGTGACAAATATGTTTACAAAATAAATGAAAAGGTAAAATAGCCCTTTGGTTTGATATTATTGATGGACATACAAACTTGATATTGTCATGTTGAATAGTTGGTAATGTAGCTGCAATGATGAGGGCAGCCTTAAATTATTTTTATGGCTGCTACTTTCAATATTAGGAACAACTTTGATACAATTTTTGCTTTCTCTTTTCATATAATTTCAACAAATTGCTCTTTGAGTTTTCTTCCACATTTCCAACTAGCTACAGCAAAACTTTAAAAACATGTACTGTACCTCATCAAAATCTCCCCTCACGATATGAACATCACTGGCAAGAGTCTTGAGGTAGTCTTGGGACTCCTTGGTACACAAGTTTCCTGTGCAGAGAATGTGTTGGATTTTACCAGGTACCAGAAGCTTCTTGAACTTTGCTGGCATACCACTCTGCCTGTGGGGAATGTGCAGATCTCCTACAACCAAGACCAGCTGCAATAAACAAAAGAGAGGTCTCCTATCAGCACCAACCAAAAATAGTTCAAATAAGCTGACAGTAACTTATGACAATGGAACTACATGACAGTATAATCAACTAATAACAGGTCTCGCTATTCTAGAGTTGTGTTGGCTCTGTTTACCATGTATAAAATAAAGACGAACATAATTAAATTTGAGATTCTACTGAAAAAGCAACTGTTCTTTGAGTTCCATATAGTTAGTTGTGCAGGTGAAACAAGGCATGTACAAAATGCAAATTAATAATGTTTCACCCATGTGAATTAAGTGGAGTTGAAATGGTGTTGTGCAATGTCTTGTTCTCTTTTCTGTCAAATTTTGATCTAAAGAGGTCAATTTAAAAAAACAATATTAGTGTTGATATATTTTAGTGCTGTCATGACATGTCAATTATGACGTGTTTATAATGCAAATGGGCAATACAGATCAAATTGAGAAAGGGATTCTTTCATTATTTGGGGATAAATATTCTGAGGTAGGTTTTAGGGGTGGGGGAATGAACTGGGAGATTTTGGGGACATGGGAATAAACTGGGAGATTTTAGGGTGCGTGGGGAATAAACTGGGAGATTTTTGGGGCATGGGGAATGAATGGGGAGCAGTGGGAGTGGAGGTATGCAATCTACAGAGTGCTGATATTCTAGGTATGTTAAATGTTAATTTTATTTGCATGTTCATTTTGTAAGATTATGCAGGAACTTTCAAGGAAGTAAAGATGTGCATTATATAATTAATCATAGAACACTGTAGAACTCCACCCAGTGTTAATCTGCCAACCCCTATGGTCAAAATCTGGGTTGATTTGCAACAAATTTAATGAATGTCAAAACCAGACCTTGGGATACTTGTATACACTTTGTATTGTTTCATACAGTACATGGTAGACAGTCATTTTTATAATCTTTTAGATGTAAATTTAGTGCAAACTGTTGATGAACAGGGAATAATTATACCAAAATTACCATCACTTTAAAATTAGTACAGTATTTAGACAAAGTTAAATCATGAATTATGGTTTGGCTGGTTTACTAAGGTTTTAATGTCCTGACAAACCTTCATTGAATTATTTAGCCTACAGTATGTAAACAGTCAAAACGCTCCATTGGATTATTTAACCTGGGACCTCTTAAAAGTATGTAAACATTTCTTCATTTTAAAAATTATGTTTTATTTAATGTTTGTTTGTTTGATGCTTAACGGCACCACAACAACTAAGGTCAAATTGTGCCTGTTTTCAGTGGGAAACAGGGGAGAAGCAGAGAAATTTAAGGACAAAAGGTCAGAAAGCTGTGATCGTGAGGGGAGGTGCATGGTTGAAACAAAACAAAGTAGAGAGGGGGTGGAAGAGGAGAATTAAATATGGTCGTGGAGGGAGGCATTATGAAGGAGATAATTGAAGCAATTGAGTTGGGACTCTGGAAAAGTTATACAGGGGCAAGCAAGGCTGATTTGTTTATTTAAATCATAAACGCCTGCAACTTAGTGCAAGTTTAAACTGATTGCATCTCACCATGTTGACTAAGGTGGTTTCATACATGTAAAAAGTGTCCACTACTGCAGTACCCCTAACCCCCCCCTCCCCCTTATGTGCAAGGCACTGCAGGCATCACTGTGTATGCTAAATGAGGATGAATACACTAACCAATAATATAACATAAGTAACAGTTACTGGAATTATGGAACCAAGAAGGAACACTGGCTAAATGATCACAGATACACCTGCAGCCTTGCAGCCTGAATAATATTTTAATGCAATTGTGTGGCTCACCCCTACACCCCCGGACAAGGTGAGTCTTTGCACCAGTGGACAAAACATTGATGCACCCCTCAGTCACTTCTAAAGGTGACTGACATTTGTGAAATGATTTACCCCAAATCAATCACCTCTGTACAATGTCAATGGGTCTGAAGTAAATTAACCCACCCCAGAGTCACTTTGGTAACTGACAATTTGGTACAATGACGCACATGTTAGTCACTATTTAATGTCAATAACTCACCTTTGACTGACATTGCAGGGATAGTAGGGGTGAGTCATACAACTGACAAGTGCATAACAACTAACATACATTAGGCCTACAATTTACAAATAACTTACTCAAGTCTGTGTGAGACTTGTGTGACACTGATCTGCTGTCACAAACTAATGTTAGGGCCTACTAAACTTTAGCATGAATCTTCATGTCAAATCAAGTAGTAACCTAATCCTCCAGATTAGGGCATGAACACATGTGTATTAAAAAAACTGAACTACACACTGAAGCAAAAGTCAATGGGCTACACAACACGCATCCAAAAAAGTTGCACTAAAAATTTAGTGCAACTCAAATTGTGATTTGAAAACTTTTATCTAAAAATTTAACAGTACATATGCTCTTGATTCCATTTTTAGTAATCCATTGAAGAAAATTTAAGATGGGCCATTCGAAGACAAATGTTTTCGCTCTTTAAAAAACAATTTTGTCCAAAAAAATGATCTGCATTTAACCAAAACAACGTACGCACTCTTCCATCTATGATTCACAAGCATAAACCGAAATGCGAGAGCGTTTGCAAATGATCAACACTTTTTTGGAAGGCAGCCTAATTTTTGTGAAATGCATTTGCGCGCACGTATCTCTACCTTGCATTCTTAGCTCCAAGCGTGTATGTGCACATTCTGCAAATATAAAAGAAAACTGCTCTTAACTCAATTTTCAATATTTTCCCTCACGTGAATGGATGATGGCGTGAGTGCCCGTGAAGTTTTTGTACCCTCCCAATTAATTGCGCGATACAAGTAGACTATTAAACTTACACAAATACATGCAGTTGCCAGACAATCAGTAATGGTGGATGGAGAACAACTTTTGCACAACTTCTTGATAAAAATGCTATTTCGTCACAGTAGGATGATTAAGTTCAATTTAGGTAGGCCGTTCATACCACAGGTGTTCCTAGCATTATGACAACCTATATACTTAATACATATATAAAAAAGGTAGATCACTTTCTAACGCACCTTTCAAACTGTATAAGAAAATTCTATTTTTTGACCACTCACGAATCTTAATTACATTTTTTGACTCAACTCACATTTGCTGGAGACTCCCTTCTTCATTTATAAGCCACAGTATTTGTCCTTTTTTCTGATGAGGTGAACAAATGCTGGATTTTCTACCGACATCAGTCATGACAGCAAATTGTTGGGCATTTACACTGTCGTGTTGGTAATGGGGTAGAAAATTAATCATTTGTACATCTAATCAGAAAAAAGGACAAATACTGTGGCTTATAAATGAAGAAGGGAGTCTCCAGCAAATGTGAGTAAAGTAAAAAATGTAATTAAGATTCGCGAGAGTTGAAAAAGGAATTTTCATATACGATTCGAAAGTTGCATTAGAAAGTGACCTACTTTTCTTTTTATATAGCCTATGTAAGCCTATTAAGTATACAGGTTGCCATAACCCTGGAAACACCTGTGATTCATTCTGGAGGTTGGACATACGGGAATGTTGTGGTGCACGGCAACATAACAATGCTTTTGACGATCTCAGACTTCAGTCAAAGGGTTACTTTAGTTAAAGTCAATAATCATTGCAGTCAATGGGGGAAAACCATTTTTTGTCATTTTTCAACACATACTGGACATAATTTATTTTTCTTCACAAATGTTGTGTAGGCTATAACATAACAGTACCATTAATTTTCGCTGACTGGCTGAGGCGACACAAGTATTCTGAAAAATATCTCATTGACTGTAATGATAAAGTTTCTTCTCAAACTTAGCAAAATCGTACTGAGCTCGAGGCCTAGGCTACACAGTTGCATGACTCCGACCTCGAGAATACTACTAGCCTAGGCCTAGTATTGTTAAACACTATTTTGAGCTCTTAGTACTGTAACGTGAGTAAAAATTTTAACCTTTTTATAAATAAAAACTTTATCATTTTGAGACACGTAATTTTAAGTGTTCTGTTCAACTTGGCCATTTTAATTTGACATGGCAGGGTATGCTCTCTGACTAAGTGAACTTTAACATTAGGCCCTAGGCTAGGCCTAACTTAACATTAACGTTAGGACTCTGAGTAACGTTACAATTTACAAACCATATTTTCTTCTGGAAATGATACCGATATTTAAAATTCACAATAATCTGTTATCCTCCACCTCTTTACTGGTCTTCTAAGTCCTAAAAATAAAAGGGCCTATGTGTTTGGAGAACAGAGTGATATAGGCCTGGCCTAGTCTGACATGTCTGATGCCAGCACTTGATTTGGAATTCAGTCGGCTGGCCTGCCGATCGCGCAGCACAGCTAGTCGGCCGATCGAGCAGCCTAGCTCTGCCCGGTAGCACTGTACGCTAAATTTTCTAAATTTTCATGCCACGCATGCGCATTTCTGCTACACTCCCTCCTGCATTTTCACCTTCCAAAATTCGGTTTTCCCATACAAAATTTTGTTTTCATCCACAAAAATTAAGTTTTCCCCTCCGCACTAATAATTTTATGACCTTCGAATTTAATGGACGTAATGATAACCAAATGTTGCCGAAGTGGTCATGCAAGATTGGATGAGCCGTTCGAGGGGAATAAAACTGAAAAATTACAACAAAAGAAAAATGTAGGTTGTGTACATTATATAATGAAGAGTGAGTTCTGCCAGTCTCACAAAAACAATTTTTTTTTAATGCATATACAAAGCCAAAACTACAATATACATGGATTACAACATTAGTTATTATTTTGTTTTTTTTGTTTTGTTTTGTTTTGTAGTTTCGACTTTTTATGGGGTGATTCACCCTTCTTAGTCCGTCATCTTGTCACTTATGTTATTTTATGCTATGTTACGAGAACAATGAGTCAAAAGTCCATCGAAAACGATAAGTATAAAAAGCTGTTCAAATATATGCCCAGGAATGCTCCGCATACCCACGTATTTCTTATATAAAATGCCTAATTTCATACATAAAATGCTAAATTTTATAAAAATTGTTTTTGTTTTTTTCTCACTTATGAAAAAAAAGCACTTCAAATATGAAAATTTAAATTTCACCTATATGAAATAAAATGCACATACGAAATACGTGTAAAATTTCCAATTTCACATAAGAAATACGTGTGAAATGCCCCAAATCACACATATTTCATATATGAAATGCACATTTCCCACGTGCATTTCATATATGAAATTAAAAGTATTATATGGACTTCGTGATAATAATAATAATTATATACAATAATGATAAGCTCAACAAAGCTTCAAGGGCTGGTCTGTACTTGTTAAACTTTAAATGTTATATATAATGCTTGAGTAGAGAAGCAGTCCCGACTCGATCGGGGACTCACTCCCAAGCAATGGGAGGAATGGAAAGTTACTCTTATTTTCAAAGTTAGTCACAAGCTCACTGAGCCGCTTTGAAGTCTAAAACGTATACTTAGTCAAATTCTCCTGCAGCCTCAGCATATGCCCGCTCCTTTTCTGAGTTTTTGTCCATATAAACCTTCCTTGCGTTGGCATACAGGTGGCTTAGCCTTGGGTTGATGTCAAAATTCGATGTGAATATCTCTGACGATTTGATAATGGCCTCCAGGGTGCACACAGACAGGGAATTCCTCAACTTTGTCTTGTTGCTATTTAGTTTTGAGAATGTCCTCTCTATCTTTGTGCAGTTGTGGCAATGAAGTTATTTTCAACATGAACATCGCTAGGTCTTCGTTTCTTGGAGGCGACATATATCTTGCCAGAACTCTATGATATCTTTGCTCTCCCGCCCTCCATTTTGACATTGTCGTCAATGAGAATAGACCGCCATGATTGTTGATCGTGGGCGTCCCTTTGCGAGTACTCCGGCGGATCTGATGTCAGCACTGCCATCCAATATCCTGGCATGTTCACATCCTTCAATGCATGCAGGACTGGGTCTGATAAATTGATTCTTTGAAGTATTTGGCGTACAGATTCTCGGTATCAATATCTGCATCTCCTCAAGCAACGCTCCCTTTCATGTGGCAGCATGAGTACGATTGTTTCATATGCCATTATCCCCGGATACATGCACTTTGTAAATTGGAATCCACTGTGAATTGTCATCCACATCTTCACGATACGCCGCCTCAGTCACGAGTCAATGAAGATGAAACCCATTCGACTGAAACATGACATTAAGACCTGTAAGGTCTCCAAGGACGTAATCACAAAACTCCAATGTTGCATTGATGTACAGAGATTTCAGTGCCTGGAGTATCCTATCAGCCTAGGGGAAGTTCTGCAATGAAGAACAATTGGAGAGCAGCCATTGCTCCAACACATTGAGCCACGAATAACCAACGTGTCTGACATGGCTTCAGGATTCGGTGTACATCCACATCTATAAACGTCTGGAACTCTGTAAAGCTTCTCTGCAAGTAGTTGTAGACACCGTGTATTAGCTAATCAGCCGTCTTAGACAAAACCCTACTGGCATGTTCCGCAACAAGATGGAAAGTGTGGCAGTAGTACTTTAGGACGAAGAGATTAGGTGCAGCCTCTTTCATCCTAGTCAGGACAGAGTCGTTACCTCCTTGCATCAGATTTTCTCCATCTGATACATAGCCTACTACTTTGTCCCAGGGTAGTTCGTCTTTCTTTAAAGCACTTTCCAGGGATGCAAACAGTCCAATGGTGTCACCTTCCTCCACATGAATAAGACGGTAGAACCGTGTAACTGGTTCATTGTTTATGTTCAGGAAACGAACATTAACGCAGAACACCTTGTTTATTGTGATGTATGTTGTTTTATCACATAAGATGGAAAATCCACTCGATTCTTTTAAATCTTAACAAGCTTTTCATGTGCATACTGCGACAAACATTCGGTAAGTAGATATGTACCTTTTGTGCGATTGCAGGTCATTCCCTTGATGCCTTTGGGGTCATCGGCGATACCACGGGAGTTGCCACAAGAGAATCAAAGAAGTTAAACAAAATGTGTGTTTTTTTTTTTTTTTTTCTGGCAAATAAGGGCTACAACATTCAACTCAATTGTTTTGGGAAGTCTTAACGCTGCACATGAAGCGATGACTTTGCTCGGATATTCCTGTGAAAAGATGTTTATCGCAAAATGAACAGTATGCTTTACCCCGTGATGTTTGGATGCAGAAAGCCATCCCTGTACCTAATTCTCTTTTCCCATTCACGGCGGTAATTCTGGGAACGATATTTCTTTCGACTACTTTCGGCATCTTGAAGAGATGGAAAAGATAAAAGATATGTACACTATCGTCAACCCAGCAAAGTTTATGCGGTTAGCATAAATTCCCTGCTTTATCCTAATTCATTTTTTTTTTTATATATTTCCCATTTACACAACCACAACATTAAGAAGTTGCATTAGGTAGTTTTCGTTCTCGTCATTCTCTCTGTCAATGTTTCTTTTTCTTCAATATATTACCATTATAAAAACTAATACTCTTGCCTACTATTAAGAGGTACAGTGGCGGCATGTCTCCTCTTTGACAGGGGTGGCCATGACAGATTTCAACGCCCCTTTACATCAACTGATCATTCACAAGAGCAAATTGAAAAATATCTTCAAAATAGGTGCTGACCCTTTATTCAGCATAGGAAATAGAGCAAAATATTAAAACAAAGACAAAGGATTTGCTTTTTCGAAGGCCCTGGCGACTTAAGTTGCATTACATTGGCAGAAGTTGGGGACCGGCTGGGGTCTTGCTGAATCAACATGCTTTAACCATTCGATAGATGTATGAAGCTATTTTAAAGTGGGGGCGAATCCCACAGCAAAAAATTGTGAAAAACAAAAAATAAAGATACCTACTTCTAGTAAAATTTGCAGACCGAGGTTTTAAGGTTCTTTGAGTCATTTTGCAACTAGGTTTCCAACCACAATTAGTACAATTTTCATGGGTAAACCACATTTATTCAAATTTGCCAATTTTCTTGATAAATGGTTCACACAAGTGAGGGGCGGAAGGGTGTTTGCCCCAGCTTTGGGAGTGGGGGCGATCGGTGTCCCTGTCCCTTTACCCTTATGCCTATCATGCATTCTATATAAAAAAATTATATTTTTTATCTGTCCTCTTTCTTTGCGCAAGTAAAAGTGATATTTTCTTTGGACACCTTTTGGCATGGGATTAACAAGAGTTTGCTGGTATATTTTACGTGTGACTACCTTCTGGTGTATTTACACTCTGTTTACAGCCTTACAACCATAACCTCTTCTACAAAATCTGATCACTGAAGTTTATTCTTGCTGCAGACTTTAGGGGTGCGCGTCGCGGGATCTGCCGGAAATCTATCGTGTGAATGTACGGGTATGATACAATTAGCTTCATATTGAGCAAGAAATATACAAGATTTGCTTGAAAATCTAAGAACTTTGGTTTACGACTATGACGTCATGCATGTAGTAATCGTCGGGAAATTTGATTTTGCCGTTGTTTTCTGTCTATAAAAAAAAACAATATTTGTAATCGTTTTTTTTTTTTAATATTTGTACTCCCCTACAATATTCCCTTTCCCCCCCGTAGGTGCTCCCAACCCCCTACGATTGAGTGGCAACTATTGTGGCCGAGAACGAATGTAAACAAAAAACAGACAACAGTATTGCTAGGCTACGTAATTTTATATGGTATATGTGGCGATAAGGTATTGTACTCACTTGTGTGAGCTTCATAGCTTCATATTTAACAAGTATATGGTGTGTGTGTGTGTGTGTGAGTGTACAAATTTTGGTGGCGCGTGTACAGAGAAAATCGTACAAGCTTGGTGGAGGGGTAGGTGAACTTGGGGCATGTACCTTTCAGGTCAAAAGTCAGAGGTCAAATAATTGATTAAAAATGGTAAATTTGTATGGGTTTATCTGGATTTGTTGGAAGCTGTCAAGCGAGGGTATTAGGTGTTGGGATGAGTGAGGTGTGGCACTTTGAATCTATCATGGCGTTTGATAAGGATAAGAATGGCAATAGAACGGAAGGTCTTTTCAGCGAGTATATTGATACATTTCTGAAATTAAAACAGGAGTGTAGTCTGGTAGTGGATGGCCTATCGAGCGTGGTAATGAAGTAAGCAAACAGGCTTATGTCAGAGCTTATCCGGAAAGCATTTGTAAAAATCCTAGAAAGCGTGGTGTATCTAAACTGACATTGAACTCATTCTGGGGTAAGTTTGACAAAGGGCAAACTTAGCCAAAGTTGAGTTTGTTAATAGCGCTGACAAATTTTTCAATTTGTTGTCTGATTGATTTAAAGATATAGCTTCAGTTGGATTTAAAGATGATCGCTTTCCGCTGTAAAGTTATGAAATTTATCCAAGGAAAGTTTGCGCCACTATCAGTGGACACTCTACTGCATGCCAACGCGGCACGTTACGGTTTTGAATCGCTACTGGAGAATGGAGCTTACGGTACAACACAGATGACGGTTAAGATATTACACTTAACGATGGTTGTGAACAATATTAACACACATTTAAAAGTTTGGTGCAAAATGATTGAAAATATTGGGGAAGAAGTTCAAAAAGAGCCCAGTTTAAATTATATCGCGCCAAGGGCTTATTTCAGAGATGAGGAGACATGGAAGGCCAAAGGGATGCCTCACCTGATGATGCGTCTGACCAAAGAGTTGTACCCTTTGTACCTGAAGAACATTGAAACATTACTTAAAAGAATGATAGAGACAGAATTACCAGAAATGGAAGAAAAGATCAATGATTTAAGCACTCTGTTATGGCAACTCGGTTTCAGTTCGAATTGGGATGATTTGCCTATCAATATGCAACCTGTGGAAGATGCAAAAAAAAAAATACTGAAGAGCATCAATTTGTTTACAACAACCGCAAAATTAGAAGAAATTCCCCATTAACACTTCATGCTTTGGGGTGAGGATAATGTGATGGCCATAAGTGCATTTCCCGACTACGTCAAAATGATGCTGTGAAGGCGCTGAGAGAGTTATTGACATGTTTTGTAGTATATATAATATTGATTGCAATCAAATGTTGGCCGAAGGTTACTGGAGGCTTGCGATTCAACGCAAAAAGGAGGACAGTATTACCCCTTAAATTCACCTATGGAAAGTTTTACACCAATCAATCAGAACTATGAAGAGATTTCCACCCCGCCCTGGGGGGAAGGGAGATCAATTTTTTAGAGTACTCGGGTTATGACAGCTAATTTCCGTGATGTGTTTACCCCGGGCCCAATTGAAAATGCTAACTTGGTTATTACGTCATCAGACATATATTTGTATATATACTAGAGAGGTTATCAGCTGAACCAAAAAAACGTTTGACTTTAGCATTAATTGAATACAGTATACTTGTGACGATTTGATATGTATTATACCAACGAACTTGAATTCAAGCCTGCCGGCCCGATTACCTGATGACAAGGAACTTATCGCCGCTTTGGAGAAGTGGAAAGATATTCAAACATACCGAAGGGATAGATATAGTTGCCGGATGACAAGGTACTTTTTGTCGTTTTGGAATAATTGAACAGATATTAAAACTTGCCAAATATATTATTTGTAAAAAAATCAAGAACATTTGACATTTGAATAAGTTTGATTTGTAAAAAAATAAATAATGATTTATAAATAATGCTGTAAGAGTTGAAAATTAATTTGTTTTTCTCAAAAAAGGTATTTTATTAAATTTGCTGTGTTAATTGAAAACAAAGTGGTTAAAAAAAAATGCTTTTAATAAATTTGCTGTATGAGCTCCAAAAATGTTGTGTGTATTTTTACAGTCTGATGTCGGAGACGCCCCAGATTTCATGCCCAAAGGTTGGAAAGTCCACAATTGCCTACTATCTCACTCTATGCTTATCAATTGCGTCACATCGACGTGCAAAATGTATACGGAGGGGAAATTAAGCCTAGCTCATACTTCAGAAATAAGCTGGACGATCAAGACAAGCTGAGGGCATTTTATCAACACTTGAAATTGTTGAAAAGTTGGACTGAGGGACAAAACGAACTTCTAGCCCACAATCTAAAGACGCGTTTTTCTACACTTAATTACCCTTAAGATGTAGATAACAAAAGTACATTCACTCGATACAATTCTGATCAGGTCAAATGCATTGGTTCTTATATCTTAGAACAAATAGACTTAGACTTTCATTACAACAATAAGGTTTGTTTTGATAGCGCTGATGATGTATTGGGAGGCAATGGAGACCGAATACACCACATTGACAAATTGATGCGCTTGTTAAGATGGTTAGATGCAGTATGCGAGCATACTGAGACATGTATCATCAAACTTATTGACTTCACTAACTATTTGACGAAGGCCTTCTGGGAAGATGCTAGATGGAAACCCAAACTATGGAAGAAAAAGAGGGCGCCGTTTATTACGTTTCTTTCTACCATATGAGGAAAGATTATTGGATCAAGTTGGAAGACAGGAAAACCCGATACATGCTAGGCCAAACTATAGTGTGAAACATGCATTAGATGAAGACGAACAAATCGGAAAATTGTACAGAAAAAAGGGGGACAAAGGGCTGCTCAAAGAAATAATCGACATTCTCAAGACCATTATAGGCTGTATGACATGTAACATAAATCATGTATTCTTCATGGGCGTTGCAACGTCGATTATGGTATCGGAAAATTCCGCTAATTCCCCGGTACAAGGAGAGGGATGGTTAGATACTGACTAAGGGGTTTATTATGACGCTTCTTGATGTCGTCAATGTACGCTACTCCCGCAAGTACCGTCGTAGGTATCCACAGCGTAATAGACAGGATTATGTAGTTAAAGTGATAGGAAAAGTGCCCCTAAACCTATATTCAGACATAAGGACGAAGAGCTTTTACAGGTGCCAATACTTTACAATTGACTTATTTACCAATGCATTACAAAGTTAGATTTGTATATCAAATATTTACAGATGATCAATGGTATGAATTATTAAGATTGATTAAAATCAATCGACCTACAATCCGTGTTATATTGCCTGCATAAAATCAAGCTCTCAAAAATAATCATTTTCGAAAATAAAAATGAGATAAGAATCCGAAATAACAGAGGTAGGAACAGAAATATAGCTGTCTCCAAATTTAATTTGTATAGCTTTTTTTTCTGCAGGAATATATGTTTTGCATAAGTCTACGGATGGCGAGACAAGAACAAATGAGGTGACACGAGATTTACGTGAATTGAGTTACACGTCAGACTCGGCCTGTTGAGCACACCTAAGAACATATTTCCTACAGTTTAGACAATGTAGAAAGCCATTTACACATTTTCTTCAAATTATGATTAATGCATATGTTTTGTACTTAGACATAAAAAACAGAATGAATGTAATGTTTGACTTACCTGTGGAATAGCTTAAGTCGTAGAAAAACGTTTTAAGTTAACAGTCAACAGATACGAAATACTAAGTGGGCCAGGGGGACGGATATTTATATCTGTTAGGTTTATAGCTCAAGTCGTAGAAAATCGTTTCAGTCAACACTTGCGAAATGCCAAGTGGGCAACAACAACAACAATTAAATATACAACATTAACGGACAGACGCGGTAGTTACCTGCATTTTCCCATCAGCCACCAGAGGTGACTGCCGGGTTCTGCTAAACACTACTGAGGATGATAAAATACACACAGACAAACACACATAAAGATGGGAAACAACTCAAGAGAAGAACCAACCAATGACACCAGGACGTGATGACAAGGCAAAGAGCAGGAAGAGGGAAGAGAGAAAAAGAAAAAAAAAACTAGTCTGGAGGAATGACCAGTTGGGGGTAGAGGTTCAGGGGTGAAGGGAAGCAGGAGGGGCCGGTGTGAAGGTCCAGCAGCTGAGAAAGGTGGGGTCGTTTGCGTTGATTATCGTCACTAAGATGGGTGTCCATGCGATGATTGAACCTGTCTCTAAGAAGGGGGACGTTAGTCTGGGAGTGAAGGTCAGGGAGACGAGCTCTGCGGGGGAGTCTCAGAGCTAGCCGAAGGGACTTGTACTGGATGACTTGGAGTTTGGCGACGTGGTTAGGTGGGGCGTTAAAAATGGCTGGGAGGCCGTACTCAAAGATGGGACGTACAAAAGTTTTGTAGAGAGTGAGGAGAGATGACCCCGGGGACGGATATTTATATTTGTCAGGTTTATTTTGAAAAGTTTGTTAAGTTTGTTTCTTAGGAACAAATTGTGTAAGCATTTTGTCATAGGGTGACTTTGATTTTCAAATTAATATCAAATTAAAAGTTACACAAATGCGTATGTTCCATTGAGTCGTAAACAATTAAATGCATTTAGAGGTACACACTTAGAAAACAAATTGCGTAAGCATTTTGTCGTAGAGTAACTTCGATTTTTAAATTAATATTAAATTAAGAGCTACACACTGCGTGTGTTCAATTGTGTCATAAACAATGAAATGTATTTAGAGGCACACATTATAACACTGTAAATGGTCTTATCATCTCACTTGTTTACTTGGTACTCTATCGGTAATTTTAAAGAGCTTAATTATTTAAACAACGGAACTTTTGCTATTGTACTGCTTCCAGCAAAGTCAATAAACCATTTTAAGCACAATTAAGCTATCAAACGTTTAGAGAAGAGGATTGATTGACTTATCCGCTGGTCAATACAGGGATTTGAAACGTTGAGAAAGTTAGATGAGGATCTGAATATAGACTGAATTTACCCCTAGTAAATTAAGCAATGAATAAAATAAAACATTGTATTTATTAGAGTTCATAATAATTCATGCATGTATGTACATTTTGTTTGCTCATTGAAGTTTCAATACAAAATTAATCAAATGTGTAGGGGTGAGAGGGCTGCATATCAGCTATAGTCCAAACATGTTTTGGCCGCACCGCGGCCTCCCAGCACCATAGATCGCCAAAATGGGATTGGGATCCAAACGGTACAACTGTTAACTATAGCCCACACATGTATGGGCCGCACCGCGGCCCTCCCCACCACTATAGGTGGCCCTCTTAGGACGGGGTCCAAACGGTACAATTCCAATCTGCCCGGGGTAAACTGAGACCCCTTCCGCTATGGAAGATGGGGGGGGGGGAGGCTGAGTTTACCCTGGGAAGATTGCACTTGTACCGTTTAGCCCCCCCCCATCCCATCCTAAGAGGGCCACCTATACTACTATTGACTCACAAATATTTTGCTACGTATTACCATGGGTTATCTCTACAAACACTGTTGTTGACGTTATATCTTGTACCGAGTCAGCTTGTTCACAATTGATGATGGAAGCCATTGGTGTATATAAATTTTAATTAATTAATAGCGACACCTCATTCCCGACATTCATAATTGATTACCATTCCAGTAAAGTAACTTGTCTTTATGTCTGAGAATCAAATATTCATGTCCCAGTGTATGTGAATCAACATTCAACACTGCAGGAGTCATTCAACTTGTTAGTAAGTTGCACAAACTATTTTGCATACAATCCTGGACACTTCTGATTAATTTAATTTAAATATATTTATATATAACAACATTAACGAGATCTAGCATTTCGAGTATAATTTTCAGAAATTGTAAGCCTGTAAGCCAAGGAAATTGTAAGCCTGTGGTCCTTAAAAAGTTAAAATTCAACCTTAAATCAATAAAAGCCCCAAACAAACAGGTCCCTTCAAATGTGTAGGTACTATTTACACAAATCTTGAAAGTATAAGTTTTCGACAATAGAGGAAAGAAATATATTTTCCATATCAAATTTAATATCAAATTAATAATAGGACCCCACACTTAAGATATAAGAGACCCCGTCCCTAGCTTTGCCATAGTGCTCCAATCAACCCATAATCAGATATTCTACAGCTTATTTCAACGTTATGCAAGAGAGGTGTATCTTGAATAGACTTTTACAAAACTGACAACTTTACTTGAAAATAATTCTTCATATATATATAACAGTAAAAGACGACTGCCACAAACGGATTAACTGGGGCATTGACAGTTTTAAATGGTATATACACTCCTTTTAAAAATAGATCCTTATGATGTTTCACATTATGGTTTTTCCGATAGTCATCATCAAATTGTCGGTTACACAGTCCACATTGTAGCCTTATTATGACAGGTTTTTTGCGTTTTTTCTCCACCCTGACCATGACAAAACTTGCTGAGGCTATCTTGTAATTGTAATACTAGGGATTTCTTGTGATTATACCATTCGAATAAACGAAATTACGTAGTTAATGAAAAGTAGGACTGAAGAGATCCCCTACCAACTTGCAGCAGCCACAAGTTGCCATGCTTATACGGGACGAGAGTCTTATCTGATCTCTTATCAGTCGCCTCACTAATTTAAAGAATAATTTCAATCGTGATTCAATTCAACAAGTTGAAACAAGATCTGCATTCTTGTACAGACAATGAATTAGTTGATGTTGACAAAAATCGCGGTTGGGGGATAAAACTCGCGGTGGGGGGAAAAACTCGCGGTGGCGTACAAAAATCGCGGTGGGGGACAAAAATCGCGGTGGGGGACAAAAATCGCGGTGGGGGACAAAAATCGCGGTGGGGGACAAAAATCGCGGTTGGGGGACAAAAAACGCGGTTGGGGGTATGACACCCCCTCCCCTCCCCCAAACACACACCCGGTCGCTACGACCCCTGCGTGCGCGATTCCGCGGCACTCAACATGAAGTTGAGATTCAAGAGCGTTTGGGACGGTGAGTAGAAATATAACACAGATGTACCGGGCCTTATTGAAAAGCCCGACAATGTATGCGGAGGACGCATAATCTCAATATGCGTATACATTTTGCTTAATATCATGCACTGCATCACTGACTCAGGTCTGACGTCGACGCGACAATTATAATGACCCCTGACCCTGCCCGGCAAACTTGATCGTGAAATGGCAGTCTGGTGAATTTCTTCTGGAGTGGACTTCCGATAAAAGCTTGGCAGCTTGTACTTGTAGGTTGCCGTGAAACGTACACAATTTTATTGAGGTGCTTGACGCTAAGTGTAGCGTAAAGTTAATAGACCTAGGCTAATGTTTTATCTAGCCTAACACGTTAGGCTAGTAAAATTAAGTAGGAGCCTAACGCTAATTAAACGAATGGTGCCTAACGACCCGACCGTTATGACATAACTGTACCCCAGACCACAGGTGTTCCTAGCGTTATGGCAACCTATATACTTACCAGTATACATATGTAAAGAAAGGTAGGACTCTTTCTAACGCGACTTTCGAATCGAATATGCAAATTCCCTTTTTTAACCACTCGTGAATCTTACACTTTTTTACTCTAGGCCCTACTTACTTTTGCTGGAGACTCCCTTCTTCCTGTATAAGCCACAGTATTTGTTAGTTTTTTTTCGATTAGATGTACAAATGTTGAATTTTTTACCAAATTACCGTCAAGACAGTCTATCTGCCCAACAATTTGCTGCAAACTAAAGAAACGTTGCGATGACGTCATGAAGAAGTAGCACTTCAATGTTGTGATGTCATAGCCTCAGATTCCGCAAAAGTCTGTATGTATTCTATATTTTTTCCTGCGATTTTGTGACTTATGCACGTCAGTTGTATGACTCACCCCTACTACCCCGGCAATATCAGTCAAAGGTGAGTCATTCACATGAAAAAGTGACTCACATATGCATCATTGTAATAATGACCAGGGTAATAATTGTAAAGCGCTTTGATACAGTCTATGACAGTCTAAAGCGCTATATAAGCAATACGATTATTATTATTATTATTATTGTACCAAATTGTCAGTCAGCAGGGCTGAGTCAATTTACTTCAGACCCAGTGACTTTGCACAGAGGTGAGTGATTTGGGTTAGTCATTTGCACAAGAAATGTCAGTCACCTGAGTGACTGAGGGGTGTGTCAATGTACATGTTTTGACCACCCACTTTGGTGCAATGACTCACCTTGCCCGGGGGTGTAGGGGTGAGTCCCACAATTGACAAATACATTATAAACCATGGGAAATGTCAAAAAAGTAGTAAAATTGGATCTAGGAAGGGTATTTATAATATACCACCTGAAGAAAATTTGAGGAAACATACTTTAAATAGTGAAAACATTAAATAAACTTTCTTTAAAATGCATAAAGATTTTGAGGAATCTGAGGCTGTGACATCACAACTAGTCTGATTTCAGTCGTTTCTACAGAAATGATATCATATTTTAAACTTTATTATCTCCTTAACGGAATAAGATTTTTGAATGCTTTGTTCACTATTTTGTTTCTTTTGAAGTCCTCTTCCATATAAGATGGACATGCTTGACAACTAAATTAATTATAATCTAAACAATTCTTGGTGGTTATTTATTTGTTTTCGCATACAGTTTTTATCAAAACTATTCAATAAAATTATATGAATAAAAAAATAGCTGTCAGTGAAATATCAACCTGCAGTTTAGTGGAACATCCTAAAACTTATTTGCAGATGTCTGAATACTTGATCAAAAAGGTGCAGTGACTAAGAAAGATGGCGACCAAAACATCAAATTGGAGAACTTTATCAGATGTTCACTCAACTGTTTTGATAAACCGCAAATAAAAGAGTACAAGAGTATTAAATTTTGACTGTTCGGATTTCGCATTTAGTATCTTCCATTTCTCCCCTTGTCCGTATACGAGTGTTTACAAAAGGGTAGAATTGGAAGATACACTGTATTAAGTGTTGTGTGTGTGGTTAAGTCATATATATATTTATATATATATTATATATATATATATATATATATGTATATATATATTTTCATATATATATATATATATATATCTTTAATATATATATATATATATATATATATATATATATATATATATATATATATATATATATATATATAATCTGAATAGCGGATTTACTTGTTAATCATTTAAGAAAACATACTGTTTACCTGCTTTAAACAATGGTAATTTGTTTAGTAATAAAAAGTGATAAAAGTCAGCGCCACATGGAGCATTCGCCATTTTCCCCCTACTACATATATGAGTGTGTGTATGAAAGGGGAGAATTATAATTCTCACCTTTTGTGTTGCATTATAATGGGAGAGGGGAGAAATGGAATTCTCACCTCTCTCATATTTACTGCAACACAAAAGGGGATAATTAGGTCCCCTTGTGTTACGTAAAAGATATCGGCTTTATTCAGTCAGATGTATTCCACTAAGCCTGATTTCCCCTCTCCAATATCAATGGCCGCACAAGCCTTTTTTACCTTGTAAGACTATCCAAAAAATAAATTTCTCTCCTCGCCCACACTATATGTGCCCAATATGTATGGGAGAGGGGAGAATTACACGACTATATATAGAGCTTCTTGACTAGAGACTCAAAAGAAATACCAGGCTTACATATTTCAACCTGAAAATCAGCACATGAAAACTTGAATTTGTTTTTACACACATTTGTGAATGTCGTAAGAACTCAATCCCAAAATGATAGGCGTACACATTTTTCATTCAAGAATAAAGTTTCAACACATTTTCTGTGAGTGTCTTGACACAAATGTAGCACGCATGTAAGCATTTTTTCCAACCAATTAGAAGATAGGATGCTTGCGTAAAGAAATTATTGACATTTTGAGTGTGTATCTGCATTCTCCGTGCAGCCTTGAGCATATGAACATAGCATTGTGTGTCCTACGTGTGTGTTACTTATGTACGATGCGTATAATTTGTATGTATTAATATAAACAAAGAACAAGGGCGTTGAGGTAGGCCTAGTCAAATTCGAACCAATTTTGATAGTGCGCAACAATGCAATTTTCATGTTTTTTAAATGAACATGCAGTGTGATTTTTGGTGAGCATAATGCGAACCTATGTAATGGCGATTTTGTCCGGCCGTCCACAGTTTTTCCTGAGATTTCCTCAGAAATGTTAAAGTTTTTTGAGAGTCCTTCAGAAAATGTTAAAGTTTCTTCAAAGTTTATCAGAAAAAGTTAAAAGTTTCTTCAGATATCCTTATGGAAGGTTAGAATTTCCTTACAAAATGTTAAAGTTTTTCAGAGTCACTTAAGACAGACTGAAGACTAGTTTCCCTAAAAAGTCTACAAAACGTTTGATATTTCCTTAGAAGATAACTACATGTAAAATGATATAATTTTTCAAGATCCTCAAACGTCTCTCTTGTAGTACTGGAGATTTAAAATCCTTAAAAATGTCATAAGCATGTGTCATTCCCAAAATAATCAAATGACGATTATCATCTTCATAATGTAAAATTATTCATCAGGACTAGCTTCCAAAGTTTCAGCAGTAAGCCAAGGCCTAGTAATATTGCATTCTATAGTGTTTGTGAGGACTGGCTGTGGACTCCGTCATCTATCTAAAACTTGAAAAGATTCATCAAATACAACCTTCTAAGGAAGTCATCCATAGCTTTAAAAACAACTTAACTGATACAAATTGATAGTGCCAATACGTCATAAGTATAGGCCACACTCGAAATAGCAACCAAAGGGGTCTTTAATGTTAGGTTCTAGATGCGATATCGCCATTTCGACAGGAAATTCATTTCTACAAATATATCCTACCCACCTCCTAAATGTTAAAATTTGTGGCTTTTTCCTAGCAACTTTTGTACATCCATTGTCACCAGTGATTGCTTCGCAAATGGTGTGGGCTTGAAGAAATTGGTCCTTTGTGTTTGTATCGCAAAATCCGCAGAATGGTTGTTTTAGCTGTCGATTGCTACGAAAACTGTTTAGAAATGACGAATCAGTATTAACACACAACTGATTGTCCATTCTACACCATTTTCGGATTAATCGACAGTTGAAACGACCGTTCTGTGGATTTTGCAATACACACGCAAACGACAGATTTTTTCAAGCCCATACCATTTGTGAAGCAATCGCCGCCACAACGTACGTACAAAAGTTGCTCTGAAAAAGCCCCAAATTTCAACATTTGGGAGGTGGTTAGTGATTCTTTTTATCGAAAATCGGATGTGGAAGTAATTTTTCTTGTGATTTTTGGGAGCCATGACTCGTGAGTACGGGTAGGCTGGGGTATTTGCGTAGGAATGACGGAATCGCATAGGGAACCTAACGTTGAAGGCCTATGATTGCCATTTCGAGTGTGGCCTATATGACCTTCCCAGAAGAAGGTTTCATGCATGATCTGTCCAGTGTAGTAAACAGAGCTACAAAAGTTCGTCACTTTGCATCGCAATGAGCTACATGATACATAGCTTGTTTACAAATAGTGTGATGAGTGGTGCATGAAATGGGGAGATTTTTGTGGTGGAATTTTAAGTAATTTACTTCTACTGTAGAAGAGTCTTTAAATTTTGGAGGAATTTGGAATTAAAGTAGTTTAGTAGTTTCTCGGAATTAAGGTTCTGGAGAAAAAAAGATTAAGAATTTGTAATGAGAATTGGGCATGATTAGCTGATTTCAATGTGGTTTGTCAAACAACCCTGTAGAAAAGTTGTTCAATTGTCCAGTAACTTGTATTGATAATATCATTATGAGATGGTGGACCTGGGATTATAAGTTTGAATATCAAAGAATTGTTTTCCAGGGAAAGGTAGGCATTGCAGTGTAACAATGATATTCAGCTTGCTTGAATGCAATTTTTTGAATATTACTATTGACCAGTCTCATTAATTGTCAGCAATCACCATCAGCAACAAAAACAAAAGGGAAGCAATTAATGACTGTACTCTTAAAGTCTTTCAAATTTAAAACAACTGGTATCAGACAAGGTTATCCCTGCATAACTAATGTTAGGTGGGTAGTGTTTTAATACTGGCATGAATGTGTTTTGATACTGGCATGAATCAAACAAGCCATCCATGAAATGGGATGAGATGTTTAGGTATCCACTGGCTTAAAGGAGCTCATGCCAGTCTTTGATTGACCATGGAATATGACTTATATTTGTACGAAAGGATTTAATTGCAATTAATCCCAGGAATTGTTTTTCTGCATGTCTCACAGTGCATACATTATGAAATGCTCTAGATATGATGTTTATATAATATGCAAGTCTATTCTTATATATAAAGGTGCACTCAGTGCTTTCATGAGTATTATTAATGCTTCTTGCTCTTTATATTCTACAGGTGCCATGCTTTGCATCACCAAGAAAGTAAAACATCCTTAAAGTGAAACTAATTTTTCTGTGAGAGTGTGGACGGAACAAAATGAAATGCTTGATACCAGGAAGTAATGTAAAAGGTACCCTTTTCAATAACACTTACACCCTCATGTAGGTTCTACTTCTTTTTCTTTTTCAGTGAAGCTGGACAGAGGTTATGTTTTTGCCTTAGCAATTGTTGTTTTTATGTTTGCTTCTTTGTCACCTTCATAACTCAAGTAGTAAAAATGGATTTTTAGAAAATGTATATGAATTTATTAGTTCTTGAGGAAAGATGAAGTAATTAAAATTTGAGGCATGTTGCAAGTTCAGGGCAAGGACATAAAAGGAGCTTAGTTGAAAATATCTGATGTAATTTGCTCAATTAGAATTTATGACCTGAAAAGAAACCTTACAATCAATTTTCTGTCCTATTTAATCATGTGATTTCTGGCATCAAAGAAAATTAAAGCAAATGTTTTCTGACATCAAAGAAAATGGTAGAATGTCAAATTTGCCTGAAAAGAACTCAAAACAATAAATGTTTTGAATGAAAAGTACTGTTAGTGAAAAGGAATATATTACCTCAAACGAATTCTGTCAGAAGTAAGATAATTCAAATGTTTTCTGTAACCAACTGTTTGTGTGCAATTCTCTCAGAGCTTTAAACTTGTATAACTCCTTGCAGGAATAAGATATCAACATGTTTTTGTACCAATTTGATTTTTTGCTTTCTATCGTGTGATCTGCACATATGTATACTTAACAAAGGAATGTAACTTAAAAGAAAAATCTATCAATTATAATTAGATCACTAAGCAGTGCTTTTTTTTTTTTTTTTTTTTTTTAACTTATTCCTTTAAAGTTGTGGTTGACCAGCATTTGAAAATGTTTTAATGAATTGTAAAATATGAAATTTCAGTAGTTCTTTAAATTCCTTTCCTCATTTTTACATTCATAAATTACTTTTTTGGGTTTATGGTTGATGTTTGAAATCTGTCAAGTACAATACTACAGATGCCTGAATGTAATTATATCACAAATTTGTATAAAAGGCTTTTTGATAAGATTTAAGTTGTTTTAAGAGTATTTATGTTTAAAATGGTAGTTGTTTATAGTAACTTAACACTAATGTTGAGTAGGGCTTTGACAAGTCTCTTCTTTTCTTTAGTATTTGGCAGAGCTATCCATTGTCTGTCTAAGATTGGGGAAGATCTGTACCTGGAACCTCTTGAAACAGGGGTAAGTGTGATTTGCATCAGAGATGCTGTAAGATTAAAATTGAACCTTTAAGGTGTGGACAACTTTTGTTTAATTACCTCATTACACTGCTGCTTGCAAATGATGTAACAAAACTTATTTTGAATTCTTTAAATTAATCAAATAAATTATGTTATCAGTCATAAAATGTTGGGTGGGCGCTTATAGCAGCAGGGGCGCTTAATAGGTCAAATATGGTAATGAAGACTTCACAGCTGAACGAACCACACAATAGCACATTGTCAGTATAGTCATATGCAGTGTAGGCTATTTCAACATTTAATGAAATTAAATTGTTTATGATGGAGAGCATTGTTGCATTCAAAGATTGTTTACATAAGAAAATGTAATAATAGGGAAGAAGTTAATCAGAAAAAGTGAAAGTGGTATGATGTGAATTAAGGAAAGGTGAATAATTTGTATAAAGCACGGTATTTATTGCGTCATGTATTTCATGACCTTTGAATGCTGAGTGAAAAAGTCTTTAAATAGCATGTTTACTTCTTTGAGAAATTGCTAATCAAAGACTGAGGTTTTTCAATGTAGGCAAAATAAGTTTTACAATTTCTTCCCTAAATTTCAGCCACTGAATATGATGCAAATATCCTTTTGTCTTAGATAGATGTTAATTAGGTTTAAGGTAAATAACTTTAAAATCAAGCTGTTCTGTGTCATGGCGGAGAATTAGAATTGTGTGGGTAAGAAAATAAAGAGGTCTGCTTAGTAATTAATCCCATATAGAACATAAACACCTAAAAGTTTTAAAAGCTGTTTGGTGGCCAGTTTGTTATCAATTTTGAAGAGAGTCTTCATAGTTTCTAAAAGCTATTAAAACAGTCACCAGATATTCTTTCCTCATGTCCATAGAATTTTAGGTAATTGTAGACTTTTAAGTAATTGTAGACTTTTAAGTAATTGTAGACTTTTAAGTAATTGTACACTTTTAAGTAATTGTAGACTTTTAGTAATTGTAGACTTTTAAGTAATTGTAGACTTTTAAGTAATTGTAGACTTTTAAGTAATTGTAGACTTTTAAGTAATTGTAATAGAGTTTGAATGGGTAGTGCTGTGTGTAGCACACATTGTAAGTCCATTCACAATTCATTGTCCCTTTTAAGTAATTGTAGACTTTTAAGTAATTGTAGACTTTTAAGTAATTGTAGACGTTTAAGTAATTGTAGACTTTTAAGTAATTGTAGACTTTTAAGTAATTGTAGACTTTTAAGTAATTGTAATAGGGTTTGAATGGGTAGTGCTGTGTGTAGCACACATTGTAAGTCCATTCACAATTCATGGGTCCCTTTTAAGTAATTGTCTCCTTTCATTCAACTTTTGCTTATAGCATTGTGCTTAAAAGATCTCAGAATTTGTAAAGATATCAATTAAATCACATCAGATGCAAACAATTTTCAACCTCATTGTTTTCTCCCTGACAGCTTGCTTTAAGAACAGTCAATTCTTCAAGATCAGCCTATGCCTGTTTTCTGTTTTCACCAAATTTCTTCATAACATATCAACATAAGTACCCTGCTAACACCACTGGGTCAGGTGATCAAGAAGAGGGGTTTAGATGCAAAATTACAATTAAGGTAAGTCTGAAAATTTGTGTGTCAATATATAGTACAATGAATGCTTAACGCTCATCAAGGAATAAACAACCCAATATGTGACCAACCCAAGCTATGTGACCAACAAGGAAATAGCAATTAAAAAAGGCAATACTTTAAAATTGATTAGCAATAACGATGCATATTTAGGCCTTACTCTGTTTTCAAATACCTTGCCATTTTTATTCCTGACAAGGCCCAGGCACTAATGTTATTCCTGTTTATATAAACAATAAAGTTACATACAATTAATATACACTGCAAGGCGCGCAAATGATGATTTTTAACAATGCACATCCTGCAGTTTTTCCACTATTCAGTTCCGTAAATCTCTCACTCATGTACATAAGTCAAGTACAAAGGTTAACAGGCTGTAGCCCAGACCCACTGCACTACACGCATATACTAAGCAGCCTACACTACATATATGTACAATGGCACAGAAACTGAAGTTTGTATTATATTAATTATCACATGGCTGACAATATTGCAAGTCCCTTGCATGGTCTATAGTGTAAAAAAAACATGAACGGTAGTGCCGTGATTTCTTGAGAAAGTGCATGCAATGCGTTATTTTTACAAACTGTATTTTACTGAATGTTTCAAAAATAATCAATTTACAAGGGAAAGAATCAAGTTTTAAAAGACAATCAGCAAATGAATATATTCCAATGTTAGGCAATATAAACAATCAGCAAATGAATATATTCCAATGTTAGGCAATATAAACCTATAATTGTGGAAGGTGATATTCAATTTTAATACAAATTTCATAACCGCGGGTAGTGAGTGCTAATTGCATTGCAATCAATATTGAAAAAAAGATATATACTGTATGATTAAGTCTGTAACAATTTTGCAATGTTGAGTTTTCTGGCTGTGTGAAACTTTTTGAGGCAAGTTTTTCTCAAATTTTTGGATTTTGTTTTGAATTTTAAGACTGCAAAGTAAATTTATTACTGGATTGATATGTCAGGAAACCATTTGAACTTATTTTTTTAATATTTTTTTATATTTGAAGGCTGAAAACTTCAATCAGTTAGGAATTGATTGTATTGCAAATTTTGCTAGGCAAGGTAGGGAAATGAATAGCTAAACAGCGTCATGCACAATTTTTGCGTCACAAATTGCGATGTGAACCCGAACAAATTTCTCACTGTGCATTGATCAGTATTTGCTGCAGTGCATGTTGCATGTACATCAAGGTCTAGAATTTGGCAGGAAAAACAGATTGTCTAGGTTCACTTGCTGAGGGTTTTGTGGTTGATTTGTTTACAACAATTTTGCTGGAGCTTAATGAGCAAAATTACTGTTTGTTTATACTGTATCTATAACTCATTCACTGTACATTTCTAGCACATAAACCCATGTTGTACAGAATGTACAGGTAATGTTAGTAATATGTGGACAACCCTTTTCATGCTCTCTTTGCAATATGGGTAATTTAAAATTAAATTTATAATCTTTGCCCTAGGCCATATAGCTCATTCCACCATTGGACGAGTACCTAATTTAGACAGTTTATATAAAGAATGTTATTTCTTTTCTAGGCATTCACCAACTTGGCATAGGTAATGAAGATATAAAGATTTCTTTCATACTTACTTTTCATAATTTCCTTAAAGAACAATAAGAACAATGGAAATACTTTTTGTTATGATGATGACCTAATAAATATTAACAACCAAAAGTGTGCAGGCATTTATGTAATAGCTTATGGAAGTTATATTGTTCACCGGTTTGTTCATTCAAGGTACTCAGTAGTATACCTCGAACTGCCATACTCCTACAAACCCTCTTAGTTCATTAAACAAAAAACAACTAGGTAGGTAGTTTGTCTTACTATTGAATTTCTATTACCTGTTTGTTCTCTTCCAGTCATGTCTTTCAGTATTCAAGTCATTATCTAATCTTGAAAGAATGTTGATCGCTGTCAGATTCATCTCAATGAAAAGGAGTGTCGCCTCGTCTTCCAGTTATATTGTAGGCACGGTAAGAAAATCCACCATTAGTACATTCTAGTAAGATGATTCAGCTGCTGTAATGCTGTTTTATTCATATGGCCATAAACATCTTCCTTTGGTTGAAACTCCTGGTTTTATAAGTGATTTTTTTGAGCATGCAAAGCATAATGCGAACCTATGTAGTGGCGATTTCTTCTGTCCATCCAGCCGGCCAGCCATTCAGTTTTTATAAGATTTCCTCAGAAATAGTAAATTTTTGAGAATTCCTCAGAAAATGTTAAAGTTTCTTCAGAGTTTCTCAGAAAAAGTTAGTTTCTTCAGATATCCTGATGGAAGGCTGGAATTTCCTTACAAAATATTTAAAAAATTTGAGACACTTAAGACAGGTTAAAGACAAGTTTTCTTAAAAAGTCTACAAAACATTTGATATTTCTTTAGAAGATGATATAATTTCACAAAATTCTTAGAGATCCTCAAGCATCTCTCTCGTAGCACTAGAGATTTAAAATCCTTAAAATTCTGCAAAATATTTGTGCACCAACAGCTGTATCAGGCATGATTATTAAACTCCGCCTTTATTATTGTGGTCATTTGCATAAAGTTGCTGCAGTATATGAACTGACCAGACTTATATACTCGGTATGCCTAGTCAAGGAGAGTGACAGCCTGTGACTGCATATGGACATAGGGAGGGATGCCATGTGAGACATAGGATAGAATATGTACCATGTGGGCATGCACCTAGGCCATGGATGGGGGCCACGTAGGACATAGGATAGAATATATACCATGTGGGTATGCACCAAGGGCTATATCAGGCATGGTTATTTGACTCTGCCCATATTTTCTTATTCAATAGTTCATTTGCATATGTTATTATATGAACTGACAGACTTTTATACTTAGTATGCTCAATTAGGGACTGTGATGGCCAGGACAAAACTTCTTATGGAGCCTCAACCTATGGGATGTCATGTGGGACATTAGGTGGGATGCAATGTGGGACATATGTTTGGATATAATTTGGGACATAGGATGAGATGCCATGTGGGACATAGGGTGGGATGCCATGTGGGAGAGGATGGGATAACATGTGGTATATATTGTGAGATGCCATGTGGGACATAGAGTGGGATGCCATGTCGGACATGGGATGTCATATGGGACATGGGTGGGATGTCATGTGGAACATGGGATGGGATGTTATGTGGGACATTGGGTGGGATGCCATGAGTAACACAGAATGTGACATAGGTTGGGATGTCATGTGTGACATAGGGTGGAAAGCCATGTGGGATATAGGGTATGGGGACATGGAATGTATTGTCATGTAGGACATAAATTGGGATGTCATTGGGACATGGGAAGGGATACCATGTTGAAATATGGTGGGATCCAATGTGGGACATAATGTGGGATGCCATGTGGGACATCACATGGGAACCCACTGATTCGAGACATAAGGTGGGATGCCATGGAGGACATCCGTAGGGATGCCATGTGAGGGAGGGATGCCATATGGGACATAAGGGGGAATGCCATATTGGATATATGGTTGGATATAATGTAGTATGGAATGGGATGCCATGTGGGACATAGGGTGGGATGTTATGTGGGTCATAGGGTGAGGTGCCATGAGGGACATGGTGGAATGCCATGTGGAACAAGGGATGGAATGGATGTCATGTGAGACATGAGGTGGGATGCTATGTGGGACATGGGATGCCATGTGGGACATAGGATGCCATGTGGGACTTAGTGTGGGATGCATTTTTATAATTGGGTTGGTCATATGAAATGGGTGTCAACTTGATGGGCATGACAACCATGACTATATTCACTGTTCTAGTTTTATTTGTTGTAATTCACCAACTTGATGTAAATATCACATTCTTATTTAGTAAAAGTTTGTGCCTCAAAACATGCAACCCTTGCTCAAAATCTTCAAAACACCATAGCTATGCCAGGTTTACCAAAAAGAAAACAAAAAATTTTAAATCTTATTACTTCTCTTTTAGAAATTAACTAATTATGAATCTATAAATTAATCATAGAAATAACTGTGAATATTTTGTATCTGCAGGTATCACCAAAACCTACAATCTCACATACCAGGAAACAGAGACTCTGCAGGCTGTTTTCTCCAGAGACCTCTGCCCAAACCATATCTTAGCAGAAACAAAGTGAGTAAATTCCTGTAACTTAGGTAACAGAATAGTGTGATTTGAATGGGTAGTGCTGTGTGTAGCACACATTGTGAGTCTATTCACAATTCATTGGTCCCTTTTGTACTATTGGGCCTGTGCAGAACTCTTGGGGTCTGTGCAGAACTCTTGGGGTCTGTGCAGAACTCTTGGGGTCTGTGCAGAACTCTTGGGATCTGTGCAGAACTCTTGGGACCTGTGCAGAACTCTTGGGGTCTGTGCAGAACTCTTGGGGTCTGTGCAGAAGTCTTGGGGTCTGTGCAGAAGTCTTGGGGTCTGTGCAGAACTCTTGGGGTCTGTGCAGAACTCTTGGGGTCTGTGCAGAACTCTTGGGACTGTGTAGACATAGGTCTAAACAGAAGTTTTCTTGGGGTCTGTGCAGAAGAACTCTTGGGGTCTGTGCAGAAATCTTGGGGTCTGTGCAGAACTCTTGGGGTCTGTGCAGAACTCTTGGGGTCTGTGCAGAACTCTTGGGGTCTGTGCAAAACTATGGGGGCCTGTGCAGAACTCTTGGGACTGTAGCCATAGGTCTAAACAGAAGTTTTGAGTCTGAACAGAAGTTATTGCTCCATACAAAAGTAACAGGTCTCAACAGAAGTTTTGCAATTGTTTACCACTCAGGGATCTGCATAGAATTAGTGTCTTTTACAGTTCGGTTTATAGTTTTTCTGTATCTTTACAACTGATGAGCTAATTATGTATAACTCCTGGGCCTGTTAAGAAGTGATAGGTCTGTACAGAACTCTTGGCATGACAACATCCTGATGCCACTTAAGGAACTGGGAAAGCTCACAGCTTTACATAATGTGATTAAACGGAGGCAGCAAGACCGGACAAAGGGGTCCAGGCAGTGAACTGTAATGGACATTTACATCATTTAAGTTGCACAAATGGCTCTGAAGGGGCTGTATTGTTATGCTATTACACTTATATCTTCTTTTCATGTTTTAGAGTTTTGACTGAAATTACTGCCAACTTTCAGACTTCACAAGAGGAGGTTACAATGACAGTGAATCCATCTCAGCTCAGTTTTAAGAATTATGTGGATGATGAGCCCGATCCACTCAAAGTGGTCCACTCTGAGCTGCTACTCGCTCCCGAGGAATTTGAAAACTACAGCATTGGTGTGGACACCGAGGTTACCTTCTGTTTGAAAGAATTGAGGGTGAGTCCTTTACATTATTATTTAAAACATAGGTCAGATTCTATAATTATTCTAAAACATAAATAAATTTGAATTCCACATAAATGCATTGATGTTTTAGAGTAAGTGTAGAATGATAGATATTGATAACAATATAGTATTTTAGACATGCCATTAAAAGTACCATGGTGTTAAAAAAGTATTATGTTAGTGAAATCAAAAGCAAAAATCAAAATAAAAAAAATGAAAGAAGGCAAGTCCTTGAGAATGTTTTAAATGCACAAATGGAAGAAGCAATGCTGATCTTTGGGTTATGTGCTCCATGACCTTGCAGCGGTGACTTGAATTCCCTCCAATAGAGGGATTTTATCACGTGACTCTAACTCATCTGAAAGCCATTTTGCCGGGCAAGCGTTGTTGCGTTTCACACAGCTCAAGTCACATCACACGTACAACAAACATACTGCCTGCTCAACTACCTACCAGTTTGGTGAATTTCATCGTTTTTGTTCGCGGTGGCGATTTTACTTTATATTTTCCTAACGTTTTATTTATTCACGGGGTATATGAAGAGTAACTTTTACGTGAACGCCATCTGATTGTTCGTTATATGCAAACAAAGACTACATACCAGGCCTAAAGTGCTCATTGCAAATGCTACCGAAGGTTGAATGAAAGACGTTGCGTTGACAGCAGAAACCCACTTTGAGCGTTGATCAGGATCAGATGGAAATTGAAAAAAAGACTTTTTATTTCCTGGCACACGTCTATTAGTGCATCCAACGGCACAGCAAGATTCCGGCATAATTATCTTACAAAAATTATCTTATATAACAACATGCAAGCGTTTGTAAGTCTAAATAAGTGTACAGCAGACAATTGTTCTCGCCCGACAAAAAGTCACGTGACCTCATGACGTCAGCTAAAACAACCTAATTGTAGATTGGGATGTGGAAATGTTAAGTTGTGTAACATTGCTCGGATGTGAATGTTGAGGCAGCTTTGCAATAGCTGAGAAATCCTTAAAGGTATTTAAACAGGTAAAGTCAACATTAGCTAAAATGAATTAAAATCCACTAAAAATATGAAGAAAGCAAAAGTTTTAATTAAAATTGGTTAAAAATTGGTCATTCTACAGCTTTTTGAAGATTGTTGTGCAAATATGCAAATTTTTGTGTTACTCTTGTGATGTATGAACAGGACATAGTATCCATTTTCTTATGTAAATCTATATTCTTTTAACCCTCTGCATTTCTCTTTGAATAAGCGAAGATAATTGTAATGAAGAAGATTTGATCTTTACCATACCCCCAACCAGGGTTGTGCGACATATCGCGACAATGACCCTCATGTCCTGACATCAACATTGGGTTTATTGATTCATGACAATGTTGAAAGTAGCATCATTGAGCAGTACACACTGCTGTAAAATAACCAAACCAAATCACTCACACAAAAAATATTGAAAAGCACAGCCAAAATCACAAAAGATAAAAAATAAAAGTGCTCTCGATTTGCATATCAACACCACTTACTGGGTAGTATTTCTCAAGGGCCCAATGACAACATTATCGATAATCCTGTCATTGGCTTGGCGATATATCAACATAACTGAGAAAGCTGTTGTACAACCCAACCCCAATCAACCGCAAACTAGAAGGCATTTTGAACATTTTCAAGGTCTGAAATTAATGGAAGAAATCTAAAAAAAAAAAAGCATTTTTGAGGGTTTTACTGTTCAAACTTTGATTACTCATAATTTGAAAACTACACATGTATTTTTTTACAATTTAAATACTATTAAACACATAATTTAATGCCCTTTTGGTCAGTGGCTGAAAAGAAAACGTTTGTACCTGTCCATGGACCTTTAGTCTGAAACATATTAGAATTCTGTAAACACATAAAATTATCATTTGAAGTTTGTAAGCTGCATTCAGATGTCTTTTGTTGCTAATTACATACGTAAGACATGCTACTTAATGTTCACAACCTTTATGCACATGGTTTGTCTTGTCTTGATCAGTTGTGAAATTATACCAGAAAGTTTTATTTTAAAGTAATTTTTAATTTTGATTTACTTAATCAATACATAGTAATTCATGTTTCCAACATCAAGCAAGTTTTGAGAATAAAAAGTGTAGTAATTCTATTATTATCATGACAAAAGAATACTTATTACTGATTTACATATTTTGGAATAGTGTTAGTAGGAAGTGTTTTCCCAACACTGGTTTCAAAACATGCGCTGGACTTCCATTATAATCAAAGGAGCACTAGACTGAAAAGTGAGGGTGCATTTTTAGGGGTCCCCCCAAACATGAAGTGCATATCTAGCACGGAAGGGTATAGTAATTTTCTGGACAATATGATAATTCAATTGACCTTTACCCTCATGTTGCCTGTGGGCTGGAGGCATGAAGTTTATTGATCTGTTGTGGATAATATATCTGTGAAATTCGCAAAAACGAGCACCCTTACTTTTCGGTTTAATGCTCCTTTAATCTTTTAGTGTACATGTTGCATTCAAACAATGGGTAGCGCTGTTTTGTTCTTTAATCTAAAAGTACTTTTGTTTCTTGTTATTTCCTTCAAAATTGTTAGAGATTTTCAAATCTAATATTAAATTGCAAATACTTTAAATATTCTAAAGTTATGCGCAGGATAAAAGTATGTTTTGCTGGAATACAAAGAGTATATGGTGTTACCATCAGAGGTGATCATCTTCATTAATTCAATCTTTTCACTTTTCAGGCAATTCTTTCCTTTTCTGATGCAGTAGGCTTACCTGTTTCTATACACTTTGAAACTGTTGGGAAGTAAGTATTCTTTTCATGGTAAGATACTGTCAATATTTAGTTTGTCTTTACTGCATGCTTGCTCTCTTATTGAAAAAAAAGAAAATCATAACTTCATTTCTATTATGTTGTGATTGTTGTTATGAGTAACTGCATTGTGAGTGCATTCACTTTTCATGACTTTGGACATCTCAAGGCCGTAACACACTGAATGCGACGCGGCGAGCGATTTTTTGGATAATCATACAGGAAACAAATATAAGATGCTTTGACTTTTTGCTTACACACACAATTACAATTGAGGCTTTCTGATGATACTGGAAAATTTGTTAGAAATTATTTTTTTGTTCAAACTGGAGAAATTTGCTTTAGTGGGGTGCGATTTTTGTTGCAATGCAAATTTTGCTTTAATGGGTGTACAATTGCCCTTTCAATCAATTTTCAGTTATCATCTGAATAGCCATGCGATGACGATACTTCTCTGAAAACAAGAGGTCAAAATGTTTCTTTTCCTTTGTTTGATTCAATTTTGTTTAAGAAAATGCTTGCCTCATCGCGTTCGGTGTTTAACAGCCTTTAGGGGACGTGTGATGGATTTTTTGTTTGCGTTACACAATTGGAAGATGATGAAGTGTTTCATGCAGGTGATACCCAGCTTTCATTTCAACCATGCACCTCCTCTCTAGATCACAGCTTTTTGACTTTTTGTTTTTGAATTTCTCTCATTCTTCCCCTGTTTCCTTTCCTTCCTACATCTAGAATGATCTGACCTCTAAGGCACAATTTGACCCTCATTGTTGTGGTTCCATTAAGCCAAACAAACAAACAAACTTTCAAAAACATGAAATAAGAGTAGGGTCCATTCTATGCATGGATCAAATTGTTCCTGTGACATCTTGAACTTGCTTTTTCAATGCAAATTTAAAAGAGTTCCAAGCGATCATATCAACTGATTTTAATTTGTCTTCCTTATGGTTCTGTTATATTCTATCATTTTTAGCTCGACTATTCAACAAAGAGAGCTATTCTACTACATATGGAGCCAGGCAGCTCAGTCAGTTGATGAGGGTACGACTGAGAAGCTGGAGGTCCCAGGTTTAAGTTCAACGGCGCTTTAACCAGTGATTTTTCAACAGATGAGCCATACAAATATGCTGACATCAACGCAAATGTTTGTCTTCTGATCACACTCTCCCTCACCCAACCTTTGGCAAAAATGGTCAGTGGTTGGGTGGCACTCCCCGTCCAAAGGGTGCCATAACAGTTTATCTTGACAAGTTTTAGCTGTGTGTGTGTGTGGGGTGGGGGAGGGAAACTCCTGGATATAAGCTGGTGGCTTCCAACATTGTAATTGTAATACAAACTATCAATGTAAATAAACTCTTTGATAACTTATTTTACAGACCAATAGTTTTTGCTGTGGAGAGTGAGCAGAATTTAGAGGCAACTTTTGTCTTGGCAACTTTAGCAGACAGTCCAGATTCACAGGCATCACAAAGACCATCACAGGTTACAGCCGTTTCCCAAAGGCAGAGAAATAAGTCAAAAACAAAGAAGAGGTAAGGAACATGTTATAAGTTGACTGCAATATCTTGCATTGAATGTAATTCTTTGAGAGTTCTTAGGGATGTGCATTTTTCTTTAATTCACTAAACGATAAATGATCATTTCAATCGATCCTTTTTCGGTTGATCATTTCTATCGATTGTTTATCTGTTAACCGATTGCCACAAAATGTCAGATAATTCCCATACCAATGGCGACGCTAACATTAATGTCTAATATTGCACACACAAAGTCTATTGCCAATAGGGCTGTGCATTTTCATTTTATAGCCTAAACATTTAAACGGCCGAATTTCCGTTGTTTAAACACTTAATCAGACTCCCCCCAACCCCATCCCCCGGAAAAATGGGACCTCGGAAATGTTGAAGAAAAAATTTGCTTAAAATAAGCAAGGAATGTCACAAAACTTGAGTAGAGGCCTGATAATAAGTCTTTAAATTACCCGAAGGCTTAAAAAATAATGATCCATGGTTCGAACCCGCTTTAAACGGATGCAGAAATAACATATCAGCCAGTGAACAACAGTCCTAGTCAAAATTGTTCAGATTTAAAAAGAATGAAAGAATTCATGCATTTTGTTTTAAAAACTTTCTTCTATTCTCCTGTGATTATGTTTACTCATAGTAGTAGCCTACGAGCAATGGAACCTTCCATTCCAATCATGTGTAGTATGTAATTGACCCATACCACAAGTTATTCGCTAAGGGGTACAAGCTCAAATGATTTCATTGGTTCGAAGTGGAGCGAGTTTATAGCCTGTTGGTATGCATAAATTAATAGTATTATTTCTGCATTCCGCTCTGCATATCGTTTCACAAGTAGAAAGTACAAATAGAATGTTCAAATACATAGTGTTTTGCTGTTGTATACGATTCTGAATGACCAAAAATATTGTTTATCATTGTTAAATGTTTCAAATCAATGTTGAACTTTTTGCAGATTGCCGAAGAATTGATTTTGCTTGGGTGTGGCATTAATGAGTAGGCGGGGTTTAATGTAAAAATCTTGAAATACTCTTATTTTATCAACCGCGTATCTGTTTTGTTTCATATTTGTTACAATTATGATGTTAGCTAGTGTGTACATGTACATGGTATGAAAACGTTGAATTTCATTAATATGCGTAGTGGACGGGGCTTAATGTGATTATGCTGAAAAGAGCTTGTAAACACGATACCCAAAGAACGATAAACTGGATTCAAGTCATATGTGGTACACATGAATTAGAAATCGTGAGCAAATAAGGGCATATAGATGACCTGTCAACACTGCCTTTTTCACAACTTTTTTTACGTGACTGCCTGGGACATCGGGACCCGTTTAATGCCTCGGGACCTAGACTGACAAAGGTCAAACCTGCATTATTTGAGGGGGAAATGGGGTAAATAAAATCATTTTACACGCAAACAATATGAAAGTTTATTAATACATTTTATTGATTAATGCCTCCGTTATCATTTTCAACATTATTTACAGAAAATACTGTGATACAAACATCGTTAGCAGCTATCATATAACAGTGCAGTACACTGCAGTTATAGTTACTTTGATGCACTTTATGTTCAAATCTTGTTTACATTACGGGTGAAAAACCGGTTTTCTGGTTAAAACTGGTTTTGAAAACCGACATGTTTCACATTTAAGATTAGCACCAGTGTATGAAGCCTATTTGCCCCAAACCTCAAAGGAGTAATGGTAGGGTTTTGATTTTTAGGATTAGAAATATTCCCAACAAAGAAACGGAAGAATTTTACTTGCATCTTGACTTATTTTTAGATAATATGTTCTTTAATTACATAAACCCCTCCTCACTTGCAACAATAATTGACAGGTGTCGGTCAATCGCATTTTCAAGTGCGTCGTTGTTACCGTATGCAAATCGGCACATACAAGCTTGTGTTATCTTGCCTAATCCGGTACACCCTCTTTATAGTTCATTGTATGTGTGCCGTGAACAGGAAAATGGTCAACAAAAATCACAATGGTCTGCAGATAATTTGCAAATATCAATGGAATTAAATGTTCGCACTTGTAAAGCAACGTTTAGAGGTACTTAAGTTTTGTTATTTAAATTGTTACATTGTTTGCTTATTATCATCTGACGCGCATAATGTTTTTGTGGTGGTTATTGTGGGGCTAGTATAGAACCACTACACACAGTGCACTTCGAATAGCACACTGTATGTGGTCCCAGAGCATGGGCGCTTATTAGAAAAAATTAAGGAACTAATAAGTGGCATAATTATATTTTATAAACACCCATTTGCTGATGTCAACGTTTAGTTCATTTTTAAAGAAAAGTTTTGTCATCTTTAGTGCATGCAATGTGGTCAGCTCGAGTGTTAAGTTTAGTGTTAGTTAGTGTTGTAGGATGTTGAATTGTTTTCTTTGATTTACCAAAAGTGGCAGTTTCGAGACACTTAACGAAGTTATCGATTGGTTAACCAAAAAAAGTAAATGATCACATTCCTAGAGAGTTGAAAAGCAGATTGCAAGCAGGGACATATGGATACATTGCTTAGATTTTCTTTTTATGTGTTGCACATGTAAAACACATCATATAGGCCTATTCTGTTCAATTTAGTATCTGAAGTATATTTTAATGCACACATTCTATGATAGAAAATGACTGATGAAGTCAAAAGCTCTTATGCTTTCCAAGATCATGAATGATCATAATGAAAAACATTGTATCACATGTTCAGTAAATCCTTCTTTCTCTAAAATGAATTTTCTTATTGAGGATGCAAGTCTTCAAATAAGCAACCAGCTCTTTTAAGTTGACATGTTTACCCCAATCTTTATCAATATTTCAAAACATTTTTTTCCAGAAAATGAATATTGTGGTAACTGACCCACTACTATCTTTTTTCATTGTGTACAAGTTATCACAAAATTTTGCCATAGCAGTGGTTTCCTTGTGGAAATTAAAACAATGCATTTCTTTATAGTAATGGACATGTAGAGGCTGTGAATGGTGGATTCCTGATGATGATGATGGTAATGATGATGATGATGTGGCAGAAATTGACCAACAAGGTGAGTTCATGAAACAAAAATTGCTTTCTCATATTTAATTTTGGCTGCCCTTAAAGAAAGGAATATTCTCATGAATTTTCTTATTCATGTGTATAATAGAAACAATTTGGTAAAAAAAACATGGAGATATCTTATTGTGTTTAGGAGTGATTGCATTTCAGATGTTTCACTATTGTGTTAAAAAGTGAACTGCATTATACTTTGTGACTTTCAAGCAGAGATTGCATTGTATTTTTTTGTCTGGCATATTTGGTTCATGACAAGCTCTTGAATTTTGGCGTATTTTGTCAATTTGCTGTCGTATTTTGTCAATTTGCCTTTGTATGTACAGGGCAGGGTGCTGGTAATGTACAAGGTACTGCGCGCTAGCGAAACTTGCAATTTAATTGTTAACACACACACTTGTGTAGGCCTGCCTCGCTAAAGTGAATGAAAATTGCGCTTAAAATACCAAAAACATTAAAAATCGGACTATTATTATCATAACAAATATTAAGAAAACGTTTATACCTAATCCTTGTATAATGTTGATTGTTGAATATTTAGGTTAACAATCCCAAAATAAACTAGAAAATACTTTTGTTTATCGTATTCAAACTTTCATGAGGTTTAAGTGAACTTTGACAAAATTTCACGTGCTATATCTAATTCTTATTACGCAGGTACAAACTGTGTCATAAGAAATTTCAGCTATGGCGTATTATACGACAAATTTATCGTTAACGCGATCTCTGCTTTCAAGACACATATATTATATCTATGAAATAATTGTTTGAACAGATGGGTAAAATGTATGTTATACCTCATCTCAATTATGAAGCAAATAAATATTTCTAGTAATAATAGAAAGGTAATTTACTTTCAAAGAAATTTGTAGTAATAGTCTTGAAAGTGCATCTTGCTGTTGAATTAAACTTACTTTACTAAGTCATTCAAAACACTAGGAATCTGTGAAATGCAATAATTCCTAACAGATTAAGATATCAAAATTGGTTTCTTCACTAATTTACTTCTTAAATTTTTAACATAAGTCACAGGAATACTTATTTAACAAGTTATATTTTAAGTAATTATTTAAGTAATTTGGCTGCCAAATTATGGCAGTTCAAAGCATGAAAATCTTTTGATAGATGAATAAAACTTGTGATGTCTTAAAGGATTAGTTCAGGGGTCAAGCAAGTCTATTTTACATGAAAGAGAAGTTTAAAAGAAACAAAATGGTGAAGAAAGCATTCAAAAAATCTTTTTCTGTTAAGGCGATGATTATTCAAGTTTGGTATCATTTGTGTAGAAACTACTAAAATCAGACTAGCTGTGATGTCATAGCCTCAGTTTCCCTAAAGTCGTTATGTATTCTATCATATTTTGTCCTGCGATTTTATGGTGTAAAAACCATTGGATATGTCAGGAAAAAGTAAAACATAATCTAGTAAGGGTAATTATAATTTACCACCTGCAGAAAGTTCAAGGGAAAATAAATCAAATGGTAAAAGTTAAATCAATTTTCTTTAAATTATATTAACAATTGTTAAAGATGTGAGGATGAGGACGGCAACCACCCATAGTAGACTTACTACATCAGTCATTTGTACACAGATAAGACAAAGCTTTAACTTAAATATCCCCTTAACGGAATAAGATTTTTAAATGCTTTCTTCACCATTTTGTTTCTCTTAAAGTCCTCTTCCACAGAACTAATCCTTTAAAAATCATAAATTTCAATTGCTTTTGTTAGAATGATCTGACCTCTTAGGCATAATTTGACCCTCGTGGTCGTGGTGCTGTTAAGACATCAAACAAGCAAACAAACAATTTGTTAGATGTTAATTTTAGGTATGACTAAGATTTAAGATCTCTGAATATTGTAATAGAACAATAAAAAAGCAATGTAATTTCATAAATATTATTTCCATACACATTTGTTATGTATGAGAAAGCAAGCCTATCTATCTTGTTGTGTAATATCTTATTTTTGTTTCAAACCTCTGACAAAGGAGGCAGCCAATTCTAACAAAATAGTTTTGGGATAATTGTAAAAAAACAAACTAATCATTTTCACTAACTAAAATTCAGGAAATATTTTGAGCTGTCTTTGCCAATCATTTATCCAGATTTTCCATGTATTGAAAAGTACTCAAAGGGTAAGGCAGCCATAGTTTGAAAACGATTTAACTAGTAATTTTGAAAGTAAGGCTGTAAGTGAAAGTCTTGCCACAGACAATTAGATTTTGCTGATGTGTTACAAAAGTCTCCAATTTGGGTTCACTTTATGCTTTATTTTGAATCCCTTTATCCTTGATGTCCTTTGTACTCTTTGAATGGGTGTAGATGTTGTTTTGTCTCTCATTAGTGAACTTTAGGTACATATATCCAGAAGGTTCTACCTTCATTTATTTCATCACAGGATAATCATTTCTAGGTAGAATTGTAATTACTGAACTGCTACATCATTCAAGTATGCTTCAATTGATCCTTAATTTAATTAGGGGCAAAAAATGAAAACAGATTTGTGTGGTCCAACTTATATTGTGTCAGGAATGTTACAACTTTCCTTCTCACCAAGAATTAATAGTTGGCACTTAAAACGATCGATAGTAAGCTCTTTCCTAGCATATAAATGATTATTGGTTTGCATGCGAAGCATAATGCGAACCTATGTTATGGCGATTACTTCCGTCCGGCCAGCCACAGATTTGTCCTTAGATTTCCTCAGAAAGGTAGTTTTTTGAGAATTTTTTAGAAAATGTTAAAGTTTCTTCAGAGTTCCTTAGAAAAAGTTAAAGTTTCTTCAGATATCCTTATGGAAGGTTAGAATTTCCTTATAAAATATTAAAGTTTTTCAGAGATACTTGAGACAGGATTGAAGACTAGTTTCCTTAAAAAGTCTACAAAACATTTGGTATTTTCTTAGTCTTAGAAGATAACTGTAAAATGATAAAAAAAATTCAATATTCTTCAGAGATCCTCAAGTCTCTCTTGTAGCACTTGAGATTTGAAATCCTTAAAATTCTTCAAAATATTTGGGCACCAACAGTTGTATCAGGCATGATAATTAAACTCCACCTTTATTATTGTGCTCATTTGCATAAAGTTGCTACAGTATATGAACTGACCAGACTTTTTTATTTAGTATGCTTAGTCAGGGAGTGTGACAGGATGTGATTGCATATGGACATAGGGAGGGATGCCATGTGGGACATGGATGGGGGCCATATGATATAATATTTACCATGTTGTATACACCAAGGGCTATATCAGGTATAATTATTTGACTCCACCTTTTTTTCTTATTCAACAACTCATTTGCATATAAGTTATTATATGAACTGACACTTTCATACAGTATGCTCAATCAGGGGGACTAGGATGATACTTAGGATGAGACTTCTTATGGAGCCTATGGGATGTCATGTGAGACATAGGGTGGGATGCCATGTGGGACATGGGGTGGGATGCCATGTGGGACATGGGGTGGGATGCCATGTGGAACAGGGTGGAATGCCATGCAGGACATAGGGTGGAATGCCATGAGATGGAATGTCATGTGGGACATGGGATAATATGTCATGTGGGACATGGCATCCCACCCCATTTCAACACGTCATTTGCATATAACTTATTATATAAACTGACACTTTCATACATAGTATGCCCAATCTGGGACTGATAGCTAGGATAAGACTTCTTATGGAGCCTATGGGATGCCATGTGGGACATGGAGTGGGATGCCATGCAAGACATGAGGTGGGATGCCATGTGGAACGGTAGAATGCTATGTGGGACATGGTGGGATGCCACGAGTAACACACGAGTGTGACATAGGTTGGGATGCCATGTGTGACATAAGGTAGGATGCCATGTGTGACATTAAGTAGGATGTCATTGGGACATTGGGAGGGATACCATGTGGAACATATGGTGGGATGCCATGTGGGACATCAGGTGAGAAGCCACTGATGCGGGATACAGGTAGGGATGCCATGTGGGACATAGGGAGGGAGGCTATGTGGGACATAGGGTAGGAGGCCATGGGATGTGATGCCATGTGGGACATAAAGTAGGATGTCATTGGGACAGATACCATGTGGAACATATGGTGGGATGCCATGTGGGACATCAGGTGGAAAGCCACTGATGCGGGAGACAGGGAAGGATGCCATGTGGGACATAGGGAGGGATGTCATATGGTACATATGGTTGGGTTAATGTGGGACATACATGTAGGTTGGGATCCATGTGGGTCATAGCGTGGGATGCTATGTGGGACATATGGCGGAATACCATGTGGGATATATGGTGGAATGTTATGTGAGACACTGTATGGTGGAATGCCATGTGGGAGATATGGTGAAATGCCATGTGGGACAAGGCATGGGATATCGTGTGGGACATGAGGTGGGATGTCATTTGGGACATGGGATGTGATCCATGTGGGACATAGAGTGGAATGCCATGTGGGTCATAGGATGGGATGCCCTGTGGGACATGTGATGGAATGCCACGTGGGACATGGGGTGGGATGCCATGTCAGAGATATGGTGGAATGCCATGTGATGGGATGTCATGTGGGACATGGGGTGGGATGCCATGTGGGACATGGGGTGGGATGCCATGTGGGACATAGTGTGAGATGCCAGTGGAACATGGGATGTTATGTGGGACTTAGTATGAGATGCCATTTTTATTATTGGCCGGGTCATATGATATGGGTGTCAATTTGCATGGGCATGTGAACCATGACGATATTTACCGTTCTAGTTTCATTTGAAATTGTAGTTTTGTTAGGGTTGGAAGAAGATAATGGCACCCCAACTTACTTGGTCATTTAGATAAAGATGGCTGATAGACAAGTAATGGCATAGTGGTTTATGTGGTATGACTATGTAGATAAACACAAGTCATTCAACTTACTATAATTTGTTCAATAGATCATTCTTCACATTTCTGCATTTCAGATGAAACCAACCTGCACATCCCTTCCACATCATCACCTGTCATTCCAGTGGATCCATTCTTTCAACGAATTAACAAGCCTCTGGAACGGGTGTCAAGTGTGCCTGCTAAAAGCAAACCCTCTGATGGGCAAAGAAAGAAAACTCAAGAAGATGTACATGAAAGATCAGCCAGTCCTGAGACAAACAAAACCTTTTTTGCCAATTTTAGTTTTGAGGATGATGGTGATGTCGGGGATCACCAGCTGAGGGCTTCACCAGTGGATGAAGGGGAGGATGAAGACTTTGATTTCATACCAGGCACACCACCTAGCAAAAAGGTATTCACTGTTGTTTTTTCATACCAGGCACACCACCCAGCAAAAAGGTATTCGCTGTTGTTTTTTCATACCAGGCACACCACCCAGCAAAAAGGTATTCGCTGTTGTTTTTTCATACCAGGTTCACCACCCAGCAAAAAGGTATTCACTCTTGTTTTTTTCATACCAGGCACGCCACCCAGCAAAATGGTATTCATTGTCATCGGTTGTTTTAAATTATAAAAAAACACATAAATGTGAACAGATCATACAGACAAATAGTGGAGGTGTAAAATCATGTTTGTGGGTTTGATGCAGAGACCCATAACCTAAGTTTTTTTAAATTTCAATATGAAAATCATTGAAATTTATTTAATAGATTTCTGCTAGTAGTAGATTTCTATGATTTCCTAAGCTTCATATTGACCCTTCCTCCACAAATTGAAACCTTGTTATTCCAAACACCATAAATTGGCCAATTCTTAACAGATTTTAAAGTTTGCAAATTGCACAGATTTTGATACATCGACAACAATTGTTGCCTCTAACATGTCTGCTCTTTTTTTTTGTCAAGAGTTTATAAACAGTATGTAACTGGATGTAATTTTCTTTCACAGTTGAAGTCGATGTTCTTTGCCACTTCTCAAATGGAAACATCACAATCCTCTAAGCCCGCCAATCCTAATCCATCTGCCACCAAAAGTGTGGTCCTTGCAGAAGATACTGATGAGGAAGATTCAGATTGAGGTCAATGGCCAACCTCATTTGGAGGAGTTTCATCCAGTAAATTCATCCGTATTCATACTGCGGATCAAATGATGAAGAAAATCAAGAGATTGCGAATCAATCATGATGTTGGAGTGCGTCCAGACAAATATATGCCAAAATATTGCTGTGTCAAGCCCCGGAATCTGTTGCTGTGGTTTATGAGGAGAAGTGAATCCAGTGTAATGAATTCATCATTGATGTAAACCATAAAGTTGTGGCAGTTATCTTTGTCTTGATGGGGTGCTTTATTATTAAAAGGTGCAGTTTATGCCAATTTGAAAGGGAAAACATAAATGTTTTCTTGATTAAAGACATCGGATCACTGCTAATTAAATATAGGGTAAAATGAGCACAGGAATCTACCAGGTATAAGCTATTGAAGCTCTTGGGAAAGTGTTTTGTATGATATTTATATCCCCAGTGAGAACATACAAGTGACGTATGTTAAGGCTGTTCTAGGAATATATGGATGTTGGTTGGGGAGGAGCCCACACTAAAAACATTTAATATGAATACAATCTTAATATATTGTATACTTTCAGCATAGCCCATGAAAGTCTGTTGGGGTTAGAGCCTTGTTGTGTGCTTAACAAAATAACAGGTTTGTTTCAATCTCCCTTTTAGCCATTTAAATGTTACTTCTTTTATACATTGCAATATACATGAACATTTGGCTTAAAGTCAACTATTTTATGCAAATCAGTTTTCCGGTAATTTTCTGGTCAGTCACTATTATTCCGTTAGTAGCTCCATGGTCAAGAGCTTGGTACTGGCGGTGGAGAGGGTCAAGAGCTTGGTACTGGCGGTGGAGACTAGAAGACAAACAACCTTGATGTTAATACAGAACATAAATCAGCATTTGTATTTTATATGACGCCTCAGTTTAGTAGAGCATCAATACACTCAAAATTGACAGTTGTAGAGATAGAAAGAACCCTTCTGGGCAGCAGAAAATTCTTCATAACTGCTAAGCTGTGTGATGCCTTTCTGCATATGTGAGGTCTTCAGGACTGAATTGTGAGATGACTTCACAAAATACAGTGTGAGTAAGTACTGTAAAAGAATGAGCTAAAACAAATATCTACTATTTTTAATTTTCTTGCACTATTACTTTTCTCATATATTGTACAAAAGGTGTCAATAATTAATAAGATAAAGATAAACAATTACTTCAGTTTTCTATTAATTCTTTTAATCTGATTCGGCTTCTTTTGAATTGCAAGTAGTATCCAGGCCTGAGTGTGCTCCATGTATGCCACATATTGTGCACAGAACTCTTGGTAATTGTCTTGATAGATGTATAGACTGGCTGAGTTAGCATGAAATTGAAAATGAGGATCTGATTATATCCATTACACTTTTGACAGGTAAGGAAACATCTTTGCACATTATGGCTTTGCCATACTTGATGTTATCATCCTGACTAAATGTGGGTGGTAACATTTAAAGGTTATGCACATACTGCTTCTGGAAAGGTTACTCACAATTGGAGCAGGGAAGATGTATAAGGTTGGAAGGTCAATGACACCACTACCAGACGTTTTTATGGTGAATAAGTTACAATTAACAGAGAAAAGGAGAAAAAACAAAACTTGTAATCTGATAGATGTTTTCATTCTTCAACAGTCCCATATACACATATTTGTTGTTTATTGAAATAGTACAGGAAATATATTAACAGGAATTAAAACTGCACTGAATAAGTAAATAGCACGAGCTAATAACAATGATTACATTCATTCAAAGGTATTAAGTTCTAATCCACAAAGGCAGACAGTTAACAAAACACTTTCAAATACCATATTTTCCCCAAGCCATAAGACCAATATTTTTGGTTTCATTTTACATGTATTATAATTTTCTGGTCATATATAAATGGAAAATATCAAAAATAGTGCAGGAAATCTAAATCAGGTCAAGAATTAAAACTTATATATATATATAAATATAAAATATCAAAAATAGTGGAGGAAATCTAAATCGGGTCAAGAAATAAAACATATTCATACATCATTGCTCACAGAACAAAGTATTCATTTCAAACATTCAGTCAACTAGGATGCTTTATCACATACATGTAACATCATAGCTAAAAAGTTATCAGGGAGTAAGTCAAAGGTGTTGAAATAACTTTTTAAAGGTCTAATGGATCCAAGGGAAGTTTTTGCCTCTTTGCTTTACATAAACAGCAATCATCTTTAATTCTGAGACCGGCTGCATAAGTTTGGAAGAGGTGGATGTTATATTTCTGCTTGAGCTACGCAGTCGTACGCTACGCAGTCGTGCGGCTATGCAGTCGTGCGGCTACGCAGTCGCACGGCTATGCGTTTGCGCGGCTACCACGTTGCGCGGCTACCACGTTGTGCAGCAATCAAGTTGCACAGCAATCAAGTAGGTGAAAATGTTCTGCAAATAAATGTTTCAAACCCATCCAATTTCTGACCAAAGCTTGTCATGATATCCACATTATATCCTTATGCCCTATATTACATATTCGCATTATTAATGAATGTTTGTAATTAAAACATTCTTATTAATAAATACACATCAATATCACTCTCATATATCATATTTTTTCCAAGCCTTTATGCCAACATAGGGTTGTAAAAATATTGGTTTCATTTCACATGTATTGTAATTTCTGGTCATAAATAAATGGAAAATATCAAAAATAGTGGAGGAAATCTAAATCAGGTCAAGAAATAAAACATATTCATTGATACACATCATTGCACACAAAACAAACTATTCATTTCGAACATCCAGGATGCTTTATCACAGAATACATCATAGACAAAAAGTTATCAGGGAGGAAGTCAAAGGTATTGTGAAATAACTTTTTAAAGTCTAATGGTTCCAAGGGAAGTTTTTGCTTCTTTGCTTAACAGCAACCAACCATCTTTAACTCTGCGATAGGGCTGCAAGCTATCACGTTGTACAGCTTTCACGCTGCACAGCTATCACGCTGCACAGCAATCAAGTGGGTGGAAATGTTCTGCAAATAAATGTTTCAAACCCATCCAATTTATGACGAAAGCTTGTCATGATGTCCACATCATATCCTTATGCCCTATGTTACCTATTTGCCTTATAATTAATTGTTTGTTTGTAATTAAAACATTCTTATTAATGAAAGCATACACATCAATATTAATCACGCATGGCTGGTCATAAAACACCCACTTTTATTTTTTGTCTTACATCTGACTATTATTTCAACTTGTGTATGTGAAACAAATAATGCAGCTCTGTAAGGCCCCATAAAAAAAAACGCTTATCATCCTGACCCACTTAAAAAAGTGATGCGGGCGGGCAGTTATTATTATTTCCGAAGCCAAATCATTTTGGTGACTTGCAGCATTACAGATCAGGTCAACCACATCAGGTATAATAAATATTGAAAATTTATCAGAAGGAATTGTTTGCATTTCCATAGAAAGATGAATGACTGATCCAAGAGAAAAATACAGTACTTTTTCAAAAAAATGAAATATCTAAGATCTTTCAAAACTGATGTGTGTAAGGGTGGTAAGCTAATATTTGTATGGGCCCAATGTATTTTGCTGATGGTTTGTGGTTTGTTTTCTACAGTCTTGAGGAGCTTATTAACAATGTAAACATCTATTCTGCCTTCATGTGGTTGGTATTGGCTTTTAAAAGATCCCAGGGAAAGGCATGATTTCTTTCACTCTCACTGCTTGCAATACATCCCTGGCCAAGCTACACCACAGACTGATAACATACCGTCGTCTACTCACACCATAAATGTCTTAACCCGAATAACAAACACTGATGTTTTTTACATATCAATGCCTATCATGTTTCGCATTGCATCCAAAGGAACAAGCATACTTTTGAAAAATAATATCACATTTGATTAATGTTGAGAACATTTGTGATACAGCTTGTGCTTTGCAAGATAGCATTAAAAATCGCAAAGCAGCTGTATGTGTACAATATTCTGCAGTCTGAAGTCTACCAATAACAAAGATCTCAATATTTTAAAGGGAGACAACTGCAAGACGTCTCCTCACCACAAACTCCCTCATTCCAGGAAGCAAATTCGCTTCATCTACCTTTTCACGCATAAACAACTGCTCACAAAACTAAATCATCTCGTATTGTTCTCTGTATTGCCAATAACTTGTATGAAGGAGGGCCCTGTGCTACGTGTCCTCATCATCACACTGAACAGTTGAAAGCAGTACGGTTATGTCGTCTGGTTTGCCACCTGTAGGGAAAACAGAAAGACTTCAAAAGTGATGTTCTACAATTCTATATATGGACACCTACTGATATTTGGGGGTGTAATTGAATGAGCTAGTATCTCTGAAGTAGAAGTCCTTTAATTTTGAAAATAAACTTAGTTCCTGAGTAATGGCTGATTAATGTTTGTGCAAAATTTGTGAAGCATGTACAGTAGGGATTAGGAAAAGAATCACATCTATACTTCATACTTTTTTATCCTTCCTCAAGTTTAATAACTGAAACTGATAAGAATATTTTTTCCAGTTATTTTAATGGAGATGCATTTCTAAGTTTCACAACTTTTCATCTGGATTCAGCTCTTTTTATTTACAATTCTGAGGTCTGGGATTAATGTATTTACATGAAAATATGTGTTAGTAGGACTGAATTTCAGAGAGCTGGAAAATGGCTAATCTTAAACCAGTCTTGTTTTTAAAACTGTTGGTATACAGTAATTATTGTCTACGGATCATTAAGACATTCCATGCTTAGTTGCCTTCATACTTTGCATGATTGCTCAAGGAGGCTCAGGAAGAGTTGGTTCACCTTTGTTGGTTAATGTAGACAAATTTCATCAAGCAATCCTAGCAAACATGACTGGTGGTTTATTTAAGAACAATAACTAAGCTTTTCCTGGTTGACCAGATTTCAACAGTTATAAGTAAGTATTTCTTGCTGCATTATCAAGGCTGCATTATCAAGGCTGCATTATCAACGCTGCATTATCAACACTGAATTATCAATGCTGCATTTTTTCCATGTGAGTTCACATTTTAGCAGGAAATTTATGAAGCTCTGCTTTAACATCCTTGTGCTCATAAACAAAGGCTGCTGTAAGAGATTTTAGTTGGGCAAAACATGATTACGGGGTGAGGGTGAGTGCACCCTCGTTGTCCCTATGACAAGCCATTCATACTCCTGGATTGTTGTTCTAGCATTTGGTATGCGTGATCACTGTAATGAAGGCAAGAGCATGGGGTGTATATTTCTATGCTACAATTATAAACAAAGGTATCTGACCCTTTTTCTTCACCCCCTGTATCCCATTTCAATGTTGGAAGTGAATGTTAAAGTTGGAGGTCCAAGTTAAAGTTGGAGGTCCAAGTTAAAGTTGCAGGTCCAAGTTATGTCCGAACATTGAAACGATGTAGAAGGGAAACCAGAAAATGTTTAGTGGTTCTGATGCATCCTTTCATTGTAAGTTGATTTTCAAGTTTTATGCTAACTAGCATTGCATATCATAAAATATGCTAAATAACATACATTGATAAGCCATGCCCACCATGCACATCAATAAAATAGAACCTGTTGACAACACTTGTATGATGCAAAACATGAATACGGTTGCACATTAATTACTGTTTTAAGAATTTCACATAAAGCCTCACCTGCATGACATCACTCTTAAACCAATCGGTCACATATACAGACCATAACTCATCTGTGTACCACATATGACATGTGTGCAATGTGTTTACAAGTTTTTTGGGCATTTTCACATTAGGGCATGCATATTAGTAATAGAACCTGTTGGCAACATAAGCATGTACACAATAACACGCAAGTATAATGTAAACAGACATGGTTGCTATAATTTTTATCACTTTTTCAAGATTTGTTAAATTTTATATTAACTCCCCCCACCCCCGGTGCTCACCCAGCCAACCATCCCTCCTTCTCAAAAGACTGCCCAACCTGGCTTTAGGAAAAGCAGATAACCAAACTGAAAATAACCAAACTGAACACCCTTAATCCCAACATCACTTACCCGGAGGCCAGGAAGCGATTCCTCGCTTCCCTCCACACCAAACCTTCCTACTCGCAGTCCCTCTAATACCAATACCGCCCCCCTAACACAACTAAAATGGACTCACATGCCAAAACTGACCCCACCTAGTACTTCTTACCCAGCCCTAAGCCCATCACCTTTGCCAACAACCCATACACACCCATTACCCAAACCACCTCCACTTCTCTCCTCAAGCTTCCTTCCTTCTCTAAGACCTCCGCTGTCCCCTACCCCAACACCATCAAATTCAAGCCAATCTGGCTAACAAATATCAAATCAACAAACTAACCAATAAACAACCAATCAACAAACAGCCCACCATCCAAACACACGTATGACACTAAAGAGAGCATGGATTGTTCGATTACCGAACATAGTTCTCGTCCAACTGTCAAAAACAACCACTCCCAAAGAAACGGACAGATCCAAAGAAAAAACAAGCCAACTCAGACCCAACAGATCTTCCTCCAGATTACCCCCTGACTCCTTATGGCATGCAACACAAACAATTACAATATCACCCACAACATTATACAATGGAACATCAGGAGTCTTAAGGCCAATTCTAAAGAAATTGACCTACTGGTCACCACTTTCAACCCGGTCGTCTTCTGCCTACAAGAAACCTTCTTGAAAACCACTGACTATTATTTCTTCAACAATTTCGCTTGCTACCATAAACATCAAGTGGATGGCGACAGGGCCTGTGAGGGCGTCTCCATTCTTGTTAGACACGATATCCCACACAGCCCTGTTCATGTGAACACCCACTTTCAGGCCATCTGTATGTCCATCTCCCTCCACAAAACCTTCACTCTTTGCAATAGCTATCTCCCCCCAATGCCAACCAGCCTTATCAACCTCATCTCTCAGCTCCCCTCCCCTTCATCCTTCTTGGTGACTTCAACGCCCACAACCCCATATGGGGCTGCAGTACCACCACCCCAGAGGCAAGCTCGTCGAAAACACTCCCTGACAGCACAGCCTTTCCTTAGTCAACACTAACTCCCAGACCTACCTCCACCCTGCCACAGGCTCCCTCACCTGTATTGACCATCTCCTTATTGGCTCCCCCAACCCCTCTGCAACAATTGCCATTGCACCCTCACTTTCCATCACGTTCTACTTGCTTGCCCCCTGTACAACCTTCCCAGAGCTTCCCTCCCTCGCCACAACTCAATAACCGTTTTCTTCCAGAAAAACCTTCCGGATAAAATTATCTCCTTCCTTCATCATGCTTCCCTTTACAACCATATTTAGTCCTCTCCTCCCACCCCCACCCCCTTCATCATGCTTCCCTTTACAACCATGTTTAGTCCTCTCCTCCCACCACCCCCACCACCTTCCCCACCCCTCTCTACTTTAAATTTTCACCCATGCACCCTCTCTCAATCCCAGCTTTCTGGCATTTAGTTCTTGTGTTTCTCTCAATCTCCCTGTTTTCTTTCCTTCCTACTTCTGGAATGATCTAACCTCTCAGACACAATTTGACCCTTGCTGTCATGACACCATTAAGCCCTCATCAAACAAACAAACATTAAGCTCCACCTACTCATTGAAATGCATGACATCACCACTAAAACCAATAGGACACACATACGGCCCATGGGCTCTCTGTATTCCATATGGCAGGAATCCAGTTTATCAATCTTTAAATATCGTGTTCTCAAGATCTTTTCAGCATAATCATATTAGGCCCCACCCACAGCGCATATTAATGAAATTCAATGTTTTTATATAACACTAGCTGACAACATTACTATACCATGATGAAACAAGATGGACATGTGGTTCTTAAAATATGAGCATTTCAAGATTTTTGTATTAAGCCACGCCTGCTAAGTAATATGCATGACATCACCACCAAAAACATGGACTGTTTTTGTACCACATATGACATAAATTCAATTTATTGTTCTTGAGATACTGTGTTTACAATCTCTTTTCAGCAAAATCATATTAAGCCCCACCCACAATGCATATTAATGAAATTCAATGTTTTATACCATGAACATATACACATTAGATAACAACATTACTATACCACATATGAAACAAAACGGACAAGCTGTTGTTAAAATATGAGCATTTCAAGATTTTTACATTAAGCCTCGCTCACTCATTAATATGCATGACATCACCAAAAAACAATAAGGCACATCTGCAGACTATGGCTTACCTATGTACCATATATAACAAAGTGTGTCATTCTGGAGATTTCTGGAGCTATATTTAGCAAGATCACATTCAGCCCCACCCACTAAGCATATTAATGAGATTCAAAATTGTTACACCATGAGCATGTATGTGGACACCAGTTAACAACATTAATACAATACAATACAATACAATTTATTACAGTGCTCTAGGCCATCTGGCCTTTGTCACAAACATTAACGATACAATTAAATGGTACATGATTGAGGTTCTTACAACAAACAATAATCAAAGAGAAAGAAACAAAGGCTTCGAAAATTCTTGCTTCCATTGAGGAATGTAAAATAAAGTGTGATAACTGCAAAAATAAGTATTTAGAACTAGCTGCTAATAAAATATTACATTTTGTTTAGTTGCAGTCTGAAAGAAATATTTTGGGATAAATTTACAGCGGATTTCAGAAAGGGATGGACAAATTAGGAGAAAATGATATTCATCTCCAACTTCTCTCAAATTGCAAACCTGACAGAACCTCTGTTCATAGGTTATATTACAATAACGGCCTTGTTGACTTCAATTTCAAGGCAAGCACATCTGATTTTGGAGACCAACTTTTAAACTTAAAAACATTATTGAATAATAGGTATGGCTCTGCATAGCTTTCTGTTTTAAATTGTGCATAACAATGCAAAGAACTTCTAGATTTAATATCACTCAACCAGTTCTGTCTATCTATACAAAACTCGCTGCTTAAAATTTTCATAGAAATGTGTAGTAATCCCTTCTCCCTGCCCTTCCCAAACATTACCAAACCCAGTTTCATACAAAATATTTTTAACACACAGTCCCCATGATAGCACTCCTTTGTTTGCCAATATTCTTTGTTCTACATAACAATGAGTCTGATACCTGTCTTTATCAAGAATAAGAAGTCTTAACCAATATGTTATTTGTTTTAGTATTGTTTGACTTTTAAAGGAAAAGCGACCCAGCTCTCCTAGAGCTATAATATTTATGGCATTTGGTGGTAAACCTAAAACATATTTATGAAACGAATTGTAAACTCGTATTGTACTTTCATGGGGGGTAATACCCCATAACTCAGAACCGTATGTTAAAATAGGCATTATCTTTTGATCAAAAATTTGAAGGATATTACTTACAGGTAAATCAATAGTTCTAGACAAAATATACCAACTAGAACATCAATAATGTAGTAGCTCAACATATATTTTTGAGCGCCATGGTATAAGCCTGTTTTTATTGGTGGATGGTTAAAAGTAAGGGCGCTTCTTGGACGGTAATTGAGGGGCACTATTCATTTTAGAAAATTGGAAATGGGCACTTTTGTCAGTTTTTGAAAAAGTGGAGGGATGGCCCCAAGGTTCCTACTTATATGGTTTGAGCATAGGCAGGAATTAAGGGGAGTAGGGGGCAATTTTCCCAACCTTACTTTTTGTCCAAATGAATACTTTCGTATGGTGATGTGTTGTATTTTAGCGTGATTTAAAAAACCTTAACACCCCCTTTCCCCCTCACACACACTTTTATTACTTTCCCCAACTTCAGTAGGCAAATCCCGCCTCAGTTTTGAGATTGGCCTGGAAGCCAGGACCAATTATTGGGGAATGCTCCCTACCACCACAGCCCTTGGTGCCTCTGGTAAAATGACAAGCTTTAATTGAGTCAAATAAATACTAAATGTATGTAACAACTTCTATGTGTTTAGTAATATTTGTGCGAGAGTCGATTTCTATTTGTTTTAAGCTTCAACAATAACCACAATATATATATTCTGGAATAGATTTACAGCGGATTTCAGAGAGGAATGGGCAAATTAGAGAAAATGATATTCATCTTCAACTTCTCTTAAATTGCTAACCTGACAAAACCTCTGTGCATAAGTTATATTACAATAACAGCCTTTGTTGACCTTAATTTCAAGGCAAGCACATCTTGTTTTGGAGACCAACTTTTTCAGTTTAAAAACATTAAATAATAGGTGTGGCTCTGCATAACTTTCTGTTTTAAATTGTGCATAACAACGCAAAGAACTTCTAGAAATAATATCACTCAACCAGTTTTATGTCAAAAACTCACTGCTTAAAATTTCATAAAAATGTGTAGTGATCCCTTCTCCTGCCCTTCCCAAACATTACCAAACCCAGTTTCATACAAAATATTTTTAACACACAGTCCCCATGATAGCACTCCTTTGTTTACTAATACTCTTTGTTCTACATAACAATGAGTCTGATACCTGTCTTTATCAAGAATAAGAAGTCTTAACCAATAAGTTATTTGCCTTAGTGTTGTTTGATGTTTAAAAGAAAAGCGACCCAGCTCTCCTAGCTAGAAAATTTATGGCATTTGTTGCTAAACCTAATACATATTTATGAAACAAATTGTAAACTCTTATTGTACTTTCATGGGAAATGAACTTAGAAGCGTATGTTAAAATAGACATTATCTTAGGATCAAAAATTTGGAGGATATTACTTACAGGTAAATCAATAGTTCTAGACAAAATTTTCTTAAAATTGAACAAAGCAACCTTAGACTTTGAACTCTGTGGAACTTGGGATTTTGACCATACCCCTTTTGGCATAAAATTTAATTCTAAGTTATTATGGTTATTTACAGTTTTATAATCTTGCCTTTGGAATAAAAACATTCACTTTTTGCAATGTGTCCACTCTTCTAAAAACCATTACCTTCATTTTATCTGAATTTACAGTCAAATCATCCTCTTCACAATAATCTTGGAAAACATTCAGTAAACTTTGTGGGGAATAAACATTTTCTGTACGGAATAAACATTTTCTGTGAGGAATAAACATTTTCTGTGAGGAATAAACATTTTCTGTAAGGAAAAATCATTTTCTGTAAGGAATAAACATTTTCTGTAAGGAATAAACATTTTCTGTAAGGAATAAACATTTTCTGTAAGAAAAAATATTTTCTGAAAAGATAACGAGGTCATCTGCATAAAGAAGACAACATATAATATTGTTAGTTATAAGAATTCTGCGGGTGTGGTGGACTTCAATCGCTCTTCAATATCAATGATATAAAGTTGAAAAACAAATCTATAAATTTTCCTCCATATCCGTCAATCAACCAGAGAGCCATCTTACACTTTCAAAGACTTCTGATTTAAAATAGTAAATCATCATTTTTTTCCCAAATCAGTACAAAAATAATAAGTCTCAACAATAATAATTTTCAAAATAATAGAAACCATACTGTACCTAAAAAATCCATGCCGTTTTCCCGAGCATGCTGAGCAAACGGAGAGAGATGTGTGGGATCGTACGCTAACTGTCTTGCACGCTCTGCTATAGATTCCACCATTGTTTGTAAACTATTTAAGGTCTGGTCCTGTTATTAAAGAAAGGGCCAAATCATATCATCAAAAGAAATGTATAAGAAATTTACAATGATTTGGTTGATCAAGATACCCCTTGGTCAGGAGAAAAAGATTCCCACTCATTTTTTTCCATGATCTCTCAAAAAAGATACAGAAATATCATATTTTCCCAGAAAGAAAAGCATTCCCACCCATGAAATTTGCTCAATACATCTTAAAAAAACAATTACTAACCAAACATCGCAAACGATACAAATCCCTCGCCGCTGATTTGTACCTTCTGTTTCACATGCCATTACACCCTCTGTTCCACATGCTATCCCACCCTTCAGGCAATCATATGTAAAATCCAGATTCTTTTCCACCACATGACCCACATGCCACCACTTCCGAAATCTAGATGACATCCCACCAAATACCAAAATAATAACAAACCTTTCATCCTGTTTTACATGCCGTTCCACCTTTTTTTCCACATGCCATAACCCTCTGTTCCGCATGCCATCCAACCCCCTGATCTCCATGCCATTCCAACCTCTGTTCCCAATGCCATTCCACCCTCAGTTCCACATGCCATCCCACCCTACATGCAATCATACGTGAAATCCAGATGCTTATTCCACCACATGACCCACATGCCATTACCCCTGAAATCTAGATGACACCACATCTGAAATCTAGATGACATCCCACCAAATACCATGCCACTTAGTCCCACATGACAACTCCCTTCCCCTCACCTCTACCAACCTAATATGTGTCATTCACCAACCATCCTCAATTCATCTGCCATTATCCTTTCACTCATACCCACCCTCTACTCATCTTTTGTCACCCTCTCCGCTACCAACTATACTTTTAACCAACTTACTCCCCGGTAATCATCCTTCCTCATTAAGAATTTCTATGCCTTGGGCCCCTCCAACCTGACACCCTCGATTTTCTCAAAATCAGGGGTAATCCACACCTAATGGAGAGCCTCTTCACAGTTCAATTGCTAGCAATCAGCTATTGTTACACCATACACAACACAGGGGTAATCCACACCTTCCAACCTGAGAGCCTCTTCACACTTCACTTGCTAGCAACCAGCTATTGTTACACTGTACACAATAGGTCATTCTCTGGGGCTGAAGCCACAAACCTTCTTTGCAGTGAAGTGGAACAGATTAGTCCTTGGCTGACCCTAAAAATATAAGGCATTATATGCATGAAGGAATTTGTGCAATGCCCATGAATGATTGATGGACCATTCCTCCCAAAGAAAGTTATTTCATCATGCTGACAATTCACATCAACAAAAAACATTAACCCAAATCTGATACTCCCCATAAAAACATACTCAACTTTTTATTTCCCCTTATAAATCAGGTTTATTTATCTTTCTATTCAAGACAGAAATTACAAATCATGCTTTTGTTTTCTAGCTCTATTGAGGCTAGTCTTCATTGTTTGATTTTTCTTTCATGCCAGACACAACATATATCATAATTGCTATTCATGTCAAGAATACATTTGGAGGCGGAGTCTCCATTAAACAAATTTCCTTTCAAGCAAGCCACCAAAAATAGTTGGAAATCTTGTTCCCGGTAACTAATCAATGCATGTGGATGGACAGAAAATACATGTGGATGGACGGACAATACATGTGGATGGACGGACAATGCATGCGATCGAATGGACGGAGAACGGTAAGATGCTATATCCTCTCTGCACCATTATAATCATTTTGTTCTCATCTTTCAATCCCTTTTAGCTCATTAAATGCTACACACTTATGATAATCCAGAAATGATCAATGAACCCCAGAGAAACACTATTATTATTATTTCTGTAAAATTCCTGTATCAATACCTTCAAGCATTGTGGTTGCAATCTTTACATAATATTTACTTGATCAAAAGGGGAACCATAACTCATGTGTCACATGCAAGCTCAAGCTATCAAACACATTTTACAGAAATAAGTAAAAATTAATCATTAAAACATAGCCATGAAGAACACCTGAAGAGAGACATGGAATGATTAATTAGCATGCTTGAGACTCAAAAGGTGATTTCAGGTAATGAAACCAAGGCAACACAGGTACTTGTAACACAACACTAGATGTTACACAACCATCAAGATTTACCAAAACATGAATCTTGTTACATTATGCAATATCTGGACTTTTGAAATTAGGAAGAAAAGACTGGGTGAAGAAAAATGAACATCAATCTCGTTAAAAACTAATTCAACCAACCTCTCCTGGATAGAATGATTCAATAGCAGATCTCTGCAAGTATGACCAGCATATATCACAAGGATGAAGAATACCTTAATAGTATCCTCTGGAAATCGGACAATAAACAGTCTTTCAATCAAAAAATAAGCTCTGGCCAATTGGACCAGACAACAACAAAAAATTGAGGCTTGTAACTGTGAGTCTCAGGGAGGGGAGGGGGAAGGGAGGGTGGGAAGGGGGTGGTGGTGGCAAAACCCTTGTGAGCGGGCACTTTCATAGTCTTTTACATCAGGAAGGATCAGAAGGACTTATATCAGCAACCCCCATACCACAGCAACAGTGACAATGACACTCTTACTCTAAAGAACCAATTAATAAGATTTGACACAAATGTACAGACAGTACAATGCCCATTCTCTTTCATGTCCCACTTGAGTTAATTAGTACACAATGGGACATTAATGAACCGATACAAAAATGTCATGATATCTAATGAAATATACAGCATACGTCCATGTACAAATATTGTGATGTTAAAAGCTAAACACTGTTAAGCTTGACTCCCTCTCTGAATTTAAATATCATTCCATAAAGATTATTCATTACAATTCATGTTGCAATAAGGTGTGTGTATCACGCAAGTCTTTTGATTCAGGCTAACTGCAAGAGAGTAGTCACATACATTTGTAATCTGATATTGATACTGCAAACAACTTTACAAAGTGATTTTAAATCACGTAATGAAATGAGTAATATTACAAACATATACATCTTGGGCATTTTTTTTCTTTGTCATACACCTTGGGCATTTTTTTTTTTTGTCATGTATACTGCAGCATATATGCTGTACAGAATATCAAATTGCACTAGCTTCTAATGAGTATCTGAGATATGATATTGTGAATTTCTCTCATGAAACACTGTGTTATTACAGCAGGATATATTTGATTTTAAGATTTTGTTCTTGATATTCAACCATTGAAGACTTTCAGTGTCTTTTCTAAAACTTTCGCCAAATTTTTAAAAAACTTGGACATTCATGAAAAAGGATTTACATCACAAAATAATGTCTCTTGATGACATCACCAGTTACATTGTTTCTTGATTACGCCTAGAAAAAAGCAGTAATGTGGCTCATTTTGATTATTTTATATCAATTTTGATGATATTTTGTACAAAATTCAATGAATTTTAAGTTTATCAAGTAGCAAATGCTGCCTACTGTACATGTGTCATAATTTATACCATCTTAAGTATCTGTTACACAGGCTTTAATACTATTCGCTTAAATTTTGGTATTTTAATTACATTTATTAAGTATAAAACCCAAAACCTAATCCTATGCACCACTATAAGAATGAAAATGCACCATCCAATAAAATAGTATCTTCTTCATAGAGTGCAACCCACACATAAATCCTTTACATACATTAATGAAATCTTCAGTAGTGATATATTAAATGCCATACCTAACACAGAAATCCTCCAGTCTTTTACATTATGGATTAAATGACAGACTGACATGATTCCCACAGGAGCTTACCTTATTACACCTACGCACATATAATCATTAAATGTATTTTGCAGTAACATCTACCAATTGTCGCTTGATAGATACATGTGCTATACTCACCTTCTGAAATCCTTGGTGAACTTACTTGATATTAAGAAAAGAACAAATTACTGTCTGCATTTATCTGAGCCAAATCATTTTTTGAAATCTTTTTTTATTTTCATTATTTTATTTTCAGTTATTTATCAATTACTCTACCACGTGGCGATAGTATCATCGTTTACAAACCACCTTTTTCTAAAAATAAAATCGGGACTTTACCACAGTCCTATAGGAGTAATCTTGGTATCATTTTAAAGTTCTTGGATATTTCTTTCACAAAATGAAACTTTTTTTTATGAGTCATATTACAGAATTTTGAGAAAAAGTGTAAAACAAAAACTGCTGAAAGAAATGACATAAAAATGTTTTTTTTTCCTTTCAAATCTTACAATAACTTCAAGATCACATTTTTGCCTCAAAATCAAACACACAAGTCCTAAGACATGATAGTATTGGTTTCTGGTCTAATTTTTATAATCCCTAACTGCAATCTTTTGTTCTGGAGAAATTTCTTCAAAATTTTATTAATTTCTGCCATTTTGACCCGGTTTTTTCTTCTTAAAAAAATGTACCCAAAATCGTACATTGCACATGCTTCTTTGAACCACCATTTGAAAGCGCTTGAAATTTCCTTTCATTTGATATATAAATAAAAGCATACCCCCTTCTATTTAGAACCTGTCCTATAAGAAATATATTTCACCTCTCCAATTTGAATGACTACGTGGTGCAGAGGAAATGTACACGGCTAGCACGCGAGCGCTCCGGGTTGGAGTCTCACTGTGACCACTGTTTAATTATATTTCTGCTGCAGTTTTCAGGGGTCTTTTGACTTTGATCATTTTTTCATCTTTCCTTTCTTTCTAAAAATAATAGATTAGTATCATTAAAAAGGAAATTTCACAAAGAATCTAAATAAGTAAAACAAATCTCTGTTTTCAATATTGACAAGAAGTTATACTTCTGCAAAGATTGATTATTTGTTGACCAAATTTAGCCAAAAATTGCTTAATTTGCATATTTTGTCCAATAATTCCTAAATTTGCTTTCATTGCTCAAAAGATAAATATCTTAGCCTCTATTCCAACCAAACTTGTAACGAAAGGAAAGTTGTCAAAAATGCATATGAAAAAAAAGTTACGAAAATTGGGCTCGCTTTTTTCAAAGCCCTGGTAGAGTAAGGGTTAAAATACCATACCTCAGGAGAAAAACACAAAATTAACATTACCTTTAGCTTGGCAAGTTCACCTAAAATCATGCTTTCAGACATATTGTCAAAAAGTCCATCTGTGGCAACCAAAATAAGATCACCTTTCCTCATGGAAATGTTGCATTGGATGCTGACTCGGGACTGAAAGAAATATAAAACAAAACACAAAAATTCAACTTTAATAAGAATAATGTAACAATTACAAAACCTGAAGACATTATTTCAAGCATGGGAATATTATGACAGTCAAAGCTGGGAATATGATTCATTGCAAAGGTTTGTCTGGAATATTTAATCAAAATGACAGAATTTCTAGCATTTAATTATATTTTTTTTTTTAATCCCACAAAGAACGAACAAAAGAAATCAACACTGAGATAAAAGCCAAGGCCAAAAAAGCCATAAGATGAAATGACAATACCAGGTTGATCTGCTGTCTGGATCATAAATTAGCTATTAGATTTCACCTTGTGCTATTTGGTATATCATCATCTGGCATAAATGCATATTGGACAGTGTTTAAAGGTTTATAGAAAATTTCAAATTTGTAGAAAGGATGTGCCTTCCTCAGTTCAACACTGTTGTAATTTCTGAATTTGCTGAAACACTGTAAGCCCTTTCATAAGCATACGGGAGACAGTTTCATTTTAAGGGAGGGGAGGGGGAGAACAATTTTTGCCCAAATCATCTAATCTTGCCCTAATTTAACACACTTCATGAATATACTCATAAAATCCACATTTATGTTGCCACAATGCCAAATCATCTGCTTTTAAACAACAAACAACTGAACAAAGCTTTTGATTATCATATTATATCTATATTTGTTTACTTATTTCTTTAATTTTTTAAATTTTATTTAGAAAATATTTAAGTCAGTTTTTTTTAACACAGTTTTGCCCAAATTTTGATACCCATTTTCCCCAAATTCTTGGGTGCCCAATTTTTTTGGGGCAGTCTCCCCCCCCCCTTCCCGCTCTGTACGCCTATAAGCCCTTTAATATATAGTAAAATTGTAAGGAGCTGGAATTTCTTGTTATAAAAATAATGCTACTTTAGGTAGTATCGTGTGTATATTTCCATTAGTGAGAAGAAATGTTTGAAACAATATCTCAATAACATTGAAGCTTTAATACCACTTCTGACACCATTCTAAGATGGGGGCGGATGGCTGGCCAGCATGGCATGTGGGTTGTTTGTCCACCCTACTGGTACAAACCCACCTTTTCAAATATCAATTGCTACACCAAAACTCCAACTTGTCAGGATCTAAACACACCAACACCCCGTCTCCTCTTGAAACTGATAAATGGATATATGCTCCCAAAAAGGATTTAACTTGTAGACAAAAACAATAAAACCAGTGAAAACTAATATATGAAGATATCATAATTCTTTATTGAAATATGGTTTCAAAACATTCAATTAAAACAAGGATGGTTACAGATCAACAACACAATATTTATCCTACAATGCATCAGGAAACAATTTTCTTTCTTTTGAAGTCCTTATTCATAGAAGATGAACATGTTTGGCCAATGAACTTATCCTTTAACAGTCTGGTCTCTAGTCAGTTGTCCCTACAATTTACAATTTATAAAATTCTTTTATGCATTTTCAACATGGAAGCACACAAATCCTAAAATAATCACATTTCCATTTTAGGAGAAAGTATTGCTAGTGACTTAAGAGATAAACAGATGATGTCAGAGTGACATAACAGGCCATTCCTAACTTTTCTACCTAAAAGATACCAAAACATATTAAGAGTCTATAAAGGGTTTTGATGGCATTTTTGAGTACAATAAAGGCATCCATGCTAGGAACATCAGTATGGGTCCTGGGCACCTCGCCAGGGTGGATGACCTAACTGTAACCTTCTATATGAGGATTTATTACATCATTTAGGTCAATTGAGGTCAAGCTGGACAACCATTTAATTAAAAGCAAATGTTTAAAAAATGATGATATTTGCATTGGCACAATGCATATCATATAAAAGGAATTAAATTTGCGATTCATTGATACATATTTTGAGTGCATTTGTCAAGTTTTTACTTCATTTTTGGGTAGAAATAGTAATTTTTTCATCATTTTCCCTGAAATTTTTTTTATTTTATTAACTGCTAAAATAACTATTGAAACCAAATCATATTGTAATGAATTTGTCCTTAAAACTTTTCCATACTATCATAAAACTATAATAAAATTTTTTGCTTGGGGTATTCCATTATTCCATTATAGGGGTATTCCATTATTTTGAAGTTACTAAGTCAGAAATAAAAATAAGCAAAATTTCAATCAATAGGCCTACACGGGTTTTCTACAAACTGGAAAATTGATCTCGCATGTTTTACTCGAGTTTTTTTATTGTTCCACAAGATTAATTTGATAGTCTTATGAAAGGGAATTAAATTTCCAATTCATTGATACCTATTTTAAGTACATTTGCCAATTAATTATCCAATTTTTTTTTTTTGGATAAAAATAGTGATTTTTTTACCATTTTCCCCAATTTTTTTGAAAATTTGTATTTCCATTAACTGCTTAAATAACTATCGAAATTTACCATTACCTTTTAATTAAATGGTTATCTCACTTGACCTCAATTGACCTAAATGACATTAAAATCCCAATCATGGAGGGGGGGTGGGATTACAGCAAGGGCATCCACCCTGGTGACATGCCTGTGACTCATACGGACGGACAGACAGGACAAATGTTTCTAGCATAAATGCCATAATGTACTCAAAAATGCCATCAAAGGTTCAGAAATGACTTTCAACTGCTCCACTATATCAACAAAGGTCTATCTTTAGAGGTATTCATAACATTCCTGACCTCACTTAGAGCGTATAATCTCAAGTTTGCAATGAAGTGTCTTAAGAACCTTCACTTCTGAATCTAAATCCATCGGCAAAAACCTTTCAAGAGGACATGAACGCCAACCAGCGTAAAAAGTATGAGTAAAAATATAAAAAAAACTAATTAGCAATACAAGTGTTGGTAAGTTTAGCTTTAGTCAGTGATCACTTAAAGAGATCACTGACTGTGTCTGGTCAGGGAGTTCTTAACAACTCCCTGGTCTGGTGATGTAGTGTATTATGCATTACTCTGTCTGTTTACTGGCATTCTTGGTACAAAAAAACAAAACATATTCTTCTCACTAATGAAAATATACACAGATACTATCTAAAGTAGCATTATTTTTATAACTAAAAATTCCAGCTCCTTACATAAAGTGATAAACATAATACTGTACATGAATTAATACTTGTCTTAAGTGTTATTTTGCACAGATTACAATATGGATTTTTAGTAAACTTACTCAATCATATATAACAATAACTATTAGAATAATTTACACACATTTAAAATTGTATTTCCATGCATACATGAGTAGTACTTGATAATGCTGTCATGATTTGTCGTGATATATTATCGTGATATTTTTTTTTCCCACGACATGAAATATGTTTCTTAACACATATCGCGATACCAAAATCTAATACAGAACTAAGAAATTTTTGCGTAACAAGGCTTGCTACTTCATACTTTTACGGTACTAATGTTATGGTAGAAAATCTAAAAGTCAAGTTAAGATCATGATTGTTCTGAATCAATTTAAAAACCTGCAAAAATATCATGAAACCCAAGAAAAAAAACTTATTAAAAATCGTACTCCTTCACCCCACACTGGCATGCTCTGATGTAAGTCAACAAAAAGAATGAAAAATTGGCCCAGAACATGTGATGATTCATAGTCACATTGGCTGAATTACCAAACATGTGCATGTGATGCGTGATGAAATCTAAAACTTAATATAGTCACGCGATCATGTCGTATAGTTGCAAGATGGAATTAATTTCTTCTTGCAATCATCATTCATGTATACATAAAATAAGAAGTGATATGAACAACTTGTCATGAGTCTAAGTTTTCTTGAAAAATATTGCGATATACCGCGATATTTTTCTTAACGATAATTCAGCCATAATACATCCATATCGTCACAGCACTAGTACTTGATAATCCCATAATCTCACTACAAAGTACCTGGACCAACATACAATATGGCTTAATAATCCCATTACAAAGTACCTGTACCTGGCTGGACCAACATACAATATGGCTGGTACTATATCAAGTCAAATTCCAAGTCATCAAAATCATGTTTGGTTGAAATATAAATGTTTGGTCAAAATGTCTTTTAAACATTGATTTATAGTTATTTTCCTGCAAATTGCAGGCAGTTTGGTCTGGAAATACCTTAGCATTATTTGGCAACCCTGTTACATACTACAAGAATGTAATGGGACAACCTAGTCATGTTAAATAAATGGCATACATACCTGTCACTAAGTACTGTGTGAAGATCTTGAGGAGGAATAGAAAGTTGATACGGTGTGTTAAAATAATGCTGTTGCTCCTCCGACCGATGAACCACCCTTCCCCCTCTGACCACAAGAAAACCAGAGTCTCCAAGATTCGCTGAATACAATACATGGTGTACATTGTCAAATATTACAATGCATGCTGTACTGCTACCTGTCAAGGAAAGAAACAAAACAAAAACTTCATCAAAACTAATATTGGAGGTGTTATTGAACAACATTAAAACACATTGAGATGCTGTGACTCAAGTGTTCAAGGAGTCATGCTCGTATTCGAGAGGTACCGAATTTGATTCCCGTCGTGAGTGCTGCATTGTGTCCTTGAGCAAGACACTTTACTCTACTTGCTTCAGTCCACTCAGCTGTTAAATGAGTACCAGCACTACTGGGGAGATAATCTGCGATGGACTGGCGTCCCGTCCAGGGGAGTAATGCACTCTCATCTGCTTGCGCCATGGAAACCGGGGATAAGCACAGGCTCAATGAGCCTAATGGTTGGGATGGATTTAGCTTTATTGAACAACATTACAATAACATTTGATTTAAAAATCTATGGACAGGCAGAAATGGCTTGAGCTATAAACCATGAAAATAGCAACAAATTTTATCAAAATTGGTTAAACATTTTACAGCAATATGAATTTTACAGCCATTAAATTATGCAAATTTTATTGAAATTTGGTGACAGCGACACGGGCAGGCCGACAACTTTCTCATGTTAACTTATTGTATTTCAATCCTTTACCATCAGAATTTGAATGGAAGAGGTTGAATATGACGAAGAAATTTGACATCTCCATCATGCCTTTATTTAGCCAGAGAATATATTCTGATAATTTTTAGGTACTGAAACTGAGGACAGAAATTTAAAGAAGTACATGAAAGAATATGAGCTGTTCTCTCTTTCATACACCACAACTTTTACATGATAAAAATTCTTTAAACGTTGATAGCAGTAATTCGGAAACTACATGTGCTTTTGGCATAATTTAAAGACTACTCTGTTTATAATTTAAAGCTCTTTCTTATGAATATACAATTTCTAGCTTTCCATACCTCAAAAACAAGTAAATTTACTAGCTAAGAAAACTTAAACGAGCACTCAAAATATGAGGGCCTTTAATTCTGGAGTCTCTTGAATACTCGAACACACTTTTTTTGTGCATACATAGTATTAATAACATTTAATGGAAATTTTGTAATCAATTAATTGTAATTATTTCTAACATATACTTCAGTCATTTTTCAATAATCAATAACAAATTATGATTATTGAGAAAAAATACTATTAAGAAGGAAAACTGTACAAGTACTAATACTTAACAGACCCCTAGCTTGATTTAAAAAAAAGCAGGTGCTAGACTTGTTGAGGGGCACATTAATGCGCACGTGAAGTGTTGTGTCTTTTCGGCGTGGAGTCCAGGGGCCCCCTTAATGCTCAAGCCCCTGGTGAAGAAGCTATGGGATTTTACTATAATACCAGGACCAGGACCAGTCATTTGCCAAACAGGACAATTGCTTACTATGCTATCAATCTGTATCCATGTAAGGTATTTCATTTATGAAATTAATTAAAGATTATTCAGTTTAACAAATTTATTAAAAAAACAAAAAATTGTTTTAAACATTTTTTCTGATGAGGGGGCAGACCTCCAGGGGGCGGGGCAAGCCCAGGGAAAAACAGCAAAGTTAGGGGTTTGCTTAGATAGGATATACAGTAAACTGTCTTAATTTTCTTTGTGTATTACCTACATTTAAAAACTTCCTGCTTCGCTGAAGCAAGTGAGCTAGGTTTGAGATCAGTGTCTGTTTAATCCTATGCTAATATCTTTTTTTTTAAATAGCTTTATGAATGAAGCTAATATGTAAGGTTATACTATGTTACAGTCTTTTCCATTGAAATCGGAAAAAGTGTCCAGGAGCATAGTCTGAGTGACCTTAACTGTACTGTATGTTCAATGGCCTAACTGTCCTTCAATTGCCACACAAGAATACAATTAATCCACACACACCAATAATTCAGGTTGTACATGTTATATCTGTCTATGTTGTGATTGAGGACTGCAGTTACCCAATTGCCTTATTAGATTACCTCTATACAGGGAGTTGTTAGTTGTAATTTAACAAGTCCCTGCTCTATACTACCACATGACAATATCCTGTTTAAATTCTTTTTCCAGTTTGTGCAAGCTATATCCACCAATAACTGAGTTTCCTGTACTTTACTGTACCTTGTGTTGCTTTGTTTATATTCTTTTTCCAGTTTGTGCAAGCTATATCCACCAATAAGTGAGTTCCCTGTACTTTACTGTACCTTGTGTTGCTGTATGTTCTACAATCATGTATCACTGCTGAGATTAAATACTTTCATGTTTGATCTGATATTTATGTAATGTTTGAATGCTAGGGTTCATAATCAATTTAAAGATAACATTGGTATTAATTTACACCAGCTACTCAAATAGCAGACAGCTAGCTGTCAAATGAAAAGTAAAAATGTTGGCCTCACATGTCCATCACTGCAGTCTCAGATAATTCTATACACAGGGGATTTCATTTCAGGCAACCCAGACAGTCTAGTTATGTTACTATTTTCATTGCACTGGCAATAAGCCAGTCTTAGCAATTCAACACCCACTCTGCTCACACTTTTCTACCCACTGAATGGGGCACATTGAGTTCCTAATAATTAATTCAGACACCACCCAACCTAAATAATAGTTAAGCTTTTAAAAGCCTACTGTTGGTTGAAAAAGGTAAACATTTAAAAGCAGCTGTAATATAATATTGTAACACATAATACAAACATTACTGCCTTGAATGCTTAGCTGTTCAGAAGCAGTACAACAGTATTATAGTTTTGGCGAAAATTGTGGACAATTGTAGGCTTATTTCATGGCTAAAATACAGTACTCATGTGTATTTTTGGCAAGGAAATAAGTTGAAAATGGCCTATGCAACCGTGAAGCATGCCCAGTTACCCTCATATTTTTTTCAATAACTTGTTGGCTTTATTTAAAGGAAATTTGTACAATACACAGTCTTTGCAGTCTTGTTAACTTACGATATCAATGCTGACCAGACTTAGCTGAAATTTGCTATTCATTTTTGTTACTTGTTATTCCATATCTTTGAAATTTTACATTAGAACTTTGGCACTTTGGTTTTACCGTCATTTGTTCTACTCTCTAGGTAGCACGAAACTAATAAAGCATTAAACCCTAAATTCAAAACAAAGCTTAACCAGAACATCAATGATGTTGAAGCTCAACGATATTTGGATGTGGCGTATGGAAGGGGTGGTAGTAATGGTTTTAGCTGTTAAAACAGGTTTTTTTAATTTCAATCCTCTTCAGCAGGTTTACCAGCATGTATAAGTGTTAGTTCTCTTAGATAAGCGGGCATGAATTCAGAGGTAGGGGTGGGACAAAGGCAGCAGTCTAACAGTGAGGCATTTTTTACACCACAATGTTAAATGTTAAATTTTGGCCGATTCTGTGGGCAATTTTTTTTTGGAATCAATAAACACACATATATATATATAAAATAAATGAGTTTCCTGATTTGCATTTCATCGCGATATCTAAAAAATAGTGCTTCTGACAAGAAGTTAAAAGCCTTTTTGTGTATAAATTATAATGTGCGTTCCAACTTCCAATGAGTGGTGTCATCATGTCTCAGACAATTACTGATGTTGCGTGAGGGCAACGGTCAATTCAACATACCGTGAGAAAAAACATTTTGTAACCATAACATAATTTCGAACATTTATACATTCATGTTCAAAACATGTTGTTAAGTACCTTCCTTCTTACTACATTTAATAAACAAGAAGATGTCATCAATGATGTTATAGCTCAACCCGTGACAATGCAAGAAGAATTGATTTCTTTCATTGATTTTATTATTGTCATATGTATTTCATGATGCTTTTAAAGGTTTATTTGAATTATTCATCATGTTAAAAATCTAAGAGTTTTAAGTACTTTCCTCTATGAGCTGTTTTCAGTTTATTTAGGTTTGGCCTTTAACAGTCAGGTCATATGTGCCAAACGAGGTCAGTTGTGAATGACTGCCAGATTGGTTCTCAGTGATCTACTTACAGTTTTGTGGTGGGTGCAATGAGGTTTATGTCATAGTGATGTCTAAAAAATTATGCTTCTAACAAAAGCTACGTGCGTTCAATGCATGGTGCCATTATTCTCAAGGTCGGAGTCGACAAAGCCGTGTACGAGCTGAGTACAGTTTTGCAAAGTTGGAGGGGAAACTTTATCATTACAGTCAATGGAATATTTTTTTTTATGAATACTTGTCGCCTCAGCCAGTCAGCAAAAATTAATGGTACTCATATATGTTGGAAACAATTATCTACTGTAATACACATCATATTTAAAGAAAAATAAATTCTGTCCAGTATTTGTTGAAAAATGACAAAAAATATGTTTTTCTTCCATTGACTGCAATGATAACTGACTTTTTGTTTTCCCCTTTGACTGAAGTTTGAGATCGTCAAAAAATCATTGTTACGTCGCCGTGCACCACAACATTCCCGGATGTCCGACCTCGAGAATGTCTCACTCGATTACTGATATTGGCGAGGTCAAAGGTCAATTACACCACAAAGTAGGGTTAGAAAATACTTTTTGTAAACATACCAAAATTTCTAACATTTACACATTAACCTTCATAAATGTTAAGTATATTTCATTTGGCCAGTACTGAAAAAAGACTGAGGAGTTTGAGGCTGTGACATCACAACTAGTTTGATTTCAGTCATTTCTACAGAAGTGATATCAAACTTTAAACTTGAATATCTCCTTAACGGAATCAGATTTTGCAATGCTTTCTTAACCATTTTGTTTCTTTTGAAGTCCTCTTTTATATAAGATGGACATGCTTGACCACTGAACTAGTTAGTCCTTAAAGTGTTTCTGCATTCACTATTGTGTGGCAGAAAATAATCCCTTTTATCAATCAAATTCTGTAAAGCTAGTTTGCTGTGTCAAGGGAGTGTTAACCACAGAACTACACAGGGATGTTGTGGTTATCTAATCCTTCCAACCAGTTCCACTGACAACAATGTGCCTGAAGTAATACACAATAGTTAATACTGTAGTGCTACTTGTGAAACTTTGCGTTCACAAATGGCAATTTTTTTAGTTAGTATAACATCGTAATTAACCCTCAATTCCAATCCCCAAATTCTTTTGTTTTCCCACAGGTATGTTTCAAGATGAGTATAGTTTGGTAAAATTCATAACGTTTTTGTTTTCAATAGTTTGGTAAAATTCATAACGTTTTTGTTTTCAATAGTTTGGTAAAATTCATAACGTTTTTGTTTTCAATATGCATGCTCTTTTAAGAATACATTTTCTTGTTGCCCACTTATTGCATAGTAGCATATAATAGCTGTAAGGCAGGTTTTTTTATGGAAATACAAAAAAAAATCTTACCAATTTTAGCTATTGGGCTTACCCCTCTCTCTTTAAAACATAATAATAAATTGCTGGTCAGTTCGTATAGCCCCTAAAACAATTGAGTAAATGCTGGATGCAGTCAGCTTCTGATTTTTAGGGAATCCACAGTATCGCTATTTTGAAGTGGCGTCGTTTTCACATGGTGACCACAATACATACACAATATTTCAAAGAAAGTTGCTAAAAAAAATTCAGCTATCAATTCCAATGAAGCAACCCCTTTCCCGAAAAGAAAAAAAAAAAAAAAAAGGCTCGGCCCGAAGCTTATGTCAATCACTTGCACAAACTGGGGCTCGAGTCGTTGAGCTACTAACAATTAGCAGGAAATGCTTTCATGTGTGTGGCCATGTCACATCTATGAAGCGTTGTGTATTTTAATCTTATCCTACAAGATTTCAGTTCAACATTGATCTTTGCGTTTATATATATTTTGTGCTAACTTTTCTTACTGCTTTTACTAACATGTCACAAGAAACAAATAAATACAAAAACCTCTGCAAGTTTTATTTCGTACATGTATCTCTTTCTTCCATTTGCACTTTGCATTTTATGAAGTACTAAATTTTCCCAACAAGTTGTCATTCTAAAATGACAGCTAATCTTAAACTTCCATTTGTTTGCATGTAACTGGTTTATCCGCCATGAAATGTCATTATTTTCTTCTAACAAATATGTTTAGTTTAATTATTGTTTGTGGTTTCATACTGACACGTTTTTGAAGCGTAAATAATTCTTTTTAATGGAAACAACTTAAACATGTAACCCCCGCCCCATCTCATCACGCCAAGTCTGTATCCACTCACTCCCAATTTTAATATGTGACCTACATGCAGTTCAATGTTATAAACAAATGACTTCAAAACAAATATGAATGCAAGAATCATTGTAAAAAGCAATCAAAATATGACTATTTAAGAAGAGTAATTGAAAATTAAAAAAATGAAGAAGTTATAAGAAATCGATCTCTTTCGAATTTAGTCAGAAGCATATTGCAAACAATATATTAAAATGTCATATAGCTATAATATATGCTACTGGTCTAAACAAATTTTGCACCAGGGATCCCCTTTGGAAGATAGGGCAGGCAGCTGATGTTTTAACTGCAAAGACAGAGACTCATATCGTGTACATCACCTTATTGACCATTTTTAAACCTCTAAAACATCTCCACTCTACCCCCTTTCACATGAACGATTTCAGGTGAGTGTTTTTCACCACACACACTTCAGTAGATGACATATAATACCACGGATGTTTCTGTTCTTACGGCAGCCTAAGAAGAAATTACACAATCTTATTTTGATTGTACGAATTATACTTCATGTTGTATTCTAATCTTTTTCTTCGTATTTTTAAAAGAAAATGTAACTAACTAACATAAAAAAAACACAAATAAATTTCCCAAACTCACGAATCACGTGCGGATGACTATCAACAAGCTACGTTGGTAAACAGAAATTAACTGTTCCCAATGCAAGCCCAGGCACCGCACACAGTATCGTGTAACGAGTCTGTAGCTCGGGCCAGCCCAGGCATGAAATTTAATGATATCCAGTGTTTTTCTCGGAGAGCTATGAATGCAGGTTTGGTAAGAGAGGAATGCAGAATCCAACCGCCGAAAACAGGCAAAAACAGCAGTTGGGGAATTAAGGAGATGTACACGATACGCTGGGCAGCTGCAGGGAAACGTCAAGTCTGTAGCCGAGAATTCTTGTATTTTTCTAAGCCTGACTTCAAAGTGATATTAATATGGAATACACATTCATTAGAAAAAGTCAAATATATCAGGATTTGGAAGATATTGAGTGGGTAAACTTGAATTAATAACTTATATCTTCAGGGATTTATTTATTTACTTTCAGCAAATGCTTGATTGTAGGCGGTAATGGAATAAGAAAAAAAAAACATAGCGAATGTTTTTCTTCTTTATTTTTCAAATGAAAAAAGAACACTGATGCAATATTTTTTTTTCTTTTTCTTTGTTTATCATGGACTCATGAATGATCATATAACCTATGGAAAAAGATATTGATTGCTTGTAGATATAAAAGAAATGAATTTAAAGGTTACACACACAAAAAAATATGGGCTTGCTATAGGATATATGATACTGGTCTCTTAAACCTGTTGAGATTTTGAAACTGACATAATACTTTAATCACTTTTAAACACCCTTGTAAATCCTTTGTGTACGTGAAACCACGTCGAAGCAAACCTTCGTCGGGGATTAGCAATCGCAAGAGAATTGCTCTCATTGTCCCCGCGAAGCACTAAAACAAGATTTTTCTGGTTCGTATTGAACACTGATAAACTGTACTTGATTGAAGTGGACAACTTAAGCTGGTCATTGATCGTGATTTCCTGCATTCTTAACAATAGTTAATCTGATCCCGTTTGTACATGATGGACGGCGTGAACAGTGTGATGCGAGGAATTACATGACGCATTCCTTCTCGCTAGCACCGTACATGCGTTCAAATCGAGGAATATTGATAAGTTTTAAATATATCTTTATTTGAATATATCTTTATTAGACGGAGGTTTTTGTCGATCAAATTCCAGAGGGTTTTTATTCTAAATAGATACGAGGGTGGAGTTCAAATTCACTACACTGAAGCCTACTCAATGTGTGCGTTTTCACGACCAAGCTAACTCTAAATCTGAGCTTTGAAGGCGGAGTTAAGGTTTGAGCTTAATAATGTAAACCATCAGTGATAATTCCCCATTTCAGATTAATTAAGCTGTTAGCAATTAAATTAGCATTTGAACCTTACTCTTAAAATCTGCGGAGATGTGAAAATATATATATTGGCCTAAAGGAAGTGACCATGTGGGAGGAGTTTCAAATCAGCAGAGACATGTCCATGTGGGTGGAGTTACCTAATATCGCATTTTTGAATACTTTAACAGAAATCAAACTGTTTTGATCAAAAGAGTTTGGTATTTTATCCTTAAAATTCTGACCATTTATTGGTTTTAATCACCCTAGTATAGTCAATTCAGGAGCAGTTTCAAATCAGCAGACGTGTCCATGCAGGAGAAGTTATGAAACATTGTGTTTTTGAACAATTTAACGAAAATGAATTATTTTTATAAAAAGAGTTTTGGTATTTCATCCTTAAAATTCTAACCATTTGATTGGTTTTAATCACCCTAGTATATTCACTTTTAGGATGGGATTAGAAGTGTATTTCTGAAATCAAAATATCCTTTAACCAAAAACTTGGAAAATTTATTTTTTCTGCTAAAGATTTATTTTTTGCTTGAAAGATTGGAGGGGGAGGGTTTCTAGCAATTGACTACACCAATGAAGCTGGGGGATTCCCAAGTTACACACCCACACCATTCAAATAAAAGCAACTGACATGTACCCTGTTCATTTAACGCACTTAGTCTTTAAATTGTTATCCATTTTCATTATTCACAAGAAATAATAGCAACGATTTTCACGTTGAAATTTGTTTTTTTTATAATTAGTATATAATACTTGTTTCATATGTGGAGATTTGTCGCTAAATGTCCATAGTGCTTTAAGTATCTTTTAATCTACATGTAATGAATCAGGTCAGATGCTGTGAATGTCTTGATAATCTCCGAAGACAGGATATGGAGGATTCCAAGCTTCATCATGGATGAAAACAATCCTGTACATAATTACGATAACTTCCGCAAGACCTTGAAATGAACCTGTCCTGTTGATCATGGCTAGTATGATTGATCAAACTTTATTTCAAGCCATTAGACAAAAATAAAAAAAATAAGTGACATAGTTACAAAGTAGAAGTAAATTTTAGTTTGGGGAAGCACTCAGAAGGCAAAAATTGTGTGTGTAGGTGAGATACCCCGGTACAAAATTAGAAGGGAAAAAAACAAAACAAAAGAACACGAAAGAAAAGATTTAAAAAAATAGTTATGTTACATTTAGTTAGTTTCTAGAATTAATGGATTCAATAAGATGCGTCTTCCCTCATTCCCAAAATTTTAGTTACATAAATAGTATATTCAGTTTCAATTTCAGCAAATAGTACAAGCTGTGGCCTGCATAATCAAATCAAATTTCAGCAATGAAACTGTTTCTTGCTCTGCAAATCTTCCAAACATTTAAATGTGGACTAGACCCAGATATGAGGGTATCTGATACAACCATCAACAATTGCATCTGCATTTTGGTCACCAACTCAAGAAAAAAATGGTGACAATGCCCCTCTTTTCCAAAAGTTTGATCACAAAAATTGTTTAGCTACTCGCCAGTAAAAAAACGGTTTTAAACTATAGTTTTAAATGAAAAAACCCTTCTACCTTTCTCAATTGCAAGCTATGTAGAAGTGTTGACAGCTTACGAACAAGGGAAAATTGCGGAATTTGTATGCACTTCAGTCAACACATTATAAGGGGAGAACTATACATGCCGAGAAATTTTGCATAAAAAAACAATAAAATGAGATCGCTAGAAAAAATGTTACGCTCCATAGCAAAATAAATAAAATCGCCTATGCATGTTAATGCTTTGACTGGAAATTCTGAGCGATGTCCAACACAAATAGCATATTTTTTTGTAGTTTCAGCAACCTCTCGTCTGTGCGTGGGTGAACGGGAATACTGTATATGTCCGTATGTATATTGTTGATCAGGCATATGATACCATACATCGGTGCCATGGGGCTTGAGGGAGGGGGGGGGAGACAAAGTTACAGTGTAAAAATTCATGATAATTACCAGTAAATTGATTTGGGGCAGTGTTAAGGTATTTCATGCTATCAAAATATTTTCTGTACATTTCTTACTCAAAGAAACATTTATTTTGGTTGATAAGTTTTATATCTCTGGCTATTAAAATCATCATTCTTTAATTTTCTGGTCACCAAGATTCAAATTTTCATCGCCATGTGACCATGGGGACAGGAATTGTCCAGGGTTAATCTGATAATGATGTTAGAGAAGTTAAGTATCTTCATGTGGGTCACGAAAATTTGCTGAATATTTGTGAGTCTTTGGAACATTCCGTCCACACTATTCAGTCTAGACGCTCTAGTATCCTTTCACAAGAAGTTAGAACAAAGAGTTAAATTATGGTTCCATGCCCCAAAAATATTATATCAGTGCTGGTTCTGAGAAAGGCAAGTACAATCCAGTTTTGACATAACAGGAAAAATACTTTATTGACATTGAGATGCAAATTTCAGAAGGACTGCTAATTATCACATCTAATGCTCTAAAGTCTACAGTACATGAAGTTATGATCGTACACTTCACAAGTTCTTAAATCTAAGTGGAAGGTAAGCTCAATTTTGTGACATACATATACAGAATGCAATGCCCTTAATTAACTTTTATTATTACTGTATATGAAAGGGACAGAAAAGGAACTATCAGATATTTAATGCACTGATTTATATCCTCATGACTAATTTGCATTGAGAAGGAAGGAAGACTCATAAACCCTTCACACTTTGATGAGTCTCTTGTCAAAAAACATTTTTTTTTTTTACATCAATTCCCTCAGGTGTTAAGTGTAAATAATTCAGAAATGCAGGAATCTGGTCTCAAGAAAATTGCTTGACCTTCACAGACCAGTAAATCTGATCATACTAGTAATGCCTCGCCTGTGCCTGTGCCAGCATTCCTGGCAATTGATTGGCTTGTAGGTGTATGGTCAGTAATTGTGTAAACAATTTGACCAATCAGTAACATTGGAATGTATTGCATTTCTGTCCTCAATAGTATCTGCCTTAAGACGATATCTGACCTTTACGAAAATGATGACTTAATAATTCCTGATTAACAACACAGACAGATATATAAGCACAGTACACATAATTTCCAAGATATTTATGAAAAACGTAAAACTAGTTCATTTATAAATACTGATCAAACAGATTTACATTGCAGAGATAAAATGTTTTATTTCCTTTGTCCGTGTCAAGTGTTTCAGTAATTGTTATTATTATTATTATTATTAAATTATGTTTATATAGCACTTATTCTAAAAGAAAGCTTTAAGTGCTTTACAAGAGCATGAACAAATAAAAAGTTAATTACATATCAATACATAAAAGAAACAAAACAAAAATTATTCAACACCTAAAACCCCCGTAATAGCTCAAATATAGCTAAAATATCAACAACGTTCAGTTCAGATACATGAATAAGATAAAACAGTTCATAAAAAAAGCAGTAAAAACTACCAATCTTATATGACCTATACATGACACCCCAGGCATGACCTGAATAACAAGCTAGTATGCAGTCACGTTTGCATCCAATAAACAATCAAAGGTCTAAACTATCTATGGCTACTACACAATGTATTGTATTATTGAACCTTGAACAGTTACTGTGCAGTGCATACATCAAGCGACTGATGAACTGCTTCCCTATCACTTAATAAGTTTAGTGGTTACACAATATAAAATGATACAAGAAACAAATTAGTCAAAGATTTCAACTACATGTAAAGATCTTGTTCCGTTCAAGAAGTAGATTTTGAGTTTTGCAGATGTTTTGTTGCAGACACCTATGGAGTGACATCACACACTCACTTTTTTACAATTGTTATATGGACAGGTAGAGATTTTATATTCATCAGAATGAGCTTTAAACTAAACAGAATAATCTTTACATTATCAAGCAAGTCAGTGGCATAGCTAGCATTAACAAAGTGAGGGGGCCGAGAAGGTCCTAGGCCCCCTCACATAATGAACTCTTCAAATTTAGCTAGCTCACTTATGAGAGTAATTTTGTTTTTTAAAAGCAATCAAATATATAAAAAGCTAAGTTTATCCAAATTTTTGGAAATTTCCTGAAAAAAGTGGGAACCCCCCTCCCCCTTCCTGGCTACGCCACTAGAGCACGTGTAGTGTCCAAGTTATGGCTAACCAATGTTTGGAGAATTGAATTGTAGGTAACAGCTGTGATGTACAAATCCTTAATGTCCTAAATTTCAGTCATTGAAAATCACCAAACAATATTCTCCTACTAATATTGATTATGATGGAGATTCAAAATCTCTTCATCATATTCAACCGCTCCCATTCAAATACCGATGGTGGAGATTGAAAACAGTAAGGTAACATAAGGAAATCCATTGGTTTGCCTGTGTCGATATCCCAATATATGAATAAAATTTGAATAATTTATCATAACATGGAGTTAAAAAAGACTGGGTTTTAACTCCATGGCTTTAACTCCATGATTATAATAAGGCCTTAAAATTCAAAATGCTACAAAGTGATCATTTTTAACCGATTCTTTAACCCCAAAAATTGAGGAAAAGTCAGATATTTAGAGCAAAAATTAATAGGCATACTTTATCAGAAATTTTGATGAAAAGGCAGATATTCCGGAATCCGAAGCAGAAAGTCAGATATTTTAAGCAAATACTGCTGAAACTTTTGGGGAAAAAGTCAGATAAAGCAAAAAAATTAGGACTTTTAAAGAAAAGGTTGGGTATATTGAACAAAAATTGAGATTTTGAGGAGAAAGTCAGATATTATGAGCAAAATATTAACAAATTTTGACAAAAATGTTGGTTTTAACATTGAGCAAAAATTTCACAGATTTTGGGGATAAAGTCAGATATTTTCAGTAAAAACTTGGAAATTAACTTGGAAATTTAGGGCACTCTAGACCAAAATTAAAAGTTCACAAATTTTGTGATCCTTTCACCTAAAATGACTGGTATTATACAACTGAACTCTACTAAGAATGATTGCTTTCATCACGATTATCAAAAGTATTGGGAAATTTCTGGCAAGGGAGACAAATTGGCTATCCCTCTCCCCCCTCCCCCACACCAATGCTCTCACCGGATCTGATTGCAATCACTTGATCTTGATCCTATTCGAGGGTAGGATGATCTGGAGCAGGCTATCAATCCACCGATAAAAATCTCAAAAATGGGTCTGAAAGCAGGTCAGTGACTCACGATCTAGTATGTTATATATCCTGTTTGGGGCCTGTAAAATGTTTATGGCATTTTCGGTCATCATGACCTGCGATCAAACAAACTCTACTCAAGTGAGAACACATGAGAATGTTTTTGGGGATCATGATCCAGATATAAGTGAGAACACGTCCATTGTTATCACACACTTGGAAGTATAATGGCAGATTCAATAGTGGCGTAACCACATGTACATTCTGGGGATACTATCCCTGAGCAAATGAAGGGTGATATTGTACAAACACTTGGCATTGTAGGTTTAGATGGGTCAATTTATGAGAAAAAAACACCTAACCGCCAACTAATTCTAACAAAAGGTTTTTCAGTAGTTTTGAAACCTATTGGATGCTTAAAGTGACAGAAATAAGGTCTATCAATTTCTGACCCTCAGAAGTGGGTTAAAACTGGTCACATCCAAGATGGCAGTTGCCGACCCGGAAAAAATGGGTAAAAGGCTGTGTAACTTTCCTAATATTTGGGATGGAACAATGATATTTGGTTCTACTTAATGGTTTTAAGGATCAGGCTACTCATTGCTACAAAAATAAGACTAACCCCTGGAAGTGGGTTAAAACTGGTTAAATCTAAAATGGCTGCTACTACCACACTCTGAAAATAGGGCCAATAGCTGTAACTTCCTTAGTATTTGAGATAGAATAACATTTGTCTTTACTCTGTGGTTTTATGGGTCAAGAAACTTATTGCTACCAATCCAATTCTGACCTGACCCCCTCTTCCCCCGGAAGTGGGTTAAAACTGGGTCACATCAAGATGATTGTCGCCGACCCTGAAAATCGGGTAAACAACTGTAACATAATGTTTGGATAGAACAATAATTTTTGGTTTTACTGTATGGTTTTAAGGATCAAGCAACTCATTGATGGAGATGAAATTATGACCTGACCCCCAGAAGTGGGATAAAACAGGGTCAAATCCAAGATGGCTGCCACCTCCAGACACTGAAAATCGGGTAATCGGCTGTAACTTCCTCAATATTTGTGATAGACCAATGATTTTTGGTTCTGATTCATAGTTTTAAGGATCAAAGAACTCATTGCTGCAGAGAGAATTGTGACCTGACCCTCGGAAGTGGATAAAAAATGGGTCAAATCCAAGATGGCTGCCACTACAGCACCCTGAAAATTAGGGCAAACCGCTGTAAGTTCCTTAATATTTGGGATAGAGCAATAACTTTTGTCTTACTTCATGGATTTAAAGTCAAGCAACTCATTGCTACAAATAGAATTCTGACCTGACCTGGAAGTGGATTAAAACTGGATCACATCCAAGATGGTCGCAGACCCCAAAAATATGGTAAACGTAACTTGAACTTCCTTAACATCTGGTGAAGAACAATGCATTTTGTCTCTACTGATTGGTGCCAATATAATTGTGACCTAATGATTCAAACCTTAAAGAGGTGGCGGTCAATATGGCTGCCAGCATCTTAAAAAATGTGGGGTATCAGTATGGTACCAGTAACTCCCATTCTTTTGACATAGGCAGATAATTAGGCCACAGTATTTGCTTCTTGCATGTATGAATAGATTATGGAGCCAAAAATGCAATGATAACACATTTCTTTATTTATTAGTGATAAGCAGGATGGCCACTGACCAATATGTTGACCAGAAATGATTGCAACAACTTTTATTTACAATTTTCATAATGATACATTCCAAGATTATACTGAAAGATTTTATGAAAAATCTGATACATAGTAAGTGTACCAATTCGTCAAAGAACATTTTTAACCCATTTAGACATGTAACATTTGGGCAAAACAGATGTGTCGGATGTCATTTAGGTGTACCTAAATAGCAAAAAAAGCTGGATTTGTTAACCTCCTCCTGCCATGAGAACCCCTGAGTGAGCACTGCTGTGGACAACCTAGGGGTTGATAGATCAAAGTTTGTCCGCTGCGTGAGTGCTTCCAAATCGCCTACGTAAGGCAAGGAAAGAGGTGTTGGATCCAAGTCCAAAGCTTTTTAGCAGCATCATCATCATCCACTAACCTGAACATGCATGGCCCAGAACTCAACAGAAGACAACGCCCTGCTGCTCATGTGGCAGGTGTTCAGACCATTCAAAATCATATGCACAGCTGGGTCATCCCAATTTTAGCTGTGCAGCACCTGCAAAACTGGTCTGGATTCTGAGAAGATGACGAATCGATTATGGAAATAACAAACTATGAGCTCAGGGCAAGATGATCCCCAATTCAGCTGTGAACAGGTGAAGGTGGAGTTTCATCAGAGATTTGCAGCAGTCTGTGATATGTCCCCAGATCTGATTGAACCTGTTCAAAAGAAATCTGGGCTGCTGTCACCCTCATTAAACTGGGAATGCCCCAACAATCAGACAGCAGGTCTGGAAGGCAACCAAGGGGCCCTTCGGCCATGAGAGCTGAGCCACAACACCATGGACAATGAAAACAATAAAAAGCATAGTTAACAAATCTAGCTCAGTGTTCAATATTATTTGGACACACTTATAAAGGGCATCCATCACATCTGTTTTGCCTATTAAACACTAACATGCATAAATGGGTTAATGATGTTATTCACAAATGTGTGTGGTTACACTTAATGCATCAGATTGTTCATTAAATATTTTAATCTACTCTTGGCTTTCATGGTTTGAAACCATGTAAATAAAGTTTACTCTTAAAGAAACTGCTCAGAGTTGTTGCAATGATCTCTCATCATCATATTCATGACAAACAATGGCAATCATACGACGCAAACACTGTTGCCTTATGTCAAATCCAAAGGGAGTTACTGGTACTGAACCAGTGACTTCATGTTTGATTACTGGCAGCCATATATTGGTTATCATCTTTGATTGAAGGTTTGAATGGTCAGGTCAGAATTCTATTCTTTTAGAAGCAATGAATTGTTTTACCAATAAAACCATGGAGTAGAAAGAAAGATGATTGTTCTATCCCTAAATATTAAGGAAGTTACAGCCATTTACCCTATTTTCAGGGTCCAAGCCATGGCAGCCATCTTAGATTTGACCCAGTTGTAACCCAAAAGTGCTGGTAAAGTAAGGGTTAATCAACCCGCGACAAGTATGCCAACTTTCAAAAATATATGTAGCATGGTCACGGTCCTGGTGGGCCACCCACCGGTCACTGAAATGGAACAAGCCCAACTTTGCTGCTCGGAAGACAGAGGACCCTTCAATAACCAGCCTGTACTTAACCCTTACTCTACCACAAGACATAAGTTATCGCCATTTTGGGTGTACCATCTTTGACTACACCTCCCAGAAGCACCTTCAAAAAAGTGCTGGTAGAGTAAGGGTTAAAACCATAAAGTAGAACAAAAAGTATTATTCTATCCCAAATATGAAAGAAATTAGAGCCATTTACTCTATTTTCAGGGTCTGGGCCAGCGTCCATGGCAGCCATCTTGGATTTGACACAGTTTTAACCCACTTTTGGGGATCAGCTTATAATTCTTTCTGCAGCTATGAGTTGCTTGACTTTTAAAAGCATGGAGTAGAGCTGAAACCTATTGTTATATCACAAATATTGAGCAAGTTAAAGCTGTTTGTCCTAATCTTAGGGTCCGCAGCCAGCATCCGTGGCAGCCATGTTGGATTTTACCCAGTTTAAACCTACTTCCGAGGTCCAGGTCATAATTGTTTCAGCAGAAATAAGTTGTTTGACTCTTAAAACCATGAATCAGAACCAAAACTCATTCTTCAATCACAAATATTAAGAAAGTTACAGTCGTTGATCCTATTTTCAGGTTTAGGTGGCGGCGGTGGAATCAACCCAGTTTTAACCCACTACTGGGCTCAGGTCACAATTCTTTTTGCAGCAATGAGTTGCTTGACCCTTAATACCATGGAGTAGAACCAAAAAGTTATTGTTCTATCTTAAATATTAAGGAGGTTACAGCTGTTTACCGGACTTTCAGGGTCCCAGGCCACGTCAGTCATCTTGGATTTGATCCAGTTTTAACCCACTTCCAGAGGTCAAGTCACAATTCGTTTTGCAGCAATGAGTTGCATGACCCGTAATACCATAGAGTAAAACCAAAGCTCATTGTTCAATCACAAATATTTAGGAAGCTACAGCCGTTTACCCTATTTTCAGGATCCCGAGCCAGCGTCCATGGCAGCCATGCTGGATTTGAATTTTAAGCAACTTTCAGGGTCAGTTTATAAATCTTTCTACAGAAATAAGTTGCTTGACCCTTAAAACCATGGAGTAGAATTGAAAATCCTTGTTCTATCACAAATTTTAAGGAAGTTACAGCTGTTTACCCAATTTTCAGGGGCTGTGGCGGCCATCTTGGATGTGACCTAGTTTTAAGGCCCCAAAACGTTAACAGACCTTTTGTTGGAAATTGTTTGGGGGTCTGATAGTATATTTCATGACAGAAAGGTTTTGCTTTGCTGTACGAGCCTTGATATTTTGATCTCTGAATTACTGGTATGACCAGGGAGATACCATCTCCCTGGTATGACCGACATTCCCTTCAAACCACCTCCCTGGTATGACCTACATTCCTATCTCAACTTAACACAGTGGGGCCTTTTCGTTTGACTTTAATTTACTACATCCATTTTCATTTGTATGATCAGGGTGAATTCATTTTGCAAGTAACTTGAAGTTGAAGTAAGATTCAATGAATCTGTGTCTGACATGTGATTGTGGAGATACTATTGATCGAAGAAACTCAAAAGTTTGTCTGCTTGTAAATAACATCACAACCAAAACCCTAAAAGAATGTATTAAATTGTAAGCATCTATGCATCTGTCTATAGTTTTTACCACATATGACATTGTTTCAACTTCACGTTCATAACAGGTTCTCAAATTGCCATCCATATCCTATGCCATACCATGCCAGGAAGGTCTAATTGTTTTTGATACTGTAATATACTGCAATGTCCGATCAATCACAACAGGTCAAGTCTAGCCCACAGTACTGTAATAAACAGGAAATGCAGATATGTCCCTGCAGCTTTGATAGATTTGCCTAGCACATTTTCTTTGCTTGATTTTGTCTTTTCATCATATTTATGTCTATTTTTTTTCTAATATGGTCAATTCTGTAAAACAAGAACAGAGATAACCAACAGATTAAAAATCATTTAAAATTCTAGTTTGATGTGTATAAACATAAACAAACATAACTTTTGGAAAATAACTTTTGGATATTAAATTTGAGGTTGTTCATCGTGACCTTATACAGTTATGCTACTTTTTAGTTATCTCATCAAATGATAAAAATATAACATTCAATGCCCAAAAATTAATGTATAAATGTGTTTTAAACAATTTAGTTTATATTAAACATTGATGGTTTGGTTTGATGAGGTTTAACGGCACCGCTACAGTCAAGTATCAAATGTGATAAGAAGTTGTTAAATAATTGAGGTGCAAGGTTAGGAAACAGATGATTGGAAAAGGAAAGAAGAATGAAGAGAAGTGAAAATTTTAAAGAAAATAAGTTGTAGAAGAAAAGGTGGTACGAAGGAAAGAGGGAGAGGGATGTGAGATAGGAAAGGATGGGGGTGTGGGGAGATTAAAGCAAGTGGAAAAAGTTGCTGTTGTGGAGGAAGGTCATAATGTTTGAGGGGAAATTGTCCTTGCAGAAGTCGGAAATAGTGGTGGCAGGGAATAGGAAAGATCTGGAATTGGCGTAAATCAAACAAGTTAAGAGGATATGATTGATCGAGAGATCATTGCAAGTGGACAGATAGGTTTGGGAGAGCCAGAAATGAGGTAGGAGTGGTTAAGATAGGTGTGGCCTAGGTGAATGTGGGTGATGACCAAATCCTCTCTGCAATTGCGACTTAGAAGGAGAGGGTTGATGCCTACTTGGGATTGATAGTGTGAAGTTTATTATTAGTCTCAAGATTCCAGGAGTCTAGCCAAGTCCTCTTGAGGTAGTTGGAGGTATTTTGGGAGAAAGTCCGAATGAGGTATATCAATAGAAGAAATTTGGTTTAACAGAGCATTATTGGCCGCTCTGTCTGCCCTTTCGTTCCCGAGGATACCGACGTAGCTGGGGATCCAGAAGAAGATGATTTTCTTGCCAAAGGAGAAGAGAGTGTGCATTTGTTTAAAATTTGTAATATGAGTGGAATAGACCAGCGCATGTTGAGGATGCCTTAAGGACTGATTTGAAGTCAGAGAAGATGACAAAGCGAGAGCGGAAGAAACGTTCTGTGAAGTTTAAAGCTAGGAGGATAGCCTTTGCCTCAGCAGAATAGATATAGGCTCCATCTGGTAATCTCGAAGAAAGGGTAAGGCTGGGGAAGGCAGCGGCAGCTGCTGAGGTACCTTCACGTGTGGATCCATCGGTAAAAAGGAAGGGGTAGTTGTGGAAGTGTCTACTGAGTTGACAGTATTTGGAGCAAAAAAAGGCTGGATTGTGATGAGCTTTCGTAAAAGAAGAGAGGCCTACAGTAGTAAGACCCAGGTGGCTGTAGAGAAGATGTTGATGTTGGCTTTGGGAGGTGGGAGTGTACCTGCATCCCAAAGTGAGGGGGGATGTGTTTGTTGAGATTGAAGAGGTTGGTGAAGGAAAGAGAGTGGGTAGAATGGGAACAAGAGTTTTGAGGGTTGGTGAGAATGCGAAGGGTGAAGGAGAGGCCAGTTTTGGTGCTACTGATGTCTAGGGAGAGTTCATTGGTAATTGGGGTGATGACGTTGTCAAGGTCGGTGGGTTACAGAAAAAGAAAGTTGGACTGAGGTGTTCCCATTGGAGTTGGTGGTAGGTGGGTGGTGCTCTGAGTTGGGATGATTGGGTTTCTGTCGAGTCTTGGAGACGTTTCTAATAGTGTTGGTCTGGGTTTTTTCCCCCTAAGTGGTGATAGGGTGGAGAAAGGTTTAGGGAAAATTGATAAGGTTTGTGTTGGTTGATGGGGGTCTTTGGATGTTGTGAAGGTTGTCTTTGGTAATTTGTTGGTTTCTTTGTTGAGTTGAGGTGAACTGTTGTGGTTTTGGGGATGTGGCGTGATGCTGGCCCAATTTTTCCAAGAAAGGGTGAGGAAGGCTGCATATTGATGCGAGGGGCCTGAGGTGCTGGTAGATGTGGAAGTGGTTGAGGTGAAAATAAAAGTGGGAGGGGTGACAGCGGCCTTCCTCTGGTATGATATCTTGTCCAACCAGTCTATATCGGTCTGGACGTCTTTGGAAACAGTGCGAGGGCGGGAGAAGATGGCTTGTTGAAGCTAGTGGTGGTTGGAGTGTTTGTAGGGTTGATAGTAGGGGTGTTATGCATAAGAACTTCGGAGAAGGTGAAGGTGCGAGTGTTTGTGTTAAGCTGGTTTGAGGTTTTGGAGTCTAGTATTTTCCTGGCTTCAGGGTATGAGATGTTTTGTAAAGTCTTAATTTTGGAGACTTCTTTTTCCCGGATCCATTTGGGGCAAGTGTTGGAAGAAGCGGGGTGGTTGTCGGGATGGCTACCAGAGCAGTTCACACATTTTGGTTTATTGTCACACTTAGTTTGGTACTTTGGTTGTGGGTGGTAGAGCTGCAATTGGCGCAGTAGGCTTAGGAGCGGCTGTTGTTTTTGCTATGGCTAAATATTTGGGAGTTGTGACATCTGAGGGGGTTTAGTATGTAAGGGGATACAGGGACAATGAGGTAGCCGATGTGAATAGAGGTTGGAGGTGGGAGAGTTGAATGTGTTTATTTGCATTGTGTTGTTGTTCCGGGTTAGGGTCAATCTGCATATGTCTGTGACGCCTTGTGGCTCAAGTTCTGAGGTTATCTCCCCTAAAGATCGGGGCATTTTATAACTCCCCTGGAAAAGTTGAGGTAGTGGTGGGAGGAGGCAATGATATTGACACCTGTGTTGGGTGGTAGTGGCAAGGAGGAGTCTAGATTGGGTGGATGTGGAGCACTTAACTAGGAGATCACCAGATTTGATATGGTCGGAGGTTCCAATGAGACCCCGGACAATCTTAGTGATAGCAAATGGGGAGAGGATTTTGAGGCTGAAGTCACTGGGAGGGGAATAGACTATGATAAATTTTGGCCAAGGAGGAGTGGGTTGGGTGGTGGTGGGGAGATGTGAGGAGAGGGGAGGAGAGGAATAAAGCTGAGGAGGTGAAGAAGGCCCCTTGAAGTATTTCTGGGCATGTCTGGTAGGTTGAGGTAGGGTGTCTAATTCTGATGATAAAAAGTTTTAAAAAATTAAGGAAAAAAATAAAAGGGTGAAAAGGAGGCAACAGTTGCCCCAATAACTGGGAAGGATAGCAGGGAAAAGAGAAAGGATGTAAAGACAAGTCGGAGAAAGAAAAAGAGGGCCTACTAGAGACCAAGAGTGGAAAACTATCCAAGCAAAATGGGGGTAAAATATTCCCCACCTACATTGGCAAAAGGAGGTGAAAATTTGTGAGAAAAGAAAAGAGAGAAGAGGGGGAAAGTGTGGAGACTTTAGAACACCTTTTTTGGTCTTGTGACTATAGAAACAAATCAGACAATACAAGAGTTAAAGAAATAGTTCAGTGCTTAATTATGAAAAATGACAATGAGAAATTAAAAAATACCGAAGTATCGGTACTTGCAAGAATAAGTTATAAAAGATACCTTTAAATCACTTAAAAATCAGCAAAAATATCATTTTTTAGAAATATATACAGTATGTATTTAAACATGGTACATCACCTCAAATTTCATAAAAATAATATTTATGGAAAGACATGGTTGCAAAACTGACTAAGTTTGTCAATATTCCCGCTATTCCTCCAACTTTTAATAACAGCTGGCCTAGTTATAGTGCACTACTAGTTTCGCAAATATGCATTATACATGTAGAACAGTAACGTTAGTACAGAGCGGGAAAGTACCGTTTTTAACTTTTGTGCAAACTTTCTAGGCCCAACTGTCATGAAATATGCCTGTATTTTTAGTAGTATTGTAACAAGAAAATTTCATAAGAATATAATTAAATTCTTTTGAAAAGACATGTATGCATTCACTTTTATCTGAGAATCGCTTCGGTCATAAAATATATGTTGCAAATTCACAACAATGTTGAACATTGCGAGTGTAAAGTTTTCTTTTAGACACGAAAGGGCTGGTTGAAAGAAAGAAAATAATCCCTTTCCCCCATCATGTCACATTTAACGTTGCTCGGTATGCCGGTACTAAGAAAAGTACTGGTTCCTCAACGGTGCCGGTATGGTATGATACCACCAAATGAAAAATATTGAAGTACCGCTGAGTACCGTCAGTATCAGAACTTGCAAGAATAAGTTATAAAAGTTAACTTTAAATTACTTAAAAATCAAATATAAGAAATAAATATGTATATATACAGTACATCACCTAAAAATGTCATAAGAATAATATTTATGGGAAGACATGGTTGCAAAACTTGCAAAGTTTGTCATTATTCCCACTATTCCTCAAACTTTCAATAACAGCTGGCCTACAGTAGTTATGGTGTGCTACTAGTTCCTAGAATATACAATACAGTAATGTTACTACAGAGCAGGAAAGTATTGATTTTTACTTTTGTGCAAACTTTCTACAATCTTGGACAAAACTGTTGGGACACTTAGCGGAAAGTTTTCATGTTATTTCAATTATCATATATAGCTATTTTTCAGGTAACCCCCCCCCCCTCCTCCTCTCCCGCACTCCTTCTTTCAATGTGTTGTCAAAATATTTGACTAGGAAATGCAGAGACATAGAAATCAATTATCAACACTTTCCACTCATTTAACCAACATTGAACGGGGGAACCGGGTGTCCCAACAAGTTTTGTCCAAGATTGTCTGAAATAATGTGCGGCAAACACAAGCGCTTTTTGATGAAGATTTGAGGGGGTTTTGATGTATGTGGATAGTGTTTTACTTTGATATGAAAGATCGTGTCGGTCGATAATGGGGAGACAATGTGAAACTTTGGCAACTGGAAGTTAGTTAATAAAAGCTTCATTATTTCACAAAACCAGCGCCACCCAACAATTAACCATGAAAATAACGTAAAGATCACTATACTTAAAGAGATTTTCTATCATCTGTGGTAAATCGTTTGACAACAATTTTTACTTTAAAAGAAAATCTTTTCAATTTGTGTATGGACTTTATACGATTATTTTCACTTTGTCAATTTCTAGTCACTACAACTTCAACATGTACAGGAAACATCAAAATTCTCTTTACTTTCTTCAAATAAAAGACAAAACTATTGACCACAAATTTGGTAAATCAGTCAGCTAAGACGAGAGTGTGGCGCGACGTCTAATTTAAACATGGAATCTAACAGTTTTTATTATTTACAAAATCGTGTCGTATTTCTTTTATTTCATCAAATTTTACTGAACTTCTACTTTTTCATCAATGTCCTGGCTACCCCCTATTCTTGTACGGTATTTTCCATAAAAATTTCAGAAAGCAAAATAAGCATGTCGAAACTACTTTTTGTTTACATTCTGGAATCTAATAAAAATTGAAATACTCTCCACCTACTGTAACTGCCATCATTTCTGTCTCCATCTCATTCACTTCTCTCCTTCGCAAGCCCCCACCCCACATCCCCAACCCCCTCACTGCCATTATTTTACTTGTAATCCAAAATGTGCAGAACAATGCAGTGGTAAAGAATAAAACACTCAGACATTCTGAAAAAATGGGTGGCAAATACAAGTGTTTTTTTTTTTGCCGAAATAAAGAAAAAAGCACATATTTCCTATCTACTAAGAAGTTATTGCCTTTTACTGTAGTTTGAATTCTCAAAACAATTGAATGGCTGTTTTTCAACAAATACCATGACTTTCCTACATAAAACTATTATTCCATTGACATTTACAATATTTTTTACTCAATGACATTTCTCACACAATCTTGAACAAAACTGTTGAGATACTTACCGGAAAGTGTTGGGACACTTACCAGAAAGTTGCATGTTATTTTGAATTATCATGTTTAGCTATTTTTTAGGTAACACCCCCTCCCCATTTTTTTTTTTTTTTTTAATAAGAATATAATTCTTTTGAAAAGAAAATGTATGCATTCACTTTCATCTGATAATCTCTTCAGTCAATAAATAAATGTTGCAATTTCACAAAAGTGTTGAAAATTTTTAGTGTAAAGTTTTCCTTTTAACACGAATGGGCAGGTTAAAAGAAAGACAACTAAACCCCCTTCCCCTATCATGTCACATTTACCTTAAAAATAATCATCTGTAAGTGACATAATGAAAATTCTCCTCACAATCAGCAACTATTTCTTCCAAACAAAACTTAAACAAAGAACTGTAATGTCAAGATTGTCCCAAGCGGAAAAAAGCTAAATCAGTCCAAGAAAAAAAAGCCAAATTAAGCTACAGTATCAAAGCCAAACTGTAATCAACTTGAATTCCAATATACCAACTATTATACCAACTAAAATTCCAACTGCCTGGCCCAAAGACAAGTATTTGCAACATTACAACAAAACAAAATGTACTCCAGATGCCATTTTGAAGCACTTTCAAAGTTATTTCAGGTCTTTGATGGCTTTGAAATTAAAATCTGGGACTTGCTTTGCCATTTGGATGAGGAATTTCAGTTATCCATACAATCTATTCATGGTTTTAACCTCATTTAAGGTGTGTTTTCAGATGTTTCAAGGACTTCACCATAACTCATTGCTACTTTAGTGTATAAGCTGCAATGTGTAGAGTCACATGATTTGTGTTCAAAACAGTCCAGTCAGTGGTGAACAGAATCACAGAGTTTTCTGCCCATTGAGGATTTTAATATTGATGATTATTGTACTTAATATTAGAAACCCTTAAAGGCATGACCAGACTAAGAATTTGAAAATGATGTTGAGAAATCAATCAGTATTTTATATTTTCATTTTGCCCTGTAAATTTTTGAAAGTTTGGCAAGAGTAGGCCTGCACTGTGTTGTTCTTGCTCGTTTGGAAAATACTGACGGTTAACAATAGAAAACTTTTGACCAATAACGCACATGCGCAAGTCACTGCAAGACTTGCATATTATTACGATGGGGTAAATTCTGTTGATATACGGATGTAATTAGTGTTGAAAATTATATTTACCCACTGTAACAAATTGATGTGTTTGAATTGAAAAAAAGTGCATAAATTTAGAGTTAAATTAACTTTAAATGCAAATTGCAAACTTGCAAATTGCAAACTTCTAGGGGTGTGATTGGGCGATTTGTTTTCTTATTAAGTTAGAGATCATGTGTATATTTAGGTTTTAATGTTTAAAACGGAAGCCCCTTGTAAAGTGGGAATTTCTTTTAGTGTGCAATACTCACATTTACCTTAAAAATAAAATAATAATCTGCAAGTCACATAATGAAAATTATCCTCACAATCAGCAACTATTTTTTTCCAAACAAATATATTTACCCCTCTAACAAAGGGATGTGTCTGAATTGAAAACAAAAGTGTGTAGAATTAGAGTTGAATAAACTTTCAATGCAAGTTGCAAACTTATGTTAACAAACAGAATGTCGGAGATTCTGGAGGTGTAATCGGGCAGTTAGTTTGATCTAAGTAACTTAAAGATCAGGTGTATATTATGTTTTAATGTTTAAAACGGAAACACTTTGTAATGTGGGAATTTCTTTTAGTGTACAATTCCATGATACTGTAAGTTATATTTCATATTTGCCACTTTTGGGTAGTCACCTGTAAAAATACCGGTACTTCGGTATTACCAGTACCACTTGCGTTGGTACTAACAGTACTTATCTTCACCAGTACCGTGCAACACAAGATGTCCAAAAACCTGTCTGTCTTGGTAAACTGTTACACTCGTCATGCAACTTTGAGAGATACTTGAACACCCTCCAGAACACTGAACATCTTGGTTTGATTTCTTGTTTTGTGTTACCACTACTAGGATCTACTTAACAAGTTGTATTACTTTTGGTCAGCACACTTTGTAACAGAAAATAAATTACCTCAATGGTAAAAATATCTTTCAGAAAGGTAAATTTGTACCACCTAAACTTTACCAAATTCTAAATACAATGCTCCACACAGCAGATGCCATTAACTGATTGTGTACACACAAAAAAGTTCTTTCCCCTTCAGTAAATATATCATGTCATTTAAAAATTACTATCTCTGGAGACTAAAATTTCAAACAGTGAAAAGTGATGTGCACTTAGTTATGAGGCAACACCATATATGGTGTTGTTGAATTCCACAGACTACACACCATCAAATGCAACACAAAGACAAAGACAACCTGCAGAGAGCTATTTAATTCATGGGGATACAAATTCAGGTTTAGTTAAAGGAATTATTCAGTGGTCAATCATGTTGATCTTATATGAAAGAGGACTTCAAAAGAAACAAAATGGTAAACAAAGTGTTCAAAAATCTTATTCCGTTAAGAAGATATTTAAGTTTAAAGTTTGGTATTATTTCTGTAGAAACGACTAAAATCAGATTAGTTGTGATGTCACAGCCTTACATTCCTCAAAGTCTTTTATGTATTTTAAAGAAAGTTTATTAAATGTTTTTACTATTCAATTATTTTTCCTCAAACATTCTTCTGATGGTATATTATAAATACCCTTCCTAGATTCAGTTTTACTACTTTTTTGACATATCCCATGGTTTTTAAGTCACAAAATCGCAGGACAAAATATGATAGAATACATAAAGACTTTGAGGAATCTGAGGCTATGACATCACAACTAGTCTGATTTTAGTCGTTTCTACACAAATGATACCAAACTTTAAACTTAAATATCTTCTTAACGAAATCAGATTTTTAAATGCTTTCTTCACCATTTTGTTTCATTTGAAGTCCTCTTTCATATATGATGGACATGCTTGACCACTAAACTAATCTTTTAAAAATTGCATATTGTGCATTAGAATATTATCCAAGTACAAAAGTTTCATGAATTCTGATTTGTGTAAAATTATTACTGTTTAAATTCATTTTAATCATGAAACGTATCTTGATGTTGGTACTGCAATTCATTGCGCTGTTAAAAGATCCTACACTGAGCATTTTTGTAGTCATGCTGTTACCCTTAATTAAGTCACAAGATAAAAGGAACTGGTATGTTGCCACTGCAGCAGTTTACAAACGTTAAGTAATAATACGTCATTCTTATATATTTCATGCACTGTGATTAGCAATCTCATACACAAACTATGCATGAAATCTGCATTTCCATTTTAAATTTGCATTCCATTTTAAATATGCATTTCAATCTTAATGTTCGGTACTTTGTAACTTATGAATTTTAAGTTTTTTGTTTATTCTCTTCCATTTTTATTGTATTGTACAGCGCTTTGAGATTCTTCTGAGTTAAAGGCGCTTTATAAGCACCAGCTATTATTATTAACTATTCACACAATATTTCTTTGAGAGCTACTCCACAATCTTCAACTTCAGTGTGTGCAGCCTGTCAATGCATCCAAATGATCTACAGTAAATTGATTTACTGTTATTATTACTATACTTGAGCTGTTTTACAAAATATTTTTGGACAATAAAATAATAAATACATAACAATGATACATAACCTACTGTATATGTACAGTATCAAGGAAATATAGTTCAATAGTTTTTGAAGACAGTAAACATGCAATGTTGTCAAAAACTTAATTATAAACAAAATGTTTACTTTTTGATACTTGTATCTAGTCCTGTTTCTTATATGAAATAAACAGTTGTTACATTGAATGACCAGTTACACTGAACGACCAGTTGTTAGATTGAACGACCAGTTGTTACACTGAACGACCAGCATAAATGTACCTTCAAATATCAAATTTTGTTATTCAAATCCTTTTAAATTGAGATACTTAGTAAAGGATGACATGATATATGATTTGAAATAAAATCAAAAGCAATAATTCTTTAGATTACCAGAATAGATATATTCCACACTATAGCTAAATTCCACACTTACCAATGAGGGGGGCTTTACTGCTGAGGAGTTCTTCATAACTATTTGCTATTATGTTCATTGGAGATTGGGTAAGAAATCTGCCCGTCTTCACCATTCTCTCACATGCTTGCATCAGCTGACTTGGAAACCGAGATGGATCAATTCCATAATCTCTCCAACCCCCAACACCATCAGCCACACCTAAGGAATAAAGAGTGAGAGAACAAAATCAGTAATCTCAAATAAACTGTACAACATAGACCCTAAGGTTACACTACTGAAAGTGAGACATTATCTGATAGCACTCAACAGGAGCATTGTCAACCTTTTTGATTGGGGTGGGGGTCATCAAGGAAACAATTTTTTTTTCTATCATTTGCTAATCTTTATTATTATTATCATTATTATTATTATTATTATTATTATTATTATTATTATTATCATTATTATTATCATTATTATTATTATTATTATTATTATCATTATTATTATCATTAGTATCAGTATTAGTATTAGTATTAGTATTATCATTATCATTATTATCATTATCATTATTATTATTATTATTACTTTGGGGGAGGGGGGTTGCAACCCCTTTGACCTGCCCCCTAGCAACACCATGCTCAGATCGTATAAGTTTGAAGCATAGTGTTGACAAAACCATTGAAGATACACTATACTAAAAATTCTTTCTTTCTACATTTTAAAACGTGCAAAACGGTGCAATAATAAGGAAAAGAGCAAATCATGAAAATGTAAAATCAATTTGCAAAAAAAAAAAAATTCTCGCAATAACTTTACAAAAACAGCCTGAAGTTGAAAATGTTTGTATAGGTACTGAAAAAATGCTAAGTCAATACATCAGTAAAATTGCAGGGGTGATGTACAATTCACGTGAGATTTAACTACCAAAACACAATGGCACATAACTCTTATGGGAAATAACCAGTGGTGTAGCTAGGACCATACGGGCCAGGGGGCAAGATATAATGGTATATTTTTTATGACCTCCTTATGGGGCCTGGGCCACTGTCCCATTCCCACCCCCTCCCTCCCCCCACACACTTTCCTTCCTAGTTACGCCACTGGGAATAACTCCATGGACTAGCAAAATCCAGACCACAGTAGTAGGCATATATTTATCTTGACCATGTTGACCTGCTGGTAAACATACCTAAATGGAACAAAGAATCAGACAAACTCTACACAAGGGGAATTAAGACTTTAAAATGTGGACATTGAGAAAACAAAAGTATAATTGCATCAACTTTGTATTCTTTCTTGTACACCAACAAAAATCCAAACAAAATATTATACAGTCAGTAACTGACAGTTTTGACTATCTTTTTCTAAGAGTTGAAATAATTTCTGGTGCAAAATTGAATCCTTCTGATGCCTGTATGGAAAGAGGCCTTTTACCACTATATTTTAATTGAAGAAATGTGGAGACAACCACATTAAAGACACATACAGTAATTAACCAAGCAAGATATTATTAATTAAAGTTTTGCCTGATAACCTGACACAGTTATGGTCTTTTTTATTTCTGCAAATTTTTCATCATATGTTTATAATTTTTGCTCAACACACTCCTGAAATTCAAATCAAGTTACTTTGAAGTTCAATGATTTTATATGCATGATTACCCTTGAAGATCAGGCTATTAAAGCAGAACCAAAAGGTTTGTGGTTCTGAAGCTTTTTTTCATATGCTGATTGATTTGCAAGTTTTGTCGATCAAGCATTATCAAATGTCACAAAATATAATACCATTTACTTAAGGTCTTTAAAATTTGCATCTAAAGTACAGTACATGCAATGTGGTAAAAATCAATAAGGTTTAGGACTTTGTTTATAGGTCTAAAAACATTTCTGTAATATAATTAACATTCTGTAACAATATTTAATATTCTGTAAATATTTGATATTCTGTAACAATATTTGAAATAAGATTTCTCAAAGTTTGAAAGTAGAATTATGATAAGAATTATGAATGATATTTCAACTGAAGAATGACTTGCAAGTGATATTTCAAATTTCTAAATGACCTTCTGAATTCAGATGGTTGTTTTGTCTCTCTGTAATAAGTTTAACGTTCTGTGGTTTGGATGCTTTTTTCATATGCTGATTGATTTGTAAGTTTTGTATCAACTGTCATGTCATTGCATATCATGAAAAATTTGTTCCATGATATTCATTCATAAGCCACACCCACCATGCAGATCAATAAAAAGGTTGACAACATTAGCATTTACACAGTAACTAGTAACATTAGCAAGTACGATGCAAAAATAGTTGCTCATTTATACTATTTCAAGACATTTTAATAAGCCCTGCCTACTAATTACTATTCATGACATCACTACCACAACATTAAAACATATGTACAGTTCATAACCCATCTGTGTACCACATATGGCATAAATCTGATATACATGTACCGTTCATGAGGTATGGTGTGTTTATATCATTTAGCACTTTAGTCATACCCACCATGTATATTAATGACATCTGTTAATTACATAAGCATGTACACAATAACCAACGATATCATCATGCCCAGTATAATGCAAAATGGACATACACTTGCTCACTTATCACTTGTTCAAAATGTTCACTTTAAGCCCTACCTCTTATTAATATGCTTGGTATCACCACCAAAAACAATAGGGTCCATCTATAAACCATTGGCCATTGGCTATCTGTGTACCACACAAAACGTAAAGCCAGTTCAGAGTTCTTGAGATATCATGTTTACAAGCTTTTTAATTACAAAATCATATTAAGCCCCGCCCACTATGCACATGGATAAAAGTCAACAATTTGTATCTAATGAACACACATATCAAACAAAACAGACAAATGAGCTTTTCCAGATTTTTAATTTAAGCCCCACCTACTCATTAATATACATGGCATCACAACCAAAACCAATAGGGCACATCTATGGAAGGACCATGGGCTATTTGCGTACTAAATATGACATAAATCCAGTTTACCGTTTTTGAGATATTATGTTTATAAGCTCTTTTAAGCAAAATCATATTAAGCCTTGCCCACTACGCATATTAATGAAATTCAACATTTTTACACAATGAACATGTACATAACAGCTAACATCATAATTGTACCAAATATGAAACATTACACACCTGCTATCTTTTTTAAATATGAGTATTATTTTAAAATTTAGCCCCGCCAACTCATCAATATGCATTTAATCACCACCAAAAACATTATGGCATATCTAAGGACCATGGGCTATCTGTGTACCAAATATGACAAGAATCCAGTTTACCATTCTTGAGACACCGTATTTACAAGCTCTTTACAGCAAAATCAGATTAAGTCCCGCCCACTATGCATATTAATGAAATTCAACGTTTTTTTACATCATGAACATGTACACACTAGCTAACATCATAATTGTCCCAAATATGAAACAAAACAGACAAGCGGTGGTAAAATATAAACATTTCAAGATTTTTACATTTAAGCCTCGCCTACTCATTAATATGTATGACATAACCATCCAAAACAATAGAGCACATCTACTGACAATGGGCTATCTCCGTACCAAATATGACATAAACACAGTTTACCGTTCTTGAGAAATAGTGTTTACAAGCTCTTTACAGAAAAATCATATTAAGCCCCGCCCACTATGCATATTAATGAAATTCAACGTTTTTCACATCATGAACATGTACACACCAGCTACCACCATAATTATACCAAATATGAAACAAAACAAACATGTAGTTCTTAAAATATGAAAATTTCAAGATTATTACATTAAGCCCTGCCTACTCATTAATATGCATAACATCACCATCAAAAACAATAGGGCACATCTACAGACCATGGCTTATCTGTGTACAGATATGACATTGATCCAGTGTACCGTTATTGAGATATCGGGTTTACAAGCTGGCCTTCACAAACACACACATACAATTCATCATGAAGGCATAGGTTCCTGATGCTATCATCAGAACCAAAAATGTTATATTGTTGTTGATTCTCTTTCCTTTTCAAAGGAGACATAAAACTATCATTCCCCACGGTTACTATGATTATAAATGTAAAGAGTCTTTGAAATGTTATACAGTACCGATTAAAGCAATCCAACATATTTTCTTGATTAAAACAATTACTCTACAAATTTGGGGCCACCATTTTGTTCACACAGACAGCACACAATTACTGTATGCACGACATTACACAGACAACAGACGTGTTGGATAAAATGTATTAACAGTCCATTTGAAATTTTCTAGCTGACAGGATAATAAATTTTCCTTCGTAAGAGTCTAAGAATTTTCTTTTGTAAAAGTCTATGAATTTTCCTTTGTAAGAGTCTATGATTTTCCTTTGTAAGAGTTTACGAATTTTCCTTTGTAGGAGTCTATGAATTTTCCTTTGTAGAGTCTATAAATTTTCCTTTGTAAGAGTCTATGAATTTTCCTTTGTAAGAGTATGAATTTTCCTTTGTAAGAGTCTATGAATTTTCCTTTGTAAGAGTTTAGGAATTTTCCTTTGTAAGTCTATGAATTTCCTTTGTAAGAGTCTTATGAATTTTCCTTTGTAAGAGTCTATAGATTTTCCTTTGTAAGAGTCTATGAATTTTCCTTTGTGGGAGTCTATGAATTTTCCTTTGTAGGAGTCTATAAATTTTCCTTTGTAAGAGTCTATGAATTTTCCTTTGTAAGAGTATGAATTTTCCTTTGTAAGAGTCTATGAATTTTCCTTTGTAAGAGTTTAGAATTTTCCTTTGTAAGAGTCTATGAATTTCCTTTGTAAGAGTCTTATGAATTTTCCTTTGTAGGAGTCTACAAATTTTCCTTTGTAAGAGTCTATGAATTTTCCTTTGTAGGAGTCTATGAATTTTCCTTTGTAGGAGTCTATGAATTTTCCTTTGTAGGAGTCTACGAATTTTCCTTTGTAGGAGTCTATGATTTTTTTTTTTATAGGAGTCTACAAATTTTCCTTTGTAGGAGTCTACAAATTTTCCTTTGTAGGAGTCTACAAATTTTCCTTTGTAAGAGTCTACAAATTTTCCTTTGTAGGAGTCTACAAATTTTGTAGGAGTCTATGAATTTTCCTTTGTAGGAGTCTATGAATTTGTATTTGTAGGAGTCTATGAATTTGTATTTGTAGGGTCTACAAATTTTTATTTGTACATGCTAGTGCTGAAACAATTCATTCAAACCAAAAGTCAAAACATTTTGACAAGATCTTAGGCTTTATGTTTTCTTTCAAAAACCATCTTTGTAACATTAAAATTTCTTGTAAACATTAAACTTGATAATTGATAATAGGGTTCATTAGGACGTACACCTCTGATTTAAGTCGTCTTTTAAGTTAATTTTCTTCTGTTTCAATGAAACAAGTACATGTTAAAAAGACTTAATAGTAGTCCTTAAATGTTTTCTTTGCTTCTTTGTATGCTGCAATTTTACATCAGCTAATTAAGTGAAAGAAAACAGTCTATGGCCAGTGATAGAGAGGGGACCATGAAACAAAAAGGATGGGTGAACCAGTGAGATGTCATCCTTTTTGGCCAATTGAAGTGATCCTTACCAATTTTCCTGTAATGAAACTTAATCCTTACTTGGTCACTTTCAAATCCCTCAATTTTCCAATGTAGAAGGTTTTGTCAAAATAGACTGCATGATAGTTACCAACTTTTAACTGTGATTCTTAAGTCTGGGTTTAAGGAATTGATTTCACAGGTAAATACCTGGGAATTATTAGCATTTACCTTTACACTTTCAGGTGGAACTTCTTTGATGTTAGAGCCTGATGATTTAGCTTTCTTCCCAGAGCAAGGGGATGTGCTATTGTCAGTGATGGAAGTAAGAGTATCATCAGAAAGAGGAAGTCTCTTTTCGCAAAAGAACCCGCATAAGTCTTATTGACACAGACTTTGGTGTCATTAAATGATAAGCAGTTTTCACAGAAACATGTAAGATTTTCACCAAAAGATAGTAGGGACCCACCTTCTTCATTGCATGAAGCTTTCAGGACCCTTTAAGTGTTTGACTTGAGTCTGAGGGTGGTCTCTTTTAACATCTGAATCAGAAACCAGAAAGAATTTGCAAGCAGAGAATAAATCATCTGATTCAAGGTTTTCCTTTACAACCAATCAGAAACATCTTGGCTTTTTGAATAACTACTTCCCTACCAAGGATAGCTTTATCCAATTGAGCACCCCTAGCTCTTCATCCCCCTCCTCTTTGCCATGCTCTGACCCATAGTAGTATCTCTCTGTTTTTAAGTTGTATTATGTAAGGTCAGCAAAAGTCCCTCTTCCTTTATACTGTGACTGACAACCATCACTTAAAATAATCTCATTGTCAATTGGAATACCCTTTTTTATAAGGTGGTCATTTGCTATGTCAAGAAAATGGTTGACTGCATTGAAATCAAGGGTGGTATCGTCACTTATGAAAACAAGGCTTTCACAAAAAAATTGATGTTCATTTTCTGAATTTCTGAAATACAGTAAGATGAATTGTTATCGGTTTCTTTGTCCAGTGAGCAGATTTGATTTCATCTTGATAAAACACAGAGCAGTTTTTTGCAAAGTCCATAACCATCAAAACCCATTTTGATGAAAGCTTTTGCTTGATTTGGTTATGCTGATAATATTGCCAGTGGGCACCAAACAGGTGTTGAACAAAAGTAATTTTCCCCACACAGGATGCTGATATCTTGATCAATAAACTCTTCAAGCAATATTCTCAGTGTGTCACTTTTGGTGAGCAGGGTTTGTCTTTTTTGCCATCCTTTGACATGGTATAATCCCACCTGTTGCACGTGCAACTTATATCCTTATCAAATTATGCATATTTATCCAGGATGTTGACACGGTAATCGGAACATTTTGGGCTTGTTCCCATGATGCACTTTGAGTCATGAAACCTTGCGGAATCAGACTTTGGGCAAAGCAGTAATTTAAGAGACCAAGCTCATCGGTTATTTTGAAAATAGCACATTTTGTTTGACTGATTTTCTGGTTAATGGTGAGAAACTTTATTTGATGTTAACACAGTAGGTGCAAAGGCACACATCCCTGTTCACCTGTATAATGAGTTTCAAATTCTTTGGATGCATCTGGGTGAATTTTGTGTAGCAGATTTTGTTGTTTTAGTTCTCTTTGATGTATTTAGAAATGCAGATTTGAGACTGACTTACAAAACATATCCTGGACGATGCTTATTAGCATACCCCTTTAAGGCAAATGCCTTAAGATATCTTCCTAAAGTAAAAACTTGGAACTTTTTTCAGTCTCTTGGCTCAATCTAGAGCAAACTTGTTGTTTGTGAAATAATCCTTTGCTTAAGTTACCCAGCCACAGTGTCTTCAGAGCCACCCCAGTATACTTGTAAATCAAGGTTAGTTTTGCCCTTTTATCAATAGATCCTGTTCTGATGCTACTTTACAGCCTTTCCTATGGAATTTTTTCTCTACTCATTACTGAACTACAGTATGTATTACATGTACAAAGGTGTAGCAGCTCGCCATACTGTGCAGCTCATTAAGAACCACTTGAAGACAGCAATCTACACTGTTTGTTTCTTACTGTAGAATACCTCAACAACCTTGAAAGGGACTTAACTGAAACTTGCAAAAACAATTGCCGATTGGAAAAATAATTCGGAAAATAATTTGGGCAAATTAGTAGTTTGTAGGAGAGGGTATATAAATTGTATGGCAAGTGGGATATCCTGCAGGAATGGAAGTTGAGAAGAAATTGATGGAATAAATGACCCTGCAAGAGGACAAGACATAACATGAAGTATGTTACTTCATGTAACAGGTGAACATTCAAATGGGTCAAGTTATTAGGAATGATAAATAAACATACTTTGAGATCGTAATAACATATAGAGGTGAAACCCAAGGAAAACCAATGGTAAACAAAACTAGATCAGATTTTGAAAGGATGGGATGGGAGGGTTGGAAATTGGGTATTTAAAAAAAGAAAATTCAAGTTCAAGGTAATTTCCTGTGCAGCCTGATCTGAAGCACATATTAATGCTTAACACTAATAAGCATTCCTCAAACTAGTGATGGTATCTATTCATATGTAGTAAAAGTATCATGTCTGATATTCAAAACTGTATAAAGGTTGTCTCTGACTTTCTTCATTATTGTGAATAATGACAAATATTTATGCTTCATAAGCCTTTATGGTTTTACTTCCTCTTACTCAATGACGAGTGAACACACAATTACAATGACGGGGTCGTCGCCTGCGTGTCGGTTATGATAGTAACAATGCTACCATGAAACGCTTAATACAACCTGAACGAGAACACAGGTACGATGTACGGACAGACATACAGTAATATCGACAACCAAGTCAATGTCCACTGCCTTTGATAACCAGTTGTGGCGCACTGGCAAAAAAGCCCGACGACGACAAGTGAACACACAATTACAATGACAAGGTCATCGCCTGTTACTCTTACTTACTTACCCAGTGCTTATAGAATGCAAAATCACAGGGTTCTCTGCACTTAACAGAACAAAACAAAACTCCATATACAAATAATCCAACAATAAGGTAAAACATGAAAATAAAAGAGATGAACACAAAACAGTTACTATAAGTACATGCTGGAAGTGTTTCTCGAAGAGAAAATTCTTCAGGTGTTTTTTAAACACGTCAATGAAGGAACTGTTTCTGATTTTAAAAGGTAAAGCATTCCACAGAGGTGGGCCGGCTTAAAGCTTGGTTCCCTACTTCTTTTTTGAAGGGAAAGTAACTAATGTGAGTTTGTCAGTTGAGGATCTTAAAGCTTGGTTGGGATGATAAATTGTGAATATGTCCAGAGGATAAGATGGTGTAAGCTTGTGAATATATTTGAAGATATACATCAGAAGGCAAAAATGTACTCTAAGATGACAAGGTAGCCAATGCAAATCAGCAAGCACTGGTGACATGTGATCAACATGAGTGCGCCTTGTAACCCGCTGCTTTGTTATGCATTAGCTGCAGATGTTTAATTTGTGTTTGAGAGATTCCTGTACAAAGAAAACAGCAGTAATCAAGTCTTGATGTAACAAGGCATTGGATGGCTGTTTTGCAAGCCTGAATGATAAAAACTGGTGAGCTTTGCTGTTTCAAAGATGAAAATGGCAGGTCCTGATTACACTTGATACTTGATGCTCCATTGTGAGGTGTTGATCAAAGACGACGCCAAGATTCCTAACACAAGATTTTGAGGGGATTAGTGTGTCATCAATAAGTATGGCCTGAGTGCCGACAGTGTGATGTTGAGAAGGTGAAATTAAGTTGAGAAGTTCAGTTTTATCTTTGTTAAGCTGTAAGTAATTGAGTGACATCCTTTGTCTGATTTCAAAAATACATGATTGTAATCTGTTGACAGCAAGAGTGGTATCTTCAGGATCAGCAGGTTTGTAACAAACATACAATTGAAGATCATCAGCATATTTGTGGTAGTGCTGGATGGGCGGGCATTATGTAAATGGATAAAGTACAGGTCCCAGAGCCAAACCTTGCTGTACACCTTTTTTGATAATTCTGGAACTGGAGAATTTACCATTTATACCCACAACTTGACTGCGGTTGTTAACATATGATCCAAACCATTTCAGTACAGAACCTCTCAACCTGCGATTTTGTTATGCAGCATGTGAATCATACATTAATATAATAATATAAATAATTTATATAGCATTTTTGGTATATGTGTACATTCATGGTTGATGGTGTCAAAGGCTGAACTTAGATCCAAAAGGGCAAGGACGGCTTTATTATTTTTCAGGAAGCAGGCAATGTCATTATAACCCTTCAAAAGAGCACTCTCAGTTGAATATATGCAGACTGCAAGCATTCATCGTTTCAAAATAATGCGCTCAATTGACTTCCCTAAGAAGGACAAGTTAGAGAAGGTCTGTAATTCTTTTTCACTGCTGGATCAAGGGCAGACAATTTTTAAAAGTGGTGTAACTATTGCTACCTTCAAAGATCCAAGACTTCACCTGACGAAAGTGATAGATTTACCAAATCTGTCAACCAGAACCAAAAGGTTTTGTGGTTCCGATTTTGCTGTTTTTTTACATAAGCAGATTTATTTGCAAAATAGATATTAATTGTCATGTTATTGCATATCATGAAATATTTGTTCCATGATATACCATAACAGATCAATAAAAATGTTGACAACATTAGCATTTGCACAATAATGAACAACATTATCATACCAAGTATAACGTAAAACGATTGCTCATTTATTCTATTTCAAGAATTTGTCAGTAAGCCCCGCCTACTCAATAATATTCATGAAATCACTACCACAACATTAGAACAAATACAGTATGTACAGACCATGACCCATCTATGTACCTGATATAGCATGAATCTGATATATTCTTCATGAAATACAGTGTGGTGTTTACATCATTTAGCACTTTCACATTAAGCCACGCCCACGCTACACACTAATGACATCTGCTGATAACATAAGCATAAGCACAATAACCAACAAAATTATCATGCCAATATGATGCAAAACGGATATACAGTTGCTCATTTATCACTTTTTTTAAATGTTCACTGTAAGCTCTGCCCACTTATTAACATTAATATCACCACCAAAAAAAACAAGAGCATATGCACAGACTATGAACTATCAACCTGCGTATCAAATATGATAATAATCCAGTTTACCATTCTTGAGATACTGTTTTTACAGGCTCTTTTGAGCAAAATCATATTAAGCCCTGTCCACTATGCACATTAATGAAATTCAACATTTTTATATCATGAACATGTACACACCAACTAACATCATAATTTTTCCAAATATGAAACAAAACAGACATGCGGTGGTTAAAATATGAACATTTCAAGATTTTTATATAAAGTCCTGCCTATTCATTGATTTGCATAATATCATAACCCCGAAACAATAAGGCACATCTACAGAAGACCATGGACTATTTGTGTACCAAATATGGCATGAATCCACTTTACTGTTCTTGAAATACCGTGTTTACAAGGTCTTTTCAGCAAAATCATATTAAGCCCCACCCACTATCTATAATCATGAAATTCAACAATTTTACATCATGAACATGTACAAACCAGCTAACATAAATATACCAAATATGAAACGAAACAGACATGTGGTTGTTAAAATATAAATATTTCGAAATTTTTACAATAAGCCCTGCCTACTCATTAATATGCATGATATAACTAAGCCCTGCCTACTCATTAATATGCAAGACATCACCATCAAAACCAATAAGGCACATTTACAGACCACGGGATATCTGTGTATCGAATATGACATACAAGTTTTTTCAGGAAAATAATATTTAGCTCCGCCCACAATGCTTATTAAAGAAATTCAACATTTTTACATCATGAACATGTACACAACTGATAACATCATAATTACAACAAATATGAAACAAAACAGACATGCTATTGTTAAAATATAAACATTTCAAAAAATTTACATTAGGCCCCGCCTTCTCATTAATATGCATAATATCACAATCAAAAACAATAGGGCACAACTACGGACCATCTGTGTACCACCTATGCCATGAATCCGCTGCATCGTTCTTAAGATATCATGTTTCTGAGCTGGGCATTATAAACACACCCACACACAGTTGCACACACCCAAACACACATACATACACACTCACACCATTGTGACCACATAGGTCCCTGATGCTATCGCATCAGAATTAAAAAATAGTAGGTGCGCCTTCAATGATTTCTTAAGCAGCCATGTTGGTAATGTATCAAGTAGACATGACTTTGGTGGGGATGAAATGATGACATCCTCAATTCATTCTGAGTGACAGCAGTAAATGGACTGAGATGGGAATGTGGACCACAAGGCTTATCCAATCATTCAACTGATCAGATGAGGTAGGCATAGTTGCAGTAATGTTACTAACAATGTCATCAATCTTAGTGATGAAAAAGTCAGCAAACTCCTCACATGCTCTAACTGGATCCTCAAATGACAAATCAGCCTGGATTGCACATTATCTGCCAGGAGACTGTCCAGAGCACCATGGCTTAATTTCCGATCACTGGAAGAAAGGTTCTCTTGATAGTATTTATTTTCTGATTGAGATATGTGAAGGTTGATTTTATCTCGCATTTCCTCATACATCTGATGATAAACATGAAGATTGGACTTCCTCTAACAATGTTCACAGGCTCTACGCTTATAACGCAGCTCATTCAGATATCAAACCGTGGACATATTTTCTTGGATTTCCTTGGATGCTACCATTGGGGCATTCTTGTCAAGAACACTTGTAAGAGCAGGGACCTGCTATTTAGTAAGAGTTCTATTGTAGTTATTGAAGAGAGCATGTCCCTAATAGAACTGCCAGTTTCAATTGCCAAGAATGCTTCATGATATTAGCTTGAAATATCCCCAAATTCAAGTCATGATAATCTCTCCCATTGCTCTTATGTGGCCTCTTCACTGACTGTTTTCCCCAAATATCAAAGACACTGATCAGCAATGACAGAAATCTAATATTTTTTTTTATTTCCCATTGGGATTTATAGCAACATTGTGATATCTATTGTTGCTTTCAGCAGGTGTGTTCTGTCACAAGGTATTGGAGTGGATTGCCAATGGGTTCAATCTACTTGAATTCACTCTGGCATGCACCATTGAGTACCTATAGAGTTGCAAAATAACAGATAACTGAACAATCTTCCACATGCAAAGCACTCTTTTGCAGAGATATACAAGCTCAATAAACTAGAAATGGGAAGTTAGTAAGTCTTGCCTGGCATATATTTTTTATTTTCTCATTTTACAATTAGTAAAAATGCTTATTCTTACAAGTATCATACAGTAGATTAGAAAAAAGTGTTTAGACTTTTATGGCCTTTGTTGGCAATTTAAGTATCAACCCAGGTAATTAATAATGCAAAAATAACCCCCAACCATGCATATCTGACCTGGCTAAACCTGTTCCACAACACTTTTTAAGTTTGGTTTGGTTTGTTGATGTTTAACGGCACCACAACAGTCAGAGTCAAATGTGCCAAGAGGGTTAAAAACTAAGGTGCTTGAGTTAGGACAGAGAAGTGGGATACATGGAAGGAGGGAGAGAAGGTGAGTTCAAAGAGAAAGAAGTTAAGGTAACAAAAGGAAGGTGAGAAAGGGAAGGAAAGGGTGGTTTAGATCAGGTGGAATAAATTGCTGTTACGGAGAAAGGTGATGAAGTTAAAGGTAGAATTGTTCTCAAAAGATCGGAAATTCAAACGGGAGGGGAGGGGGAGAAGTGTGATTTGGACTTCAGGTATAAGGGACAGGTTAAGAGGATATGCTTGATCGAAAGATCAGTCTCGCATGTAGGGCAGAGAGGGGCAGGGAAGTCAGGAAGTAGGTGAGAGTAGGTGAGAAAGGTGTAGCCGAGGCAGATGCCGGTGATAACAACGTCCTCCCTGCATTTGCGACTCTTGGTCCCAACTTTAAGTTTGATGGTGTAAAGTTTGTTACTGGTCTCAAATTCCAGGAGTCTTGCCAGGTCTTACAGAGGTAGCTGGAAGTAGAGAAACTAATGTCTGAGTGCGGGATAGGAAAAGGAGAGATGTGATTCAACAGAGCGTTGTTGGCGGCTCTGTCGTTGCCGGAAATGCCAATGTGGTTGGGGTTCCAGAAAAAGATCATTTTTTCCCTAACGATGAAAGAGCGTGAAGTTTATTGAGGATTTGTAGGATGAGTGGATTGGACCAGAGCATGTTGAGGAGGCCAGTGAGAACAGATTTAGAGTCGGAAAAGATGACGAAGCAAGGCCAGAAGGAGAGTTCAACATTTAAGGCTAGGAGGATGGCCTTTGCTTCAGCAGAGTAGATTGAGGCTCCATCAGGCAACTATTAAGAGAGGGTGAGGCTGGGACAGGTGGCGGCAGCTGCAGAGGAGCCTTCCCGTGTGAAGTCATCGGTAGAGAAGAAAGAGAAGTCTAGGAAATGTCTGTTGAGTTGGCAGTATTTGGAGTGAAAGAAGGCTGGGTTGTGGAGAGCTTTTGTGTAGGAGAAAAGGCGAAGGAAAACCTTGGCGGGATTGATAACCCAGGTGCGAGTGGGAGGGATAGTGTGCCAGGTTATTGAGAAAATGTTGATGTTGGCTTTGGTGAAGTGAGAGTGCATCCGGATCCTAAAAGGTGCGGTGATGCGTTTGTTGAGGTTGAAGAGGTTGGTAAAGGAGGGAAAGCAAATGGAATAAAAACAAGGGTTCCGCGGTTCGGTGAAGATACAAAGAGCAAAAAAGAGGCCGGTCCTGGTGCACCTGAGGTCAAAGGGAAGTTCATTGGCCTCTACGTGGAGACTGGTGATGGGGTGGTGTGGATGGCGCCAAGACAGAGCCTTAAGGCAATGTTTTCAGTAACCTCAAGTAAAGTTTGCAGGCAGAGGCGTAGATGAAACTACCGTAATCCAGCTTGGACCTGATAAGGAAGTGATATAAGGTGAGCAGGGTAAGACAGTTGGTTCCCCAGTCGGTGCTGGAGAGGACCCTGAGGAGATTGAGGATTTTGTAAGAGTTGGTTTTGAGGGTGTTAATGTGGGGGAGATAGGAGAGTCTTAAGTCAAGTGTGATTCCGAGGAAGCGAGAACTGTCTTTACTGAGAATAATGGAATCTTTGAAATAGTGGCTGGGGCAAAGAAAGAAGGAGTTACTGTTGTTGAAGTGGATGAGAACAGTTTTGTCTATTGAAAAGTTGAAGATGTTGGATTCACTCCAGTGAGCTAAGTTGTCCAGGCAGTGTTGAAGGTTATTTTAGAGAGTTTGGAAGCATGGGCAGGATGAAAAAAAAGCAAAATCATTGACATAGAGGGAGCAATTGATGTTCGGGGGAGGGCCTTGGTGATGCTATTAATTTTGAGGATGAAGAGAGTGGGGAATAGGATACTGCCTTGGGGACACTCAGGTGTTGGGTGTACCTTTGGGAGTAGGTGTTACCGATGCGTACCCTGAAATGGCGGGTATGGAAAAAGTTCTGGATGAAGATGGGGAGGAGGCCTCTCAGGCTGGAGAAGTGTAGGACCTTGAGGATACTGTACCACCAGGTGGTGTCGAAGGCCTTTTCAAGTCGGAGACGATGGAGATGGTGTGGTGATTTCTGATGAAGGCTTCACGTACATACGTGTCAAGTTTGAGGACATGGTCCAGGCAGTTCCGGTTTCTCCTAAAACCATTTTGAGAGGGGGGATAGGATGGAGTTCTTCTCAAGGTACCAGCAGAGCCTGTAGTTGACCATACGTTCCATAATTTTGCAAAGGCAGGAAGTGAGAGAGATAAACCGGTAGTTGGTGGGAGTGGAACTATCTTTGTTAGGCTTGGGGATGGGAGTATTGATGCCCTCTTTCCAAGTAATGGGGAAAGGTTTGGAGGACCATAGGTGATTATACATCTTGAGAAAAATGTCAAGGGAAATTCAGGGGAGGTTTTTGAGGAGATTATAGTGGATGCCATCTGGGCCTTGGGAGGACCCAGATTTTTTGAGGGCGGAGGAGAGCTCGGAGTAGGTGAATGGAAGGTTCTGGTTTTCCTGATTGTTTGACTGGAAGTTGAGAAGTTTCTTCTCAGCCTCTATTTTTCAGTTATAGAAGGAGTGGAAGAGATTATAATTTGAGGTTTTGGTGAAAGTGGATGCTAGGTAGTCAGAGATGTCTTTGAGGTCCTTGATTTTGGTGTTGTTTATGGTTGAGATGAGAGATATTGTTGGAAAAGCTTTTCCCTTTGAAGTTACGGATCATGTTCCAGACCTTGGAGATCCAAGGATGAAACATACATGCAGGTTTCCCAGGAGATATTTTTGCTGAGTTTGATGGTATTCCTGGCCTTGGGTCTGAGGATTTTGTTTTATTTATTTATTCCCAGTATAAATTATGTACAATTTATAAATAGGAAAATACAATAATATACAATACAGAACAATAAACGAAAGGAAAGAATGTAGAAAATGAGACAATAAAATGATTAAAGATATGAAAATGAATACAAAATGATAAGTTAAGGAGGGTTATAATAAGGGCTCTAAAATACCAAAATAAATCAAAATTGCAGCTTTATATACAAATACATTTTTTAAAACTGTTGTTCTCAAACTTGGGATGGTGGCTAGGTTTCTCAGATTATAATTTGTTTTATTGCACATGGATGTTATTTCTAAATTTAATGGGTGGTCTTTCCTTGAAACTATGTGTCTTTCGTTGAAGCTACGTTTTGGGCAAGTCTGCCAAATATTTTCTTTGCTGCATCGTTGACTTTATTTATAAGTAAATCACGGTCTAAACAAAATATATTGGCACAATATCTCAAGAAACTTTTCATTCTATTTTTATCTTTTGAAAATAGGATGCAAAAGTTATCCAGGTTTTGGGGAGAGGGGTGGGTTTTGAAGAGGCGGAGGGCTTTGTTCTTAAGCAAGATTGTTTCTTTTTTACTGTCGGTGGTGAACCAGGGCTTGAAGTTCTGTGGGGTGAAGATGAAGGTGGGGATAGAGAAGTTGGCGGCTTCTAGGATCTTGGAAGTGAAGAGAGAGACGGGATTGATGGACAGAAGGATGATGGAGATATTGCAAAGAGTGGAATAGAGACCCCAGTCTGCATGCTGGAATCTCCAGTTTTTAGAGAAAGGTTGTGTCGAGGGGGGAAGGGTGGAGATGAGGATGGCAAAATGGTAGCTCCCACAGAGCGAAGGGTGAACTCTCCAGTCTGAGAAATCGACAAAGAGGGAGGGGTCGCAAATAGAGAGGTCAAGGTTGGTAAAAGTGCCAGTACCTGGGTGTAAATAGGTGGAGGAGCCGTCATTGAGGGAGGAATCGTCCTTTCTTCCCGCCTCTTCCCCCACCATCCTCACCTAAAAACTCATTCAGATTGCAGGTAAATAGGTTGCAAAAATTGTGAGACAAACATTATGTAACTTCATTAAAAGTTTATATTGTAAGTCTGCATAAAAGACATTGTTGGTCCAGTCTAAGTCATCATTATGTTATCACAGCACTTCCTGTACTATTCTTTAATTTTGTATTTTCTAAATGATTGGGAAAAACTCTTTCTTCAAAAATTATCAAGATTCAAGAATAGTGTAAAATAATATTTGCAATGTTTTCCAATCTGTCCTAGTAACTTATTTGAAAAATGAAGAAATACTTGAAGATTAATATAAGAAGTGCTGTGAAGGTATATTAATGATGAATACTGTAGACTCAGTACAAAAGTGATTTTTATGCGGGCAAACAAAATCTTTAAAGTTCAATAACTTCTTCAAGGAATAAGATATCAAGATGGTTTTTACCAATGTGTTTCTTCAATTTTTCTTTATCAGATACAGGACATACTGTAACAAGAACTATCGGAAGGACAGTATGCCCGACTATTCAAAGCTAGTATAGAGAATGTGCTTATTAAGGGAAGTATATACAGAAATAGGGTAGCAGGGGCAGATGATTTCAAATAACTTGAGCTTTGAAAGATGCACTTACATTTTGATTTGCTTTCTTAATTTTCACAACATTTTACTACAAGCTTCAAAATATCTTTGAGTTTTCATACAGATATTTGAAGACAAAAAAAAAGCTCAAGGTTACCTCACCCATGCAGTAACTCAGAAAACATGTAAAAGCTAGCAGTCTTAATAACCATAAAACTTCTTTTTGTTCTTTCAATTGAACAACAAAGAAAGGAGAGGCCCTAACTTGCCAATGTCAATGAAAGAATGTCATTAAGCCCCCTTTCCAACCTGTACCCTCCCCAAACCCTACACATTCCGAGAACTACATCCTGGATTGTAATACAACTTCCAATTTAAGAAAATATGTGTGCCAAGCAAAGCCAAGCAACATGAAAAATGTACAATAACATTATAGCAAAATTATGCAAAACAATATTGCTCAATGTATTACAAACTAGACATTGGAAATGATACAAATCCCCTCAATACATATTCCAGACTGTCCCACATTCAATCCCAACCTGTCCCAAATGTCATCCCATGCCTATACTCCATGCAATCCCACCTTAAAACCAGATACTATGTCATTCCACCACTTGCATGACCTACATGCCATCACAAATGAAATCCAGATGACACCCTACCACAGGCCATTTCACCATGTCCCACATGTCAACCCACCCTGTTCCACATGCCAAACCACCCTGTTCCACATGTCAAAGCACCCTGTTCCACATGTCAACGCACCCTGTTCACATGCCAACCCACCCTGTTCTACACGCCAACCCACCCTGTCCAACATGCCTATGTCCCCTGACCAACATCACACCACACCCTGCCCTACATACAATTACACCCTGTCCCACATGAAATCCCATCCTCATCCTAATTCCTTCAGCTACTTTATCATCAAGTCACCTTCTACCCACAATCCACTTATTGTTTATATTTCCCAAGCCCCTAATTTAAAATTCTTTAGAAGCAAGAAACTTTTATTTGCTTAGAACCTTATTCATGGCAAGACAAATATTTTGATTCCTATTCATGTCAGAAATGTCAATATCACAACAAAACTAGAAATGTGAAAGTCTCGCCTGCCATATATTTTTGATCTCAGGTCAAACATTTTGCAGCAAAGTCTATTTTCATGCAAATAACCTAATTAATGTTCACACTGTACTTCATCATTAAGTGGGAGTAATGCTCTTCACATACACTGTATGATCATTTGTTTAAGCAAAATCACCACACACACTTTAATTTAAGGGACACCACAGACACAAATATTTTCATTGCTACACAACCCCGAATCATGCTCAACTGAATAGTACCAATGTCCTCTACCACTAAACTAAGTTATTATCCAGGTTAATTATTTTGTACGAAAGTCTGTTGTTATGCAAATAACCTAATTAATATGCACACTACACCTCAGCATTGTGTGTAGACAATGCTCATCACATACAGTATATGATCATTTGTGTAGACAAAATCCCTCACACCCACTTTAATTTAAGAGATAACATTGATACAAATATTTTCATTGTTATGCAAATAAGCTATAAGCTAATTAGTACGTACACACAACCTGCCAATCATGCTCAACTTAACAGTACCAATGCCACCTACCACCATACCAAGTTATTATCTCAGGTTAATTTTTTCAACGAAAGTCTATTGTTATGCAAACAACCTAATTAATATGAACATTACACCTTACCATAAAGTGTAGACAATGCTCTTCACTCCCACTTTATTTCAAGACATCATAGATACAAATATTTTCATTGTTAAGCAAATAAAGGTTAATTAGTATGTACACACAACCCCTAATCACACTCACTTAAACAGTACTCCTATGCCAAGTTACATGAATGTACACCATTCATAAAAAAATAACCAAAAACTTTAACCTGACAAATATTTTATTGTTATGCAAATAAGTTAATTATTATGCACACACAACCCCTCTAATCATGTTCATTTAATCAGTACCCATGTCATCTATCCCTGTGCCAAGTCACATGAATGTACAACATTCTCAACTTAAGTTATGAAAATTTTAACCAAAACTTTAAACGGACACCGACGACACCGACGCTGACGCCAGGGGTAGTAGAATAGCTCGACTATCGAGTTAAAAATGCAATTCCAGGAGAATGTTCCTTTAAAATGGGTATTTTCACCCAAAACCTAGAAAATCTGTAAGAAACTTGTTCGATCAAAATGGATATTTTGAGGAAAAAATTAATTTGAACAAACGGAAGTCTTTTAGAAACTACGGTAACTCAAAATAAGACTCACATTTTTCATGAATTAATTTAATATTACCTGCAGAGATTTGGTTATGTCTGTTTCATGAATAATGGAATCCACTACAAAATGCAACATCAAATTACCAATGAGCATGAGTGAAGGGGTAAAACATGTCACAAAATGTCAGAATTTTTTTAATACATCTGTTTATGTTCATATCGTAACATTCTGTCACAAAATTTTTGGACAATGAAATTTTGTCATAAAATGTCACCATCTACCTACTGTGGTGTAGCGGTTATCATACCTGTCTACAGACCACGAGGCCCTGGGTTCAAGCCTGGGTTGGGTAGACAAGCCAGTGTACCACAACTGGTTATCAGAGGCCGTGGACATCGACTTGGTTGTCGATGTTATGTCTGTCCGTTAGTTGTACCTGTGTTCTCGTCCGGGTCATATTAAGCGTTTCGTGATAGCATTGTTGCTATCATAACCGAATACACAGGCGACGACCCCGTCATTGTAATTGAGTATTCACTTGTCATCGGTGAGACACTCCATTCTCTGGGACTGGTGTCAAAATACTTTGTTTTGTAGAAACTACTTTCATCATAATTGTTTTTGTGTGGATTTTTAGGAAGTAAACTTCTCTAAGCAGACATTCATACCATTTCCATGCAGCGTTTGACAAATTGATTCAAATTTTACTCTCCCGCTTGGCAGCAACAGCTTTATTTTTAATTGTCCAGCCAGAACAAACCACTTGCCTGGAAATATGAGCAGAAATTCCAGTATTTATACTAATGTTAGGCTCCTTAAATAAAATTGTTTACATTTTGCTCCCTCATAATTTCCAAAAACGGGACAGTACATGCACTAATTAATTTAATACGATGTATTAAACAGTTATATGTGTCTTATTGAACATAAAATATTCCTTGAAATTGTAATTATGTATAATGATTTACATTTCTCTTTGGACGGAATTAAATGAAACACCTACCGAACTGTGTTTCCTAATGACTGTATGCTATGTGTTCAGTAATATTACTACTAAAAATGTATGTACAATGTTGTAACATAGTTTGGTTTTGACAAAACTTCCAGAACGTTAGCTGGAAACAAGTTATGAATATGCATTATTAACAACTTTACTTACAGTAAGAGACTTGTGATTGGTTCAATGGCTTATAATTATAAGTTAAATAACGTTAGCGCTATTTACATGGCACAGTACTGTTATCAAGCCAGGCATTTCGCTCAAGGGAGAGAAATTCCTGTATGTCAAATATGTATTTGTATGTATGGGCATTGCAGTACTGACTCATTCTTTATATTTGTACATCAAAGATTATCCAAAAACTTCTGGATTATCACAGTCGTAAGTCATATTATGACTATTTTTACAATTATTTTTTTATTTTTTTGTAAAGTACTGTACATCATCATGCAACTAACATGTTGTATAACATATTTCAAATTTTCTTAAGGGCTGTTTTTCCTAGAATAAATGATTGCCCTGCAGGCAAGTTCTTTTTGAATTGAGCTTGCCCAGACACGTTTTTTGGTTGCCCCGGAGTCCGAACCGGCGATTTGTCAAATGCCGTTTCATGTGAATAGAGAATTTTTAGTCTTTGGCGTGCGATTGCGGGAAAAGTAGGAGGCTGTTACTTACCGGGGTGGCAATAAAATCTCTACATTGGCGTAAAAAAAAAAAAAATTGCAGGATGTGGCATTTGCAAATCTTACAGAATGTACTAGGCCTATATAACTAAATACCTTAAATACAATCACACTTAAAACGCTTCAACTCCTTTTAGATAACCTTAGACAAACGATGCAATGGCAGCCATTATGAAAAGGTGACATAGAAGGGCGCAATGCTTAAATAAGTTTTCTTTGTTATATATAGTTTTGTGTATTCCTGTATCATTGACTTTATATAAATTATAAATAGAATACTGTCAAGAACTAACACATATTCATTAGTTGTACTGTTAGCAAATCATATTATTCCAAAAGTAAAAGAAAGTTTTGTCACCGCGGAAAGTATTGTAGAAGCAAACTACTAAACACGAAGCTTATTGTGGTAACTAGCTACATGGTCTCTTGACTGTCTTGGCGTAGTTACAGTATAGTCACAACCAACATACACGAACTGTATGTTATCACTGGGACATATGTTTTGTGTAAGTAGGTTGTTGCAGATATCGTGTTTCCGGCTAGACTCACACTTAGGCGACCCATATCTTCCTAAATGCGATAAAGTTACATTTTTTCTGCACAGGGTAATAGGGTTTTCACCTCTTCTATGAGTTAGCTGTGGAACAGTTTTTAATCAGCAACTTTTAACGGGAGAATTTAAGCTGGGTATTTTCCACCGATAATTTGTTGGTCGCTAAATTTCAAAACTATTGTCGAATGACACGCCTGTGCATTTGTACTCACAGATTCTTGATTATACTAACGGGTGGAAAAAATCGATATGTGCAGTATCTATTTGTCGTCTTCAAAATCAGCAAATAATTATTCAACCTTTTTCTGCTAGAGCATTAAGTACATGTAGTTGCATTTCTTTGCATAATTCAAATTATTCTTTTACTTGTATTTCCATGATCTGACAAAAATTTAAAATGAACCCCGCGTAAAAATTGCAAACGCCATTGCAATTATTATTAGGCAGTAGTCATTTTTGAAGTTTGACATCCTCAGTACAAACCTAATGCTGTAGAGTGTACAGAACGGACAAAGAAAGTGTGTCAAGAATCATCCGATTTTGGTGTTAAAAGGAATTTATTTTCACACTTTTTAGTTGTAAAAAACATAAAAAAGAAGTTGGAGAATTGTTTGAGTGCAAAGCTGGACACACAAAAGCTGGAAAATGTAGCGGAGCACCATAACTCGGTTAGAATGAAATGTATCACATAGCTGCATAGGATTGAAAAAACTCTGTGAGGCTGTAAATCAGAAACAAGAACAATCAGTGAACATCAGCCAACAAGAAAAAAAACCTAGATCAGTGGGGAAGTAAAAGGCCTAGAACAGGGTATATGATGAATAACTAGTCTTGGCGTATGAAAGAAAAGGCCTCCTTGTACCTTCAGCGTAGGTTTTACATGGAATGCACCCTGGGAAAATTTCCAATGTGCTTTTTTTTGTTTTAAAAAATGCCTCCTATCTCCAGTTGACCTCAAATTTCTATACACTTTCATTACAAGTGTATATGAGACCCCTAACTTTAGCATAGACACTGACTGTATAGTAGGGCCTAATATAGTACTAAGCCTAGTAAGCCTTTGTAGTAGTAAAATGCAAAATGTCAATTAATGCAATTATTAAACAAAATGGATGCCTAACCCACTGTTAGAGGAATCTCAGACTACCCCCTCTTCTCTCATCTGAATTCCAAATCATAAAACGGCCCCTGATTCTCAAACCCAACAATCCCAAATCAACCACCTCCCCTCAAAGATCTTCCGCATATATTTTGAATAGTTGGAGCACAATTTTATACAATTGGCGCACAAATTGAAAGGTTTATATTGAAGAGCATTGTATTTCAATTTTTAGGCACACATTTAATTTCAGGCGCACAATTTAGTCTTGGAAATCCATTTTCTGCACACATCATGAAAACTGGCCTGTGCACATATTTTCTGGAACTGCCCAATCCAGTAATCCCCCCCCCTTCTCCCAAGCCAAATTAGGATCCGTGCTCACCGACGTTAGGGCCTTACAATTTAGGGCTAAGGTTAGGCCTACAACACTTTATTTTTTCAAGTTTAAGCTATTTCTTACGTGGTAGGGGTACATCTGAAAATTAAAATTTATATAACTAAAACTTGTACAAACCTATTACATCGCTACTTCTGTACCGCGCTGCAAAACAGGCGTCATCACCAAAAGTATCTTTTTTAAATACGGATTGTGTATTATTTACTGCTAATCCCACTGCATTGTCCTTTGAAAAACCGAATGACGCTGTTAAAAGTTTCATGCATCTTTTCGGTTTTTCGCGAAACTCAATGCTGCATGATGCATCGTAGGGTACAGAACCTGTCAAAGCACGGACCAAAACACGGCCGTAAACTAATACTGATTGCATTATCCAAGTAAATAATGTATTGTACACAAAGGAATGTGACCTAAATCAAGAGTACTGTAAAATGGGTGAGAATTCTCCTGAATATTTTTTTAAAGTCATGTCAATCATTCAATCCGACACCGTAGGTTGATAATGTTAGATAGCTAGCAGGATAGTAAGTCACAGAGCTAGATATGATTCGATCAAATTTAGGCTGCGCACGTCGTACTTGATAACTTACGCATGCAGTAAGCGCATATGGCAAGCATTTTACTTTTTATTCCGGAAGTAGAGATAGCCTATATGCAGATAATTTAAGATATCTTTAAAAGAATTGAAAATAGCTTTAAATGTTTAAAGATATCTCTGATTATTTTCATATATCTTTAACTATTTAGAAATATCTTAAATTAGGTAGATTTGTAGATATCTTTCATTTTAATCAAGATATCCAGGATATAAAATAACCTAACAAGATAACGTGCTAAGAAGTGTCACCCCATATATAGCCCAAACACCACCGCCGACACAAAATATATATATATATATTTTTTAAATCAATAACGCTCAGAGTAATTAGTAAAGAACTTATTAATGTTGACTTTGAAATTGTGAACAGAATTGGAGCTAACTAGCCTAACCCACTCAGGCAAACCATTCCACTCACTAACAACTTTTTGCAAAAAGCTAAAACGCCGAATATATATCCGTGAGAACTATTTGGTCAACTTCAAACTGTTACCACAAGTCACATGAATATTAGCTGAAACATGCAAGAATTGACAGAAAGTCTAAGCATCACTACTAGATAGAAATTTTAAAGTCTGAATCATATCGCCACGTACTCTTCTCAACTCAAGCTAGGTCAAACTAAGAAATTGCAACCTAGTTTCATAAGAGAAATTCCTTACTTTGGTAATGAATTTAGTGGCTCTTCGCTGACCTGCTCCAAAATCAACTTATTCTTCTCATAAAAGGGTCTCCAAGCCTGAATAGCATACTCAGGGTAAGGCCTGACTAACTGCTTATACAAAATAAGAACCTCTCTACCAATTTTTTTTTTTGTTTTTATTACCAAGCATTCTATTTGCCCTTGCAGCTCTTAATGTACACTGTTTAGAAGGCTTCAGATTGCTAGAAATGACAACACCTAGATCCCTTTCTTGATCAACACAACCAAGATTTGAACCATTCATACAGTAATCAAAAGTCAAATTACTCTGTCCAAAATGAATAACTTTGCATTTATCAACACTGAAATGACATCTGCCACATTTGGGACCAAGAAACTAACTGATGCATCAGTTTACAAAAGTGAAGAATCACTAGCATCACAAATCTGTACAGCTTAGCGTCATCAGCAAATTTACAAGTCTTGGAGCCAAAGGAAACATCAACATTATTAGTGAAGATTAAAAAAAGATGCGGAGCGAACACAGAACCCTAAGGAACACCTCTTGTAACCTCCTTCCATTGACAGATGGAGAAACTTCACCATTAAGAACTGGAATGGTAAATACTGTCATGCTTCGCATGCCCATGCAAATTGACACTCATATTATATGACCTGGCCAATTATAAAAATGGCAACTCACACTAAGTCCCACATGGCATCCCATGTACCACATGGCATCTCACCCCATGTCCCACATGATATCCCATCTCATGTCCCACATGGCATTCCACCATATCTTCCACATGGCATCCCACCCCATGTCCCACATGACATCCCATGTCCCATTCCATCATATGTCCCACAGGGCATCCCATCCTATGACCCACATGGCATTCCACTCTATGTCCCACATCCCATGTCCCAAATGACATCCCACCTCATGTCCCACATGACATCCCATGTCCCACGTGGCATTCCATCATGTCCCACAAAGCAGCTCATCCTATGACCCACATGGCATTCCACCCTATGTCCCACATATCATGTCCCAAATGACATCCCACCTTATGTCCCACATGACATCCCATGCCTTCTCCCACATGGCATTCCACCATACAGTGTCTTACATGGCTTTCCATCATATGTCCCACATGACATTCCACCATATGTCCCACATGGCATCCCATGCTATGACCCACATGGATCCCATCCTACATGTATGTCCCACATTAACCAACCATATGTACCACATGACATCTCTCCCTATGTCCCATATAACATCCCTCCATGTGTCCCGCATCAGTGGCTTCCCACCTGATGTTCTACATAGCATCCCACCATATGTTCCACATGGTATTCCTCCAAATGTCCCAATGACATCCTACTTTATGTCCCACATGGCATCACATCCCATGTCCCCATAGCTGCCTACCCTATGTCCCACATAGCCTCCTACCCTACGTCACACATGGCATCCTACTTTATGTCACACATGGCATCCCACCCCATGTCCCATCCCATGTCCCACATGGCATCCCACCTCATGTCCCACATGGCATCCCACCCCATGCCCCACATAGCATGCCACCCCATGTCTCACATGGCATCCCACCCCATGTCTCACATGGCATCCCACCCATGTCCCACATGGCATCCCACCCCATGTCCCACATGGCATCCCACCCCATGTCCCACATGGCATCCCACCTCATGTCCCACATGGCATCCCACCTCATGTCCCACATGGCATCCCACCCTACATCCCACATGGCATCCCACCCTATGTCCCACATGGCATCCCACCCCATGTCCCATCCCATGTCCCACATGGCATCCCACTCCATGTCCCACATGGCATCCCACCCTATGTTCCACATTGCATCCCACTCCATGTCCCACATGGCATTCCACCCCATGTCCCACATGGCATCCCACCCCATGTCCCACATCCCATAGGCTCCATAAAAAGTCTCATCCTAGCTATCAGTCCCTGATTGAGCATACTAAGTATGAAAGTGTCGGTTCATATAATAACTTATATGCAAATGACTTATTGAAATGGGGTGGGACCCCATGTCCCACATGACATCCCATGTGGACCCCATGTCCCACATGACATCCCATGTCCCACATGACATTCCATCCCATGGCAATCCACCCTATGTCCTGCATGGCATTCCACCACATATCCTACATGGCATTCCACCCTGTTCTGCCACATGGCATTCCACCCTGTTCTGCCACATGGCATCCCACCCTGTTCTGCCACATGGCATCCCACCCCATGTCCCACATGGCATCCCACCCCATGGCATCCCACCCCATGTCCCACATGGCATCCCACCCCATGTCCCACATGGCATCCCACCCCATGTCCCACATGGCATCCCACCCCATGTCCCACATGGCATCCCACCCCATGTCCCACATGGCATCCCACCCCATGTCCCACATGGCATCCCACCCCATGTCCCACATGGCATCCCACCCCATGTCCCACATGGCATCCCACCCCATGTCCCACATGGCATCCCACCATGTCCCACATGGCATCCCACCCCATGTCCCACATGGCATCCCACCCCATGTCCCACATGGCATCCCACCCCATGTCCCACATGGCATCCCACCCCATGTCCCACATGGCATCCCACCCCATGTCCCACATGGCATCCCACCCCATGTCCCACATGGCATCCCACCCCATGTCCCACATGGCATCCCACCCCATGTCCCACATGGCATCCCACCCCATGTCCCACATGGCATCCCACCCCATGTCCCACATGGCATCCCACCCCATGTCCCACATGGCATCCCACCCCATGTCCCACATGGCATCCCATCCCATGTCCCACACGGCATCCCACCCCATGTCCCACACGGCATCCCACCCCATGTCCCACACGGCATCCCACCCCATGTCCCACACGGCATCCCACCCCATGTCCCACACGGCATCCCACCCCATGTCCCACACGGCATCCCACCCCATGTCCCACACGGCATCCCACCCCATGTCCCACACGGCATCCCACCCCATGTCCCACACGGCATCCCACCCCATGTCCCACACGGCATCCCACCCCATGTCCCACACGGCATCCCACCCCATGTCCCACACGGCATCCCACCCCATGTCCCACATGGCATCCCACCCCATGTCCCACACATGGCATCCCACCCCATGTCCCACACGGCATCCCACCCCATGCATCCCACCCCATGTCCCCACGGCATCCCACCCCATGTCCCACACGGCATCCCACTCCATGTCCCACATGGTATCCCACCCCATGTCCCACATGACATCCCACATGGCATTCCATCCTATGTCTCACATGATGTCCAATAGGCTCCATACGAAGTCTCATCCTAGCTATCAGTCCCTGATTGAGCATACTATGTATGAAAGTGTTAGTCCATATAATAACATATATGCAAATGCAGTGTGATGCATCATTACAGAAAAACTGGTATTTTCTTCTGAAATCCTTTGTTTTAAATGTCTATCATAATCTGATAAGGCTTAAAAGTGGTGTAGCAAATTCTGACTAAATGTTTGAAAGTGCAATAAAATTCTAGCAGAAATAGACCTTCCCATTATTTCAATGATTGATATTTAGGGAGGAAATTTAGACCTAAATAAAGATTTTGAGCTGACTGCCACACATCACATTTTGCATGAGTGCAAAAACTTTTTTTCAAATTTTAAAAACTGATCTGCTCAGAGTTGATACTTTTTCAACCAATATATTAATTGCTGCATGTCTATAGACCTTTGAATATGATTTAATTTGTAATCCAGCCTATTTTCCTTCTGTAATGGTTGTTAACTTTCATACAATTGTATTGTGGCATAGCATAGCATAGCAAGGTTTAACATCCTGAAAGCATCCAGTGCTGGACATCAAGACGGCCACAGCCTTTGATAACCAGCTGTAAACTCACTGGTTGCAGACCCACCGGGATACAAACCCGGGACGTGCGAGTGAGAGGACACAGCACTAACCACTACACCACGGAGATCTGATGACTTGTTGGTGGCTTTCTTATTATGTGACCAAGCCATCCCCATTTCTTTTTCCTGATCTGTATGTCAAGTGAATCTTGACTTGTGTGGTGCCAGAGAGAAAGCCACCAACCATCTAGTGTTGTCTGCCATGCTCTAAGATAGAACAAGCAAGGGAAACGCAAGAGAGGAAAGCCCCGGAGAACATGTAGACGCTTTTGTACTGTATACCATATCAGAAAATCCAAACGCCTTTTGACTTGTGACTTGACTTGCGGAAAGTGACTTGACTTAACTTGCTTGTAAATGGCTGAAGACTTGACTTGCTCCCTAATGACTTGTCAACAAAAGACTTGTGACTTGACTTGCCGGAAAGTGACTTGATTTAACTTGCTTGTAAATGACTTGCAACTTGACTTGACTTGCTCACTAATGACTTGTCAACAAGTGACTTGTGACTTGACGTGCAAAAATATGACTAGTTACAACTCTGTCCTCTATACATAATCTTCATAGACTTTCAGAAGGCCTTTGGCAGTGTAGACTATACTACCATGTGGAAGCTACTGCAGTACCATGGCAACCCACACAAGATAATAAGACCAATTCTCTAAGAACCTTTAACCTGTCAAATGGTACACAATGGCAACCTGATTCATTAAACATACGATCAGAGTCAAGGTTGTCTGTTATCAACCTTTCTGTGCCTTCCACCAGTGGATTGGATGATGTCCAGAACAACAGAAGGACATCGCCGTGGCAATCAGTGGAATCCCTTTCAATAACTAAACATCAATTTTGCTGATGATGTAGCACTTCTGTTACATAGACATTACAACATCCATGGCATGGTCCCAGCACTCAACTCAACAGCTACCACACTTAGACTGCACATTAAAAAGATAAGACAAGGACTTAACCAGTCCAATGATGACACCATAACACTTCAAGGAGATAATCAATAAGCTGTGGAGAAATTTACATACCTTGGTAACATAGTGAGGGAGTATGGAGGAACAGACTTGAACATTAAGGCACATATAGGAGAAGCCACTGCACCATGCAAGACGCTCAGATCCATTTGGACATCAAAGATGGTATCAATCAAGATCAAACTTTGCATATTCAACGCTGTCAAGTCAGGACCCTTGTATGGTTTTGAAACCTGGCACACCACAGTCCTCATCACACAAGCTTCAAATATTAACATGCCTCAGGGACATAATACGTATCAAGCGGCAAGACAAAATAACCAACAATAAATACTGGCACCACACAAGTCAAGATCCACTTGACACACAGATCAGAAAAAAAGAAATGGGGATGGCTTTGTCACAAAATGAGAAAGCCACCAACCATCTAGTGTTGTCCGCTATGCTCTAAGATAGAACAAGTAAGGGAAACGCAAGAGGAAAGTACTGGAGAACATGTAGACGCTTTACAGAGACAGAAGGGTGACACCTTGGTTACTTGTTGGGTCAGCTGGAAGCCATGGCCCAAGACAGGACAAAGTAGAGAGATCTTGTTGATGACCTATGCTCCACATGGAGTACAAGGGTTTAAGTCAAGTAAGTCTATCCAAGTCCTGAATTCCTTGTTTCCGGGAGTCTAAATCCCAAAACAGGACTCACGGATTCCGAGAGAAATCCATATAATCCAGTCTTGAATTCCACGTTTGGCAAAAAAATAGTTCAAATGTATTGTCCTGGTGGTGTCCTTCAACACTTCTGCTGAATGTGGTTTTCCCCTCAAAACAAAGAGCTAATTTTGTGTCCAGTGGCATAGCAAGGTTTAGATTTTTTTATTGGGAAAGGGAGGGGTAGGGTTGGGCATAAAATGAGCAAAAGAAGTCCCATTTCCTTTCCCTAACTTTTATAGGAAATCCTGACTATATTTTCATAACATTTCTTTAAAGAAAAGGGAAGAAAATCTCGACAGTGTGGGTGACAAACAGTTTTGGGTCCAGAAGCCCGCTTAATTAAGGGTTGGGTCACTGCTGGTGGAGTCCAGGGGTGAAGCCTGGAAATGATCCAACATTATATTGAATAAAACACAGCTACTTACTATATATCAAATATCAATTACTCTTTATTCCTATTTCATACAAATTAATATCTTTACATTTTCTTCAACAATTTACAGATATATATTTTGCATGAATTACGATATTTACAGAGAAAGATTCTGACACACCTCTGCAAGCTTTACATTATCCATTTTGATTGCAAGGATCCATACATGTCATGCAAAAATGAAAAAAGAAAAAAAAACCTTGTTAATGATGGAATTACTTAAGATTCCTGTTGACAAAAGGTGCACTTATAATTAATACCCTAAACCCACCTGGCTGGAATGATAATGATACACAGGGCTTCCATCATATGAATAAATGAATGCCCTGATAAAAAAAAAATTCTTATATATTTGTCACATGAAGAATAACATCAGCAAAATCACATCAAATGAATAATAAATTTGATTTGGAAATTATTTATCATATCGGTAGTCGTGAGCTAGAAAAAAAAAAACTGAATTCTTTTTCATATTAAATGCATAATTTAGTGCAACCTATCAATGTTGCCTACCCCCATATAAAATACACTACTTTCTTTACTTGCAAATCTATTTTTCAATCTACTATGAAAAATTCTTATACTACAAAGTTCTTGAATCCTTTACAACAATTCTAAAGGACTTCCATTTGTGAAATATAATTATGTGACTAATAACTATGTTGATTTGGCAACTTTGTATAGAACTGGAAAGAAAACCAGTTTCTGTAAGCATTTCATATGATGATAATGTGATGAGAGAGGTGAAGGTAGTTGGGGTAGGAGGGGCAAGCTTCCCCTACTAATAAGATTTCACCTGCCCTATTACATGCTCTCTGCCCAGTTGAGAATAAATTTTGGAATATATTAACAATTTTGAAAAAGTGGTAAAATTAACCGAAAAATGAAGGACATTTCCTAAAAATTCCAAGATGATATCCCCAAAATGAAAGATCTCCTGATTAGCAGCAACATTTCATGGAAACTTTATTTACCATTGCAATTGTTGTTTGTAACCGCAAATGTTTTTGGGCTCCCCCCCGTGCCCGAGAGGTCACCCTTCCTACACCCCTGCATGATGGAACTCATAAGTAATTGCTTAATCATCAATACAAATACAAGCAATGCTAAAATGTATGTGCAAACTTAACATGAACTAAATTAGAAAAATCTGAAAAGATTTTTCATGGATCATAGATTTTTCTACGAAATTTTCTGTAAGTTTCTTTTTTTCTTTCCATGTGCGCATGCATTAAGCCATTCATGGCACTTTTTAAGCGTACAATAAAAGACTTTCCCTGGTGTAAATGGCTGGATGAAAAAAGAAGATATTAGAAATAGATCCTATCCTATCAATGCAACCATGAGGTAGACAGGAAGCTGTCTTTAGAATCAACCTTAGTTAGCTCGTATCTCGTAACAAGTGTAACATACTGTTACTCATGAGGAAATAAGACGAGCTCCATTACGAATAGATACATCAACCGAGGAAAGTCGGCCCAGTTTTCCAATTCAACAATAGTCGGCACTTATCTCCGAAAGTACCAATGAAAATCACCTCGTACCTTGCAGTAACTGGTCATATACTCTCTGATGTAAATAAATGCAAGTGAAATCAACCTTAAACAAATACTAGACCCACCTCAGAAATCATGTATCATCAACAATGTTAAAGAAGATGATGCTAGATCCACTACATTCAAACTTCTATGCCAAGGATAAACTTAGAAAACCTTCCCTAAAACAAAACATAAAATATATTTTCAAATGCAATTGCATACAAGGATTCATCTTCCCAAGATATGAAAACCAATAAAACTTTACAGCTGGCAAAATCCTAGATTCAAAGCTACCCAAAATTTCAAAATGATGAACCAATTTAAGTCCCCACTTCACCACACTAGTCCTGAGATCTATATCTCATAATGAAAGTCATGAATACTTTACTTCATAAGAGGCATCTTTGATAAATACTAAAATGCATCTTCATCATTGCAAAATTCATACACATAAACATATCTACAAAACGACCAAATGCTAAACACGTAAAAAATATCATTATCTACCGTTATATACCTTCTGTCTGAATAAAAATACAAAAAAGGTCAGCTTTTTAAGTCATTGTATTGCAATCTGCTTAAAAATTCAATTAATTCTGAGTACTTCCTTAAAACTTAACGATGACATCAAACATTTTGCATTTACAAATTGACGAAACAAAATCTAAATGTTTAAATCCACAAATGCACAATAACCTTCGTCTTCTCTAGAATAAAACACCCTGACACAACCAGCTTCACGAGTACTTTCCTTTCACTTCATCTGCTTAATATTCAAAAACTCCCAAAGTATTCATTCTGACTATTAATGTGTAAGAAAGAACATATTTAAAATTTGAAAGAGTATCATTAGAAATTTCATGATAGGAGCCTGGTCTAGATGAAGAATACATCCCTTTCTTACATATAAAGAGTACATAAAACATCCAAGTTTCTCACTGCGAGACCAGTTCTAAAATTATCCCAGCTGAATATCAAACATGAAACTTATGCAAATTTGTAATTTTTTCATTTATTTTATTGGTACCTAATTCATGCTTTGATAAGCTTCATTAGTTTTTAATATCAAGAGATGCAAACTTAATATTAATTAAGAGATGAAAAACTATATACATGATTCTTGTACAAAAAAATATCTAATATCCATTTCAAGTTTTCGAACATACTCTTGAAGCTTTTGAAACTATACCAAGTGTTAACTACCATTACCATCCCCACCGGAAATCAATTCTAACAAGACACTGCCATGGCTGATAATCTTAAATAATGGGCAAAGCAGAAGGAGGTGACACATAAGGCATGTGCCTGTATGCAATAGGATAACATAAATGCATTCTCTACTTTCTTCTAAAGAATACACACTAACTTGTCGTCAGTTTGATAAGAATGAACTGGTTACTACTTAAAAGATTGCATCAGAAATGGCAATTTAAAACAAAGATCGTAACTTGAATTTGTCAAATTTAATTTTGGACCATTGGGTGATACACTTGTCAGTACAAGCTTCATTGAAAAGCAATTTGATTCTCATAAACTACTATTCCCATGAAAAAATCCTACATCAACTTTTAATTATGAAGCTCAATTCCCACATGAATCAAGGAATTCTGTATTATTCAAGGTGGAAATATGTGACAAAATTATAACCCTGACAAATGATAATTAACTCCCCAAAAGAAATAGTAAAGATTTTCAAAGTAATTTTATTTCAAGTTGCCAAACATCAAATCACTTGCTATAATAGGTTCTTCATACAAACTTGAAATAAAATATGTCATACTCTTTTGACTTTTAAAATGTTCAACAGCATTATCCTTTATATCAAATGATACAACTACACCGGTTCACTTAAATACACCGGTTCACTTAAATACAGCGGTTCACTTAAATACACCGGTTCACTGAAATACACCCATTTTCCAACCACATTTGATACATAACAGAAATGCAAACTTGACAGTAGTTTATTTCCCAAATAACTGTTTAACACCTATGCAATGTGACTTTTCCTTTCAAATTTTTCAAAGATCATTTATTTGAATATTCATACAATTTACAAAGATGTGCTAGTTCAAAATCAACAAGCAATGAGCATGCTATTGGGAGTGTTAATCCTTTATATGCACCACTTATTATTGTGCATATTGTTCCGATAGCTTTTGTGAGTCAACCAACATGAAACACTTTATCTTGAAAACTTGCCAAAAAAGCAATTGAGACAAAATGAAAATATCTTCACACAAGACAAAAACATCAACATTGATTTACAAATGTACAATTTAAGATTTTAAGCAAATATTTCAAAGATTTGAATAATCTCTTAAATTTACATTATGAGAAGACTTGATTCTTTTTTAATTAATGGAAGCCACGCAAGGCAAACTAGAAATCGGGTGAACTGAAAAGTATCTTATCAACTATCTCTATTAGATACATTAATGATTTGTAAATTTAAGAGCTAATCACTATTTCTTTAAAAACAGATGACAGATGCACATAATATGCTACTCTGTATGACTCACTTTACACCGTGTCAAGAGTTGCTCGACATGACGACAGAAAGGACAGAACAAAGCAGCTTGAGAAAGACACAAGAGTAAGATAATGAAAAGGAAATTTCTAACGAAACAAAATCTTACAGAAACAACTCTAACAAAAACAGAGAATGAAGAATCTGAGCTTCCCATCAATAATTCCTACCATTTTACTTGTGAAAGTACATTTTTCTTTTCATTTTCAACCAACACCCATTTTTCAAGTTTGGTGACACTGAGCTTAATCCTGATTAAAACATAAAGCCAATGCATTTAAGGTTGATGGAAACTGAACTAAAACAGTTTTTGCTCAAATAGAGTACATGAACCAACATCATTAATGACAGTTAAATAAATCACTGGTCAAGATGTCGTCTTTATCACAATAAAAACTCTCAAAGGAAAACCACTCCTTTGAAAATTCTTAGTTTTTTTTATTTCTTTGTTTTTGATTACTGGAAGTGTCCTACTGCCTTCCACATGTCAATAAGTGTACTTCATACACAGTGGGCATTAAATCAAACTTACTTCCTGATCAATGTTTCACATAGTTCAAGCACAAATAATGTCACTTGCATATACTCTACAGCCTGAAAAAAATAATGAAAATGATAAATTGACTGTTTGAATTTTGTCTTTATTATTTTAGAAACATCCAAAAGTGTGATGTTACAGAGTAGCTCCCCTTATATTTTGTTCATACCATTTGTTCAAAATATCTGGGAAAAGATTCACTTCTGTTAATTTCTTCAAATCTGACTACACGAATGATTAACTTTGCTTTACCAAGAGCAAAACCATCAATATTTTCACTTTAAAAAAACAGTTTACAGCATGACTTAAACATTTTTCTCTCTTAAGCTGCAAAACCTAAATTATTTGCATGTATCAAATCACCTTCAAAATTTGAAAATTTCTGTCTCTGAAAATGATTGAAATTCATGCAAAATCTATATATTATTATAGTCTTAAGTATTAATCTTTGGCTTAAGCAAGCAAATCTTGTTTCAGGTTTGGTTTATTGATGTTTAACAGCACCGCGACAGTCAGAGTCGAATGTGCCAAGAAGGTGTTAATAAATTATGGTGTAAGAGTTAGGATAGTGAGGAGAAGGAAGATTTGTAAGGGAAATAAGGGGGAAAAAGGGGGTATGTAAGGTTAGGTGTAGAAAGGGAGGGGAGGGGGGAGTTCAAGAAAGGTGAGAGATAAAATGGAAAATAAAATGGTGAGTGAATTCATTTCCTTTTCATTTAAGTTTGACCCATTGTTTAAATGGCTCATTTCTAAAAATTGTTTAAAATATGAGCCAAAATTTGATTGGAAACATAGATAAGTTCTTTCTAATTTAATTTCCAAAACAGTATTCATCAGACTGCATGTTTCATTACGTTGATTGAACAGCATCGTAAAAATAAATAAGCAGCATTCTTTCTCCAACTGGGAGTTCCCTCAATGGATACGTTTATAGTGAATTACCTGAAAGAGTCTACTATTCACAGAAATGGTGAATTTTCCTTTTCAGAAACTTTAAATCTCTAAGAAAAAGAAATGAAGGCAGTCATATGAAATTGCCTTGCAAATCAAATTTCTTTGATAAAATTTAGAACCTTCCTTTAAGTTACCTCATAGTGTATTTCTTCACTATCTGCATTTCTAAATGATAGCAACTGTCCCTCCACTTCAATATTAGTGGAAAATTTCTACTAAATCCAAATGTTTTATTTTTATCAAATAATGACACTCACAATAATTAAGTGCTGGCAACACAGTGTGTTCCTCAGGGTAGATTGTTTCATGCCTGCATAGATGAACTAATGGAAAATTGTAATGAATTAAATTGGAGCCTAATGGAATTAATTTGGCTAATAAGAAGAATCAGTCAGTCCCATCACAGAGCAGTTTGCTCTTATATGTCAGAGCTATCCAATGGGATTAAGCACTACAAATTTTTGACGGTTCCAGATAAAATGATAAAAGCAAATTTGATTGAGTACCTAATAAAAAGAGCACTAGATTAGGGAATAGTACACAGTTGAGATCTTTGTGATCAACAGATTAAGCTGCAAGCAGTTCACCAAAAAGGTCTCATGAAAAGCAAATAAGATCAATCTTTACGGACACATTCACTTTTTCTGATATCAACAACAACAACAGCTTTTGTTTCCATATGTCCCAGGTTAAGAGTTTTGAATGTAATCTCTGCATTCAAGCTGATGAAGCCATACGTTATATATTAATGTTTTAAACACCTGTTATCATCCTTTCATTTCTTGCATGTACTAGATTCATCTATATCATGGAATACAACTGTTTGGCAAAAAAATATTATATATTGCTGTGCGGTCAGCAAGAAATCGTCAAAAAGGGGAAAAGCTGTCTCCTGGTGATTCACCTAAATCAACCCTCTATATTTTCATATTATATATTATATACAACTGAAGCATTCAACAAAGAATTGATTACTTCAGTGTCGATTACGACAAAATAAAATTTGACCAATCAAACTGTGGAATATTTAACCACGAGATTTGCTTTGTATGCATTGATACCCAGCTGATGAACATCAACTTTTTTTGGCACATGAGTCAGTTGTGACACTTCACTCCTCCCTTCCCAATTATATTTGAACAAGGTTAAATACTCATCAAAGAATGAATGAAGGGTGTCCGAGCCAAACACTGCACAATGAAAAGCATAACGAAAACAAAAAAATATTTAGATTTGAATATGTATTCCTATATGAACTACACCTTCTTGTGGTTGCCTAGGACAACCCCTAAACCCTGACTGGCTGCAACCAGAGCCCAGAAAAGAAAAGACCCAACCCAGTTCCCCAGTTTGCCTCGCCCAACTAGTCATTGAATTACACACAACTTGCGATAATTATCCTCAATCTCATCTTCAATTGGTGGAAGATCTGGAGCCCGCCCTCTGTTGTCAGGAATAAAAGGGGCATACTTTAAGGATTCCCGCTCATAGAACAGCATGTATGCATTGTCTAAGTCAATGTCTGCCTTCACCTCCTGAGGAGAAATAAGATGAAAATCTTGAACAATCACATTTCTCCTGTCATCTACTATCATTACAAATATGTTTTGAATGAAATTCAAGACTGAAATTTATATTGTGGGATATTTTCTATCTGAGACAAGTATTCAAATTTGCTTATAGAATATTAAGAACATTATGCCATGTTGTACGTAGTATAAGATATTAAGTGTATACTATACCTTGACTGAGCTGTCATTGAAGCAATACCACCGTTTGTTGGGATTGACAGCATAGCTCACGTAATGTCCTCCACCTAAAATCCCTGTGTGACACTGCGGAAAGAAAAAACAACAATCAATGAATTTACAAGTTACTGAATGTAAGTAAGTCCATAGTTATTGAAAGATATAATCTTCATGTATTCTATCACTATTCTTCATGTTTGTCTTTAAGTTTGACTGCTGGCATGTACAAAAGTATGAGAAAGAAAGCAAGAACATCTACACTTTATTTAACCCTTAACTACCTTAACCATAACTACCACACGGTGATGATATCGCTGTTTTCTAACTACTTTTTTCTAAAAATAAAATTGGGACCTTACCAAAATCCTAGAATATAGTTTTTTTTTTTTTTACTCACTTTTTTGTGTGGTAAAGTTTGTCCAAGCATTTCACTTTTTGTTTAAAATATCACACAAAAAATGCATATTTTTTAAATATTGACAAAAATTGCCTTGGAAAATAATTTTAGATTTTTTAAATATTTTTTTTAAAATAATATGTAGACAAATGATATTGTCCAAATCTAATCAAATTTTGCTCATATCTAGTCATAATATTTTGATTATTATTGTAAAATATATAAAATGTTGTGATATTTAGTGATTTTTTTACCCTTTTTGTTAAAAAATCGTGTAATCCACCCCTATATCATAATGAAAAATTTCAAACACCATTCTGTAGCAAAACCAATGTGCTTTCACATGGACTGCTGCATTTACATTTACGGTCAGACGACAGAAGAACGTGCATCCCGGATGTTTCAAAGTGAAACTGAAGATGGGGAAGAGTCAGAAAGGTTATCGACAGTGATGGAGATCTTTTGGTACCTGGACCAACCCAGAAGAGGCAAATTTCTGAAATCGTGAGTGCATTTTTTAAACTTCATGCTTAATAATGTTAGGCATAGGCATAGCTAGTGTGCATCCCTTGTAAAATAAAATACTATAATTTAGCTGGGATTTTTTATTTGTAAGCATTATAAACAAGTAAATGCACTAAAATTCGATGTGATCAACATGAATTGTCCTTTTTATAGTAATTTTGGATGAATCATTATAGACCAACCCCTAATTTGTAGTGTAACAGTGCTTATATACCTATTTCGCGAAATCTTAATTCCATGTTGTGGCGTAGTGGAGTAGGAATAACATTTTAATGGGAAAGGGTTCCATGTTGGGGGGAAAAAGACCCGTGTTGGGGGCAAGAGACCCATGTTGGGGACAAGAGAGCCATGGTGGGGGACAAAAGAGCCATGGTGGGGAGAATTCTTTTCTTTAAAGCAATTTGGATCCTGGAAGGGGGCCATATTTTTATATAAATTGTATTTCTCATAAGTATTTTCCTGTATTTCGACAAATTTGTTGACATTTCATATGCAGTACCAACTGTCAGTGAAAGATACCAAGTTTGGCAATGTCAACATGATTACTGATGCTCTAAACCATTTTTGAGTACCTTTTTACCAAAAATTCCTAATGGAATCAACAGAAGTAAGTTTTTAAAGACATTCAGCATAATCTGAATAAACAAAAGTACTTTCAAAGTTTCCAATGGCTGAAATTGGGTCATAAATTGAAAATTTAAAGTCAGCGCATTACAAATGAGGTAAATTAGCTAATTTGCATACATTTGCATAACATTTTTAATGAAATAATGATGAAAACATTTCCTTTTTATATTATATTAGTATTGTGCATCATAGAAAGGAAAATGCATGTTTATGGGAAAGTATAGTGCCAAATCCTATCAGATAGATCATTAGCAAAGTCAGAGGTCAATTTTTAGGTAAAAAAGGTCAACAAATTTAAAATTTGAATTGTTTCCTAGCTCCAAAAAATCAAGAGTAGTATCAACTGAAAGGTCCTTCTTTCAATAATTCATCAATTCTATCAATAATGTATTGTAAATAGTTACAAGAGAGCAGAATATCATAAAGAGCAGTTTTAGGACATCTAATATTCTCAATTATTGTCCTCATTTGCATAAAATTGCACATTCGACCGGAAAATTATGCAAACCAATGTAAAGTCTAAAGTCTTAGCTTTCATACAACATAAACTTGTTACAGTAGAAAATAAAAGCAAATTTGTGAAAAAGCCCCCTTTCCAAAAAAGCTCCCTAAAATAACACTAATCTCAAATGCTCTGAGTGGACTAAGGGTTAAGGAATAAAGTCAACAGCAAATTATTAAAATAACATAAAACCCTGCTTTCTTTATTAACAATAAGATGGTAACTCAGAAACTTACAAACAGTAAGCAACCCTTTGTAATGGTAAATAAATGTAAAATTACAGAAGAAAAAATGACAAAAGACTACACTTCTATGCAATTATATATCTTACATTGCAATAAGTAACCATCTCAGCTCAAGTTCTGTACACACATTTTAAACAGCAATGCTTCTTATATTTTTTTCAATAATCAGGTGACTCAATCACATGACTTACCACTACTGAGTACAAATTGTAATTGTTGTTATGTGCGCCCTCAGCTCCAGGACCTGCAGCATCTCTGTGTTGACCAATCAACGGATGAGAATCTGTGGCATCCACAGGAGTAGAAAGCTGTGATAGACTCTTCTGTAATTTGGGTTTTGGGTTTTGTACCCTCGCTGTCTGAATTGGTACTGCTAGACCAGCCATCATGGACGTCGATTGCTCCATTCACTAAGGGTCCATCTTCAGAGTGACCATTCACCCTTTTCTCTGCTTCACCTTCCGTGGACCCCTTCTGTTCATCGTGGATGATGTACTTTTCACTTGGATCCGTCTCAGAATACTTGGATAAGTTTGACTCTTTATGCTTCATGGGCGGTTTTATTTCTGTTTCAGATGCAGGAATGCTATCCACTGTGATAGAATTCAACCCTAATTCATCCTCCCCATTCTTGTCACAACCTTCCCCATTCTTATCACTACCTTCCCCATTGACAATGTGATCAGTTTTGTTCTCTGTGCTTTCTTCTCTAACAGCGAGAAAGTTTGTGAGGTTGAAAGTTGATTTTGGACATTTGACTATTTTCTGAGATTTAATCCACCTTCCATTAACAAATTGAAACCGCTTTAAGTGAATTATCTGAGGAAAAAAGAAGAAGAAAAAAACTATAATAGAAGAAACCCTTACTGAAAAATACATTCCAACACAATTCTTTGTTGATTAAACAAAGGGCTAAAGAAAAAAGATTTAAATTGACTTCTCTTACAAATGTTTGAAATAATAAGTAATGAAAAAGTAGGTGTCAAACGTAACTGAGAAACACTACTGTATTGTACACATTTCATGCAATGCATAAAACACTACAATATTGTACACATTTCATGCAATGCATAAAACACTACAATATTGTACACATTTCATGCAATGCATAAAACACTACAATATTGTACACATTTCACACAATGCATAAAACACTACAATATTGTACACATTTCACGCAATGCATAAAACACTGCTGTATTGTACACATTTCATGCAATGCATAAAACACTACAATATTGTACACATTTCATGCAATGTATAAAACACTACAATATTGTACGCATATCATGCAATGCATAAAACACTACAATATTGTACACATTTCACGCAATGCATAAAACACTACAGTATTGTACACATTTCAAGCAATGCATAAAACACTACTGTATTGTACGCATTTCAGGCAATGCATAAAACACTACTGTATTGTACACATTTCAAGCAATGCATAAAACACTACTGTATTGTACACATTTCACGCAATGCATAAACCACTACTGTATTGTTCACATTTCACGCAATGCATAAAACACTACTGTATTGTACACATTTCATGCAATGCATAAAACACTACTGTATTGTACACATTTCACGCAATGCATAAAACACTACTGTATTGTACACCTTTCACGCAATGCATAAAACACTACTGTATTGTACACATTTCATGCAATGCATAAAACACTACTGTATTGTACACATTTCACGCAATGCATAAAACACTACTGTATTGTACACATTTCACGCAATGCATAAAACACTACTGTATTGTACACATTTCACACAATGCATAAAACACTACTGTATTGTACACATTTCATGCAATGCATAAACCACTACTGTATTGTACACATTTCAGGCAATGCATAAAACACTACTGTATTGTACACATTTCAGGCAATGCATAAAACACTACTGTATTGTACACATTTCACGCAATGCATAAAACACTACTGTATTGTACACATTTCACGCAATGCATAAAACACTACTGTATTGTACACATTTCATGCAATGCATAAACCACTACTGTATTGTACACATTTCATGCAATGCATAAAACACTACTGTATTGTACACATTTCATGCAATGCATAAAACACTACTGTATTGTACACATTTCACGCAATGCATAAAACACTACTGTATTGTACACATTTCATGCAATGCATAAAACACTACTGTATTGTACACATTTCATGCAATGCATAAAACACTACTGTATTGTACACCTTTCACGCAATGCATAAAACACTACTGTATTGTACACCTTTCACGCAATGCATAAAACACTACTGTATTGTACACATTTCACGCAATGCATAAAACACTACTGTATTGTACACATTTCACGCAATGCATAAAACACTACTGTATTGTACACATTTCACACAATGCATAAAACACTACTGTATTGTACACATTTCACACAATGCATAAAACACTACTGTATTGTACACATTTCATGCAATGCATAAAACACTACTGTATTGTACACATTTCACACAATGCATAAAACACTACTGTATTGTACACATTTCACGCAATGCATAAAACACTACTGTATTGTACACATTTCACGCAATGCATAAAACACTACTGTATTGTACACATTTCACACAATGCATAAAACACTACTGTATTGTACACATTTCACGCAATGCATAAAACACTACTGTACTGTACACATTTCACGCAATGCATAAAACACTACTGTATTGTACACATTTCACACAATGCATAAAACACTACTGTATTGTACACATTTCACGCAATGCATAAAACACTACTGTATTGTACACATTTCACGCAATGCATAAAACACTACTGTATTGTACACATTTCACGCAATGCATAAAACACTACTGTATTGTACACATTTCATGCAATGCATAAAACACTACTGTATTGTACACATTTCATGCAATGCATAAAACACTACTGTATTGTACACATTTCATGCAATGCATAAAACACTACTGTATTGTACACATTTCATGCAATGCATAAAACACTACTGTATTGTACACATTTCACGCAATGCATAAAACACTACTGTATTGTACACATTTCACGCAATGCATAAAACACTACTGTATTGTACACATTTCACGCAATGCAATAAAACACTACTGTATTGTACACATTTCCCCAATGCATAAAACACTACTGTATTGTACACATTTCACGCAATGTATAAAACACTACAATATTGTACACATTTCATGCAATGCATAAAACACTACTGTATTGTACACATTTCACGCAATGCATAAAACACTACTGTATTGTACACATTTCACGCAATGCATAAACCACTACTGTATTGTACACATTTCACGCAATGCATAAAACACTACTATATTGTACACATTTCATGCAATGCATAAAACACTACTGTATTGTACACATTTCACGCAATGCATAAAACACTACTGTATTGTACACATTTCACGCAATGCATAAAACACTACTATATTGTACACCTTTCATGCATAAAACACAATGCATAAAACACTACTGTATTGTACACATTTCACGCAATGCATAAAACACTACTGTATTGTACACATTTCACACAATGCATAAAACACTACTGTATTGTACACATTTCAGGCAATGCATAAAACACTACTGTATTGTACACATTTCAGGCAATGCATAAAACACTACTGTATTGTACACATTTCACGCAATGCATAAAACACTACTGTATTGTACACCTTTCACGCAATGCATAAAACACTACTGTATTGTACACATTTCAGGCAATGCATAAAACACTACTGTATTGTACACATTTCACGCAATGCATAAAACACTACTGTATTGTACACATTTCACACAATGCATAAAACACTACTGTATTGTACACATTTCACGCAATGCATAAAACACTACTGTATTGTACACATTTCACACATTTAATGCATAAAACACTACTGTATTGTACACATTTCATGCAATGCATAAAACACTACTGTATTGTACACATTTCACACAATGCATAAAACACTACTGTATTGTACACATTTCACGCAATGCATAAAACACTACTGGATTGTACACCTTTCACGCAATGCATAAAACACTACTGTATTGTACACATTTCATGCAATGCATAAACCACTACTGTATTGTACACATTTCATGCAATGCATAAAACACTACTGTATTGTACACATTTCACGCAATGCATAAAACACTACTGTATTGTACACCTTTCACGCAATGCATAAAACACTACTGTATTGTACACATTTCATGCAATGCATAAAACACTACTGTATTGTACACATTTCAGGCAATGCATAAAACACTACTGTATTGTACACATTTCAGGCAATGCATAAAACACTACTGTATTGTACACATTTCACGCAATGCATAAAACACTACTGTATTGTACACATTTCAGGCAATGCATAAAACACTACTGTATTGTACACATTTCATTTCAATGCATAAAACACTACAGTATTGTACACATTTCAATGCAATGCATAAAACACTACTGTATTGTACACATTTCATGCAATGCATAAAACACTACTGTATTGTACACATTTCAGGCAATGCATAAAACACTACTGTATTGTACACATTTCACGCAATGCATAAACCACTACTGTATTGTACACATTTCACGCAATGCATAAAACACTACAGTATTGTACACATTTCAAGCAATGCATAAAACACTACTGTATTGTACACATTTCACGCAATGCATAAAACACTACTGTATTGTACACATTTCAGGCAATGCATAAAACACTACTGTATTGTACACATTTCAGGCAATGCATAAAACACTACAGTATTGTACACATTTCAAGCAATGCATAAAACACTACTGTATTGTACACATTTCACGCAATGCATAAAACACTACTGTATTGTACACATTTCAGGCAATGCATAAAACACTACTGTATTGTACACATTTCATGCAATGCATAAACCACTACTGTATTGTACACATTTCACGCAATGCATAAAACACTACTGTATTGTACACATTTCATGCAATGCATAAACCACTACTGTATTGTACACATTTCATGCAATGCATAAAACACTACTGTATTGTACACATTTCACGCAATGCATAAAACACTACTGTATTGTACACATTTCATGCAATGCATAAACCACTACTGTATTGTACACATTTCACGCAATGCATAAAACACTACTGTATTGTACACATTTCATGCAATGCATAAACCACTACTGTATTGTACACATTTCATGCAATGCATAAAACACTACTGTATTGTACACATTTCACGCAATGCATAAAACACTACTGTATTGTACACATTTCAGGCAATGCATAAAACACTACTGTATTGTACACATTTCACGCAATGCATAAAACACTACTGTATTGTACACATTTCACGCAATGCATAAAACACTACTGTATTGTACGCATATCATGCAATGCATAAAACACTACAATATTGTACACATTTCACGCAATGCATAAAACACTACTGTATTGTACACATTTCACACAATGCATAAAACACTACTGTATTGTACACATTTCACGCAATGCATAAAACACTACTGTATTGTACACATTTCACGCAATGCATAAAACACTACTGTATTGTACACATTTCATGCAATGCATAAAACACTACTGTATTGTACACATTTCACACAATGCATAAAACACTACTGTATTGTACACATTTCATGCAATGCATAAAACACTACTGTATTGTACACATTTCATGCAATGCATAAAACACTACTGTATTGTACACATTTCATGCAATGCATAAACCACTACTGTATTGTACACATTTCATGCAATGCATAAAACACTACTATATTGTACACATTTCATACAATGCATAAAACACTACTATATTGTACACATTTCATGCAATGCATAAAACACTACTGTATTGTACAAATTTCACGCAAAGCATAAAACCCTACTGTATTGTACACATTTCACGCAATGCATAAAACACTACTGTATTGTACACATTTCACGCAATGCATGCTGCTGATGCAATCTTCAATTTCAATTAATTGCATTCCAGTACAAATTTAAAACATTTGTAAAAAGGAAAAAAGTACATACATATACATGATAAAATACATAGCAGAAATTAAAAGAATATAAAAAAATAATAAATAAATAATTATACGGAAAAAATAAAGATAAAAGGTTCCAAACAGTAATTCTACCTCTCCTGTCTATAAGTAAATTGCCGCATGGCAATTGAATGAATTTTTGTAGACCTGTAATTCTGTATTTTGGCACTATCTTAGGGTTTTGAAGGTTTCTGTTTGAATGCGCTAGATAACTTTGCAATGTATTGTGGAAAGGATGGTTTTGTTGTTTGTTGATTTTTGTCACCATAGCAATGAATTCCAATTTCACCCTGTCATTTAAAATATCAATACGCATGGGATAATGTTAGTTAAGAATATTTGAGATATACTTTAAAAATTTCAAGATTCTGTCTTTGTCTTTCTGTATGATTAGATGATACCAAACGAGTACAGCATAAAGAACCTGTGATAAAATAACTGATTTAAAAAAGATGAAGCCTACCTAGCATTAAGATTACAAAAAGATCAAATGTATGATAAACTCAAAACAATATAGTTAAAATTTACTTTAAATTTTGGCTAAATGATGGGAAAAAGTCAGTTTATTATCAATACATACACCAAGATAATCAGTTTTTACGCATTTTGCAACCTCTAACCCTGAATAAATATATTGTGCGGTTTTGATTTCTAAAGCCCTGTATGTTTGACATTTTTGTTTACAAAGCACATTTCCTTTGATTTCTTTGGGTTCAGCAACAAGTTCTTTTTATCATATTTTGACAGTTTCATCAACAATTGACTGGTACTCCACTTGATCCTCATTTACATAATTTTTAGCAATTTTACATGAAATAGCAGTATCATCAGCATACTTTATTACACAAATATTGACAATCGCCCAATGATTTATTTATCCACGTATGTAACATTTTACCAGCCCCATTCCCAATTTTCAATCCACAGGAAAGCATATAGTGTAGTCCAGTGATGGGAATAATAACATCATTAACCCTTACTCTACCACGCGGCGATACTATCGCCGTTTTTAAACCACCTTTTTCTAAAAGTAAAATCGAGACTTTACCACAGTCCTTAAAGGAGTAATCTTGGTATCATTTTAAAGTACTTGGATATTTCTTTCACAAAATGAAACTTTTTCATAGGGGTCATATTACACAATTTTTAGAAAAAGTTCATCGAAAAAGGGTAAAACTTAAAAATTGCTAAACAATTTACAATTTTTTTCTTTTAAATCTCACAATAACTTCAAGATCACATTTTTGCTTCAAAATTAAACACGCAAGTCCTAAGACATGATAGTATTAGTTTCTGGTCTAATTTTTATAATCCCTTCATGCAATCTATTGTTCTGGAGAAATTTCTTTAAAATTCTATGAATTTCTGCCATTTTTGACCCGTTTTTTTCTCAAAAATCATGTACCCAAACCATACATCACACATGCTTTGTTGAACTGCCGTTCGAAAGCGCTTGAAATTTCCTTTCATTTGATATATAAATAAAGGCATACCCGCCTCTATTTAGAACCTGTCCTATAAGAAATATATTACACCTCTCCAATTTAAACGACTACTTGGTGCAGAGGGAATGTACGCGGCTAGCATGCAAGCGTTCCGGGTTCGAGTCTCACCGTGACCACTGCGTAATTATTTTTCTGTTGCAGCTTTCACGGGACGTTTGACTTTTATCATTTTTGATGTGTTTTCATCTTTCCTTTCTTTCTAAAAATTATAGATTAGTATCATTGGAAAGGAAATTTAGGAAATTTCAAAAAGAATCTAAATATGTAACTCAAATCTCTGTTTTCAATACTGGCAAGAAGTTATACTTCTGCAAAGATTGACCATTTGTTGACCAAATTTATTAAAAAATTGCTTAATTTGCATAATTTTGTACAATATTTCCTACATTGGTTTTAATAACTAAAAAGATAAATATCTTAGCATCTATTCCAACCAAACTTGTAACGAAAGAAAATAAAATAAAAGTTGTCAAAAATGCATATGAAAAAAAAGTTACGAAAATTGGGGTCGCTTTTTTCAAAGCCCTGGTAGAGTAAGGGTTAACTGTGTTAACAATTGACAACAAAATATGCTTTAATTCAACCACAATCTAATAACTAGGACCATCAGCAACACATAAGAAACATATAATATGATATGGTGGATCGAGGGCAAATTTTGAAAACTTTTGAGTTTATATTTTTAAGTTACTATACAAGATTTATTATGGATAATAAAGACACAAGAAGCTTATAATAGGCTTGCCCAGTTGACCTGATAAATTAAACGTCAGCTGTAAGGTACCTATGGCAGTTTGATCTCAGGGTATCTGAGTACCTACCATAATTTTCAAGAAAAGGCTATTTCTTGATCTATAAGGACTTTTGATGTAGAACAACAACCAAATGTGAGGTATGACTCATTGAAACAGTTGAGCTGGTTTTGCATGTTTGATTGATTGTAACTTTATTTTCACTCTCTTGCAAATACAATAATATACAGGTTAAGAAAATAATAATTGAGCTTTACATACATTTGTGACAATTTGCAAGGGATAGTGAGGGGGTTATCTGCTCAAGCCAGAAAGGCTTATCGAGGCAGAAACCCCCATGTTATTCCTACTTGACAAAAGCTAAGCATCCTGCTTTAAACCATCTGAACATTCATTGTGTTTTTACTGTCCTGGTGGACTTACCAGAATTGGAGGAAGTCTCCAAATGTCCAGCTTCTTGGCAGCCAGTCTGTGCTCCTTGCACTTAGAGCAATAGTACAATTCATCCTCCCCAAGCTCCTCCTCTTTGGTGAAAGCCCTCAAGCAATCATCCAGGTCAATCGGTTCCGTCTGCATCTTCCGACTTTTCTCAACACTCTCGTGTTCTGTGAAAGCCTACAATGATAGAGAGGATGCAAATATGAAGTAATTAGCATTTTGAACTACACAGCACTCTAAGAGTACATACCACTGCTATCAACATATCATTATAGTGGCATGCCTTAGAAAGGCATCCAGCACCCTTCCCCTAAACACAGACATGTGAGTGGTGATTTACAAAAGTAGCTGAAATTGATCAATTTTCTCACCAAAATAGCTAAGTATTGTCAATTATGCAGAAAATAGGTGAAATTAGCTTGAAAAATAGCTGCAATTAGCTAAATAGCTGAAGTCTTACATGCTTAAATTGATCAATTTCCTCTTCAAAGTAGCTAAGAATTGTCAAACTATGCAGAAAATAGGTGAAATTAGCTTGGAAAATGGCCGAAATCAGCTAAGTAGCTGAAGTCTTACACGCTGAAATTAATCAATTTTCTCATCAATATAGCTAAATATTGTCAATTATGCAGAAAATAGGTGAAATTAGCTTAGAAAATAGCTGCAATCAGCTAAATAGCTGAAGTCTTACATGCTGAAATTGATCAATTTTCTCATCAATATAGCTAAATATTGTCAATTATGCAGAAAATAGGTGAAATTAGCTTGGAAAATAGCTGCAATCAGCTAAATACATGTAGCTAAAGTCTCACATGCTGAAATTAATTAATTTTTTCATCAAAATAGCTAAGTATTGTCAATTATGCAGAAAATAGGTGAAATTAGCTTGGAAAATAGGTGAAATTAGCTTAGAAAATAGCTGCAATCAGCTAAGTAGCTGAAGTCTCACATGCCTGTAAACACTACCCTAAATCAATTCATAATTTTTAGAAGAAAAATATATTCCTCACAAAGATATTGACTTAATAGGCAAACAAATCCACAGGGATGAAAGCATAAACTTTCCTATTCCATAACGATAATTATCACCAAAGCAAAACAGACCCAACAAGACTAGTAGAGGTCAAAATCATGCTTTTTGATAGTTAACATACCAATTATTATGCAAGGAAGACATTCAAGTTATTATCTTTCACAAATATTTGACTCACTGTCTCAAAAGTCTGCAATTAATTGAAGTATTTTTATGTAAGTGACCCTCATAAAATGATTGAATGTTGACAGAAAATGGGGGTCAAGAAGAAGTTGTACTACAATCCAAAAGAAAATCAAATAAAGAACTTATGTCTTAGGCAGAGATCGCGTTAATGACAAATTTGTCGTATATTACGCTATGGCTGAAATTTCTTACGACACAGGTTGTACCTGCGTCGTAAGATTTAGATATAGCATGTGGAATTTTACGCCAGAGTTTTCCATGAACATAAATGAAAATCATAAACATCTTACCTCTCTGATGCGATTCAAAGTTTTATTTCACACAAAAATGATTTTGAATTACTCTTACATAAAAAAAAAATGACACAACTACGAGACTAACGGCCGAATGATTCACCATGGTGCTGTACATAAAATAAAGGCTAGTACATAGGCCCTATGCATGATGTACGTACACTGTACAGTGTACGTGAAAGTGTTGATGTTGTTTTGAATGCAGGCTGTCAATTGTCAACAATATTAGTAGCTAGGATTCTACTTTCCTCCTTTATTGTGTTGATCGTGTATCTGTAAAGTGATCACAATCTGCAAGTCAAGTTACTATACTGTAAAGAAGTAGGCGTGTTCGAAATATCGATAGTATATTGTCGTTGACAATTGGTCAAATTTCACTAAAACCTCGTGAAAGTTTGGATACGATAACCAAAAGTATTTTCTAGTTTATTTTGGGATTGTTACCCCAAATTTCATGATTCAACAATCAACATTATACAAGGATTAGGTATGAACTTTTTCTTAATATTTTTTATGATAATAATAGTCCAATTTTTAATGTTTTTGGTATTTTAAGTGCAATTTTCATTCACTTTAGCGAGGCAGGTTTTCACAAGTGTGTGTGTTAACAATTACTTGCATGCTTCGCTAGCGCGCAGTGCCTTGTACATTTCGCAATACCCTGTACATTACACAGTCAGACAGCGCCCTGTACATACGACAGCAATTTTACAAAATATGCCGAAATTCAAGGGCTTGTCGTAACCAAATACGCCAGGCAAAAAATTATAATGCAACCTCTGGTCTTAGGTGAAATTAATTAGCTTGTTGTACTTATAATGAAAGAAGATTTTGATTCTTTTCATGCCATTTTATGTCTCTTCTTTTGTTGTCAATAAATACCAAAAAAAAATGTTGACCAATGAGAGTAGGAACTCACCCTCTCCTGTGAGGTCTGGTATCTGAGATGAAGTGCCGTAGGGTCCCACTCTATTGCTATGAATGCCAGTCCTGCGCCAAGCTCTTCACCCGTGCAGGCAATGTCACATCCTCTACAAAACCTGAAAAAAAATCATCAAAAGATTCCATTCATAAAAAGAAGAAAGGCATTCATGTAATCCTGACTTTGTATTCATTGGGTATTAAATGTACGCACACATATGATAGAATCTGGATTGACATATAAACATCACACTCTCATGTTGACAAATGTCTACCTACTGTGGTGTAGCGGTTCTCATACATGTCTACGGCCACAAGGCCCTGGGTCAAGCCCGGGTTGTGTAGACCACACCTGGTTATCAAAGGCCGTGGACATTGACTTGGTTGTCGATGACATTGACTTGGTTGTCGATGACATTGACTTGGTTGTCGATGACATTGACTTGGTTGTCGATGACATTGACTTGGTTGTCGATGACATTGACTTGGTTGTCGATGACATTGACTTGGTTGTCGATGACATTGACTTGGTTGTCGATGACATTGACTTGGTTGTCGATGACATTGACTTGGTTGTCGATGACATTGGCTTGGTTGTCGATGACATTGGCTTGGTTGTCGATGACATTGGCTTGGTTGTCGATGACATTGGCTTGGTTGTCGATGACATTGGCTTGGTTGTCGATGACATTGGCTTGGTTGTCGATGACATTGACTTGGTTGTCGATGACATTGACTTGGTTGTCGATGACATTGACTTGGTTGTCGATGACATTGACTTGGTTGTCGATGACATTGACTTGGTTGTCGATGTCATTGACTTGGTTGTCGATGACATTGACTTGGTTGTCGATGACATTGACTTGGTTGTCGATGACATTGACTTGGTTGTCGATGACATTGACTTGGTTGTCGATGACATTGACTTTGTTGTCGATGACATTGACTTGGATGTCGATTGACTCCGTACGTCGTACCTGTTCTCGTCCGGGTCATATAAGGCGTTTCGTGAGAGCGTTGTTACTATCATAACCGAATACGCAGGCAACGACCCCGTCATTGTAATTGTGTGTTCACTCGTCGTCAAGTTGACAAATGCACAATAGCAGAAACACAAATGCTACACCTAGCAGAAACACATTTACAATGCCTCAAAATGTTTAAGTGGACTTACAGTGGTTTACCACATAAAGACTATTATTATGAAGCAAAGATTTTAAACCAAAGTTCTATAATAAAACTCTTCTCTTACAAGATAGCTAAAAAGAGATCTCATAGCATAAAAGGGCGCTGCAGCATCCAAGCAGGCTCTGTTTGAGCTTATCGTCGAGTCGTGGAAAGATAGATATTAAAACAAACTCTCATCAATTTTCCTGGTCATTTCTGCTTGGCTTTTTCTTACAATAACAAAGTCTATTCTATAATGACAAACTGTTGACAGCTCTTTACCTGTACCATGGGCAGAAAGCACAATTGAGGCCATCCTTCTGTACTGCTTTCAAGGTGAATGGATACTTCTGTTGAAGACTGTCCCTGGCAAACAAAAGAAGATCAGCTAGGTTTAATACATCACAATATGAATCAACAGATGTTAGTCAATTTGCAGCAGATAATACATCCTTGATATGCGCAATCCCATTGTATATCAAATTATCTAAAAAATCTGCATGTTGCAGCACGCTGTTAGAGGTCAACCCCTTTCATCATACAGGAATAACAGGAAAGAAAAGAAGAAACTTCAAATCGTGTTTATTTAAAAAATAAAATAAAAGCTATTTCCCAATTTTTTGATTTACTCAGATTTCTATCTCAATTTTGAAATAAAACTACTGAACAAACGAACTTAAAACAAATAGATCATTTTTTAACTTTTATTTTGGAAAGAAACTTGGAAATAATAATGTAAATTTGTGAAAAGAAATCTGCAAGGATTTGAGTCCATTAATTAGTAAATCCATCCGGGCCATTACGATAATAGAGCCGGCGGTGCTTATCCCCAGTTTCAATAATGCAAGTGGATGAGAGTACATGACCCCCTCCCCCACCCTACCCTTATGACCCCCACTCCACCTAGATAGGATGCCCTTCCATTGCAAATTAACTCCACAGCAGTGCTGGTACTCATTTTTTAGCTGAATGGACTGAGTAAAGTGTCTTGTTCAAGGACACAATGCAGTGCTCACGATGGGAAACCCAGTACCTTTTGAATCCGAGAATGACTCCTTAACCACTGAGCCACTCCACCTCTTGTGTGAGTCCAATAACTCTTGCTAAACATTCTGATGACAGTGCTTTCTTTTGTCATTTTGTTGGTGGTGAGTTTGGGTGATGCCAAATTGTTACGGTACATGCTACAAAGTAGGATATATTCAAGACCTTTTGATTATTTTCCTATTTCCTCCTATTTTCAATATAAGCACTATTAAGTGTGCAAAAGGTATGAGATAATACCTGATATAGGATACACTTCAAGACTATTTATTCTTAATTGAGCCACAGCCACTGAGGACATCTACTTTTACTTAAACACATTACAAATGAATGCTGGTTTTCAGCAAAAGTAATTCAGTATTCATAGATAATTCAAACCTGAAGGCTGAATACCAGTTTCAAAAGATAAAGGCAATCTTCAGTCATAAGAATGACCTGTATCTGGTTGAAACGTTTACCAGCTTGAAGCGAAAAACCAGATTGCAAAGTTAGCAAGATTTTACCAAACAATAAGATAAAACAAATGTGTTACTTTAAACATAACAAAAGAACAATTTTAGTGGCATCTAATTCTTTCAAAAGATATAGCAAAAGCAAAATGATAAAACTAACCAGAACCAAAAGGCTTTGTGGTCCCAGTGCTTTCTTTCATGCCTGATTAATTTTGTATTAACTGTTATTTCATTGCATATCATGAAATATTTGAGATATCTTGTTTACAAGCTCTTTCAGCAAAATCATATTAAGCCCCGCCCACTCTGCATATTAATGAAAATCAATGTTTTTATCAAGCTGCATATTAATGAAAATCAATGTTTTTATCAAATGAACATGTACAAACTAGCTAAAATCATAATTCAACAAAATATGAAACAAAACAGACATGTGATTGTTAAAATATGAGCATTTCAAGATTTAACATTAAGACCCACCTACTTATAAACATGCATGACATCACCACCAAAAACAATACAGCACTTCTACAGATCATAGGCTATCTGTGTATCACACATGACGTGAAACCAATTTGTCCTTTTTGAGATACCATGTTTACAAGCTCTTTTCAACAAAATCATGTGAAGTCCCACCCACTATGCATATTAATGAAATTCAAGATTTTTGTACACACTAGCAAACAGCATAAATAAACTCAAAATGAAACAAAGCAGACATACGCTTGTAATTAATATGAGCATTTCGAGATTTGTACATTAAGCCTACAGACCATTGGCTATCCGTGTACCACATATGACATGAATCTGGTGTATCGTTCTTGAGATATCACACTTACAAGCTTGCTGTCACTGACACACAACACACATTCACATGACGGCATAGATTCCTTATGCTATTAGCAACGGAACCAATAAAAAGCATCAGGAATCAAGTCACATACAACGGCATCTCAAACTATTATTCTTGTAATGTTCGTGTTTTAGAATTGTGCCTGGGGTATTTCCAGTTACTTTTATTTTTTTCTGAGAGAAAGATTATATTACAGATGGATTGGGACTCTTGATTTGATCAAATTCTCATAAAATCTTTGAGGAGGTAAAGCTACATTATTGTATGCTTACAATATCATTGTAGGTATGTACTATTTGAAATAACTTACTAACTTGAAAATACACTGCAAATCTGATAAAACTGTTATTAACATTTTGTCAATACTGAAGATAATGCCGAGACCAATGAGCAGAATACAAAGTGACGGATACAGTCTACAATGCAGTAAAGATGGTTTTAACAAGTGCTGTGAATGTTTTCAAGGCAGTAAATCCCGTCTAAGTCAACTTTGTAAGAACTATGTAAGAAGCAAACAAAGTATGTACTGTCAGGTCCTGCAATGATGCTGCTTTGCATTTTGCTTCCAGCACTTTTTTCAATATTTTAATCTGTAAAAGATGCTGTTACCACAAAATAATAGCCATTTTATTCAATATTCATTTCCATCTGAATACTAATAACAAATTATTGCACTTTACACAATTTGTCACAGATCACCCAAATTGCAATTTAAGTCCCCTAATTCCATAATATTTATAACAGCCAATATTTAGAATTTCAGAAATATCTCACTGGTGGCACAACAGATAACTCACAATGCTGAAATACTTAATGTGTGTCGCACATGCTTATGATATACTAAGCATGCTCGTGATGTACTGAGCATGCTCGTGATGTGCTGAGCGTGCTCATGATGTACTGAGCATGCTCGTGATGTACTGAGCATGCTCGTGATGTACTGAGCATGCTCGTGATGTACTGAGCATGCTCGTGATGTACTGAGCATGCTCGTGATGTACTGAGCATGCTCGTGATGTACTGAGCATGCTCGTGATGTACTGAGCGTGCTCGTGATGTACTGAGCATGCTCATGATAAACTAAGTGTGCTCGTGATGAACTGAGCATGCTCGTGATAAATTGAGCATGCTTGTAATGTACTGAGCATACTCATGATAAACTGAGCGTGCTCCTGATATACTGAGCGTGCTCGTGATGTAGTGAGCGTACTCGTGATGTAGTGAGCGTGCTCATGATGAACTTAGCGTGCTCCTGATGTACTGACCATGCTCGTGATGTACTGAGCGTGCTCGTGATGTAGTGAGGGTGCTCATGATGAACTGAGCGTGCTCCCGATGTACTGACCATGCTCGTGATGTGCTGAGCATGCTCGTGATGTTCTGAGCATGCTCCTGATGTACTGAGTGTGCTCGTGATGTACTGAGCGTGCTCGTGATGTACTGAGCGTGCTCGTGATGAACTGAGCGTGCTCGTGATGTACTGAGCGTGCTCCTGATGTACTGACCATGCTCGTGATGTACTGAGCGTGCTCGTGATGTAGTGAGGGTGCTCATGATGAACTGAGCATGCTCCAGATGTACTGACCATGCTAGTGATGTACTGAGCATGCTCGTGATGTTCTGAGCATGCTCGTGATGTACTGGGCATGCTGAAGATTTTAAATTCTTAAGCATCGCATCTAAATTCCTCAAAAGGTATACTGCATCCCCAAAATTTATGTGGAAAAGTCCTTAATTGACACCTGAAAGTAGATTTTGTCATCAAAACTAAAAGATTTCATCCTCAAAACTAAAAGACATTTCCCACTAATTTGTCCATTCACACATCAGATTTTCTGTACAGTAAGCAGCACAAGTACAAACAATGTGTAGATTTCTGAGCCCACTCATCCAATTTTTAGTAGCAGAGGACATTTTCTATAAATATATATTGACTTCTGAAAGTCCAGGTCTTTAAAAAAAGAGTGCAAAAATAATGCCCTTTGAAATTCAAAACAAGTAAGTGGGACCTAGTATTCTAAGGTAAAGTTGGCCTGTTTTCATTAACAAAAAAGCTATGTACCAGTTCCACGAAAATAGTGAAAAAATGATATATTTAAACTTATGAAATTTCAATGTTTCTGTGATTATTTTTTAAGAGAAAGACTAATGTAAAAACGATTCCTTTCAAAATAATGGGTGTTTATATTTGAAGATTGATGTACATATTTTCCATTCAATTTTGTATATTTACTTTAAAATTTGTGCTTTCCATTTTTTGTGCTGGAGCAATATTACCTGATACAAAACAGTTATATTATTTCAATGTGACATCTTGCAATTTGCATATCGATATTTCGATATTATCAATATATATCTAGTGATATATCAATATTGCCTGAAGGTGAATATCGCTCAAGCTTAGTATTGAGCATGCTCATGATGTACTGAGCATGCTCATGATGTACTGAGCATGCTCATGGTGTGCTGAGCATGTTCTTGATGTTCTGAGCATGCTCATGATGTCATGAGCATGCTCATGAAGTAATAAGTATGCTCATGATGTACTGAGCATGCTCATGATGTAATGAGCATGCCCATGATGTGTTGAAAATATAACTGAACAGATTGTCAGAGGGAAATACATTATGGAAGCTGATATGAAAAGTACATATGACACTTGAGGCACATATAGACTAACAAAATAAAAGCTTTGACTCTATCACAAACATCAGTACAAAATAGCAACATAGACAACATCAGTACAAAGTAGCAACATTGACAGAACTTGACAGATAACTACATCAAGTTTACACAATATGAATATTATAAATATTAGCAAGTATGTACTGAACATGTATAAATATTAGCAAGTATGTACTGTACAAGTGGTCAGGTAGATCTAACAACGTCAAGCACTCACAAAACACAACATAATAAGTAGTTATCTGAATAGGAAGTCACAAGACATATGGTATAATACAACTCAATGAAACAAAAAACACATTAACTGGCCCAGTCCTACATGAAAGTCAAATACTCAGGAAATCGTCCAAAACTGTGTATAAAAGTCAAGTTCATAAAGAAAGGGCAAGCTTATCAAAATAAATGTTTGTTTGTTTGATGAAGGCTTAGCAGCACCACGACAGCAATAGTTAAATTGTGCCTGACAGGTTAGATCATTCCAGAGGTAGGAAGAAAGAAAATAAGAGTCTGAGGGAAGTACAGGGACTAATAGCCAGGAAGTTGGGATGGAGAGAGGAAGTGCAGGGGTGCAAAAAAAAAGAAGCATAAGTAGGTACAGGGGGGTGGGAGAGGAGGACTAAATATGGTTGTAAAGGGAGGCACGATGAAGGAGATACTTTTATTCAGAGGGTTTTCTGAAAGAGCTCCGCTATGGAGTTGTGAGGGGTGAAGGAAGCTTTGGGGAGCTTGAACAGGGGGCAGGCAAGGAGGATGTGGTGGACTGTGAGGGGGCAATGGCAATTGTTGCAGGGGTGAAGGAGGTAGGAGTGATTGAGGTGGGTGTGACTATTCTAAGACGGGTAATGTGGACGTTGTCGATATGGGAGAGATTGTGGATGGTGGTTTTGGTCGAAATGGTGGGCTGGATGTCGTGAAGTTTGTTGTACATTTGGGAGTTCCATGAGGTTTGCCAGCGGTCTCGGACAAGGGAAGCGATAAGCAGTTTGATGTCAGAAAGGGGTTTTGGAAAGGAGGTAGAAGGGAGGTTGAGAGCAAGTTTAGCGGCTGAATCAGCTCTGTCATTGCCAGGGATGCCAACATGGCTGGGTGTCCAGAAAAAATAATTTTCCTTTTCCTGCAGAGGGAGGGGGTTTACGGGAGGGGGTGAAACATGTGATTATCCCACCTAAGATTAAGTACAAAAGTAAGGACTGACTTGGAGTCTGAGAAGATGGCAAAGTGGCTGAGTGGGGAGTACTCAATATAGTTGAGGGCGAGTAGCATGGCCTTGGCCTCGGCAAAGAAGATGGAGAGTAGTTGGGAAGCCTGCTACTGAGGGTGATATCTTGGATGACAGCAGCTGTCTTGTCGCCTTCCTTGCAGCCATCAGTATAGATGGAGGTGTAGTTTGAGAGTTTGTCTTTGATTTGGTTGTGGAGGTTGATGAGGAGGTTGGGGTGGGTTTAGGTTTTGTGATAAGTGGAGAGGCCCAAGTGGATAGAAGGATGGGGGAGGCCCAAGGAGGAAAAGTGGACCAGGAGAAGGTGCCAAGAGTAGCGGGGTTGATGCCGAGATGGTGGAGGTCAGATTTTATGCGTAAGCTGAAGGGAGGGGCAAGGGTTTTAGTCCTATCAAAGAGGGTGGAGAAATTGGCGTACCTAATGAGGTTGTACACAGGGTTTTGGGAGCTGGCGAGGGCTCTAAAAGCGTAGAAAAGGCTAAGCTTCCTACACCTTAGCAGAAAGAGGGGGTTCATTGGTTTCAACGTGAAGGCTGGTGATGGGGGAGGTCCCGTAGGCACCCAGGCAAAGCCTGAGGGCTTTATTTTAGATGGTGTTGATGTGCTTGAGGTAAGACTTTTGAGCGGCACATTAGACAATATTGCTGTAGTCAAGCTTGGCACGAATGGTGAGCCTGAAGATTTTGAGGAGAGCGTGGGGGTGCGCACTCCAAGTGGTGTTGGAGAGGAGTCGGAGAAAGTTGAGGGAGCTGTTGCATTTTTGTTTAAGTGGGTAATATGTTCCTTGGAGGAGAGCTTGGGGTCCAGGGTTAAACCCAAGAACTTAGTGTGGTCCTTTAGGGTATGCGATTGCCATTAAACACGAGGTTGGGGTGTAGGTTGTTGAAATGACAGAGGTGCATGTCTTTGGAGAAATTAAAACCACAATTGTTGCACCAATCTTGCAGCCGGTTGAGGCTTAGTTGGAGCCTATTTTCAACAAGCGAAAAGCTAGGGGAGGAGTAGACAATGGTGAGGTCGTCCACGTAGAGGGCACATTTGATGTTGGGGCCAAGGTTGTCCGCGATGTTGTTAATGCTGATGTTGAAGAGAGTAGGGGAGAGGATGCTGCCCTAAGGGATGCCCACTTCTTGGGGGTAGGAGTTGGAGTGGGTGTAGCCAATATAAACTTGGAACTGCCTGGATGAGAGGAAGTTTTGAATAAAGATGGAGGGGTGGCCTCTTGAGGCAGATGGTGTGAAGCTTGCGGGTAATGTCGTATTTCCAAGTAGTGTTGAAAGTTTTCTCGTCTACAAAAGACGAGGTGTTCCTTTTTTGCAAAGGATTCCCGTACAGCGATGTCGAGCGTGATTAACTGGCCCAGGGTATTGCGACGTCTTTGGAAACCACTTTGGTGAGGAGAGAAGATTCTGTTGGTTTTAAGGAACCAGTTTAGTCTCTGCCTAATGAATCTTTCCATAATTTTACAGAGACAGCAGGTGACGGCGATGGGGCGGTAGCTGGAGGGTCGGTAATGTCATTCCCCAGTTTGAGGATGGGGGTGATGAGAGCTGTCCTCCAGATAAGGAGAAAGGAATGTGAGGATCAGATGTGGTTAAAGATGGTGAGTAGGGTAGCAGTGGCCTTGTTTGGGAGGTGTTTCAGGCACTGATAAAGGGTGTTATCTGGGCCCTTGGAGGTGCAGCCAGCATCATGGATGGCTTGCGCTTTAATTTAGATAGGGTGAGAGGGGTATTGTAGCTCTCGTAGTTGTCAGAGGAAAAGGTAATACTCCAGGTTTCGTCGCAAGCTTTTTGGTTTTGAATGAGATGTTGCTGAAGAAGCGGCGAGACGGTTAGCGATATTCTTTTCCCAATGAGAAGATTGCCATGCCAGGAGAGATGGGAGACTTGCTCATCCTGCCATGGAAGCTGTTACCCATACTCCAAATCTTCTTAATGGTGAGAAAAAGAGATAAAGTTGTTCCAAGTGTTGGTTTTACTGTTCTTGATAGTGTGCCTGGCTTTGGCATGGCTGATGCGAAAGAGGTTGAGGTTGTGGGTAATCGGGTTTGTTTAAAAGTTCCTGAGAGCTTTTTTTTTCTTCTGTTCTTGATGGTGATTTTGCAGTCATTGTTGAACCAGGAGTTGGGGGTGGTTAGGGGGTTTTGTTGTTTCTTGGGAATGGAGCAGGTGGCAATGTTGATAAGGATGTTACTGAAGTTTGACATGGGATCCTCACATCGAGGAGATGGGGGGAGAGGTGTGAATTGCAGAGGGTTTCGAAAAGGGGCCAGTTGGCTTTCTTAAGATTCCAACTGGGGGTGTGGTCTGTGGAGGTTTGAAGGTTGGAGTGAATAAGGAGAAGGTAATGGCCACTACCACAGAGGTCAGCAGTGAAAGTCCAGCTAAAATCAAGGAGGTTGAGGGGAACAGATAGACAGGTCAATATTGGTTAGGGAGCCTGTGGCAGGATTAAGGTAGGTTGGGGAGTTAGTGTTGAGCAAGGAGAGGCTGTGCTGACGAAAAGTGTTTTTCATGAGCTTGCCTCTGAGACACAGATGGCCAGAAAGTCGGTGTTCACATGAATAGGGCTGTGTGGGAAATCGTGTCTAACGAAAATGGAGAAGCCCACACAGGCCCTGTCGGCATCCTCTTGATGTTTATGGTAGCAAGAGAAATTATTGAGGGGAAAATGGTCAGTGGTTTTCAAAAAGAATTGGCCTTAAGGCTCATGTTCCATAGTATAATGTTGTGAGTGTTATTGTAATTGTTTCTGTTGTATGCCATAAGGAGGCGGGGGGGAAGGGGGAGGGGGTATTTGGAGGAAGATCTGCTGTGTCTGGGTTGTTTTGTTGTTTTTTTGGATTTGTCCCTATTTCTTTGGGAGTGGTTGTTTTTTAAAGTTGGGCAAGAAGTATGTTTGATGGGTTCGGTAATCAAACAATCAATGTTCTCTTTAGTGTTGTACATATGGGTTTGGATGGTGGGCTGCTTGTTAATTTTTTTGTTTATTGGTTTGTTGTTTGTTAGTTTGTTGGCCAGGTTGGCTTGAGTTTGAAGGCATTTGAAGGTGCAAAAGTTTAGGTGGAAAGCGTGTGGCAGAACAATCAGAAAGAAAAGTTTGAGAGAACAGAAGGAAGTCACGTTGCTCCCAACACATGAACGTCTTTGAATTGCTGTTACACCTACATACAGAAACCTCTCTTGTGTTGAGATGGAAGTTAGAAACGTCTTTTTATTCAAATTTGCCCATTTTTATTAATAGAAGCAATACCACAAAAGATGATGAACTATTTCCTGAATACAAGCAAACCAGTAGACAATAATGTGCATATTGTAACCACCCTGAATGGAACTTTTGCAACCAATGTAGATATATTTAATTACTTTACCTATGCTGAACCCTAACATTTGTCAATGACTACAAATTTCTTTTCTTAACTTAATCATTTCATTTCAGATTTGACCAATCATTCATATTATTCTGTCCTACAGCTATGGTATAGATTAAATGAAATGACAACGAAAGAAAATATGTACAGAAGAGGTTACGTATTTCTTTGATTTTTATTATGTTCTTCTTAAACATATAATATTGGAACAAACCAAACATGCCAAAACAAAACCCACGAAGAGGTATTGGAATGAAGCGGAAGTAAGAGAAGTAATGACGCATCTAGGAAAACACATATACAAAACAGCATTTCAGGCAAAGGATACATAGAAGAATGTAAAAGAAAGAATGCAGAAGCACTTGCAAGCAGATCATGGCGAAACATAAAGGAATTTTGCCGAAATACAATCCTTACTATCTCCAAAGAAACTGACAAAGTAACATGTAAACCAAACGTGTGAACAAAAATCAGGCACTTGAAAAAAGACAGAGTTTATGATTTCGATATGATTTGGAAAAGTGAAAAATATCAAACAATGCTCTACGTTGCTAATTTTGTTTTGTTTCTAGCAAAAATTGGAAATGTATAATTTGTTTGCAAAATACTTTTTAATGAATGAGAGTGTCCAATCTTCATAAAGCATAACCAAAAGTTTGTTAAAACATGAATATCAATTATATAAAAAAAAAGATAGGATGTTTTGATCTCTCAGGAAACTTTTTAAATTTGTACATTTCTATTCGCCTGTTCACAAAGATGTGACAAAAAAGGTTTATGTTTATGTGTTACGCAAAGATTAAGGTTGGGACAATTATCCGTTTAACCGTTTACCCGCCCGTTATGGCCCAGGCTAGCACTCATTTACATAACCCGTAAATACACACACAAACATTTCCGCCCATCCATTCACTATCAAATCACAGTACATACAGTATCTCCAAACACTGGCTAGCAATGTGCAAATCTTTTACTCACAGATAAGTCATGGGGATACCATACAAGCTTGTATTGCAGGAATTTGTCGCTTAAAGAAGTCATTTTTGGTAACCTACTGCAGCAATTTATGTTGGAATGTTCAACCAATCAACCATCAGTAAATCTTGGGTAAACCATGCAGTAAGCAACATTTGTCTCTGGTGTGTTACATCCATTCAGGGGGATACAATGCTAACTTTAGTGACTTTTGGTGAGAAAGTTTTAGTGTGATGGTGAAGTGGGATTACGTAAGCCGTGAGTTGTTACTTAGCAACAAATACCTGGGTTGGCTTGTTTTTCCTTTGGGTTTGTCCCTATTTCTTTGGGAGAGGTTGTTTTTGAAAATTGGACAAGAAGTATGTTCCGTGGATTCGGTAATTTAACGATCAATCCATGTTCTCTTCAGTGTAATACATGTGGGTTTGGATGTTTGTTGATTTGTTGACTAGGTTGGCTTGAGTTTAGATGTTTGATGGCGTTTGAGGTGTTGGGGGAGGGGACGGCAGGAGTCTTAGAAAAGGAACGAAGGTTGAGGATAGAGGTGGTGGTGGAGGTGATTTGTGTAATGGGTGTGATTGGGTTGTCAGCAAAGGTGATACGTCTTAGGACTCATTAAGAAGAAGAGCCAGGTGAGGTCGGTTTGGGCATGTGAGTCAGTTTTAGTTGTGCTGGAGGGAGGGGGGGGGGGGGGGCGCGTATTTGAGGAGACTGTGCTGGCATAGGAAGGTTTGGTGTGGAGGGAAGTGAGGAATTGCTTTGTGATCTCCGGGTAAGTAGTGTTGGGATTAAGGGTTTTCAGTTTTGTTATCTGTTTTTCCTGAAGCCAGGTAGGGCAGTCTTTTGAGAAAGAGGGATGGTTGGCTGGGTGAGCAACATTTGCTTACTGCATTGTTTACCCACAATTGATGCGATGTGAGGTGTTGGTGCAGAAAACGCTGTCATGGTCCGCGGCTTCACAGGTGCCACAACGCGCTTGGCTGCAGCAGGAGGTTTTCCCATGGCAATACCTCTGGCACTTATGACAACGGAGAGGATTGGGAATGCAAGGGGCGACTGGGATTCTCAGATAGCCGGCAGTGATGTAAGAGGGGTGAGTTGGTGTGGCAAAAGTCAGGAAGATGGTATTGGTGGGTGTGCAGTGTACCAGGAGATTGCTGGACCTGAGGGAAGAAACCTTGGGGAGGGTACCAACAAGGCCATGGAGCGCTTTGTGTATGAGGAAGGTAGAAATTCTTTTGAAACTGTCTGGTTTGTTGGTGGCCTGAATGATTAAAATGGGGAGGGGAGAGAGAGTCAAGGTCAAGGCAGAAGCTTTTGGTCAAGTTGGAAAAACTATAAAAAAAAGGGCCAGGAGACCCAAGGCAACAAGAATTTTTTTTTTGTGAAACTACTATACGAGAACCACTGTATAGGTACCAAAAGGGCGTGAAGGCCTGGTCACACCGGGAGGGGAAAAATAAAAGGAACAATCATACCGAAAGTAGACACCCATACACAGAGAGGAAATCCCGGAAAATGATGGTGCAAAAGTTTAGGTGGTAAGCGCGTGGTAGAATAATCCGAAAGAAAAGTTTGAGAGAACAGATGGAAGTCACGTTGCTCTCAACAAACGAAGAAAAGCACTAAAGGAAATAAGCCAAGTTCCCTTACATGCACACTGCTTTAAAGTCCCCATAAGGAAGTAAACTAATCACACCATGCACACAAAATAATGGCCAGGTATCTAATAACATCAAGGAGGTAAAAGAATAGGCTACTCAGTAAATGTATTTCTGCAAATATGCCCATGATTTTCAGCTCTATCATAAGGTCTGGGTTATATCATTTTACAATGGTACATTAGAAATGATTTCCTATTACATTATGCAATTCTTCCTGAATGACCCTTAATACATCACAAACACATATAATATGCAGATGCTGGAAATTTGAAATTAACAAAGACATTTCAAGTTTCAGAACAGTCAAAGATTAACATAAGACAGTTAAGCTTCAAAACAGTCAAAGATTAACATAAGACAGTTAAGCCTTCAAAACAGTCAAAGATTAACATAAGACAGTGGGAAGTATTTGCAACAAAGAAGGTGCAATTAACACTCATATAAGGAGACAGGTATATGCATGTTTTTATTTGATTGCAGGTGAAAAAATATGCTTTGATGATTTTTCAGGAAATGAAATTTACAGAGAATAATGATATCTTTCTTATCTGCTTGCAAGCAAAATATGTTTAAGAGGTACCCGGCAGAGCAACATGAAATTGAACATACCTATGGCCATTAGGACTGCGACTTTTCAACAGAAAGCTTGGAAGGGAAATTTTAAAAGGAAAGAAAATAAACAAGGATAAATATGAAACCATCTTGTTAATAGTCTTTATGTAAGACACATGCAAGCACCATAGACTAATAGAAATCATATTCCCACTCATCACTTTTTGACTAAAATCTTTGTCACAATAGAATAATGCCAGGGCTGTAATATCTTTCTGTATGCCACTGAAGAATGCCTGAAGAATAATTAATTGAAATTTGATCAGATAGACTTGTCAAGCCATTTTATTATTTTAAGGAGTCTGCGAAATCAAGATAAGATTTAAAACCAGACATCGCAAAGGATACAAATCCCATTGCCGTTAATAACATGCTTTTCATCCTCTGTCAAACCTGCCATCCCACTCCCATGTTCCACATGCCATACCATACTACTTTCCTCCCCACAGGATATCAGACATGGAAATCCAGATGCCATTCCAACACATGACCCATATGTCATCACACCTGCAATCAAAATGATATCCTACCATATGACTTGCCACCCTGTCCCATACCCTGTCCCATATGTCACCCTGTCCCATATGCCATGTCACCCTGTCCCACAGGAAAAGCCTCCCTGTACCACACACCATACCATGTGCCATCCCACAATGTCTCACATGCTATCCTTCTTTGTATCAAGTGCCATCCCACCCTGTCCCACAGCAATTCCATGCTATCCCACCCTGTTCCACATGCCATCCCACCTGAAATGCAGATGACTTCATTACATGCTATCCTTTCCCACATGCCATGTCACTCTGTCCCACATGTCATCCCACCCTGTCCCCATGGCATGACATCCTGTTCTACATTCCTTGGCACCTTGTTCCACATGCCAACCTATCCCACATGCCACCCTGTCCCACATGCCATCTCACCCTGTACCATATTTCATCCCATTCTGCCCCCCATGCCATCCCACCTTCATCCCAATTCCTACGTCTACCTACCATTCTACCATCTTCCCCCAACATTCTTTCCTCGAACTCCCATCCCCTTACTTCTATCTATCTATTAACTCAATATGCCCCATTCACCTACCATCCCCTTCACCTGCCATCCCCTGTTTATCTACCATCCTTCAATTACCTACCATCCTCTATTCCCCAACATGCCCCATTTACATACCATGCCCCATTCACCTAACATCCCTCGTTCACCTAACATCCCTCATTCACCTAACATCCCCCATTCACCTACTATCATCCATTCACCTACTACCCCAATCCACATTTTGCCATCCATTCATCTACCAAATATACTCCTAACCAATTCATCTTCCAACCTTCACTATAACCTCCTTAATCTATTTACCAAATCAGAATGAATATTCAGTACAGATTAATTTGCAGATCATCATAAGTCTATTATGTGTCCACTCTATTCAAGCAAAGGCCTTTGTTTTTGCAATTCATTCACAAGACACTTTAATATAAATTCCATTCAGTCATCAGATCTATTATTCAACTTTGTTTTTTTGCTATTTCTTTTGCAAGACACTTTATTATAAATTCCATTTCAGTGTCACATCTATTATTCAACATTTTGTTCATCCCAGAACAAATCCTTTAATTGCTGCTATTGAAGTCTGGAATGCAATTGTTCTCCTTTAAATAAATTTCTTTTCTAAATATAGTTGGAATTCCTTTCCTAGGGCAGTAATCTTTTGTTCCATAGTAGCTGAACAATGCATGAGGCCAGACGGATAATAGACATGGACGGACGGACAAATGGACGAACGAACGGACAGACGAACCATAAAGATGCTATCTCCACTCTTCACCAACTTCATTGGCGAGAGGATAAAAAAAATTGTGAACTTCATTTCATGAAGATTTGGTGTAATAGTAATGGCATTTATCACTTATTGTATCAATTGTAAAAGACTAACGCAGGAACCACAGGTATAAAAATCTAATACAGAACCACTAAGAGAAATGTTACAGGTCTTTTGATTGATTTTAATATATTAGGCACAAGTGAAATCATAATGACCAATAATTAGCCTTGATATGTTATCAGGTATATATCTATCTAATTGCTTGCTTAGCTGAAAATCTCAATGTGAAACTTCATTTTGGAAGCAAGCAAGTTCGAGAATACTGTATGGAGTCAACTGTGATCACTTTAGCACCAATGGCAGCTGAGTTTGAAAGTCAAGTACAACGACATAACTTGGCAATGATAATGAAAAATTCCATTTTGTTTGCCTGCTTTGTGAATATTACGCTCAACTAAAAACAGGATGCAACTAAATTATTCTTGTACAATTTTGTATATGGAGGAATTACAATTGCTACTACACCTACCTCTTACTCAAGTGTTGAGTATTTCATTTTATTTGCAAGATGAGCTCTTAATGCTTCTCTCTAAAGAGACATAGCTCTACTGAAATGAATGATTGCTACCTTGCAGCTGACATTGGGAAAAGCATTACCAGAGTAAATGTCATAAAAGTCCAAATGTTACAAAGATTTTGTGCAAAGAGTTGAAGTAATTGGGTGCAGACATCTGACAAAGCATTTTGGGATAAGAAGGAATGTGAACATAAAAAGGACAAGGCCCAGTGTTTACATGCACACTTGGATCTAAAATAAGTAAAACTTTAGTATGTATGATGCACACTTTCTAGAGCATATGATGATCTCCAACCTACTAACCTCCAGAGTCCAATTCATGAAATGAATGATTAAATAACAACTGAAGCTGACATCTTGAATTATTGATGTTATATAATTGTAAAAATAGATACTATTCATGAGCCATGAAATATGAAACATAAATGGTTCGCATCTGTTTTATTATGTTTCTGAATTCAAGGACATTAAAAATAGCTCTGCTTACAACCAGGTACATCTCAATCTGCCCTCAAATGGAGCAGGGCCGGTCCAAGAAAAATTATATATTTTTTTTGTTTCCCAAACCACAAAACTGTACACAGTTTCACCTCTTCAAGGCTCCTTCAAGATAACAACTACTCCCACTGGTGTTACATGGTATTTTTAGTGACACATAATGGCAATCCTTTGTAATATAAGTAGTAACCATAATCAATGCAGGCATTGTTTGTCTTTGCTGCTGGGGAAAAGTGAAATGAACTATGAGCATAGAACTATTTATACCTCAATGTTATGATGCGAAGTTAATCTTGTGAAATCATGTGGTTAATTTGTTGCTTCAAAATTGCAGGCCAAATTCTTAAGCAGTGTCTTTACTAATGAAACTTCATGAAGTTTTTGCATTGGCAGAAGTAAAGAATGAATTCAACTGGCAGATTGTGTTGATCTGAGCAACCTCTTTTTTGCTTGACAAGTACAAACTAGCGAGATTTACCAAACCTACCTCAAGAAGAACACAAGTTGTTATAAGTAGTGTCCCAATTATTATAATGATTATAATCATTTAAATTCAAAAACACTTGAACATTGCTGTAACATTCATCATCATCATCACAAATGTTTTATCTAAATATATCTATGTTCTCTTTGAATCTTTTTTCCCTCTTCATTATATTTCCATGCTTTTAAATAAAGAAACAGGAATTTCTATCAGGAAATATATCTGATCATGAAATCAGAATCATGCCCTAAGCAATATTTCTTCTTTAAACAAGTTAGCACTATGCAAATTTAATTGACAAATGTACATTTTTTAACATAAAGATGAAGCCAGTTTAGCATTCATATCATTTCTATATCATATAACTCTTACAGGTTTTGGAAATGAAGCCCCAGCAGATATGTATATTCTTAAAGCAAATATAATTTGAGATTCAGGACTTAGTAAATGCACATTTCAAAGGAGGATTAAAAAACACCTCCCTCAAAAAGAGAAAATTTGAAATCAAATTCCCCAAATATTTGTTCCTACTATTTGACAAAATAATTCATATATGTAAATCATCACCATTCTTCCTTTTGACATACACAAATTGAACACTACAGAAACGACTGTTGGGTCATGCATTCATAGATAGCTGCTTCATTTCATGCATCTTTTCTTGCTCCCCCACCATAATGATAAAAGCTTTATGGACTCACCCATCCTCTGCATGGTTACGGTTGTGAATGTGACCGCTACCAAGATCTGCTGGACCTGTTGCCACCACAAATCGGGACACGTGGGTCCACACCATCTTGTAGAGATCTTCTCTTGAGGTGGTTGTAGATGCTGGGAGGATGAGGGGTGTGCTAAAGAGGCAGGGCCTTGTCTTTTGCCATGCTAAAAAGTACATGTCCATTCGCATCTAAAAAAATAATTATAGGTTGTACCTCTCATCTCCCAAAAATGATCAAGATGATGAAAAATGATCAAGATGATTAAAAATGATCAAGATGATCAAAAATTATCAAGAAGATCAAAAAAGATCAAGACGATCAAAAAAAAAAAGAAGAGTGAAATCCACTTCTTAGCAAATATTCCATTTTAAAACAAAGAAGTATGACTGGCATGGGAAAACAATTATACAAATATGGGAAGGAAGATAATTGTCATGACATTTGTTTTCTACCATGATGAGGGTATTTCATCATTCCAAATAAAACCAAGAGTTGTTTCAATATACATTGAAATATGACAAAGCTTCATTACATGCTCTGTGGCATATAGGATCACTGTTAAACAACTGCACAACTGTACTCTATACACAGATTCAATCTGATATAACTATATGCTTCCAATGCTAGTCTCAGAAACACTTACATATATATTATAGGGCAATGATGCCCTCATCAATTAGCCATTCATTCTTTAGTACTGACCTGTTTCCGGTGCATGGCAATGACCAGGCCATCAATATTTTGGAGGGTTGGCTGGGAGGGACTTGATGTCACGCTGCTAGCAATGCTTGCATTACTTGGATTGCGACTATGCGTTTTCACCGTGGAGCCAAATGTCTTCAGGTTCTGACTCTCTGATGTTGGAGTTGATGCTGTTGATGATTTGGTTGAAGGACTTTTGTCTTGGAAAAAGACGTAAAAAGAAGCAAAATATATTGAAAAAACAACCTAACTTTTTGGAGAGCTATGTATAGAAACATGATGTATATGCTTTTTTGGAGAGCTATGTATAGAAACATGATGTATATGCAGACATGTTTACTGGTTTTAGTGAAAGTGTATATGCAAAAGAATGTAAGCCATCAACATGCACTCCCAAATTGTGCTGAAAGTACACCAAGATGCATAAAACCAATGATTAGTAACAAAATTGCACAACTAGAATGGGAAAATAAAGAATGAACCAAACCAACTTCAAATTCTGCTTTTAAAAGTAAGAAGTATTTTGAGCCCAGCAGAATGATGCATCTAAATTCCTATTCCACAACAAACCACATCATATACCCCAAGTACTTAAACGTCATATACTGTTAAGTACTTAAACATCATATACTGTTAAGTATATGATCTAATTGCACTAGGGGAGCGGCTATCATTCTTGTTTTGTCATTGTGTTAATGTTTTATTTGTAAAGCGCCACTGAAGATTGTCAGATCGAAGTGTGCGCTATATAAATTTATGGATTAGGATTAAGTACTTAAACATCATGTACTGTATGTTCTTTAACAATGCATACCTTTGTCAGGACTAGATGGGCCATTGGTTGTTCTACTGACGTCTGTGACCTTGGAAACAGCGCTTGAACCCGTGCCATCATCAGCGCTGGATGAGTTTGAGTCTGTGCTGTGGCTGATCACTACATTGACCGGTGGCATGGACGTAGAACTGTTTGCTGTTGAGACATACAAACAAACCCATTGAAATTGAGAAGCCAGGCACGTATTGCACCAATGATTTACTCTCTAAGATAAGCACATGCAATCTATATGGTTAAGTGGTGAATTCGTCATATGGACACAATAATCATAATTTGATTCAAATTGTTTGATTGGTTCAAATTTCAACCAATTGCTGTATGATTTGATGGCTCTTTATTTCACAATTTTATTATTCAAAAAATCTCTGTTGATATTAACGTATGTGATACCCCACGCAGTTTAGGCAATAGCTTGTAACTTCTTTTTCAAACTAACAATTATGAGTTAGAATCTTGACAGAATCAAATAAAAATATTTTTGCTTCCGCTTTTTTTTCCTTTTTTTTCCGCTCATTGCAATTTTCATCTTGTGACTACTATCTTACTAATTTTTTACTTTTTCTTTCCTGACAAACACGTTAAAAAAACTATTTTCCCATATCATTATAACGTTATGTGCTGTGCATAAACTTCACACACACACATGGCAGTGTATGCTTCTGTACAAACAGACAGGGATTCTGTGCATTCCACAACCGGAATTGACGTAAAAGTTCTCATCGCACAATTTTACTGAGACGTGCCTTCCTCTTTAATATAAGTCAAACTTGATATAATATTTTTATTACATAATCAGTGCTACACCAGTATGCATTCTCCAGATCACCAAACCCTCTTCTCTGACAACAAAGTTAAAGTCACTGATCATAAAAGTTGAAAAATATTACAACCATATTAGCAAGATTAATAACCTACCTTGATTGTCTTCGTTACTCGTCAATTCCACACCTGGTATTTCCTCTGTTACCACAGGCAAGGGAATTTCATATGCATATAAATTACCACCAAGAAGGCTCCGAACCTTTTGATTTTCCTGAGGAAAGCTCTGAAAAGATATGAAGAAATACAAAATAGCTCTTGGTAAGAAAAGAACCAAAATCCCACATGGTTCCGATGCTAACTTTGGATTAGAAACAATACTATTTTTTTTTTATCAACATCTTTAGATATCGTTTAGTTTATTTATCATACTGGAACATGTAATTTGTGTATATTTTGTTTCTTGTTTAAGTGTCAAGGTCTTTGCCTTAAGCTATAAGCCACAATCACAACCACCAATAAAAAATTGTATTTGGCTCCACCTGACATGAATAATGATAAAGTCAACAACTCAACATTTTATGTCCTGTATCATCCTTGCTTTTATCAACAGCATCATACTAAGTTTGATTTAAATCTGACATGGCTTTGTGGAAATATTAGCATAAACAGAATTGCACAATTAGTCCCGCCTTCTCATTTAATTTTTATGACATCAGCACCAAAATCAAGATGGATAATCTGCAGACCACAACACACCCATATACCAATATGGCATAAATCCACCTTAATGATCTTGAGATAGCTTGTTTACAAGCTTATTAACAAAACTTTACATTTAGCCAGCATTCAACAAATCGCCTGTCTGGACACCCGGGGCAACTAATATTTATGTCCGGGCAAGTTGATATGCCCGCTGGGCAAACATAAATTGATCCAAACTAATAGCGTGCCTAAAAAAAACTTAAATCAGACTTATATTCTACTTATTTGGAAGCCAAAATATTTTGTTATGTCACGAAATGCTCATAGACCTTACCATAACAACATCATACACGCACCAATACATAAGACGTAAACATATATTGCACCCACACAAAACATACAATGTACAGATATATGATCTAGGCCAACAAAGATAGTTGAACATGTGCGTAATGCATGCTGTTTTGCTAGCTTGCTCCTTTCTAACAATCATATCTTGCATAAAAAATCTCATGCATATTTATATCCAGTCACTGTTTCTTGGCGAGGTCTGTTCTGCTGTGTTAATGCACCTCACACAATGGGTCCAATACCCATTCCATGTACACATACAGTATCATACAGGGCATACCGTACGCTGTATATACTGTACTGTTACATAGCGAACTTGACCTGCCTTTGCCACTTGTTTACGCAAAAGTTTAATGAACTTTCCTATTTCTTTTTTTATTATATGGAGCCTGTTCTAGCTTAATATTTGTAGAGAATGTATGGATTACATTTTCCACTTTTTGTGGTAAGTCTAAGAGTCTTGTATTATTTATACAGCATTCTCAGTAAATATTGCCAAAAGCAATATTTTACCATAACGTGCATCGCCTCGTCCAATACTATCGTGATTATTGTTGGGCAAGTGGATTTTACTTTCAGGCAAGCATTTCTGCGCATGTGTCTGCACGCGGGCAAGTGAATTTTGGGGCAATTTGTTAAATGCAGCACTTAACCCCACCTAGTAATTAATATTCATGACATCAGCACCAAAAACAATAGGGATCTACAGACCACAACACATCCGTATACCAAATATGACATAATTCCACCACATTTCTTAAGATATCATGTTTCAACAGAATTTTACATTTAGCTCCACCTAGTAATTAATATTCATATCATCAGCACCAAAAACAATGGGGATCATCTACAGACCACAACACATCCACATACCAAGTATGGCATAATTCTACCAGTTCTTAAGATATCGTGTTTAACAGAACTTTACATTTAGCCCCACCTAGTAATTAATATTCATGACATCAGCACCAAAATTAAAAGGGATCACCTACAGACCACAACACATCCATATACTAAGTATGGCATAAATCCACCACACGGTTCTTGGGATATCGTGTTCAAGAGCTTCTTAACAGAATTTTACATTTAGCCCCGCCCACTAATTAATATTCATGATATTAGCACCAAAAACAATAGGGATCCTCTACACACCACAACACATACATATACCATGCATGACATAAATCCACCACAGTTCTTGAGATATAGTGTTTACAAGCATCTGTCACAGACACATACATACATACATACATAAATACATACATACATACAAACATACATACTTTCCTACACACTTACATACACATGCCAGCATGATTACCTAGGTTCCTTATGCTATTGCATCGGAACCAAAAAGTAATCTTTCTTATAAATAATCAATGAGGACAGCAACTGCATTGCATTCTTATGAAGCAGTAATACCCTAGGAGTGGGGTCTTACTTCTACAAATATAATCACACACAATATTCCTGTAGTCTACAAGTTAATTATTACGAGTTCTTCTTTACAGGTACAAGTTCCAAGATTAAAGCTAAATTTGTAAAGCAGGTTTAAAATATAAAAATAACTTCCACTCCAATCAAGTATTTTTTTCATATTTTGCCTGATGTCACAAGTTTTACCTTCCAAAGAGATGATACTCACCCTAACTATTGCACCTCCTATTTCAACCAGCAGAAGTTGTTCTTGTTTAAGGTCACACAACTCTGCTAACAATCTCTTCAAAGCCCTGTATTTGTCGTCCATGTTCAGCCGTAAACCATACCTCACAGGAACAGAGCCATCTAACCTTACCACTGTACAAAGAAGAGTATATCCTTCATCAATACATCAACTGCCAAGTTTATCAAACTGGTGAAACTCTACTATGAACATATTTTTCTTATTGGAACTTATCATAACATTCTAAATCTTGCTTATAAATACAACAAATATACTTCTAGAAAATGGATTACAAATACATTTTGGAATTAAAAGATATCAATCAACTAATGGGAATCAGCAATATTTGTGACAAAACATATCAGCACTCTGTAAAGCTCATACCTCCACCCCCTTTGCAATTTCAACATGCCTAGAATAATTGTAGAATTTATTCGATACCCATAAATAATAGAATATCCTAGGCCCACCAAGATTCATCCCCAAGTTTTGATCTGTAATGATTATTTAAATTCTGAACACTTCATTGTTTGAGTTCCTTTCAGTTAAGATTCACATTCCATCAGTTTCCGTTCATGGCACAAACCAATTGTTTTATTTGATTTAATTTTCTTTTGAGTCAAAAAAATTGATTGTGAGATTTCTTTTCATGGCATGATTTCATTGTTCACCACATTCCATTGGAAAGTTTCAACTATGTTTTGACAGACTTGAACCTAAAATATCTCAATTTCTGCCATTCCCTTGTAACTATTCATCCCAAATTTAAATCACTTGTTCCTTAAGCAATAATAAAACCACAACAAATTGAATCCAAATCCAATCATCAGTTCTTGAGATAATTCTAATGACAGACAAACTCACCCAAAACGTCCCCACCTTCCATTTGGGCCCTTCCTGTTTCGATATATCCCAATTTGTAACCACTTCTTATTGAAGCAGTAACATAACCACACACCAAACTTAATCAAAATCTAATCATTAGTTATTGAAATTTCTTGATGACAAACAGACAAACAAACAGAGGCGAAAACATAACCTCTGTCCAACTTCGTTAGCGGAGGTAAAAAAAAAGCAAATATCTGACCCAATTTACAATTATGAAATTTAACCTTTGAATGTTAGCACCATATATATTGAGATAAACACCATTCGACTGTGGACAAAGAAAAAACCGCCAGCTTGCAGTTTGACATCCAAGTCAAAGGATTAATATAAGACTTGCTTCTTTTGTTTTTCTGTATTCTACTATACATGACACAGAGATCATGAAAGTCATGAAAATAAACAAATATATACTTACCAATGATCTCCACATGCATGGAGCTCTCCATGGGCAGGGGTAATGAGAGGAAAATGAAGGGGTCAAACCGCACACTGACATGACCACACGTCTTACACCTGACCTGTGACTTCAACAAACCCTGAAAGAGATCTACAATCACTGACTGATTGCGAACAAGATGATTCTCCCATGCCTGTTGAGAAATAAAGAAATGGAAAATAGAGAGGGTGCTAGTTTGCCATATCAAATGATAATGGGCAAATAAAATATAAAGAAAAGAGGCATGGAGAAGGAAAACAGAAAGAAGAACAGGAAAGTGTCAAGTGGTAGGAATGTAATAGAAAGAAAAACATTATAAGACTGGGAAAGAGTAATAAAAGAGTGAAGTGTAATGAATTAGGGAACATGCAATACACAAGGGTGTGAGGAATATTAAATGAGGACAGTAAAAGTGGTAAGTGGGAGAGAACAAAAAGCCCATAATGAAATAGGAAATTGCAAAATATAAGAACAAAGGCTAAGTGTAAGCAAAAAAGGTAAGATTACTATAAGAGAGAAAGTGCACACCAAAGTAATCTATAAAGGGAAAATGTAAGAAGAGGAGAAAGTGTAAGAGTAAATTGAGGTGGCACATCAATCTTACCTCCTGGGCCACCTCTTCATCTGGTCTGCCATCACTGTCTTTGAGTTCAACATATTTCTTCTGTTGTACCCTATTAAGATCTTCGTGGAGACCATCTAGGAGGAATGCTAGGAGTTCCTGGGAATCATGTTGCTGAAAGCCATTGAATCTGGGAGCGTATTTGGCAATTGTCCACTAAAAAAAAAAAAAAAAAAAAAAATGGACAAAATAAGACTAAGTCCACTAAAAAGAATGAAATAAAAATCAAATCATCAACTTCATGAGATTACCCCCAAAAAAAAGCTTTCAGTTTAATAATATTGTAACAAAATTTTGTATCAGTTAAAAACTGTGACAAGTGCACACCAAAATGGCCAGATACATGAAAATATTAAAATAATTCAGGATTATACATATTATTCCAAGTTTCTAAAAGCAAAGCCTTTTTTAAAGCTGAATAATTATGTAATCAGTTTGCAGTCTAGAAAAATCACTTGGCTCATCTGTTTTGAGTAGCAAAATTTAGAGTTCTTGTTATAGTTTATAAAGCTCTTCACAATCACGCTACTTGCACCATTTCTGATTTATATATGGTTCAACCTGCTCCATAACATATCAACAATCTTCTGCATTTCTACGTTTGCTGACAGCTCATTCTCTTGTTAAGGTCTGAAGAAATAGAATGAAGCCCCCAGCTGCTTCAGTAATGGTGCCTTCCCTTATACGTTCAAGAAACAATAAAAGGTTAACGATTTCAACAAGCAGAAATGATATTCTGTTTTTTAAGGTGAGGGTGCGGGCTTTTTTAATTTGGCACATTATAGATATATGCCATTAATTTATTGGCAGTTGAAAAATTCAACAAATGTAGCTGACATGTGTAAAACACAGAAATTTAAATTCACTTTTTATACATGGCTGTTAAAAATGACCTGAAACTTACCCTGAGTTTTAAAGGAGCTATACTTTTAGCTGTGCCAGACCACAGTTCTCCGATTAAGTCACCGTATCTTCTGGCTATATGACCTTTCATGCCAAGGGGGTTAGTTCTGTGAAAAAAAAGTAAACCAATTGAAATCATTAATCCATTCCCGCAAAATAAATATGCACATCAATGCAAGGAATGAAAAGGACTGGGAGAGAAGTTTATTTATTGTATAAATAGACTAAGGTAATCCTCATCTGTCTCACCAGTTCACCAGAAGTGGTTATCAAAGGCCGTCGACATTGACTTGGTTGTCGATGTTATGTCTGTCCGTACGTCGTACCTGAGTTCTCGTCCCGGTCGTATTGGGCATTTCGTGATAGCATTGTTACTATCATAACTGATACGAAGGCGACAACCCCGTCATGGTAATTGTTTGTTCACTCATCGTTGTCGTCGCTCATCTGTCTAACATGCATGACAATAATCTTTCAATGGAAATGCAGGAATAGTGATCTTCACATGCGCCTTAATATCACATATTCATACATTCAGTGCTCACCTAACTAAATATAACTTGAGTGCACTGTACAAAGTAACACACAAATCCTATGAAATATACATGAGCACCCTAAAATTTAAACTTAAGCCAATTGGACCTGAGATTTCACACTATACAGACACCTAAATTTGTAAACAACAGGAACACTAACAAACAAACAAAACTATGCACATTTAGGAAAGGAACTCCATACTTTTCCTTTCTAACCAATCCAATCAATGTGCAGTTGTACAATGAGAAAATGATTGACCTGTTATTGATATTTGGCTGAGTGGAAAATGTGACCAATGACAAATTGAATACATGTACCTAGCATTATCTGTAATACCCATGTTTGCACAAGTTAGCGCACATATTGCTAGCTGCAATATGATCTGCATTTATAACTTATATAATCACTCTTCTTCAAGTGTCCAACATGCAGGGTGGGTGAGGGGTGCGTCTTTTAGGGACAAACTACTTGCTTGGATGGGTCGGGAAGTATCTATGAAATAAGTTTTGTATAATTTTTTCTTTATTTGTTTAATTTCAATGGGACTGGGGCTAGAAAAGTCTTTTCCAGACTTGTCACAAGTTTCTGTCATTCTCATGTATAATTCTCTGTTTTGTAATGTAAATGATATTCATCATTTTGTTATAAATATGTTTTCTGTAATCTGATTTGTGCTTTGTTATCATTTCGATGAGTTGAAATAAATAATAATAATATTAACATGACCTTGCAAACGGTTGAACAACTGGGGAAAAGGACATCAAAACCCTTTTTACCAAATTTCCTTTTTGTTGTTGGATGTTGTTGGATGAGTGTTGGATGCACTACAAGAACTCTTGATGTCATCAAGAGAGGTTCTAAAAGGCAATAATGTGCAAACACAGGTGACAGATGACTAACGACAGAAATGCATCTCTTTTGAATAGTAACACCTTTTGTGGCTACTTAGCACATGTCCCTCTTGTAGTACATATAATAAAACAAAAATGATCATGATAAATATTAAAAACACTTTAAAATTCAATAAATGGAAATATATGAAAGTTTGTTGAAAATAATTATTTGTATGATTCACAAGATACAGAACCTAGCTTAGATAGAGCATGATACTTACGTATTAAGTTCAAATACAAAGGAATCTGTCTTGAAGTAAAGGGTCAAAGGTTGTGTATTGCTCATGCATTGAATAGCTGCGTTCATAAAACAGGTGTTGCCGAGGTTACTGAGGCCGGTCACTCCCCCTTCAGATACAACTGCAAATATGATAATAATATAACATGCATCCACAAATATCTCAAAGATAAGATAATACATCATACAACCACCTAAATAAATATCACAATACAGTTGTTGATGGTTAGAGAGAAGGCTTGTACTGGACAGGTACTGGGTTTAATCCCCGGCACAAGTATTACATATTTTCCTTGAGCAAGACACCTTATTCCACTAAATTTTCTTCACTTTATTTGCAAGCAATTTATTTAACATCCAGAATTTTTGTATTAAGTGGTGTATGTATGTATGTATGTATGTATGTATGTATGTATGTATGTATGTATGTATGTATGTATGTATGTATGTATGTATGTATGTATGTATGTATGTATGTATGTATGTATGTATGTATGTATGTATGTATGTATGTATGTATGTATGTATGTATGTATGTATGTATGTATGTATGTATGTATGTATGTATGTATGTATGTATGTATGTATGTATGTATGTATGTATGTATGTATGTATGTATGTATGTATGTATGTATGTATGTATGTATGTATGTATGTATGTATGTATGTATGCATGTCACGTATGTAATGTACATATATATATATATATATATATATATATATATATATTTATATATATATATATATATATATATATATATATATTATATATATATATATATATATATATATATATATATATATAAATAAAACAGAAAAAATAGCATAGAGTAAGTTGACCAAAAAGCAAGGTTGAGGAGACTCTAGAGAAAGTTTTAAAACAAGTCTTTATGTACTTTAAAGAAAGTATATCTAATTTTTCACTATTTAAATTATTTTCCCTGAAACTTTCTTCAGGTGGTATAACATAAATACCCTTCGTAGATCCAGTTTTACTACTTTTTTGACATATCTCATGGTTTTCTAGCCACAAAATCGCAGGACAAACTATGATAGAATATATAAAGACGTTAAGGAATCTGAGGTTATGACGTCACAACTAGTCTGATTTCAGTAGTTTCTATACAAATGATACCAAGCTTTAAACTTAAATATCTCCTTAACGGAATACAATTTTTGAATGCTTTCTTCACCATTTTGTTTCTTTTAAAGTCCTCTTTCACATAAGATGGACTTGCTTGACCACTGTACTAATCCTTTAAAGTATTCTGTATAATCGTCATGGCACCAACTTACCTTGTTTATACTTTTCCTGCTTGTTCTTAGCCAGTAAAGACATCTCCTCTGGCCAGCTGAGATCTTTGTTTCTAACTTCAATCAGGATGTTTTGATCCTCTACTACTCCCAGATGCTCCATGGTGGCAGCATCATCTTCCATAATTATAGGATTATTCTTCAAATAAGAAAAGACACACTATAAATATAACTATTACAGAATTGACTTCATAGACATATGAAAAATTATTATACAGAAAAATCGAAATGAAGCAAATATCATCAGCTCAACGAAGTCTTACCAAAACCACAATTACTCACTTCTCATGGACTGTGGACAGTACCAACAAGTACAGGAGGGGTACCACAAAAAATAGAATATTTTCTCTGTATGGAGAGTATATTCTGTAACAAAGCAATGGTTTTTTGACATCTAAGGATTATGTTCCTTGTGGCACTTTAAGAACTGATATTTAAAAACAACACAGACACTCACCTTCCTTGTGCCTTGATTCCAGAAGTTAAAACATTACGATTTCTAGTTGGAATTGACTCGAAACATCTTAAACAGACCCACTTGCCAAAAAAGGATCATTTACATGGGTCAATCCCATTAGGTCTTGATAAATACCAACGACAACTATCCAAGCCACCACAAGGACTCAAAACGCTACCACTCACCCTTTTAAACCTCTTTAAACCATTAAGGGCTTTCAGACACCCAAATGTTTCCCTTACTATAGTTCTTAACATTGGAAGGGAATAACTCCCAAGACCATCACTCATCAAAAAAGAAGACGGAGCACTGAAAGTCAACTATCAACAATCAAAGACCCATTCTTAGGAGGAATGCCTCTTAAACAACACATGAAAGAGAGCTGTTGTGGAAAAATTGAAATACAGATCAAGCTGCCAAAAGTGAGCTACTTTAAATAGTACACATGAAGTTCCAAATATACTGGTGATCGGTGATCACAACGAGATATAATCACTTTGCATAAATATTTAATGACAAAACAGGTAATTACATCATCTCTGTAGTTCCATATCCTCATCTCTTCCACTCGTATCCTGAGCCTCGCAGCCAGGAACTCATGGACTTGCTGCACGGTGTGAAGCTTACTGAAACAAGACGTGTGGGCTAAGTACTTTTTTGGTGTTGTATTGTTTGATGAAGACAAGAATCCAAGCTGGTTGGCTCCCAACGAAAGATTACCTGTAGGTTGGAAATACAAAAAAAACACTGTGCTTGAGAAAATAAGCAATGAACATGTCATCAGTTAGTGACTATAACTTTAACTTCTGTTTGTAAGGTTCTGTTTCTTTCATAACTGTCAAAAATAACAGCAACGAAATAACACAGCAACTACTTCTTGTATTCTATTTCAACAATATGTTCAATTCTATATGACTTGATTTGACATTTGTGTTTTAGTATCTGATATATACTGAACACCAGGAATATGAGAGGCCCTCCATGAGGATCAATTTCCATAAAGAACTCCCTTTATGAAGACATCATATAAATATTTAAACCAACAGGGAAATCATGTCTACCTACTGTGGTGTAGTGGTTATAATACATGTCTACAGATCAGGAGGCCATGGGTTCAAGCCTGGGTTGGGTAGACAAGCCAGTGCACCACAACTGGTTATCAAAGGCCATGGACATTGACTTGGTTGTCGATGTTATGTCTGTCCGTATGTCGTACCTGTGTTCTCGTCTGGGTCGTATTAAGTGTTTCGTGATAGCATTGTTACTATCATAACCGAATACGCAGGCAACGACCCCCGTCATTGTAACTGTGTGTTCACTCGTCGTCGTCGGAAATCATCTTAAAAGGAATATCCTCTATACACCCCCCATACAAAAATTAAGACCAAAATGGGGACATCATCCATCAGAAGCTTCTCCCTAAGAAACACCCTCCCCAAGGACAGTCTTCTTAAAGCATCTTGGAATAGCAGCTCTCTATGAAGAATACTAGAGGACATTTCATGAAGGACACCCTACTTAAAACCATCTTCCACGAGGAATTGCCGGTGTAAACATTCCTCTCCACATATAAATTTATTTCATAACGAATTTTGAAACTGGAGAAAAAGCAATTTCTATCAAGCATAGCTTGTAGGTAATACAAAGACCAACATGAAGTAAGAACAACAACAGGCTCTTACCAATGCTGATGTTGACACCATTCCAGCCATTCTGCTTCTGCTGAGGGGTTTGATGCCGAAGTAACTTGATATACAGAGGGTACAGCTCTACAATAGGGACAGGTTCCTGTTGGTTTGGTATTATAACCTAAAAGACATAGAGAAGAAAAATATTCAGTTACAAATTTAATTTTCAAAACTAGATTGCAAAAAAACATGTAGGATTTCAGAAGCAATAATTGTTTGTGACTAGAATGGAGAAATTCTTGAGGACAGCTGTCAAAATTTGCACACTTTTGATGATATTTCTCTCCAAACTACTGAAAATGTTCCAAAAATAGATTTACAAAAAAAGATGGCTTTACCATTTTTGTTTTAACCTGTATGAAATTCCAAATAATAAATGTAATAATAAAACTTGAATGTACAGAGCTTGCTGTATCAGTAGCATGCCACCTAAAACGTACTTAAGTGTACAAATAATGTTGACCTCTCCAATATCATTACATTGATAATATACACTATGATGTTTTGCAAAATTGTCTGGTTGGTGGAAGACTTACGCTTCTAGGTAATGCAGGTCCCCCTGCATACCACAGAGATAATGCTTTCCACACTGGTTCAGGAACAATTTCATAATCCTTGCCTTTGACAAGTTGAGGAGATTTTCTGAGCCTGCCTCCCTCATTTGTTAAAGAAGTGACCTGTAACAAAGAAAAAATTCAACCTTTCAATCTTTCCAATGACACACCTTGAAAACAAAAATGTTGAAAACTACAGTTGCTTTATAGAAGTTGATGAACTCTGTGACCATTGCTCACTGAATGGTCCATTGCTCACTGAATGTCCATTGCTCACTAAATGGTTCATTGCTCATTAAATGGTCCATTGCTCAATGAATGGTCCATTGCTCATTGAATGGTCCATTGCTCGATGAATGGTCCATTGCTCACTTAATGGTCCATTGCTTATTGAATGGTCCATTGCTCACTGAATGGTCCATTGCTCACTTAATGGTCCATTGCTCACTGAATGGTCCATTGCTCACTGAATGGTACATTGCTCAATGAATGGTCCATTGCTCACTGAATGGTCCATTGCTCACTGAATGGTCCATACCTCACTGAATGGTACATTGCTCACTAAATGGTCCATTGCTCACCCATTATGCATATTAAGAAAATTCAATGTTTTGACATCATGAACATGTACACACCAGCTAACATCATAATTATCCTAAATTTGAAACAAAACAGAAATGCAGTTGTCAAAATATGAACATTTCAAGATTGTTTACATTAAGCCCCACCTCCCCATTAATATGCATCACATAACCATCAAAAACAACAGGGCACATCTACGGTCCATGGGCTATCTGTGTATTGAATACGAGATGAATGCAGTTTACCGTTCATGAAATATCATGTTTACAAGCTTTTTTCAGCAAAATCATATTAAGCCCCGCCCACTATGCATATTAATGAAATTCAAGCTTTTTATATCATAAACATGTACACACTAGCTAACATCATAATTATACCAAATATGAAACAAAAAAGACACGCGGTTGTTAAAATATGAATATTTCAAGATTTTCACATTGAGCCCTGCCTACTACTTAATATGCATGACATCACCATCAAAAACAATAGGGCACATCTACGGACCATGGGATATCTGTGTACCACATATGATATGAATTCAGTTTACTGTTCTTGAGATATCGCATTTATGAGCTGGCCGTCACACACACACACACACATACATACATACACACACACGCCATCATGACCGCATAAGTTTCTGATGCTATCGAATCGGAACCAAAAAGCAACTTGCATCAAGACATACAATTTCAGGAGCTTGATTACGTGCACTACAGCAAGTGCAAGACACACGCACCTTTTTTGTATCTGCCATAATCAAGACTGTATTGTTGATTGGTCCTGGTTTCATTGGTACAGTAGAGTCCTCCTTAGAGCATCTTCTGCTACCATTCTTCTTCTTCGGGCTGCCGTCGTAGGATGCCACAGATTGGAGTGGGTGGATGCTACCATCTTTCTTTTTGAAGTTAGCTGGAAGAGTTGAATACGAGCGTGACGATGTTGAGGTATTTGGCATGTCGCTCCACGCATTGGAGGGTACAGGTATGGGGCTATGGGGGCCCACATGATTAGCTTGAGATGTACTGAGTTTTGATTGTGCTCCTGAGCCAACATTGGGACTCTCCTGTAAAAGGTAAAATCAAATTAATGCATAAAAAAGGAAGTAAAAGATGTTTTATCTGTTATGTTTGTATCAGCATACTTGAAGGGGTTTAAAAAGCTACATGTTCTGTTATGCAATAACCTCTCTTCGAGGTGAGAATGCCCCCTTCTTCACTAGTGACAGCCTTGCATAAAATTTCATCAAATCTGTAAAGCATGTTATGTCATGTATTCAATCTGTTACAAGCAGTTTGTGAAACGTTCTTACATGCAATGCAAGCACCCGGACAGAAAAATGCCACTTTCTTGGGAAAAGTAACAAACTAGATACAGAAGAATGACGTAATCCAAAGTATACCATACATACATGATTTCAGCCATGATTTATTCATCAAGATAATTACACTATTTCCCATCCTACTTTAAAAACCATAGAAAAGCTACATTATGAAAAGATAAGTCCATAAAAAACAATCAACACAGAGAAAATCTGTGTTAAAATCACACAATTAGTGATATGCCACCTATCAGATAGGAAGCATTGTATTACATAATAGTCATATTTCCTATTTCTATCAATTTTCACTTTCAGTTCTACATTGGCAAAATACAGATGAGTTTTTCTTTATTTTCAATATCCAAATGAGACAGTCATGTAAAATATACTGCTTCAATAAAAGACAGGAAAAGCCAAGGAAAAGCTGACCTGGATCATACTAGGCAGGCCAAAGAGGCACTACAGATGTTGAAAGTAAAACACTAAAAAAGCTTAGTAAAATTTAGCATCTCTAGTTCTCATTCTCTTCCACCCCTTTTTAACCAGCAGCACAGTCATTAAGGGTACATAATCTTTAACTCACAACAACTCCTACTTAACATGATCAACTTTGTTAAATGACATGTGGTACGTGACTTGTCATGCAAAATGTGCAACATTTAGGAGGCAGGTGAAGTGAATGTCACTATGGGTTGCCTTCAGTTGTAGCTTCGGAATGTAATTTTAAAGGCTTAAATCACACACTGTCGCTTTCAATCAACTACAAGACTAGAAGAGCATACATATAAAAACCAACCACGGGCATGACATCACGAAATGATACAAATCATGTCCCTACTGATAATGAGCATTGTACACAATGCTACCATCTAGTACACTCTTCCTCTCCTATTCACTTTTCAACCTCCATCTAACCTCCAAATCCCCTCGCCGCTAAAAACCTGTTTTCCACCCTCTGTCGCAACTGCCATCCCACCTCTGTTCCACATGCCGTCCCACTCTACATCCCTCCCTACAGAAAATCATACATGCAATCCAGATACCATTCCACCACATGACCCATATGCCATCACTCCTGCAATCAAGATGACATCCACCAAATGCCTTGCCAACCTGTCCAAAATGCCATCCCTCCCTGTCACATATACCATGCCACCCCTCTCTGTCACATATACCATGCCATTCTGTCCCACATGCCATCACTCCCTGTACAACATGCCATCCTACACTGTCCCATATCCATCCCTTCCTGTAATACATGCCATCCCATCCTGTCCAACATGCTATCCCACCCTGTCCCATATGCCATTCCACCTGAAATCCAGATGGCATTCCATTACATGCCATTCTGCCCCATAAGTCATACCACTCTGTTTTCCATGTCATCCCACCTTCTCCCACATGCCATCCCAACCTGTCATAAATACCATGACACCACCTTGTTTCACATGCAATGCCACCCTGTCCCACATGCTATCCCACCCTGACCTATATGCCATGACATCCTGTCCCACAATCCATGTCACCTTGTCCCACATGCCATCCCAAAGTGTCCCACATTTCATCCCATCCGGTCCCCCATGCCATCCCACCTTCATCCCACTTCCTACATCTACCAATCATTCTACAATCTTCCATCCAACATTCTTTCCTTAAACTCTCATCACCTTACTTCTATAAACCCAACATGCTCCATTTACCTACTATTCCCTTCACCTGCCATTTATATATATTATTGTGTCTATTTCTATTATGTGTCCACTCTATTCAAGCAAAGACCTTTTGTTCCTTTGCTATTCATTCACAAGACACTTTATTATAAAGTCCATTCAGTCATCACATCTATTATTCATCGGACGGCCGGATGGACGGACGGCCAGACGCACGCACGCACGGACGCATGCACGGACGGACGGACGGTCGGTACATTTCATAGTCAATTTGTGGGGTTGCATTACAACCGTGGACATTACACTTCAGTCAATTTGTGGGGGCTACATTAAAACCGTGGACATTACTTTTCAGTCAATTTGTGGTGCTGCACTGCAACCGTGGACATTGCGCTGTACCATTCAATTTGTGGAGCTGCATTGAAAGCGTAAATATTACAATATAAATTAACTGAAATGTCCACAGCAGCGCATTACCAGGCGTGTTCATGCATATGTCATATTATACTATTACAATGTATTTCTCCACTGACTACGCTGATATGAGTAGTACTTCCTGACTTCCCTTTAATAATGTGTACCAATGGCGTTTTAAGAGGGGGAGGCTTATTCTCATAAGAATATGTTCCGTGTAACGATATGGCCAAAGCTGCTTAAAATTGGGAGAAAATAGCTGATGACCTTTTTTGTCTTCAAAAGTTTCAGATGGTCAATATATTAAGGACTTGAATTATCTTTTATAAACCTAAATATTATTTCTCATGATTCTTGTAGTCAGGCAAAAAGTCAGAACTTGCCCCTCTTGCAGTCCAAGGTGGATAGGCCACTGTGTTTGACCATCCAAAGTTTAATATGATTTATTCAATCATATATGAAGCAGTATAGGAACAAAACATTTGCAATGAGGGCTGTCTGTTTAATTCAAGATTTTACTTTTCAACATGTCAATATTTTGATGCTAATACTTTAATATTGAAATTTTAATATATTCAGATTCAAAAGGTCCTGATCATCAGTGGTGGCACTACAGGGAGGCATGTGGGAGTATTCTCCCCAACCCCACAAGATCGCTTGCCCCTCACTCCCCTCCCCCCTTCCCCCACAGAAACTTTTGTAAAGTGACATATTTTGTCTAATTTATAGGCTTTTGGAGTTCAGCAATGAATAATGCATGTGTTTTTTTTTCTTTTTCTGTAAGTCATTCATTTTTATTCTGTTTGTGAATGTAACTGATCAATTTACCTACAGGAGGAGAAAAACATTTGCTATAGAATACAAAAATGTTTGTTATGTATATGTATCTTTTTTATTCAATTACAGAGTTTTAAAACTGGAGATTTTATTTTTGCAAAATAAAAGGACTGTCAATATTACGCGGCATCTGTCATATCCATTCTCCCGAGAGGTATGGTTCGAGTAAGATTTGATGAAGATGGCATCAAGAGCACAGTCTAAACTCTGTAAGTAGATGACATACTAGATCTTCTTGTCAAGACTTTATTCAATTTTAAATATGCAATTTTTGTATTTTTGTCAAAAGGATAAAAGTCTTTACCTGCCAAAACTCTCTTGGCATAAAAATAAGTTGCATGTCTGGTCCCAGCAGAATCTTTCCCCTCTAGGAAAAATTACCATCATAAAATTTAAATCCCAATTATCTTGCGCCGGTCTTGCCAAATCCACCTCATGGATTTTATAAGGAACTTGATTGTATTTTGTTTGTTTGTGTGATGAGGGCTTAATGTCACCACAACAACAAGGGTCAAATTGTGCCTGAAATCATTCCAGAGGTAGGAAGGAAAGAAAATGGGGAGATTTGAGATAGATATGAGAACTAAAAGCCAGAAAGCTGGGATCCAGAGAGGAGGTGCATGGGTGAAGAAAAACAAAGTAAAGAGAAGGGGGTGGGAGAGGAGGACCAAATATGGTTGTAGAGGGAAGCATGATGAATGGGAAAACTGACAAGATCAAACGTCGTGTTCTTATTAATTCAACTGAGTCTGGGAGTCTTAATATAGTACACACCAAGTCATTTTTTTTAAATGCATGGGTAAAAAGTTATTTGTTAGCTACAATTCATCTTGATCTTTTTTTTTTTATATATCTACCTGTCTACAAAAAGAAAAAGTTTCCTTTTTAAGTGTAATCTAATGCCAAGTGATGTGAATAAGAATAAATTCATTCAAGATGTCTGTCAGGCATGGGCTTATGTTAGTTGTAATAACCGGAGTTGTGTCTCTAACAAGATAATCTGGAAGAACAGTCATATCCTTATTAACAACAAACCCATTTTCATTTCTACTTTGCTGGTTTAAAATTGTGTTAAGAGTTTGTGATTTTTATCTGTTAATGGTAATTTCTTAAACTATGCAGATTTTTGTCAAAAGTTTGATGTTTATTCTGTGCCTTTTACCATGTATTATGGTATTACTAGGGAAATTCCTATGGAATGGGTTAGCTCTCCTACAAACACTAATGTTGATAATATCACTCTGGCTGAATTATTAGTTCTAAAACATGGTGGTGATATATAAGTAACAAGATATGTGTATAAGCTTCTAGTTAATCGTTAAAGTTTATATCCAGTCACTCAGCGTAAATGGGTGACTTTCATTTTAGGATAATGTTCTTAATTGGAATTCATTTACCATTATTGTCAGGTTTCTGTCATGGATAACCAAAAGTGAGGTATTTTCAGTACAAATTCATTAACCGGCTCATTGCTACAAATCAGTATTTGTGTAAAGCAGGAATCGGTAATGATTCTCTTTGTAGCTTTTGTCATTCTGAAATTGAGACAATGATGCATCTCTTTTGGAGTTGCAATTTTACACATTCCAGGCCTCCCAGTGACTCTTTTTTCAAATGAAGGTTTTCTTAAAGGTTGGAAAAGTTGAAATAAAGGTTTTTAAAGGTTTTGGATTTAAATAAAAAGGTTTATTCCATTCTGGGGCAAAAGGCAGCTAAAAGTGTTTGAAATTTTATTTTGGTCCTGCTACTTTTTAAATGTGTGTTGAGAACAGATATGCTATTAAATGGATGTGTATACTTACCAATGAAGCTAAAACCTTGGCCCTCTAATCATTTACCTTGTTAACTTTGAAAATAAAGGTTTTTAAAGGTTTTAAAGGTTATTTTAAAAGGAATAAAGGTTCAATTTGTCAACAAAGGTTTTTAAAGATTTTAAAGGTTTTTAAAGGTTTACTGGGAGCCCTGACATTCCTTCTGGTTATATTTGCAAAGCTTCCTTGGTGTATCTGTTTTTCCTCTTATATACAAGATTATTTGCTTCAGCGATATAAGTGATTCAACCTTTGTTCTTTTCAATGCTAAGCTTCTTTTTCTTTTCTTGTAAATTTGATAAGAGTATTCCTGTTGCTAGGAGCTTCCTTCTGAGGCTGAGTCACCCCTTAAGGGTAGGGAAGTATACTTATGTCAAAAATGATCAGTTACCCAGCTTTTTTAGAAAGCTTGACTCACTTTCCAAATTAAAAGATCTTCATTTTGAGATTTAAACTATTTTTTTTCTGGATATTTTTTCAGCTGATGTTGATTGTTGCCTAAATTTATTGATTTATCTAATACGTTAATTGTTTTAATGTAAGATTCATTTTTTTTGTAGTTGTTGTTCTTAAATTCCTTGTTTTATTTTTTTATTCTGTAATTACTTATTCCATTCTTTTCTTCCCTTTCCTAGTATTTTTGAAGTATTTATAAACTTATTTTTGCATATTTTGTTATCACTGTAGATAGTGTTCCTGAACCTATTGTGTTTTTCATCATGTATTTTAATATTGTTGTAATAATACTACTGAAGGAGCACCACTAGCCTTTGGAGTACCAGCCTTTGGAGTACCAGGTTGTTTTTGTGTTCTTCTTTGTTAAACATGAAAAATGGAAAATAAAAAATACCTACTTTCAATCTGCATGCCACGCCAAAAACTCTACCCCACCATAGTCCTAATCCCCATTCACCTACCTCCATCCACCCTCCTGCCTGCCACCACCTACCTATTCCCATAACCACTCACCCTACCTAACCTATCAGCAAGTTAAAAAAAACCCAGTACTAACCGCGAATGATACATATTCCAACCAGGACTGCCACCAGGATGTAGCCAGGAGATACCATGTTTGTGCTGCCTTCAAGCCCCTGCAATTCTCACGGTCCACCCAGCCAAGAATGATTTCTTTCTCTTCCTGTCTGGTCAGTGGCCTCAGGCCAAGCACGATATGACAAATCTGGATTAACAGAGGGATAATAACAGTCCAAAGTCACGTGAGACTGCTCTACAAGTAGGCAACATTGACAGCATGCATGAAGCATACAAAACAGAACAATGACACCATGTGTCAACATGAGCTTATTAAAGAGCAGAAATTAAAAGAACCAAGGAAGCAAAATATGAATGTTTCAGTGACAAATGAATCATTTCAGATGTTGGTCATGTGACTAAAAATGTAATTGAGCATTACCAGTGAGGGAAGGCTGTTGTATGGTCAAAGGTGAGCTAACACAAAGAATAGCAAACATTACTAAAACACCAACACAAGTTAACTATCAGTTTATATGCTCCGGCCAATAGTAATATTAAGTTTAGTACTCTACAATCTTGGTTAAAAGCACTTGGGACAAATAACTGCTCTCCTCTGTCAATGCTCCCCTAGGTCAATGGTCCTCTCCATCAATGTTTTAAGTCACATTTCTCTCCTTTCTTGCAAAGGTACAATATTGAAAGGGGGTAGGAGGGAGGTAATGGTGCTGAAATTGAGGGATTTGGTCAAACACTTTTGGCCATGATCATCTTGTGACACACTTAATGGAAGCATCATACAACTGGTGAATATGAAATAATCACAGCATCCAAGAACTTACTTGAAATAATAACTTATTGAAATCATCCGGCAAGCTGTTTTTCACTGCCCAAACCTGGAACTCTTCAGCTGTAATGTAACCATCATTATCTTCATCATGATTGGCTAAAATATCGGCTGCTATGGTGATTGGATTTAAATTTTCAACTGCTTTAAAGTCCTGTCAAAGAGAAGGAAGAAACATGAGGTACTCCAACATGAATACAAACCCATCAATTTCACGTTGTGGCCGAGATAACAAATATAACCAGAACATCACTGATGCTAAAGCTCAACTTTATCACAAAAATGCTCAAAAGAGTAGTAAAGATGTTATCAAAGGAAGATGAAATAGGGAGTTCCCATTTTAAAGTCAAGTTTTGCATAAAAGAAATACATTAATGGTTTACTGTCGTTTAATAGTATTAAGAAGCAATTTATTGTTTGCAATATTCCCATTGATTATACTCTAACATTGTACATCCTTTCTTTCAATTAGTTTGCCTGAAAATGCACCAATCATATGGTCTAAAACCAAGGATGTATACATCCTTCCTGAAACTAAACAATAAGCAAGGCTTTCACACTTTTCTGCTTTATGAGGCCATACCCCTAATCCAAAAGACCAAGTTATTTTCCATCAAAATAAGTAAATTCAGCTGATGTCAAAACTAAAGTGTTTGGAGATTCACTTGACTCTGTCTACACATGTTTGTTAAAAATAAAAAATTCCCTCCAGAAAATGAGAAACCAGTGGTGATTGGGGATTGTCCCCCTTGATTTGCAGAAAGTATACTTCATCCCACTCATTACACTTTTCAGAGCAAACAATATTTCATACTGACAATACCTGTCGTACTATTTAACTGGCAATGTTCTTATTTTTGTTGGCTAAAAGCAGTTTTACTTTCCTAAAGGCAGGAAAAATCCAGAGAACTCCAGGGAACTTTCCCAATGGAATCCAAAGTACACTACAGGCCCCTCCAGCAATAATTTTTAAAATAAAATTATTTTCATATTCATTCAATCAATCAATCAATTACTGATATTAATAGAGTGCCAAAAATCAAAAAAGGATTTGCACTATGGCACTATACAACTAGAACAAACTATGCAAGAAAAGTAGAAATAGCTTCCATCTCCAACTTTTTCAGATATTACTTAATTTGAAATTTCAAATCAAAAAGCAAAAAAAGGTATTTTTTTTATTTTTTTTTGTCACTTGCTTTACCTGAGATTGAAGAAACTCCAGAGCTACAAAAACTTTTAAGATTGCAAATTTACTTTATATTGGAACAATGAAGACAAGCCACTAGGCAAAGATAACCAGCAAGAGTGATTAACAGGGATAGTATTCCATGCTGTCCATGCAACAGAGGATACTGTGCACTGTAGTGTGAACAAAGTGACATCCTTGGTGTCTTATTATTTCCCTGGTGTGAGTGGTCAGCTGTAGGCAATTATTTACACACCAGCAAATATTTTCCAGTTAACTACAGATTTTCATAAAAATGAGAAAAATAAAAATTGCTCTATTTGAGAATGCAAACAGTAAATGAAAACCTGAATACATCCCATGTGAAAATTTTCATGCTCTTCAAGACAATTAAATTTCAGAAGTCTTTGGTCAAAAAACTCTGATTAGATACATTTTAAAAATGGGAGAGGAAAGTTAACAGAAAATTCCTGTTTTATAACGTCAACTTCTTTGAGCTAAAAAAAAAAAAAAAAAGTTGAGGTTCCGATGTGGAATAAATGTTACAACACAATGGGCTCAACATTACAATGACAACCAAATAACTTATATTCTTACAAGAATGGAATTTCACAATTAATTAAATTTAACCATTGTTATCCCTTGAATATGTAGACAATAGTTTAAAAAAAATGACCAGAGGGAGAATTCCTTTTAATGATATTGAGATATCGTGTTTACAGGCTTGTTAACAGAATTTTACATTTAGCACTACCTACTAATTGATATTCATGACATCAGCACCAAAAGCAATAGGGATCATCTACAGACTACAACACATCCATATATCAAGTATGGCATAAATCTACTGCAGTTCTTGAGATATCATGTTTACAAGCTTGCAAACAGAATTTTACATTTAGCCCCACCTACTAATTAATATTCATGACATCAGTTTAAAAACAAGAGGGACCATCTACATACCACACCACATCCATATACCAAGTATGACAAAAATCCACCACACGGTTCTTGAGATATCATGTTTACAAGCTTCTGTTTGTTTGTTTGTTTGTTTGTTTGATGAGGTCTTAACGGCACCATGACAACGAGGGCCAAATTGTGCCTGAGTTTCTGTCACAGACACATACATACATACATACATACATACATACATACATACATACACACTTATACATACATACATACATACATACACACACATATATACATACATATATAAATATAATACATACACATATAAATACATACACACGCCAGCATACATCCTTATATGATCCTGGTATCATTTAAAAGATTCTGAATAGTTCTTTTCATAAATTAATATTTTTGATGAGGATAATATTGAAATTTTTTAAATAAACTTACTTGAAAATGGGTAAAAAGTCAAAATTTCGAGCAAAAAAATCACCCATTTTTTTATTTTTTTTCTCTCAAAACTTACTTTGCCATACATACTTACAGGCCTTGCTTTTGCCTGAAAACCCATGAGAAACTGTTAAAGACATCAATGCATCCAATTCCAGTCAAATTTTGACTGCCCCATCATCAATATCTTTTTTTTGGTGAGTTTAAAATAAAGACACACTTTACTCACAGGTAGCGTGGTGTAGCAGTAAGCATGACTTCACGTGAGCAACCCGGGTTCGAAAACTGTACCGCAGAGGCGTTTTGTTTTCCTTGAGTAAATACAGGGTGATAATTAATTGTTTATTTTCATTGTTTTTGCATGTTTTGCTTTGAAAAAAAAAATTACACTGGTATCAATGGAAAGGAAATTTCACTAATAATTCAAATATGTTAAAAATCCTCCATTTTCATTATTCACAAGAAATAATTGAAGCTCAACAAAATTGAACAATTTCAACCTCATTTGCCTAAAATTTGTAAATTTGCATATTTAGGTCAATATATTCTTTAATTTGAAGTTTTTGTTAAAAAGTTTATTGTCTTAGCATTCATATAAACCAAACTTGTAGTGATAGAAAATAAACGGAAAGTTGAACAAATGATTTTGGGAAAGAAAAAGTTTAAAAAAATTGCAGTCACATTTTGAACATGCTGGGCATCAAAGGGTTAAATATGGATGAGAATTATGTCATTAGACCTTGTTAGTTCAGTGCAATTGTACACTGAAAGTTTGATCAATGGACCAAAAGATTACAAAATTACCAGGTTATTTCTGCTGTGTGTGGTATATCATGCCTTCTGACCATTACCAAGGAGCCAAAACCAAACTTCATGAGCTTCTCAGCAGTGTAAGCATATCTATACAGCATTTTAAAGATATCTTCAAAGATATATAGATAGATATATCTTTAAAGATTTATCTTTAGAGCATAAAATACAGCACAAATTCCAATGTGCTCCAGGGAGGTATGAAAACGCCATCCTCTTCAGCAGTGTTTACTGCCTAAAATGAGGCTTTTTGAAACACAGGTACTTTTGTTTCAAGCTGGAAGCATGATTAAATGTTACAATCATGCAGCAACTATACAAATATTTGTTTCTTATCATAAAATGGATAAAATTATAAATCAAGAGAGTAGTCATCAATTTTAGGAATTGATGTCTTTTAGATAAATAATATCACTTACTGATTCATACCATACCCTTTTTTATATCATCAAACAAAAAAGTCAGCTTAATACCAGCACAACAATTCCCTTTTTGATATTCATTATGCTTATAATAAAGCACCACTATACAAATATCCGGATATTTCTAATTCATATCTCTTTTGCAATTTGTATCTTTTGTAAAGTATTTCTTTAGACCAGTAAATAGGCAAAAATGTCTCATAAGTACCTGCATAAACCAAGGTCTACAACCTGTATAAAATACAGGTTTATGAAAGAACAACTTATCAATTGAACATCAGTTTCAGAGCACTAAACGCAATCAGCCCCCACATGACTTGTCATATGAAACAAACATACAAAATAAACACTATTCAATAGTAACTTGGACTCACTTCCTCAACTGAAACAGAGATTACTGTTACTAATTCAGATTGATAGGGACTAAGGTATACAGGGAGGTTTTCTGTTTTGTTTTACTGTTATGAACAAGATGCACCACCATCATCATGAGAACTTTCATTACAACAGGAAGTTCAGAGGTGATAAATGTAATATGGTCCCTATGGATAGCCTTCCAGATTTATAAACATTTAGCCATTTTTATATTGGTTGGAAGAGTATCATAATCCGAGCAGAACAGTTTTGAATTTTGAAAATAGTTTTATTTTTTACTTTTTTTATTCTTCAATAATCATATTTTGATCAATTTCTAATATATGCTAAATTTGATCACTTATTTTCAATGATCATAATTTGATCAATTTCTAATTTATGCTAAATTTGCAATGTATGACTGGGCGGACAGCTCAGAGTCTTTATATAATCCATTAATTCCTTTCTTCAATCTTAATCACTGAAAGTGATGTCAAAGTTTATTCCTGCTAGAATTGGATTGTAAGTATTATGGTAAAGATTCATTTCTAAGCTTAAGTGATATTCACTTTCAGACAATATCGATATATTGCTAGATATATATCGATAATATCGAAATATCGATATGCAAATTGCAAGACGTCGCATTGAAATAATATAACTGTTTTGTACCAGGTAATATTGCGCCAGCACAAAAAATGGAAAGTACATATTTTAAAGTAAATTTACAGAATTGAATGGAAAATATATACATCAATCTTCAAATAAACACCCATTTTTCTGAAAGGAATCAATTTTTACATTGTCTCTGTCTCAAAAAATAAATCACAGAAAAATTGAAGAAAACAAATTCCATAAGTTTAGAACATATCATTTTTTCACTATTTTCGTGGAACTGGTATATACCTTTTTTTTTTATAAAAACGGGCTAACTATACCTTTGAACGCTAGGTCCCACTTACTTGTTTTGAATTTCCTACTGAAAGGGCATCATTTTTGCATGCTTTTTTAAAGACCTGGACATTCAGAAGTCAATCAATATTTATAGAAAATGTCCGCTGCTACTAAAAATCGTATGAGTGGGCTCATAAATCTACACACAGTTTGTACTTGTGCTGCTTACTGTGCAGAAAGTCCGAAGTCGAATGGACAAATTAGTGGGAATTATCTTTTAGTTTTGAGGATGAAATCTTTTAGTTTTGAGAATGAAATCTACTTTCAGGTGTCAATTAAGGGCTTTTCCACATAAATTTGGGGATGTAGTATTCCTTTTGAGGAATTTAGATGCAATGTTTAAGAATTTAAAATCTCATTGATTGCAATTGCTTAACCAACACAAATCATGAAAATTAACTTATATTATTGCACAATGTCCATAGCAGCCTGTATGTCTGGAATTATGAATTTCCTGCCTGTGGAACATATAATTAGGTAATATTTGTTGATATATTGATGACTTAATTAACTCTTAACATTATTGACTGCCTGCAATTTTGATATTATTACAAATTACAAACTTTTTGTGGCTGTATAGTGAGAAAAGGTGCATGTTTGGTTGTCATGTTGAATTCATTATTAGTTCATGTATAGTACAATATTAGTGGAAAACATCATATTGATTTGACAATTGAACTCAATATCGACCATATCGATATGGGTCAATATCAAATAATATCGAAATATCAATATATCGCCCACGCTTATTCATTTCTAGGCCAGAATTTGCTGCATCATTTATGAAAGACCATTAAAATATAAAGAAAACATAAGAAAGTACATCACAAATTTGCATATTGATGTCAGACATTTCAAATGTTGTAAAACAGACCATTTTAAACCAATTTTGATGAATTTTTGTAGTTCCTTTCATGGTGTTTAATAGATTTTAAAGCAATTTAGATGATGATGCCTCTACACATCCATAATTCTTTCAATATAATATTACTTAAGCACTACTTAAAAATTTGTCAATCTTTTCAATCTTTTTTTTTTTTTTAAAGCAAAAAGTTAGCAGACAAAGGTAATGACCACATTGCTGCAAAACTGCAATTTAGATACACACTTTATCTTTATATTACTGTAATACTACCAAAAAACTGAGATTCTTTGGCAGTAACTCAATATTCAAAACTGACATTAACAGGAGAAGCTCAAAATATTGAAAACTCATCACAACAAAAAACTTACTATTATCCTAGAAATAAACTTTTGTCATTACAAGCATCGCAACAATAATGAATTTCAAAAGAATAATTATCTTACAATTTCTTGACCAATCCTGTTTTCTCTTCTGACATTAAGAAGTGATTTGCACATGTTTTCCAGTTCGGCCTGTGACAGCAAACTGTCTTTATCGAAGTCAAATATCTTGAAACAAACTGCAATCAAAAGTTAAGAAAAGAAAATCACTTAAAAATAAGGTGGTATGGCATATTCAAAGTTCATGCATGTAATGAAATAAATGGCAATGTAGAAATTCACTATTACCCCAAAGTAATTGACAATGTTTCTCTCCCTCACCAATTGTATTTTAGTTTTAAGCTTTGGTAACATTATCTTCCTAATAGTTTCAATATTTATGAAAATTTTAGTGCTTTCTTAAGCTGATCAGATTTTTTGGATTGACCAAAAGTTGATGCAATTCTTATCTTGTGGTGCTAAATATTAAGAAGAAGCCAATTCCATCAAGCCATTAGGCTCATAGAGCCTGTGCTTATTCCTGGTTTTCATGGCGCAAGCGGATTAGAGTACACAACTTTCCCTGGATGGGATGCCAGTCCATTGCAGATTAACTCCCCAGCAGTGCTGGTACTCATTTTTCACAGCTGAATGGACTGAAGCAAGTAGTGTAAAGTGTCTTAATCAAGGACACAATGCAGCGTTTACGACGGGAATCAAACCTAGTACCTTTCGAATACGAGCATGACTCCTTAACCAGTGAGCCACTACACCTGCTAAATATTAAACCTATCCATTAATAATTAGTGAGATTCCAAATTGGGGGAAAGCTGTGGGTAAATACATTTAATACCCAAACTGCCATGAAAGTAAACTAGAATATGATCTACATAGCTGAAAGAATAAGTATTGATAGCTATTCAAAAAGATGACCACATAATATGATTTGCTGAAAATTAACAAGTTAATTAAATTACCAAAGCTTTTGTTATAACATAAAATACACATTGCATTGTTATTAGCAATAATCCAAACACATCAAGTTGTTTGTCTCAATGTGACAGTGCACAATTTTTTTGGGTGCACAAATTCAAGGGAACTTAATGTACATTTCCTGTGCTTGCTACATAGCAGTATATAACCACAAGTCTGCAACATTTTCCATGGTTTTATAATTCTCTGAGGAAAATACCTTTGAATTCAAACCCATAATAACAGTTTCACTTTCATTCAGTTTTTTTAATAAACAAAACATTCAAAGTTTAAGAACAATTAAAAACTTTTGCAACAGAGATGTCTGAATGTGATACACAGGAAAAGGGTACCAAGAAAGAATGTGATACACAAGAAAAGGGTGCCACAGGCATTTAACCAGCTGTATCTGAGGGATTTTATTGTGATACACAGGAAAAGGGTACCAAAGGCATTCATTCAACCAGCTGTATCTTGAAGATTTTATTGTGATACACAGGAAAAGGGTACCAAAGGCATTCATTCAACCAGCTGTATCTTGAAGATTTTATTGTGATACACAGGAAAAGGGTACCAAAGGCATTCATTCAACCAGCTGTATCTTGGAGATTTTATTGTGATACACAGGAAAAGGGTACCAAAGGCATTCAACCAGCTGTATCTGAGGGATTTTATTGTGATACACAGGAAAAGGGTACCAAAGGCATTCATTCAACCAGCTGTATCTTGAAGATTTTATTGTGATACACAGGAAAAGGGTACCAAAGGCATTCATTCAATCAGCTGTATCTTGAAGATTTTATTGTGATACACAGGAAAAGGGTACCACAGGCATTCAATCAGCTGTATCTGCGGGATTTTATTGTGATACACAGAAAAAGGGTACCAAAGGCATTCATTCAACCAGCTGTATCTTGAAGATTTTATTGTGATACACAGGAAAAGGGTACCAAAGGCATTCATTCAATCAGCTGTATCTGAGGGATTTTATTGTGATACACAGAAAAAGGTACCAAAGGCATTCATTCAACCAGCTGTATCTTGAAGATTTTATTGTGATACACAGGAAAAGGGTACCAAAGGCATTCAATCAGCTGTATCTGAGGGATTTTATTGTGATACACAGAAAAAAGGTACCAAAGGCATACAACCAGCTGTATCTGAGGGATTTTAATGTGATACACAGGAAAAGGGTACCAAAGGCATTCAACCAGCTGTATCTCAGAGATTTTATTGTGATACACAGGAAAAGGGTACCAAAGGCATTCATTCAACCAGCTGTATCTGAGGGATTTTAATGTGATACACAGGAAAAAGGTACCAAAGGCATACAACCAGCTGTATCTGAGGGATTTTATTGTGATACACAGGGAAAAGGTTCAATATCAGCCAAACTGTTCCAGTTTCTTATCACAGGCAAAGAGTCCCAAAGATAACCACCAGCTGTAACAGAGGATTCCGCCCAACTTACATTTCAGCCTCTCAGCTTTTGGTCCCCTGCAGCATGCTGAGAGTCCACATGCCATTTCCTTGAGATCTACGTGGCCATCTTTATTTTCATCAAAAGCATTAAACACACCTGCAAAAAAGATCAGATAGAAAAACCACATTCATATCCATTAATACCTGAACCATTATCCCTGCATATGACATACACTAATGATCTTTTTAAGAGGACCTGCATTAAATGACAATTATTTCTTCAGATAAATTGCCACCAGGGTTGAGTAACTAATTATGGGACATGCAAAATTGTCATCCTCATTGCACAAACTAATTACCATGTTGAAATGACATCAATGCCTACTGGCAATTTCTATGGAAATTCATGAATCTGGGGTTAATAAAGTTCAATTATTTCATTATACCAATACAATTTTACAATTTCTGTTCAGAAATTTGTAAGATATGTAGAGATAAGTGATAATATAAAATCATTTGTACACAATTTGCAAACTGCTATCAATCTGAACACCCCTTGAGAATAATACAGTGAACTTTCAAAATGAAAATCAGGAACTTGCAGTTAAGCTTAATTTTCTTAAACAGGGCAGTACAGTAACTTACAAATCCTGCCAAGAAAGTTGATAATACAGACAACAATTACATGCCACAGCTTTACAGAAGAAAAAGAAACCATATTCTGATTTTCAATCATTTCTTGTTTATCCACTTTGGACAATTTATAATGCTGTCATACAACTGTAGCACCACACAGTTTAGAAATACTAGTCCAGCCTACAGATAACCAGACTTGCATGAAAAGTGTAAAAAGTTAATCTGTGACTCACAAGCTTGCACCTATCAATTTCATTGCACAAATGTAAACACAAATGGAGCATTTCTCTGTGCTATGATTATCTGTTCCACGCACACTGTTGTTTCATTTACACAGCTATGTGAAGAGCTAAGATTTTGCGACAATGACATAAAAACTGTCTGGCTGTAAGTTTCCTTCCATTTGATCTACCTAGTTTTATAACTATTTTAATTTGTCAGTTGTGTACAGCTCTTCTGATTCTCAGCTTTTTTTTTTTATTTATTTATAATATGATACTAAGGTCGTGAAAATATTTCTTACCTTCCACCAGGTCAGATGGTAATGGAGGTGCGATCAGCGGACGTAACGTCTCAAGATCCAGACGCCCGGATTTAGACTGGGACTGAAGATTCCAGTAGCGCTTCTCCAGCTCAATTATGTCTGCTTCTTCCACTAAAGAAGGTTAACAAAAAATTACAAATTGTAAGAAACCCAAACAGGCACCATAATCTATCAGCCATTGTTTCGTCCATTTCAAACACTGTATTTAATGTAGTAAGTGCTCATGCTCTAATAAGTCCCCACCCAACATTTTTTGACTGATAACATATCCCAACATCAATAGATAATAAAATGCTGTATAATTTGATATTTTTTGATAACGTTTTTCAGCCTTGCAGGTAATTTAAAGACTTAATCTTAGCCCCTATTTGAGTTTTGTGACATTTCTTGCTTATTTTTGGGCCAACCATTGCGATGGTTTTTGGTAGTTATTTTAAAACTAGAACTAGTTTGTGTGCAGTGCTAGTGCAATTCGAACAGTACTGTACATGACTCCTGAGTCACTGGGCGCCTATCAGGAAGAAACTAGGGCAGTAAAATGTAACACATTTTTGTTTGTTTTGTAATTGCCCTGGAAGCCTTATTACTTTGAATGTGGTATTAAGGAAAAAATACATTTGATGTGGGATATGAATTAACTGTCCTTAATTGAGGTTTACTTTTCCCAAATTTTCTGTTCATAAACTACTCATTCACCCTCTTTCTACCTATTGTACAATATTTTTGACTAACTTAAAAGAAACACAGCCTTCATTATCTTCGCCAGGGTGTGTAAGAATTGCAACAATGACTGCTGTCTTCTCTTCAAATAATATACTTACTGTGTTGTACAAACTGATATTAACATGGGTGGGGTATGTGGGATAAACAAAGATAATATTCACATTAATCAGGAGTTAAATAAGATGGCCACAAAAAAAGTTAACAACTCACAATGTGTAACTCCTGCCAATGTTTGATAGAAAGTGGGTGTGTCACTCTCATCAGAGAGCCTTAATCCCTGCTGCGCTCCCTCCTCTAGCAACCACGCAGAGAGCTTCATCACATGACAGTTCCTCAGAAGCCATGCACAAAATTGCTCATAGGATACCTTATGGTCCTGTAACAAGGAATTAATAACAAGTATTAATAATAATAATAACAAGTATCAATAATAATAATAATAATAATAATAATCATAATCATAATCATACTAATAGTAATAGTAATAGTAATAGTAATAATAATAATAATAGTAATAGTAATAATAGTAATGAGTACATGAAATATTACAAAATATTAATGTCCTGAGCTGAGTAACACAAAAGAGATAAACAATGAAGAATTTAAAATTAGTAGATTTTTGTTTTAGGTTTTGAATAGATAAGTTGGTCCATAGGATCAGGATGCAATAGAAAATGCCTTGTTTGGTGGTTTCAGGGGTTTTGCGCACATGGCTGGTGAATAACTAGCTTTTAATATGCAAAGTCAGTGAGAATCATGTACAAAATTATAATACTGGAGATTTCATTACCTTTGGAGTTAAGATACTATGATCAATCTACACCCAAGGATACACATGAATATTCAAACAATGTTATATATTTGCTTAATATCTCAAATTTCTTATTGTAACTAAAAACTTTAACTAATGACAAAGTAATGTGTGCAATTCTGATCATGTAAGCTGGTTTTCTGCAAGGAAAATTATGTGTCAATGACATCAAATCTAGTAAAAGCTAATACAACAGGGAAATATGTCAGCATGATTATGCAAGATTAACTTACAATAGAGATTCACATTAATACCTATAATCACTGAACCTCAGGAGGCATTGCAAAGTAATCAAAACAGAACATTCATAAATGACTCAGAAGCTATCTCTGTATGAATACCAGTTCTCATGAAGGTTCATCAGTTAGCTGATGATAAAAGCATACAGTGTGACATTATAGCTGCAAATCACACACTGTATACAGCTGGCAAGCCTCACCACTTCTTGGAGCATTGATCATCAATCATCCAGAAACCAAAAAAAGGGTATTTAAAGGAGACATTAAGTCTGGCTTTTTCTTTATTTAATGTGATAGAATTAATCAGTATAAGTTATCTCAAGAAATTTCACATTCATACAAAAAAAATGTAGCATATATTTTGTAAAACATTCATTCTGTCAATATGAACTTGGGAGTGGTAATTTTGTTCATACACCCTCTAAACCAGAACATCAATGATGTTGAAGCTCAACGATATTTGAATGTGGCAAATGAAAGGGGTGATGGTGGTTGTTTTAGTTGTTAAAACAGGTTTTCTTATTTTAATCCTCTTCAGCAAGTTTACCAGCATGTAGTGAGTGTTGATTCTCTTAGGTGGGGGTGCTGCCAGGCATGAATACAGGGCAGTCTAACAGTGAGGTTATATTTCACATCACAATGTATAATGTTAAAATCTGGACCTTTCTGCGGGCAAATATTTTTTGAAATCAATACACACATATATAAGATTAAAGAGTTTCCTGATTTTCACTTCATAGCAATGTCTGAAAAATCATGCTTCTAACAATAAATTACAAGCCTTTTTGCATAAATTAAAATGTGTGTACCAATGGATGGTGTCATCATGTCTCGTCGATTACTGACGTTACACAAGGGCGAAGGTCAATATAACCACAACATGATGAGAAAAAACATTTTGCTACCATAACAAACTTTCAAACATTTACACATCATGTTAAAAAAAAAAAAAAAGTTTGTTTGTTTGTTTGATGAGGGCTCAATGGCACCACAACAGCAAGGGTCAAATTGTGCATGAGAGGTTAGATCATTCCAGAGGTAGAAAGGAAAGAAAACATGGGGAGATAAAGAGAAACACAAGAATTAAAAGCCACAAAGATGGGATCGAGGGAGGAGGTGCATGGGTGAAGAAAAAAAAAAAGAAGAGAGGGGGGTGGGAGAGGAGGACTAATTATGGTTGTAGAGCAAAGCATGATGAAGGAAGACAAGAAGATAAAAGCAAATATTTTTGCAACATCCAGTGCTAAAAGAATTAGCAATAAATCACTTTATAGTGGTCTGAAAAATTATGCTTCTAACAAAAGTTGTAAGCCTTTTTGTATAAATTATAATCTGTATTCCAAAGGGTGGTGTCATCATGCGAGGGCAAAGGTCAAATCCATCACAACATATGGTGAGAACACACATTTTGTAATCATTACCAAATTTGGAACATTTACAAATTAATGTTCATAAAATGTTAAATACCCTCCTTCATTGCATATTTTTTATTACATTCAAACAAACAAGAAAGCATTACCAGTTAAAGTATTACAAAAAATATATAAATACTTGTTGTTTCCCTCAAACTAGCCCTTGAACATTTTATAAGCGATAATATTTGAATATGATAACATCACTTTAAACGTCATTAACGAATTAACTTTCTAATTGGCTGATGAGAGTATAACAATATATTACGTCATAAGATACTTCAAGAATAACATGATTCAACATGAATATCATATCATATCCCATGTCAGTTACCTGCATATGGTGACTTGTAAACCTGACCGAAGTAACAGATTTCCAATTTATCCGTGAAATTGAGACCAATCTTGCCTTTCATGGTATGTTAAGTAGACACGTGCAGTGAAATTTATGTTACATTAGGCCTAGTACAAACTTCACAGAGCAGCTCACCCAATCATAAACAAGAGCAAAACAATGGGCCATGGAGTTACAGTACATACACAAGAACACTTGTCTGTATAAGCCTACTATAAAGTACACAAGCAACACAACTTAAGTTTTCTCCCAGGTCCCAAACATGACCGTTCAACTTTGGAATGCACCTTCCAGGAAAACATCAATATTTAAGTAACCCACCCAGCCCAATGTACTAATGACTTCCCTGTTTGAGATATAAGCTTACCACTGTACAATGAAATTAATCAAACTATGCAGAGACTTTCCATGCACCATAGGCGGCGATCCTGCCAGGGGGGTGAGGGGTGCAATTTTAAATCATAACCACCCAATTTAAAAAGAATGTATTGAAAACTTTTGGGGTGGGAAAGTAGGGCTACACAAAATGTATTTGATGTGGAGGGAGGGGGCAAGTAACACTAATACAAATTATTGGTGGCCATTCGCATACTTTCTTTTGTATAGTAGGCGTACTGAAGCTGTGCAATTCTCAATCAATGCGTGACCTACAGTAGGCCTACTTGTGCGAAATCGTGAAAATAAAGTTTTACAAAATGTGTCTTTTCTATTTCTTTTTAAAAATTTTGTGTTTTAGTTTATATTTAATCAGAAAATAGATTCACCATGAAAATTCACAGTAAATTACACAGTAATGGCAACTTCACAATAGTGTTAGTGAGGATCTTCCACACAAGTTAGCTCCTTGGATGTATATACAGTATATATGTATGTAAAAATTACTAAACAAGCGCCCAAACTGTTCACTGTATTATATTACAGTACACTGTACAGCTATACTAAGCTATACTCAAAAAAGCTGGACCACTCGTCCTTCTTTAGAAATAAATTTTGTATCGCACCCAATTCCCCACCACTGTTGACTTCTCCCCTCTTGTGGCTAAGGGGAGGGGGGACCAAAAATTGGAATAATTTCTTTTTTGCTTTTAAAAAACAAAATTGCCTAAATTTGAACAATTGTCTTGGAGGGGGTCTAAGACCTTCTCGGAGCACCTTACTTTTATCATGCTGGCTACACCACTTCCCCCTCCCCACCCCCCCCCCCCCACCCCACACACACACAAACTTTCAATCAGAAAATCAGATTTATTTTTTCACATTTAAAAGGCATCATTATTAGGCCTACCAGGGTTGCCGAGAGAATAACGAGGCCCGGGAAAAACTAACATTTGGGGTCCCTTATATCTCAAAATATTTTAAGGGCAAAGAATTAAGGCATTCTTTGTCCAATTTATACCGTTTTTACCAATATAAAAGCAAGGGTTTTGCCAGGGTTTTGGCCCTGTGGCTAATCTTTTTTTTTTTTTAATGGTCATTAATCTTTTTGAAATCTCCTGATCATCAAAAAATTATACTCATGTACATTTGGGTTTTCCCGGGGCCAAGGTCTCCTCTTGGTGGCACCAATTATTAACGGGGTGGGTGTGGGAAAGGGAGTGGGAATGTGCCGTGTTTCCTGTAACCCTTTTTAACCAATGTAATTCTTGCAAATGACGAGTGCATCATAATAGGTTGGTACCAAATTTCTTATGCATTAAGACTTCTTGGTTCCATCAATTTCTTATCAAGAATGGTGTATATTACAAATATGAACCAGGTATAGCTACATGCAGTTCTTTGATGATGCTCATCATATACTGATACAAATACAACTGTAATACAAGACCCATGAAACAAGGATGATTAATTGCAGATGAAAAGCACAAGTGAAACACAACACCTACACGTATGGGCAGCAAAAGGCTGATAATAATACCCAATGTTAAAGGCCATCTATCATGATTAAAATGTGGCAGCATACATTTTATTCCAAAACGAATACTGATTGAAATATCAGTGCACATACAAAACACACAAATTAAAAATCTATATATCTCCACGTTATAGATGATATATTAACAAGACAAATTAAGTTTTTGGTTGTCTTACGTTTCGGAAAAGTTGGACCAAGTCTGATGGGGGCGGTATACCATCACATGTAGCAATAAAACTCTCCAAGTCCACACGTGCCACATAGAATCCATCTTCTTGATGTGCAATCAGACTAAAGATGACTGTAAAATAAATGAGTGTAATATCGTCTTAGCTTTCACATGAATTATACCCTTCAAATATGACACATATTACAAATTAAAAGTTTTCTGCAGAACACATATCCCTGCCACCTTGACCATCTGTACCCTTGAATTATCATATCTTTTAGGGTTTTCATTTGCATCATGAACTCTTTCCTCCTCTCACACAATCCTACCCCCACCCCCCTTCTCCCTTTCCGATCTATCTGCATATTTAAAGATTTTGCCCTTGTTCCACTGGCAATCACCCACCAATTATCATGAATATTTCTTGGCTATCTGCCCTCAACATTTCCCTCTGGCTATAGGCAGGATTTGGGGAGTAGAAGGGGCAAGTGTCCTTTATATGGTTATTTTTTTTATAAAACTTAGTGTAAGTTTGTCCCCTCCCCCATCTCCATTTTTGACTTTGTCCCCACAACCCACTTTGGGTAGGGGTAGGCAAATCCCGCCTATACTCTGGCAATATATATATATATATACTCCAAAATTTGCATAATTCTTCCTTGTCCCATAGAAAATAATTTTTCTTGACTTTTCATCTGAATTTCCACACAACTCCTAGAAATATCTTGATAAGAACTTTTCTATACACACTGCACCTGACCCCACCAACCTCTTCACTATCCCCCAAGATAATCCTGTCAAAGTATTACTCACTTGGTCAATACCTCATGCCAAATAGTTCCAACTTCCTCAGTAAATTATTCAAACGATATGGTAGACTTAACTTTTATGTTCTCTAACCCCCTTCACTACTTAGCTACCCTAACCCAACTCTGATCTCCAAAATCTAATTTCACGCACCAAACCTAGTTTAACAAAATCTACCCGTATTTGTTCAGTTGTCCCAGAAAATAATGCAGATATGGACAAAGGCAAAATCCTCCTCTGGTGGCAGAGGTACGTAATAAAATTCCATGATCAAGCTCACTGCTTGTAATACTATCAACAAGAGAGGATATTTTGATTTTCTAATGGTAAGTTCAAGTAGGTTCACATTATGAAAAGAAAGAGCTTTCAATGTAAACAAGAAAAGATGTATCAGCTGTCTTGTATACTCTGTCAGCCCTTCAACTCGTCCAGTTTCCACAAATTAAGCTGTACAACAGATGAATTACAAATTAAACTGTACAGCACATGCATCACACTGAATTTTTCAATTAAACAGGGTAGTACATTACTGAGAAAAATCCACTACAAACAGGGTTTTGAAAAGTCTCCAAGGTCATATTAAAAACTTCAGATAATCAAGAGGATTTTCAGATATGTGATTTATAGCTAAGCAGAGACATCATCATCTATCAAAATTGAATCTTCCAAATAACACGAAAAGATCAATTGATTTTTAATCTGAACATAACAGTTGTTGTACTACCTAACAGCTGTACAACCAATCTTTCAAGTTTATTCACCACTGTGGTTGTTCATCCCTCTATTCAGACCCTACGTTGAGCTTTTTCACCTGAATATCACACCCTGCCTCTCTCTTCCTCCACCTGTGCCATATTACCTTCACCATGCCATTTATTATGTTCATATAACCCCTTTTTAACAGACTGTCTACATTTTGTAAACAAATCTAATTTTGAGAATTATTTCACTTTCCTCTTATGATCTTTGCAGTTCTCCACTATACAAGAAGGCAGGTACATTACATGTTGTATTGTTTTCTCTCTATTTATATTAAACTTGAAGTGCCACTGTGACTTTGTTGCATGCATGCCCGCAATTGCTACCATGCCCTTTTGATGACTGGCACCCTGCCCCTTTCTGGATCAAGCTAGGGGGTTTGTTATTGGGCAATCTGTTACTTTTGCTGTAATCGCAGTGGCTCCAATTGAACAATGTCCATTAGCAACTCTTACTATTTCAGTAGAAAATATACTTACACCTCAGTTTTTCTGCCTGACTTCCTTTGGTGAGCAATACCAGGCCACAAACCAACTCCCTGAACACCAGACCCTTGCTGCTGCCCCCAAATGCATAGTATAAGTGCTGCAAAAAGCAAAACATTACATTGTTAATACAAATTTACTACAATATTAGAGTTTCAGAAACTGTTGGTATATTGAAATCCATGTCAATTGAGGCCCCTGGTACATTGTATACACATTAGGACACAAGGAGGGGACAATATGATCTGACAACATCACATACATTATATCTACTTTACTGTCATTTTTAACAGATCTCATCTTATAGAAACACTTTAAATGCGGCACTTAGAGTAACCTACAGCAGTACAAGTATTTAATCCGTGATGATTTGCATTGTCATGCCCGTTCTAGTCCTTCAGTGATACTGCATGCCAGGGGTCAAAATTCCCGCTGTTCCGAGAATAGTGTTTTTTAGGCAGGAACAGTGAATTTTCAAATATCACTATTCCATGGAACAGGGTTTTTCTTTTTCTCAAACATATAGCATCAACATCCTGCAATATATTGTTTTCTGCTCATTAAACATTTCTACGAATAAAATCCCTTATAACAAATATTTTTTAAGCATGAAAAACCTTTCTTTTCCCGCAGTTGCCGGCACAATCGATCATAGATGGGCCACTGAAAAAGTATGTCAGTACTTGTTCCACATGGAAAGCAATTCAGTGCGTACCTGGGAAACAGTTTCCTTTCAGGCTTATACCACAGAGTGGTCGGACAACATATTGACTGTGTACTGTAGCCATATACATCGGCTGTACACAGTCAGAAGTCATTGTGCAAATTACAAAATGGAAAACTTTTACATTGACTTAACATAACAGCGTCTCTGAATATCGATGACGCACGGCTTAAAATTAAGCCCTTCCATGACATATTTTAAGGCTGTTGCCTTTTGTCATTGTAAGTTCAAAAATTTGTCCTACTATGTAAAAATAGCATAAACATATTAAAAAGACTTCAACTTAATGGGCACTTATGTTTTAAACCTAGATGGTATATGTTGGTTAAAATAAGCAATTATTGCACTGATCTTTCTCCACAATGGTTCACTATGCAAAGCGTCTGTACCTAATTAATTGAAAATACTGCAAACTCACAGCGTACTAAAATTCAGCGTACATTACCAAATCAACAACTAACATGCGTACCAATAATAACAAGCCTTGATGTTAATAGTATGAATGAGATCTGACAACAATAGATCTGACAACAATACATATGCAAATGAGAATTATCTTTTGAGAATGCAAAAAACAAAATACAGGTTAAACTTTGAACCATTCATTGTGTTGAAAGAAAGGCAGATTACAGTAAAAACGAAACCAACAAGCAAAAAAGCTGTTTCCACACAGCGGCCTCATCTTACAAAAAAGTGCAACTTTCTTTATGCAATCATTACTGAATGGGCACAAATCCGGGGCCCGACTGGGGTATGTATCCTCCCCCCATTATTGGCTAGTGGAATCAATGGTACAGACAATCACCCTCACCCCCTTCCCACACACATGAATACTTTTTTGAACCAATGTCATCACGACAGTTACCCAACCTCATTATAGCCCCCAGTATTTTTATCACATGTCATCTGAATTCAGTAGCCCCTCCCCCCTCCTCCCTCGCCAATTATGTTGCAAGCTCCCCCGCTCTTGTTAGCCACTGCAGTTATGCCTATAATACGTTGAAATATTTCTATTCCCTCTTTTATTTCACAAAATTCAATTTTCCACAGTGTGTAATTCAATTTCAATAAGGTACTTTATAAGATTTTGTACCAATATGACGATGTTTGGTTGAATTACTTTCCCTCCATTTTTTCCGAATTTGTACCTTTTGTATGGTTATTTTTTGCATCTTAGCGTGTTTTGTGATTGCCCCCTTCCCCCTCCCCTATCCACCTTCACACACACTTTTGACTTTTCCCCACTTTCAGTTGCCCAAAATATGCCTATATGAAATTTTCCAAAATGAAATATTTTGTTACAGGCCTAAAATTGTGTTATTTCATAGATATAAAAAGATGCTTGCTTGAAAAATGCTCCATATATAGAATGAATAAACTAGAAACAATGATATGTTTGCGTGATGATTCTGAGAAATTAATGTAAATTAAGATGAACTTTGTGTGTGAACGCATTTTATTTATTTTTTGACAAAATATAATTTCCCACCACGTGGTGTAATCAAATTGGCCGAGTCACTCGTTTAACTTTGATAATTGGTCGAAAGATGTTAAAATTACCCGTTGACCCACACATTATAATTTATACAAAACAGCCTATAACTTTTGTCAGAAGCATAGTTTTTGTTTAAATACCACATGAATTTCCTTTTCTTCGTACTGCCTTTATGTTTTTGTTTGTTGGGAAAAAAATGTTCTAGCATGTGGTATAGTCAACTTGACCTCCGCCCTGCCAAATTAATGTAATGGGATACATGACCTCATTAAGATGAACTTGTGTGTGAATCCAATTATTTTTTTTTTTTTTTTTGACAAAATATAATTGCCCATTGACCAACAAATTATAATTTATACAAAACAGCTCATAACTTTTGTTAGAAGCATAATTTTGTTCAAATCATCTCAGTAAAATTATTTTTCTCCCTACTACCTTAAGTTTTTGTATGTTGGGGAAATATATTTTCCAGCACGTGGTATGGTCTAATTGTCCCCCCCCCCCTCCCTAAACCATGCTGTTTGTCAAGATATAATAGTTTGGGCTACATATTAATGATTTTCAAAAGAATATTTTTATGTCTCACTCACATCCCTGATACTGTATTTGCATGTGTTAACTAAAGCAACTACCAAGGGTTCCATTACTTATTTACCCCATACATACATACAATACATGTTACAGCCTGACTTGTGTTTGGAATTTCGACATGTGCCAGCAGCCTTCTGACTATTATTCATTTCTTGTTTCTCTTACAAGTATATTATAACAAAAAAGGTGTAAAGTCCAATTTAAAGCAAGGAATTTGCTTTTTTATTGACAAAAATATTGGAACAGTAAAATTTGATCCTGAACAATGTTTTTAAAGAAAGCACTGTTTATAGAACAGTGGTGAAAAATTTGAAATTTAACCCCTGCATGCTAATGCTAGCAAGTTATCATACCATTAGCATTTGATGTTGGTTGGACATGTCCATTTGATTATACTTGAAAGTGGGAGTGCTGTACATACCGTACGTGACACCATCATACCATAAGTGACACCATCATACCGTACGTGACACCATCATACCGTACGTGACACCATCATACCATATGTGACACCATCATACCATACATGACACCATCATACTATACGCGACACCATCATACCATACGTGACACCATACCATACCATACGTGACACCATCATACCATACGTGACACCATTATACCGTATGTGACACCATTATACCGTACGTGACACCATCATACTGTATGTAAACAAATTAAATGAGGTGTAGCACAAATTGAAAGATACAATATTCACATTAATCAGCACAACAATTATTTTCAGTCCACCAAAACCACAAAGAGAGCACCAAACTGTAATAATTGACTGTAATATTGACTAATCAGGCTATAGATCAAGGGGTGACTTACTGGAGAGAGGAACAGGACACCAGTCCTCCAGCCCATGCCCATACACCAGCAGACGTTATAGCACTTACATGTACCTGCATCATGTACTAAACAGTACATGTTAAAGATAACATCAATTAAACAAACACTGCTAATCGGAAGAACGTCTTTACAATATGATATTATGAGGTGTTGTGATGTGCACACACAGACTTGCATATTACAGATCTGAACCAATACCATACAAACCAGAGCCAAAAGGTTTTATGGTTCCGATGCTTTTTTCAATATGCTGATTGATTTGCAAGTTTTGTATTACCTGTCATGTCATTGTATTTCATAAAATATTTGTTTCATGATATTTATTAATAAGCCACGACCAACACGCAGATCAATAAAATAGACATACCTATTGACAATACTAGCATGTGCACATGATGCAAAACAGACGCACGGTTGCAAATTAACATTATGCCCTGCCTACTAATTAATATCATTGGTATCACCACCAAAACCAATCAGACACATCCACAGACCATGGGATATCTGTGTACTACATATGACTTGAATCCCATTTATCATTCTTTATATATCATGATTACAAGCTCTTTTCAGCAAAATAATTTTAAGCCCTGCCCACTATACATATTAATGAAATTCAATGTTTTTATGTCATGAAAATGTACACACTAGTTAACATCATAATTATATCCAATATGAAGCAAAACAGACTTGTAATTATTAAAATATGAGCATTTCAAGATTTGAACATTAAGTCCTGCTTACTAATTAATATGCATGACATCACTACCAGAAACAATAGGGCACATCTACAGACCATGGACTATCTGTGTACCAAATATGACATGAGTGCAGGTTATCATTCTTGAGATACATGTATAATGTTAACAAACTCTTTTCAGAAAATTCATAATATGCCATCATGACGGCATAGGTTCCCGATGGTATCGCATCGGAACAAGAAATAAGACAGCACTTGACTATTGTGGATAAAAGGTTTCATTTATTTTCATATTGATAAGGTACAAGTTTCAGAACTTCGTAAAGAAAGGGTTCCAATTAAATTCATGGTTCTTTTTCACGTGGCAATTAACAGTAACAAATATTTCCTTGGTAGGTAACTACACTGAAAAATACACCCTGTATAATTTTGTATTGATAAAAGAAACTGATTTAGTTGCAGTTGGTCTGCTGAACAATAACAATGACATTCCAGGTTTGCCACCAGTGATGAAGTACATACTATGGGAATGTTAACAGTACAATCACTTCTTTTTTATGAATAATGAAGTTGAGTGACAGTATATCTATTGTGTAAATAATGCAGCTTGGATTAAAGGGAAGGAAAATCATTAAAGAATTGAGCAAACTTATAACCTAATGCTAATACTCCTCAATGTTTTTCAAATGGAAAGTGTGAGAATGAAACCATTAGTGTAGATACTTAAGTGAAACATTGCTTTTTTTTTTATATATAAAAAATGCTTTCTAAAAGGGAACTAAACCTTCCTTTCCAAGAAAGATTTATCATGTTTGTATTGCCTATTATACAGAAGGCTTCTTGGCATGTGTCCCAAAATATGGAAGCCATTTTTCTCAAATTCCCTTGGCTTTGGCACTCTCCAAATACGAAGCAATTTAGCAAACTTCTTCATGGAGAATCTGTAAAATATACAGACTGCCTAAACTGTATATGGACATGCATGGGCAACATTCGATCATTCAAAGTTTCCTTTGGTTTGTTGATGTTTAACGGCACTGCAACAGTCAAATGTGCCAAGACGGTTTTAATAAATAATGTATAAGAGTACGGATAGTGAGGAGATGACTGTTTAGGGAAAACCTAAATGTCGGAGAAAAAGTTGGGGGTGTGTAAAGTTAAGTGTAGAAGGAGAGGAGATTATATGTGGTGGAAGAGGTTGTTGTTGCGGAGGAAGTTGATGATGTTTGAGGAAGAATTGTTTTCGAATAGGTCCGAGATTGAGGAGAGAAGAGATCTGGAGTTCTGGTAAAGGGGACAGGTTAAGAATTGTTTTAAAATCTATATTGTTTTAATAGCTATATTGTTTTAATAGCTATATTGTTTTAAATCTATATTGTTTTAAAATCTATATTGTTTTAAAATCTATATAACAAACATTGAAAGGAGCACCAATAAATCAAAACTAGATCAAACTTAGATTACATAGAACTCCTACTTTTCAGGCATCATTATAACAAATTTTATGTTGAATTTTTGTGATGTGTGACTGAGCAACGTCGTATTTTCCTCTTCACTATCCCTCGTAATTCTTCAAGAAGTGCACCAAATTCTGACCAAATATTTTCTAGACTTTCCAAACAAATTCTGGCAGGAATGTACTTTCTTATCATTTACAATGACTGGAATTCAATAAAGAATTTTAACGAATAACTTTACACAATGTACATGCATCACAAATTTAGCTTAATTGTATCCTTAGACTTTTATTAAATTTTGATTAGAGATGGCAAGGAGGAAAAGGGGGAGAAAAATGGGGAAGAAAACAGGGAGGAAGAAAATGGAAACAGGAAAGGGAAAGAGGACAGGTACACATATCGTTAGGGTACAGGCAAAAGGAAACCACCAATGGGGAATAAGATGGCTGTACACTTTTGTTTTACTACTGTAGCTACCAAGAAGTCAAATCCAAACTGATGACATGAGTTTCAAATTAGGGTACAGGCAAAAGGGAACCACCAATGGGGAATAAGATGGCTGTACACTTTTGTTTTACTACTGTAGCTACCAAGAAGTCAAATCCAAACTGATGACATGAGTTTCAAATTAGGGTACAAGCAAAAGGGAACCACCAATGGGGAGTAAGATGGCTGTACACTTTTGTTTTACTACTGTAGCTACCAAGAAGTCAAATCCAAACTGATGACATGAGTTTCAAATTAGGGTACAGGCAAAAGGAAACCACCAATGGGGAATAAGATGGCTGTACACTTTTGTTTTACTACTGTAGCTACCAAGAAGTCAAATCCAAACTGATGACATGAGTCTCAAATTAGGGTACAGGCAAAAGGAAACCACCAATGGGGAGTAAGATGGCTGTACACTTTTGTTTTACTACTGTAGCTACCAAGAAGTCAAATCCAAACTGATGACATGAGTTTCAAATTAGGGTACAGGCAAAAGGAAACCACCAATGGGAGTAAGATGGCTGTACACTTTTGTTTTACTACTGTAGCTACCAAGAAGTCAAATCCAAACTGATGACATGAGTCTCAAATTAGGTACAGGCAAAAGGAAACCACCCATGGGGAGTAAGATGGCTGTACACTTTTGTTTTACTACTGTAGCTACCAAGAAGTCAAATCCAAACTGATGACATGAGTTTCAAATTAGGGTACAGGCAAAAGGAAACCACCAATGGGGAATAAGATGGCTGTACACTTTTGTTTTACTACTGTAGCTACCAAGAAGTCAAATCCAAACTGATGACATGAGTCTCAAATTAGGGTACAGGCAAAAGGAAACCACCAATGGGGAGTAAGATGGCTGTACACTTTTGTTTTACTACTGTAGCTACCAAGAAGTCAAATCCAAACTGATGACATGAGTTTCAAATTAGGGTACAGGCAAAAGGAAACCACCAATGGGGAGTAAGATGGCTGTACACTTTTGTTTTACTACTGTAGCTACCAAGAAGTCAAATCCAAACTGATGACATGAGTCTCAAATTAGGTACAGGCAAAGGAAACCACCCATGGGGAATAAGATGGCTGTACACTTTTGTTTTACTACTGTAGCTACCAGGAAGTCAAATCCAAACTGATGACATGAGTCTCAAATTAGGGTACAGGCAAAAGGAAACCACCCATGGGGAATAAGATGGCTGTACACTTTTGTTTTACTACTGTAGCTACCAGGAAGTCAAATCCAAACTGATGACATGAGTCTCAAATTAGGTACAGGCAAAGGAAACCACCAATGGGGAATAAGATGGCTGCACACTTTTGTTTTACTACTGTAGCTACCAAGAAGTCAAATCCAAACTGATGACATGAGTTTCAAATTAGGGTACAGGCAAAAGGAAACCACCAATGGGGAGTAAGATGGCTGTACACTTTTGTTTTACTACTGTAGCTACCAAGAAGTCAAATCCAAACTGATGACATGAGTCTCAAATTAGGGTACAGGCAAAAGGAAACCACCAATGGGGAATAAGATGGCTGTACACTTTTGTTTTACTACTGTAGCTACCAAGAAGTCAAATCCAAACTGATGACATGAGTTTCAAATTAGGGTACAGGCAAAAGGAAACCACCAATGGGGAATAAGATGGCTGTACACTTTTGTTTTACTACTGTAGCTACCAAGAAGTCAAATCCAAACTGATGACATGAGTTTCAAATTAGGTACAGGCAAAGGAAACCACCAATGGGGAATAAGATGGCTGTACACTTTTGTTTTACTACTGTAGCTACCAAGAAGTCAAATCCAAACTGATGACATGAGTCTCAAATTAGGGTACAGGCAAAAGGAAACCACCAATGGGGAATAAGATGGCTGTACACTTTTGTTTTACTACTGTAGCTACCAAGAAGTCAAATCCAAACTGATGACATGAGTTTCAAATTAGGGTACAGGCAAAAGGAAACCACCAATGGGGAGTAAGATGGCTGTACACTTTTGTTTTACTACTGTAGCTACCAGGAGGTCAAATCCAAACTGATGACATGAATTTCAATCATTTAAGGACTTTGTGGGCTTCTTTTTAATGTAACTGTAATTGACTTCCAGTTCAAAGAATCACACAATATATAAACTGTTCAATGCATCAACATCAAGGTACTGTACATACAATAATACAAAAATATTTAAAAAATAGCTACGATAGAAAAACTTGGTAATAACACAGTGCAGAATCTTTAAAACAATTTTATTTGACTTTTAACTTAATACATGCATCAACAATTAGAAACATATACAACAATTAAAGAATAAAAACCAAGAAAAAACTCTTGCTCGGGTACATAGAAACCAAGATTCAAGGTACTGTATAATACTGTATACTGTAGAACATGCCATTTTCTATAAAACGAACAACCTCATTGAATTTACCGATTGATATTTGTACAAACTTCTTTCAACCTCTAGAACAATATTAATTGTGAATATTGAAAATCATAGTTGACGGTACATGATGGGAGTTCAAAAGTGGAGGGTATCCCTTCTATGACAAGAAAAATCAACAATCAATATAATCAGTTATTGTATTATGTAATACAGTAACTTAAAGCAGGGATATGTTATTTGCTTGAAGTAACAACAGGATACAGGTGTTTACTTTTTAATAAAAAAACATTTCTTAGAGCTTCATGAATGTTTGTTCTGTGAGTTCATATGTCACATCCCATCATTCTTTCATATTGACAGTACCTGTCATTGCTAATTTCATGTAAACCCACAGCTTCTAATGCTTTTAGAGTGAGCAATGTTTGGCTTGGACAATAATAGTTTACACACTGGAACAAAGTCCAATCTGAATATTCACAGTATCTTCAGTCTGTGACTGCCAGAACAAACACTCAAAAAAGACAACAGTTGGATATACCGTATTCTTAATATACAGGATTCTAACCAAATTCGTATGCAAATCTCAGTTTTAAAGAACAGCAAACCTTCAATGTTGGTAGATATATAAACTGGTTAAAAAGTTACACAAATTAGATCTGCATGTGAAACTTATTTCAGATATAATATACTGTACCATCCATTTATTATATACTGTATCATCCATTACTTTATACTGTACCATCCATTATAATATACTGTACCATCCTTTATAATATACTGTACCATTCTTTATATAACATACATTCTTTATAACATACTGTACCATCCATCATAATATACTGTACCATCCTTTATGATATACTGTACCATCCATTATAACATACTGTACCATCCTTTATTATACACTGTACCATCCTTTATTATATACTGTACCATCCTTTATAACATACTGTACCATCCTTTATTATATACTGTACCATCCTTTATAATATACTGTACCATCCATTATAATATACTGTACTATCCATTATTATATACTGTACCTACCATTATAATATATTGTACCATCCATTATAATATACTGCACTATCCATTATTATATACTGTATCATCCTTTATTACATACTTTACCGTCCTTTATTATATACTGCACCATCCTTTATTACATACTGTACCATCCTTTATAATATACTGTACCATCCTTTATTATATACTGTACCATCCTTTATTACATACTGTACCATCCTTTATTATATACTGTACCATCCTTTATTATATACTGTACCATCCTTTATTATATACTGTACCATCCTTTATTACATACTGTACCATCCTTTATTACATACTTTACCGTCCTTTATTATATACTGTACCATTCTTTATTACATACTGTACCATCCTTTATAATATACTGTACCATCCTTTATTATATACTCTACCATCCTTTATTATATACTGTACCATCCTTTATTACATACTTTACGTCCTTTATTATATACTGTACCATCCTTTATTACATACTGTACCATCCTTTATAATATACTGTACCATCCTTTATTATATACTCTACCATCCTTTATTATATACTGTACCATCCTTTATTACATACTTTACCGTCCTTTATTATATACTGTACCATCCTTTATTACATACTGTACCATCCTTTATAATATACTGTACCATCCTTTATTATATACTCTACCATTCTTTATTCCACTCAAAAATGGAAACAACTTTAAAGGAATATTCCATGGATTTTCATTTTTTTATATATGATAGAGAAAATTTGTAGGAACAAAGTGGTGAAAGTGGTATTTCTTATAAATTTAATCACACTTTTTTACATTATCATACAGCATTTGTGGTTCATTATACAGATAGGTGGAATACATAATTTACAAGAAAACATCTTGTTTTTTTGAAGAAATACAAAAGAAATTTCGTTGAAATTGTCTATATGACATCACAGATGTTGCCAATCAGTCACTTTTGTCCAAATTCAAAAATACTTTACAATTTTGTAACTTCTAAATGAAAAATAGATATTAACATAGTTTTTTCTCACCATTTTTTTCTTTTTTTTTTCTCTTATATATATGAAAAATGAAAATCCATGTGAATATTCCTTTGAAGGACCTGGCAGCCAATTAAGAGCATATTTTAAGAGCATATTTTTCTGGAGTCTCAAGAATAAATACACTGTTTCTGCATGTACTGAAAACCTTCCTATGAGTACTTACATAATGTTTCATTGACATATCAAAAAATTAGACCTTTGTTAAAACTTCCCTTCATTTAGCAAAAAAGACGCATTACCATACCACCACCATAATGATACACATTGTGCACCTCAGAGAATCCATCTACACCACCATAATGATACACATTGTGCACCTCAGAGAAGCCATCTACACCACCATAATGATACACATTGTGCACCTCAGAGAATCCATCTACACCACCATAATGATACACATTGTGCACCTCAGAGAAGCCATCTACACCACCATAATGATACACATTGTGCACCTCAGAGAAGCCATCTACACCACCATAATGATACACATTGTGCATCACAGAGAAGCCATCTACACCACCATAATGATACACATTGTGCACCTCAGAGAATCCATCTACACCACCATAATGATACACATTGTGCACCTCAGAGAAGCCATCTACAGCACCATAATGATTCACATTGTGCACCTCAGAGAATCCATCTACACCACCATAATGATTCACATTGTGCACCTCAGACAATCCATCTACACCACCATAATGATACACACTGTGCACCTCAGACAATCCATCTATACCACCATAATGATACACATTGTTCACCTCAGAGAATCCATCTACACCACCATAATGATACACACTGTGCACCTCAGACAATCCATCTATACCACCATAATGATACACATTGTTCACCTCAGAGAATCCATCTACACCACCATAATGATACACATTGTGCACCTCAGAGAATCCATCTACACCACCATAATGATACACATTGTACACCTCAGAAAATCCATCTACACCACCATAATGATACACATTGTACACCTCAGAGAATCCATGTACACCACCATAATGATACACATTGTGCACCTCAGAGAATCCATCTACACCATCATAATGATACACATTGTGCACCTCAGAGAAGCCATCTACACCACCATAATGATACATTGTGCACCTCAGAGAAGCCATCTACACCACCATAATGATACACATTGTGCACCTCAGAGAATCCATCTACACCACCATAATGATACCACATTGATACACATGTGCACCTCAGAGAAGCCATCTACACCACCATAATGATACACATTGTGCACCTCAGAGATTGTGCACCTCAGACAAGCCATCTACACCACCATAATGATACACATTGTGCACCTCAGACAAATATACCATTTACACCACCATCTACACCATCATGATACACATTGTGCACCTCAGAGAAGCCATCTACAGCACCATAATGATACACATTGTACACCTCAGAGAATCCATCTACACCACCATAATGATACACATTGTGCACCTCAGAGAATCCATTTACACCACCATAATGATACACATTGTACACCTCAGAGAATCCATTTACACCACCATAATGATACACATTGTGCACCTCAGAGAAGCCATCTACACCACCATAATGATACACATTGTGCACCTCAGAGAATCCATTTACACCACCATAATGATACACATTGTACACCTCAGAGAATCCATCTACAACACCATAATGATTCACATTGTACACCTCAGAGAATCCATCTACACCACCATAATAATACAAATTGTACACCTCAGAGAATCCATCTACACCACCATAATGATACACATTGTGCACCTCAGAGAATCCATTTACACCACCATAATGATACACATTGTACACCTCAGAGAATCCATTTACACCACCATAATGATACACATTGTACACCTCAGAGAATCCATCTACACCACCATAATAATACAAATTGTACACCTCAGAGAAGCTATCTACACCACCATAATGATACACATTGTGCACCTCAGAGAATCCATCTACACCACCATAATGATACATTTTGTGCACCTCAGAGAATCCATCTACAGCACCATGATACAAATTGTACACCTCAGAGAAGCCATCTACACCACCATAATGATAGACATTGTGCACCTCAGATGATCCATCTACACCACCATAATGATACACATTGTGCACCTCAGAGAATCCATATACACCACCATAATGATACACATTGTGCACCTCAGAGAATCCATCTACAGCACCATAATGATACACATTGTGCACCTCAGAGAATCCATCTACACCACCATGATACACATTGTGCACCTCTGACAATCCATCTACACCACCATAATGATAAACATTGTGCACTTAGAAAAGCCATCTACACCACCATAATGATACACATTGTGCACCTCAGAGGATCCATCTACACCACCATAATGATACACATTGTGCACCTCAGAGAATCCATATACACCACCATAATGATACACATTGTGCACCTCAGAGAATCCATCTACACCACCATAATGATAAACATTGTGCACTTAGAAAAGCCATCTACACCACCATAACAATACACATTGTGCACCTCAGAGAATCCATCTACACCACCATAATGATACATTTTGTGCTTCCTGTCAGAAGTCAATGCACACTGACATGCTGTAGGTACTGTATTCTGTAAACATTGTTCATGTTTTGTTATGGATTAATTTTCAGTCGCCTTAAAGGGCTTGTCTTTACTGAAGTCCATATCACCAGCAAACAAGAAGAGTATGATCCATACATCATATCCTAAGCAGGGAGCCTACCATCCCTAAGCAAGCAAAGGTTGTTGATTTATACAGCACTATGCACCCTTTATAAAGGCAAGACTGTGAACGAGGCAACAGTATAGGTACAATACTGGTAATACCCATTTAACCGGTGCTTGCTCTTCCTCTGTTTAGCCACTTTTACACTTTATGGTCGAGCTGTCATGATATGGGTAAGTGAGCTATTGATTATCATAGACAAATCTTATCGCGATATATCACCATATTGGGATATCTACATGCATGTTATGATTAACTTTTGAAAATGGCATGGTTTTTAGCATGCAGATCTCATTTATCCCATAAAACCTGAGAACGAGTCTACACGCAAAGAATTCATAAAGGAATCAGATATATGCTGCAAGTATTCAGTTAAAATCTTATTCGTTTGAAATGTTTCTGAAAATCTGTTTCACGAATTTTGGCTTTAATATATAGTTAACATGTGAAAATAACATATCACGATATGTTGGTCAGGGTATTTTTGATATCATGGAAAAAACTCAATATTTACGACAATGGATATATCATGACAACCCTATTTTATGGGTCAAAATACAACACAATGTCCCAAGTACTAAAACCACTCTTTCATTTTTCCAAAGTCAGTTCACATTTTTAAGTATTTCCATGACTTTCCAGGCCTGGATGATAATAAACCCATATTCTATAACTTTCTGTAAATTCAAGCACCTAGCTGGCAAAATATGTCCAATTCCCTTTCAAATCATTTTGCCTATCCCATCAAATTATAAGTTGACCATAAATATAAATATGAAATATCATATAAGAATCTGTGACACCAGGAATTCTGCAAGTTTGAAGAAAGTGAAAAGTTAAGTCATCTAATAATACATTGATAACTATCCAATATGTATAACTGAATAATTATTATTTCATTGATCTTAAAGGGATATTCCCATGTTTGTTTTGTAATCTTTAATAAGAAAGAGAATTTTTAAGAAATAATTTAGTACAAAAATCATGTTGATATATTATTCCTACCAGGAGATATTCAAATTTTAAGATTTACAAAAAAAGACAATAAACAAATAGAGTATGACATCATATCAACACATTCTCCCACAAAGTTGATGTATTTCATTCAAATCTATCATCCTTTTATATTAGTAAAACCTGCTAGAAAAATAAATTGTTGAAAGTTAGGTATTTATATACATTGCCAAATATACCCAAATTCAATAACTTTTAAAAATTGTTTCTAATCATACAGAAACAACCAATTAACATTCAAAGAAATACATTAACATTTGCAATGGAGTTGCCCTTATGACATCATCAAATACAAATTCATGATACTGTACAAAAACTGTTAAAAAGCAATTAAGAAATCTTTAAAAATTTATATCTCCTGAATGGAATACGATATCAACCTGATTTTTGTAGCAAATTGGCTCTAAAAGTATGCTTTTTCAAATAAAATTGTAATAAAAACCATGGGAATATTCCTTTAGAATATAAGTATAAGTTCAGTGGTCAAGAATGTGTATCTTGCATGGTAGAGGACAAAAAGGTAAACAGAACTAGGAGGAAACTATTCTGGTATTTTGTTCTGTTCAGGAGAATTAAATTCAAATATGCCATGAATGAAACTAACGAATGTGGTGCTGTAGAAAAGTAACGTCACCCCATCAATGATGTGAGTGACAACCACCCTCCATTTCTTGACAATTGTTGACACATTTTAATGAAAATTAATTCAAAAGTTGAAAAAAACTTCTTTTATTTGCAGTAATAAATTATATTTACTTCATTAATTAGACCATGCTTAGTATTCACCTGTCACACATCCAATAGTTGTTTGCCTAAAAATCTCAGAAAATATTGCAGTAAACTTGATAAAGTTTGTTGGTTTGTTTGATGAGGTCTTAACAGCACCACGACAATGAGGGTCAAATTGTGCCTGAGAGGTCAGATCATTTTAGAGGTAGGAAGAAAAGAAAACAGGGAGAGAATGAGAGAAATTCAAGAACAAAAGTCAGAAAGCTGTGATCGAGAGAGGAAGTGCATGGGTGAAACAAAACAAAGTAGGGAGGGGGTGGGAGAGGAGAATTAAATATGGTTGTAGAGGGAAGCATGATGAAGGAAGGAGATAATTTCATGCGGAGGATTTTTTTAAAAGAACTCAGCAATTGAGTTGTGGGGAGCGAGGGAAGCTCTGAGAAGGTGAAGACTGTTGAGGAACGTGAGGTACTGTAGTCTGAATTCTATCATTTTTGAACACTTTTGAACTATTCTGTTCCTACAAGAGCAACATGTTTTTTATCCTTTAACGACAACTACGATATTAAATATTCATTTGTATTTCAGACTTCATTTAAGCACAGTATTTACATCAAAACAAGAAAAAAGTCCTAACAGTAAAACCAATTAAAAGACTTTCTTCTCAATAATTCATCAGAAACTCCTATTAATTTTCAAAAGTACTATACCAAGAGTAGAAACAAAATTATTTTTGTCAAATACCAGATCAAAGCACAAGCTGTGAATACATTAATTACCCTAAATCAAATAAAAGGTTTGCTTTCCAATCAAACGAACTTCATCCTCAAATACTGCCATTTCCAATCATTATTTCCAACGCATACAGGTAGTGTCTAATTTTTGACAGTTTATGTAATTATGAGCATTATGCACGTTTAATGTGCACATGTGCTGTTATGCTTATAGCAACTTTATTTTGTGTAATACATACGATTTCCAGTGCACGTTTGTGAGCACTTTGTATTATTAGAAGACGAGAGAACAATTTTTTGAGTCCGGAAAAATAAAACCAAATACCATTTTTACAACAATTACATATTAATTACCTTAACAGAATGCTATATGCAGTACAGTACATACATAATAAAACAATTGCAGGAAAAAAATGAGCAGAAAGGGAAAAAAAAAGTATGGAATAAATTAATAGAAAATAAGGAGCACAAATGATATATGGCGATGGGCGTGTTATGTGTTTATTCTACAATGTGGACTCAACGTGAGACAAATTATCAACAAATGGTAATGTCAAGGTAATAAAGGTCAAGCATGTCAAGAGAAGTTTGATTTTCATGGGCTGAGTTTGATTTTCATGGGCTGAGGATATTTTTATGGGCTGAGGATATTTTCATGGGCTGAGGATATTTTCATGGGCTGATGATATTTTCATGGGCTGAGGATATTTTCATGGGCTGAGGATATTTTCAAGGGCTGAGGATATTTTCATGGGCTGAGGATATTTTTATGGGCTGAGGGTATTTTTATGGGCTGAGGATATTTTCATGGGCTGAGGATATTTTCATGGGCTGAGGATATTTTCATGGGCTGAGGATAATTTCATGGGCTGAGGATATTTTCATGGGCTGAGGATATTTTCATGGGCTGAGGATATTTTTGTGGCTAAAAGAACTTTCATTGTTTAATGTAAAACCACATGATGCTCTTCAGCACTGTTAATTTATAAGTTACATCAGTACATACAGTACTGCACCTTCACATTTACTGTACATACTATATGGCACCTACAATGTCATTAAGTTCACCATTTATTTCTTATACAGTATCAAGAGGATTTCATGCATTAATGTTAACAGACTGTTGTATATGGACAGGCAAAATAAGCCACATTGCTTTAGAAGTCTATTACTGTAAAAACCATCATACTAGCAAACAATTTATTCAAAATCGGTTAAACACTGACCATTTTACAGCATTTTTAGATCTTAGGCATCAATTTGTATATTTTATGTAAGTTTTGTTTTACATGCAACCATGGTATTTTCTTCAATTGTAAATCCTGTTTTTTTTTTTAAATCTGTCATACTTCTTTGAATTGTTTCCAAGTGTTTTTTTTCATGTACTCCACCTTGATCGGTCATAATTTCAACAAAGTACTGTTAGTCAATATGAAATATTCTTTTATAAAGCAAACTAAACTTTGCATAATTTTTTCCATGGGACATGTAGAACCAATGTCAGCTTACTTGCTGAACTGTCTGCCAATCACCAATGTAGCACATATGTTGGAAATATTTTTCTCAAAGCCTTATTCTTACATCAGAAACATGAAAACCATTCCTAGACCCCAATTAAAAAGACACATATTGAAGTCAATGGAATCCTGCAATTGAACATTCGTTCCCAAATAATATTCCTTTGACCTAACTTTAGTTCGGAATTGACATGATTTTGAGCAATTTTCTGCTACCAAAATCATGGCCCTAGCTAGCTTCCTGGAGCTTCGCCCCCTCGACGCCTAGAACGTCGGCCCTGGATTTGACACGACATTAAGCAATTTTCTGCTCTAAAAATCGAGAGAAGGGATTCTTGGGTTTGAAGCCCCAGCGCAGCTTTGCCCAATAGATGTGACACATTTTGAAGCCCTTTTCTGCTATCAAAACCATGACAAACATAGGGCTTCCTGCGAAACCCTGGGTCCTCCACCAGGGCTTCGCGACCTTCACCCCTATAGCATGCCTAGAGTTGACACAATTTTATGCCCCCAATAATGAATGTGTTACAAATTTATTTCCTTTGGAAAATCTGCAATTTAGGAGAAATCTCCTTCAATTTTAGAGAAATCTTCCTTCGTTTTTGTAAAAATTGCCTCAATCTCCATAAAATTTCCTACATTTTTGATATATTTTCTTCCATAAGTATATATACTTCCATAAAAAGTTTCTTCAATTTTCAGGAAATTTTCTTTATTTTGCGGAAATTTTCATGTTTTTTTAATATTTGAGTAGTTTTCTTCAATTTTCAGAAAATTTCATTCATTCTGCGGAAATTTTCTTCAATTTTGGGGAATTTCTTCTTCAATTTTGGGATATTTTCTTTTATTTTCGGGAGATTCCCTTAGTTTTCGGAAAATAACCTTAATTCCGCAGAAATTTTCTTCAATTTTTGGGAAGTTTTCTTCATTTTCCAAGAATTTGCCTTTATTTTTAGGAAATTTCCTTCATTTCAGTGAAATGTACTTCCATTTTTGTGAAACTTGCTTCCATTTTCTTGAAATTTCCTTCATTTCGGGATATTTTTTAAATATTTGGGCAGTATTTCTTATATTTTTTAAAAAATTCTACATTTTGTTGAAATTTTCAGAATATTTTCTTCAATTTTGGAGAAATTTCCTTCATTTTCAGAAGATTTCCTTCATTTTCAGAAAATTTCCTTCATTTTCAAAAAATTTCCATCAATTTTCCTAAATTTTTGTTTAATATTTAGGAAAATTTCTTCAATTGTCAGGAAATTTTACCAAAGCAGCGCTTGCAGAGGCTTCCTCTTCCTGGACCCCTACAGGGCTTTGACGATTCCTAGATTTGAAACACTGATTTTAATCAATTTCTAAGCTTGGGCGATATCAATATTTCGATATTCACCCATATCGATATGGTCAATATTGAGTTCAAGGGTCATATCGATATATCGCATATCGATATATGGATATGATGTTTTCCACCGATATTGTACTATACATGAACTAATAACGAAGTTAACATGACTACCAAACATGCACCTTTCCTCACTGTACAGCCACAAAAAGTTTGTAATTTGTAATAATATCAAAGAAGCAGGCAGTCAAGTAATGTTAAAAGTTGATTAAGTCATCATTATTTCAATAAATATTTCCTAAAATTATGTTCCACAGGGCAGGAAATTCTTAATTCCGGCATACAATACTGTACTCTGTATGTACAAGCCGCTATAAACATTGCACAATAATATACGTTAATTTTCATGATTTGTAATGGTTGAGCAATTGCAATCAATGAGATTTTAAATCCTTAAACATCGCATCTAAATTCCTCAAAAGGAACTGCATTCCCAAATTTATGTGGAAAAGCCCTTAATTGACACCAGAAAGTAGATTTTATTATCAAAACTAAAAGATTTTATTCTCAAAACTTAAAGATATTTCATCCTCAAAACTAAAAGATATTTCCCACTAATTTGTCCATTCACACATCGCACTTTCTGTACAGTAAGCAGAACAAGTGTAGATTTTGAGCCCACTCGTCCGATTTTTAGTAGCAGAGGAAATTTTCTATAAATATTTATTGACTTCTGAATGTCCAGGTCCTTAAAAAAGTGCAAAAATGATGCCTTTTCAGTAGGAATTCAAAACAAGTGGGACCTAGTATTCAAAGGTAAAGTTGGCTCGTCTTCATTAACAAAAAAAGCTATATACCAGTTCCACGAAAATAGTGAAAAAATGATATGTTCAAACTTATGGAATTTCAATGTTTCTGTGATTCCTTTTTTTTTAGAAAGAAACAATGTAAAAAACATTTCCATTCAGAATAATGGGTGTTCATTTAAAGATTGATGTACATATTTCCCATTTAATTCTGTAAATTTACTTTAAAATATGTACTTTCTATTTTTTGTGCTGGAGCAATATTACCTGGTACAAAACAGTTATATTACTTCAATTTGCATATCAATTTTTTGATATTATCGATATATATCTAGCGAAATATCGATATTGTCTGAAGGTAAATATCACCCAAGCTTAGCAATTTCCTGAACAGTTCATGCCAATTTACTTCTATGTGCCCAACGTTTTACTCTTATAAGCTTTTTTTTTTTTTTTTTTGGGGCGCACCAAAATTCCCTTGCCCCCTCCCTCAGTGAAACAGGACCCACCATGCCACTAGAGGCTGGTGTTGTCTTTCAGCAGCAGATCTGCAAATGAGTGTGAGTTAAATATTACCTTCTGCAGGTACATGTACAGTATGTTAATTAGTTAGTGCGGGATACAAATTAAACAGCAAGTGAGGACTTGATATTCGTAACATGTGTCCTATTGAGGCGTGGATATTTGGCAGGAAACCAAAGCTAGCATCATTCACACAATACGTATTGAGTTACAGTGCATTTACTGAACAAATTCCTTTTGTTTTATAATGCGAGCTAACTTCATGGTTGTAGTTTACATTTTACAAACATCATCCTTCAAGACCATGAATTTGCTAATCATGCAAGTCAAGGTTCTGTTATTACAGCCAATAAACTAACATGCATATACAGTAACGCTGGAAGGTGCACACCTTTAGAATCCTTCTTTTATTTTCTTCACATGCTGAGAATATTCATACTTTCTTTACACATCAATGTCAATGCAATCATCAGAATAGAAGAAGAATTTTCCTTCTTTTTGAGTTTGTATTGTCCACCTCAGGGTACAAACATAGCCTAAGTAGGGACTGCAGCTGGATGATGGCCAAGAAAAGAGGGAATAATTGATTATTCATAGAGGTTACATTTTTATATATATACAAATTTAAATAAATAAGTCTTAACGAAAAAAAGGATTTTTATTTTTCCTCTAACTTCTGACCACACTTGTTAGATTGACATATTTCATCACGAACATGTTGTTTCATGTTTTGCACCTTTTCCCGGCTGCTTGATGTGCAATGAAGCTTTTTAATTTTAGTAAAAATAGCCAAGCCAGGTATAAACATCACTTTGCGCGTATAAAGCTTTTAGTAAAAATAGCCAAGCCAGGTTTAAACATCACTTTGCGCGTACTAAGGGTATATTTTGAGCATATATGCACTATAATCAAACATTTCAACTACTGTACTGTAGGTATTTATTTCTATCATTGATCCTATGAGAATGCACAGGGCTTGGTTACAAGGCTGACTCCTTTAAAGAAAGATTCCCATGGTTTTCAGTAACCTTTCAAAAGAAAGAAAAAAACTTTAGAAACAATTTAGTACAAAAATCATGTTGATATGTTATTCCTACCAGGAGATATTCAAATTTTAACGTTCACAAAAAATGGCAATAGATAAATGACATCACAGCAACACATTCTTCCGCAAAGTTGATGTATTTTATTTAAATCTATTATCCTTTTTTATTAGTAAAACCTGCTAGACAAATAAATTGTTGAAAGTTAGGAGACTATTTATATACTGTACATTGCCAAATATACCCTGCTTCAATAACTTTTGGAAAATAATGTTTCTAATTATACAGAAACAACCAATTAACATTCAAAGAAATACATAAATATTTGCAATGAAATTTGTCTCTAAGACAACATCAAACACAAATTCATCATACTGTACAAAAACTTTAAAATGCAACTGGGAAATCTTTAAAAATCCATATCTCCCGAACGGAATATGATATCAACCTGATTTCTGTACCAAATTGGCTTTAGAAGTATGCTCTTTCAAATAAGTTTTTACAAAAAACCATGGGAATAGTCCTTTAACTGCCAGCCTTACTGACAAATTTATAGACACATAATTTGTATGTATACTAAATATGTTATAATTACAAAGATTTCTAAAGCAAAATAACAGTAAACAATTTAATTCATCATCATTCATACTTGATAATAATAGGCCTACAGAGAAATTGATATTTTTTGTACTGTAAAGATAATAGTTTGAAAGTCTGCATCAACCTCAATGCAAGATATATTTCACCAGCATAAACCATTACATATACTGTGCTTCACCAAAAAAATAAAAAATTGTACAAAATTCGAATCTAATAAATAATTGAGAGAAATTGTACACGACTGTTACAGTCTTAAAAGCCCATCTTCAAGCATACATAATTCATCTGTATTCCCTCTCTAACAATGACCTACAATCTTTAATCAAACATTTTATAAAACCAACAAGATAATTGTCATGGAGAACTGACATTGCAGTCATCAGTATAGCAAATATACTATCAAGCAATCAATAATGATGAGACCAGCTATCTACCAAACAATTAAACTGGAATACTGTATAATCCTTTGCAAATGATCTATATTTTTATTTTACGTAACAAACTGTCTACTGAGAAATGACATCGTGAGTTATTGGAATCACTTCAAACATCAATTCAATCACACTCATTAGAGATATTATAACAATGCGGAAAAATTAAAATATCTCTGAAGAAACATTTGTGATATTCAGTATGAAGTGACTAGACTTAAGAAATGGAAAAATGGTATCCAAGGTGTTCAAAACCTTGGTTTTTTTGTGGGAAGAATTGTGAAGCAAAGGCTAGCAAGTGATATCGAAGGCCCTTTCCAAGTTTCAACTATGTGTTAATGTCTCATCATGGCTGCTCCTTGTTCTTACTTCAAAAGATTATCAATACTTCACAAATTTAGCATGAATTTAAAATCAATCAAAATTAAAAATCAAGTGCTATTCAAAATTCAATTTTTTCCTGCAGAGAATTTAGTACTCTTTTATGCAATGTAAAAATCACTGTTTGTCCACAGACTTTTAAAGTGATCCTGCCATACCTTCTTAAAAAAAAATTGAGATTTAACCTGATACAGGTTTTTCATATCCCTAAATTCAATAATCCGTCAAATCCTGGTTCTAAGTCCATTTTCATGATGAACTAGAATGGTAAATACGTCATGCTTCACATGCCCATGCAAATTGACATACCACCCCATGACATCCCATCCCTTGTCCCACATGGCATTCAACCATATCTCCCACATGACATCCCATCCCATCCCTTGTCCCATGTGGCATTCAATCATATGTCCCACAGGGCATCCCATCCTATGAGCCACATGGCATTCCACCCTATGTCCCACATGGATCACATCCCATGTCCCAAATGACATCCCACCTCATGTCCCACATGACATCCCATCCCTTGTCCCACAAGGCATTCCACCATATCTCCCACATGGCATTCCACCCTACAGTGTGTCTCATATGACATTCCACAATATGTCCCACATGGCATTCCAACATATGTACCACATGACATCCCTCCCAATGTCCCACATGGCATCCCTCCCTGTGTCCCGCAACAGTAGCTTACCACCTAATGTCCCACATGGCATCCCACCTCATGTCCCACCATATGTTCCACATGGTATCCCTCCTAATGTCCCAATGACATCCTACATTATATTCCACACTATATATAAAATAAATCCTACAAATTTCCAACTGATTAAGTAGCCCAGTCGGTTGTGGCTTCGTCTTTTGTGCGAGAAGTTATGAGTTTGAATCTCACCGAGTCTTATTCTTCTTTTTTTTCTTGCTGTTTCTCGTATTTAAATTTTGATTACTCGTGAAACAATTAAATTTTCATGTCAGAGACAGTCAAGCTACTGTTTAAATCAAACAGAACGGGTAACAATTTGGCATGAGCTGAATATGACACTGTACCCGGTAAGCCCTGAAAACTCAGTTCATGTCAAGTGCACAAAACACATCCAGAATCATCTCGTTTTGTTGGGCTTTGCAATTGATAATCAACTTTTACTTTAAGAATTTATATTACTGCATCCTCCAAGTACACAATGCTGTGGCATTTTGTTTAATATTTGCTTAAAAAATGTAATATTTTAGAAGAACAAACAGAGATGATATCGATACTAGTAGTAAAATTTCAATGGGGACCACACGTTATACGTAGCGTCGATTACATACAGTCGTTCCCAAAATGACGTCATTGTGTTATGAGCCTTAATCTGGGTTTTGCATCTAAGGTGACGGAAAATGCATTTTTCTTTTGTGATTTTCTCGCAGAAAAGGTCATATTTTTGCAAATCAAATAATCCAAAAAACATATTTAAAGTAAGATCTGACCCCCATGGTAGGACCACTTTAAGCCTTGCCTTTTAACCCTTAAATCCCCCCAACGTGTTCATAAGGTGACTGCAATTTTTTGGGACTTTTTTTTTATTCATAATTAATTTTAAGAATTTTCCTTTCGTTTTCTATCACTACGAGTTTAGTTTATATTTTTTATATGAATGCTAAGACAATAAAATTTTCAATAAAAAATTCAAATTAATTTATGCAAATATCCACATTGTGATAAAGATGGTTGTTTGAGATATAAGTGTAGCGACTCTTATCATGTTTCAAAATTTGTAACCCATATTTAACGGCATTTCTTACTGCGTAACAATAAAGACTTACTCTTCCTAATTCCCCTCTTGCTACAACATTTACTCTTGGTAATCTTAGGGTGAATTTACAAAAATGGTCATGAACACTTTCAATCTCAGAGCTGGTTTGTGGTCCCCATAACTCAGAGCCATACATCAAAATCAGTAAAATTTTCTTATCAAAAAGTAACATACATTGATAGCATGGAAGGTGACCAGCTTTTGTGATATTGGTTTTAACCGAAAAAGTAGCCTTACGGGCCTTATCAGCAAGATCCTTTTGAGCAGCAGTCCATCCTCCCAGGCAAGAAAAGGAAACTCCCAAGAACTTAAAATTATTTACCATTTCAATTTTTGTGCCATTCAGAGAGAATCTATATCAGCCTTGGCAAATCTACCTTCTTTTCTGAAGACCATTACTTTAGTCTTCTTATTATTAATCACTAATTGATTTTTCTTACAATAAGAACAAAGGCTATCAATAAGTTTTTGCAGCACGTAGGAATTCTCAGAAAAAAAGACTATGTCATTGGCATACAGTAGGCAAAACAATTCTCATTTCCAACTTTCACCCCTTGTAATATTCACCTTGTAAATTGTCTTCAATATCATTAACAATAAGTGAAAAAAGTATGGGAGATAAAACACAGCCCTGTCGAACACCTTTACGACAAGTGTAAATAAGTTGCCCAATTCTATGCAGGATTGATGTTGCTGTACATGTTACGTAATATGTTAAGAAACTTGCCATCAATCTTGTATCTATTCTTCAACTTATAAAAAAGTAACTTATGGTTAATACTATTGAATGCTCTTTTAAAGTTTACAAAAATAACATACAATTTACCTCTCGGTTTACTTAAGGAGTTTGTAATAAAATAATGTAATACAAAAGCATTATCAATAGCCGAGTAACTTTTACGAAAACCTGCTTGTGCTCTTGAGAATATATCATTGTTATCACACCATTCTTTTAGTCGATTAGAGATACCTAAAGCAAATACTTTGCTTAAAGAAGACATTAAGAGTAACCCGCCTGTAATTTGCGGGATCTTTAAAATAGGACAGATCAAACCTATAATATTCCAGGAATCTAGGTAAATGCCATTTTCAAAAATGCCATTAAAGAGTTGAATGATTATTTCAATGATCCACCCTGGCAGAGCTTTGAAGAACTCATTGGTATCCCATCCATACCAGGTGCTTTAGAGTTCTTCAAGTCGTATATACAATGTTTTATTTCATCTATATTAATAACATCATTCAATAGATCTATATCAATATCACTATCTGTCATGTCTGTCGCTTGATAAAAATCAATGGGATCGCTGCTAGAACTATGATCAAATATAGCTCTGAAATACTGCAGCCAATCATGGGCAGTAATTGCATTAGTAATGAAATTACTTCTGATTTTAAAGAAAATTCTGGAATTTCACATTGTTTGTACAAGCAGCTGTAACCAAACCTCTCCTAATTTTGTTTTTATAACCGTTCGTTTTGTTACCCATAACATCATTATACTGATTTCCTAAACGTATGTAATTAGCTTTGCTTTCGGTCGATGAATAGTTTCTATACCTTCGAAGAGCATTTGACCACATTCTTTGTCAAACCATTCATTGCAGACATTAGAATTTCGATCTTTTTGATTACCATCTTTGATCATACTAGAGCACAACTTAAACGCCACAGATTTGATCAAATTCAAAATTCCAACAAAATCTTTGCGTATTAACATACCATCACAATCAGACAAAAAACTGTTTACTTGATACGTCATTAAACATGTTAAAGTTCAATTAAACACCATTGGTAAATCTGATTTTAGAGTAGTTGTGTACGCCATGGGAATGTGAGCTCTTTACTTGTGCTAAACTGTTAAATGACAAAGCAAGAGGCATGTAATTAACATCTATAAAGCACTTGTAAATCCAATGATCCTGTATTTGATATAAGATTGTCGATGAGATTATATAATCAACTACACTGCTTCCATTGTATTTTATACATGTGAAGCTCCATATACCACTTTCTTTACCAACCACTTCATTCAAAATTCTTAGAGAAGTAGTTTTGCAAAATTGAAGCAGCTTTCTCCCATAATTGTTAACAACAGTTAATTCTTTTGAAGATCTTTGAATCACATAATCTTCTTTTACATAAGGAGCTGGGTCAGCGGCTAGGCCAGTAGGAATTGAATCGGACTGAATACCTGTGCTGGCATTGAAATCTCCAGTGACAATGAACTCTACTTTTTGATGAGATGTTTTTAATTGTATTATATCACCCTCTATTTCATCCAAAATTGTTATATCTGAATAATTTGAGTTTTCTGGTGGCATGTACAAAGCACATAAATACAAAATCATATCAGGGATAACATTTTCAATTTTCAGCCAAATATGGGAACAAGAATGTCGATATACTGTAGGTGTGCATTTAAATAGGTTTTAACAAAAACAGAGACACCACTAGAATTCCTAGTAGATGAACCAGGTCTATCCCTTGTTACTATAAAGTGTTTAAATTCCTGGAGCTGTGTGTTGCTATTCAAGTTTAACCAAGTTTCTGAAAAACAAACAATGTCATACGATGAAATGAAATCCACAAAATCTTTATTTTCCCACTTGCTATTCAATCCTTGTATATTCCAACTTAAAAGTTTAAAAGTAAACAATTGCTTTTGCATGTATGGTGATCATGATCAATACTATCAGGCCTCGGCCACCCCCTATCTGGCTTCACGTAACAGAAAAGCTTTTTAGGGTTTCAGATGCTACCAGGGCCGTTATTTTCTGCCAGGATTTTCCATCCCAGAAATCAGTGTTTTTCCATCCCCAAAACTTGGGAGTGGAAAACAATGTTTTAAAAAACTCCAATCACTTAATTGTTAGATTCAAAAATTTCTTTAAAATAAATAATAAGAAAACTGAATTTGTGCTCTTCGGCTCTTCTCACCAATTATCTAAAATAACAATATCTTTTATTAAAATTGGCAACTCAGAGATCCCGCCATCTTCACAAGCCCAGAACCTCAATGTAATATTTGATTCTTCGATGACTTTAAAGCCTCATATTTCAAATGTTGTACGCTCTTCCGCATTTTATCTCAGGCACATTGGTTGGTTACGCAAGACCTCACGCCTTGACAATGAAAATGCCATGTTGTACGGACTACCCAAGAAAAGTATCATTCCACCTCAAAAATTACAGAACACAGCTGCTCGAATATTAACTCTTTCAAAGAAGTCTTGCCACATCACTCCAAGTTTGAAGAAACTTCACTGGCTTCTCGTTACTTATAGAATTGCTTTTAATTTTATGCTTTTTGTCTTTAAATTTCTGAATAATTGTGCTCTTACTTATGTTAATAATCTCCTTGTCAAGTATAATGCAACTCGTAATCTTCATTCTCGCAATTTGTCCCTTCTCAAAGAATCTGAAGCGAATCGGGTATGGGGGAAAAATCTTTTGCTGTTGCAGCTCCATGTATTTGGAACAAATTACCTCATGAACTCAGACTTGCCCCAAGTATTAATGTATCTGTACTATCTTATAGTCTCTTGTTATGTACTATACTTGTTATGTTCTATACTTGTTTTATACTTGTTCTATACTTCTATATATTATATTTTCTGGGCCTTGAGCACTCTGCCGGATATGTACGCGTTACAAATCTGTAATATCATCATAATCTTTTTTCTTTTTTCTTTTTTTATTTCTATTTTTTTTTTAATTTATTTGTATTTGTATTCGTATTCTTATTTTTATGTTTATTTTTATTGTTATTTTCATTTTTATTTTTATTCTTATTTTTATTTTTAAAATTATTTTTAAAATTGGATTGCATTAATAAACTTTCACAGTTGTAAATGGCTTTTCAGGCAAAAGCAAGGTCTGGAAATATGGCAAGTAAGTCTTTGAAGAAACAAAATGCTTCTTTGTTAAATTTTGTGCATTTTAAAAAAATTCTCTAATTTAACCCATTTTTTCTCAAAAATCTTCAACATAATCCCCAACAAAAAGTTACATTTTCTGCAAGAACTATTCGAGCTCATTCAAATGATACCAGAATCACTGCTGTGGACATATTTGACAAAGCAAAATATTTTTTTTAAAGTGCATGTCCAAACTGGCCAAGCACCGGTTAGATGATCGGTTGAAGATTTAAGGGTTAATGGACTGAGACAAATTCCACACATTCACTGCTGGCTCAACTATCAAATCAACATATCAATTAATTTCTATGATAAATGTAATTCTATTATGATAATTTCTAATACAATTATTTCTATTACGATCATTTCTATCATGATCATTTATTTTACTGTACGCTCAATTCATCGGTACTTTGTTGACCCATGATCAAAACTGACAGATTGTACAAGACATGCCTCAGTGAGCCTTCAATAGCAATATAAAGAAATGATGCAGTGCAGTTGTTATTGCATTGCACCCTACCCTACATATGTAAGTGTTCTTAAGACATGTACTGCACATGCTATCAGTCCAGCTGTCCAAGAAAGCTCTATTTTCATAAGATATCCCTTATCTGCAGGACTGCCACTACTTGAATAGCCTCAGGTTACCAGTTATCTTAGTACAAATCAATAGCGCATCACAATTTCAAGCTGCATTTGATGAAATTAGTGAAAAACACACAGCAAAATTGTGATCTGTGCTTAATGAGAAATGGGACACGCTACCAGTGGGGTATTTATGGCTCATAACACACGACAGAATTGTGATCTGTGTTCAATAAGAGATGGGACACGCTACCTGTAGGGTGTTTATGGCTCAGGCTTGAATATAATTTCAGCAAGTTCAACTTTTCTGAAGTTGAAGAAGAAAAAACAAACAAACAAGAAAAGTTTATCATATTGTAAACATTTACAGCTAATCTAATAAATTACACCTTAAAGTTCAGTATCACAGGCATGTACAATTTTCAATGAAATGCAAAACTTGCTCTATATTATTACCTGAAGTGCAGCAGGTATTTGCAATATTCTAAGGCTAATAATTTCTACTCTACAAACTATCATGCAGGTAATCATAAAAGCTGTGTGCCAATTAGGGATTATACAGTAAGTTTATGGAGACGTGTCTGTTCAGTGTCAGTCACTATACCTGGCTGTCTATTGTGCGGACTTGAATATGTTGCCTGTGCTATAATCCATTCCTAAATAGCATTAAAATACTTCACAATCTAATGCATTATGTATCAAATGAATAAAAAACTATGCAGCTTACACAAAGTAATATGTACCACATTATCATTTTACATTTCATCAGAGATGAGTTTACAGTAGTAGTGAACCAGTTCAGAAAATAAAAGTGCTTCAATGAATCTTAACACTTTTGACTTTTGCTTGCAGTGAACAATATGCAACAATTCACACCTGGAAAAACTACGGTTTCGGCAGTGATAGCTGTGGGAAAAACATTGGAATTTCGGAAAGAAATTTTACTAAATGAAAATTATTTTGTCACAATTTTTATGGGAAGATTTTTCCAAATCTTTATTCAGAACTGTGGCGGGAAATTTTATAATAAATTCCAACTCTTGCGAAACATAAACCTTTACATGTGCCAAATACAGCATGCAGTATAAAGGAATTGCATGTGAGAGGGTAAGCGTGTAAAAGACCATCAAGGCCCCAAATACCCAAAACCTAGTTCACATAGGGACTCTATTGTTATATTTTCACCGGTTTGACAATGACATTACAGTTCTTTTTATGTACAATTGCAGTAAATCCAACAAAAATTATGCTCAAATTATGCAATTTTATACACAAACCACAATACCAGAAAGATTAAACACATAAGATTATGAAGACTTTAAGTGTAATCACAAGTTATCTACAAAAATTAGTACCAGCTTTAGCATGTACATAATCTAACAGAACTACTGTACTGACACCTACGTACAGGGATGCATCAATAGATTAGTTGCTTCAAATTTTAAAAAAATCATGAAAATAGCAAAGTACAGTATCCCACCAACATGTACTATCTAAACATATTCATTTTCAGACCTAATATCTGGGAAGGGGGAGGGGGAACTTCACACGAAAAGTGGTAGGGGTGTGTGCAGCCCATCGACCAAAACCATGCCACAGTATGATAGATTTTTTGGTAACTGCAGTATGAAATATTAATTTTTGTTACCCGCAGAATGAAAGAAGTCAATTTTGATATCTGCAGTATGAGATTTCAACAAAAATGTTGCAAAAATGGACCAGTTAGTACAAAATTAACACATAAGGAAAATTAACACACTACCCCCTCACCCCAGGAAAACAATTTAATTTCCCATGAAACAGCACAGCAAATTGAAGCAGACAGCTAAGATGTTTAGTGGTTCCGATGCATCCTTTTGTTGTTGGTTGATTTTCAAGTTTCATACTAACTGGCATTGCATATCATAAAATATGCTAAATAACATATATTCATAAGCCATGCCCGCCATGCATATCAATAAAGTGAACTTGACACCATTACAAGTATATTATAAAGCATACACATGGTTGCACATTTATCACTACTTGAAGAATTTTACATAATGCCCCAAGTATATCAACCAAACTCTTCCAAATTTTGTGCACAACATTTGATAATGTGGGTGATTTGTTTACAAGTTTTTTGAAGCATTTTCACACTAAGGCATGCATATTAGTGATAGAACCTGTTGTCAACATAAGCATGTACACAGTAACTGGACAAATAACATGCAAGTATGATGGTTGCTATAAATTTATCACTTTTTCAAGAATTTCATTATATTAGCTGGCCCCCTTCTCCTCACTTAGCAATATGCATAAGATCATCACTAAAAAACAATAGGGCACACAAATGGACAATAGGTTATCTGTGTACCACATATGACTTGTATCCAATGTACTGTCCTACGGTTACTGTGTTTACAAGCTCGTTTCAGCAAAACCATATTTAGCCCCGCCCAACCCATTATGTATATGAATGATATTCAACAATTTTATACCATGAATATGAAAACAATAGCTAAAACCATAAATATACCAAGTATGAATCAAAACAGACTTGTAGTTGTTAAAATATGAACATTTGAAGAATTTTAGATTAAGCCCCGCCTACTTATTGATATGCATGACATCACCACCAAAAAAACCAATAAGGTGCATCTTTGGACTATGGGATACCTGTGTACCACATTTGACATGAATCCAGTTTATTGTTCTTTAGATATCATGTTTACAAGCTCTTTTCAGTAAATCATATAAAGCACCGCCCACTGTATGTTAATGAAATTCAACATTTTATACCATGAGCATGTACATGTACACACCAGCTAACATCATAACCAGATATGAAACAAAACAGACATGTAGTTGTTAATATATAACCATTTCAGGATTTTTACATTAAGTCCTGCCTACTCATTAATATGCATGAGATCACCACTAAAAACAATAGGGCACATATAAAGATCATGTGCTATCTGTGTACCACATATGACATGAATGCAATTGATCATTCTTGAGATACTGTGTTTATATTTATATTACATATTAATGAATTTTAACGTTTTAAAATCATGAACACATACACACTAGCTAACATCTTAATTATACCCAATATGAAACAAAAAGAACAATTGGATGATAAAAAACAAGCACTTCCAGATTTCTATATTATGCCCTGCCCATCCATTAATATGCGTGACATCATCACCTAAAACAATAGGGAACATCTGCAGACTATGGCCTACCTATATAACACATATGACATAAACACAATGTGTCATTTTGGAGATTTCATGTTTACAAGCTATATTTAGCAAAATCACATTCCGCCCCGCCCACTATGCATATTAATGAGATTTAAAATGTGTACATTGTTAGCATGTGGACACTATTTAACAACATTACTATATCAATTATGAAACAAAACGGACAAACAGTTGTTAAAATATGAAAACATTTTTACTTTATATTAAACCCCGCCCACTCATTAATATGAATGACATCATCACCAAAAAAATAGGGCACATCTTCAGACCATGGGATATCTGTGTACCACATATGACATGAATCCAATGTACAGTTCTTGCGATATTGTGTTTACAAGCTAGAAGAAACCCCACCCCCTCCCCTCCTTCCTCCACCACACACACATACAGTGCATACACACACGACAAGTAAACCAGATAGGATCCTGATGCTGATCGCATTGGAACCTAAAAATCATGCAAGGATTGTTGGGCCCATAAAAAACCTGGCCTGTACAGTTAACCCACTCCTCAGTATGGGGAGTCGTTACACCATAGGGGCCCGCAGTGCCCCACTCGCCCCATCCCATAGGGCCCTAGCTATGCCACTGTACACTTCTTTCAATTTTCACTAAGTTGTCGCCTTTCCCAGAATGATTTTACATTCAAAACATAAAATATGAATACATTTCTTTGAATTCGTCTTCAACTTGATGTACCATTCACAAATCGCATATCATACAGTGACTCTCAAGTTCAGTGACACATGACTTATACCATCCCTGATTATACCACTGCTATCAAATGCTGCATCATATGACAGAAGAATTCTGGAGTAATGCCAAGCAATCGTTACTATCTAATTCCGATTTTATGACCTAGCAGGTGAGATCATGGCAAAAACTGCTCAACACTTAACAGCAGTTAACATTCAACAAAGCAGCTTTTACAACCAGCACAATCAAGATGAAGCCAGGAGATGAAATGTTCAGACCATCACAGAAAAAAATGATTTAACGAGTAAAAAACAGAATAAGCCAGTTCACAGTAACGATAATATGTATTGCGCAATGCAGGTCAAATGAGAAAAGCTGGCTGTAAGCAACTAACACGCATTGAACAACACTGCTACCAGGGACATGGAGCAATTTTTTTGTGAAAAGGGGAGGGGGCCTGAAGAATGCGAAAATAAAATGCATCATCACATTCATATTTGTACACTACCTCCCAATAATATTGGTAGGCATGGCCTTTGGTAGGGTATTTTCTCAGGGGGCGGAGGGGGTAAATTAAGTTCTATTGTTGCTGCTATTTTTGCTCATTTTGAGGTTAGTATTTTTGTCAATTGTTTATTTTTGGGCCATTTTCCTGATGTTTTTGGAAAATATTCTCCGGCACTTTTTTGGATAAGATAAGATCAATTTATTTCGTCCACAACAAAATATGGAAATTTGTCGCCCTGTAGCAAAATGTACAAAGATATTTAAAAAAATATAAATATAAAAGTTATAAATATAAAAGTTATAAATTAGAGGTTACATAAAAGTTATATAAAAAAAACAGTAAATTAGGAAAAATAAAATTTTCGGTAAATATTAGTAAATGGTAAATACAATAACATCCAAGAGATGTATGTTTGTGTATGGCCTATATACATAAGCCCATATATATAGGCCCATATATATATAGACCCATATATATAGGCCCATATATATGGGCCCATGTATATATAGGCCCATATATATATAGGCCCATATATACAGAGGCCATATATATATATATATATATATATATATAGGCCCATATATATAGGCCCATATATATATATATATATAGGTCCATACATATAGGCCCATACATATAGCCCCATATATATATAGGCCATATATATATATATATATATATATATATATATATATATATATATATATATATATATATATATATATATATATATATATATATATATATATATATATATATATATATATATATATATATATATATATATATATATATATATATATATATATATATAGGCCCATATACATACATATATTCATATACATACATACATACATATATACACACATACATACAGTACATACACACATATATACATATAAACACATACACACATACATATATACACATACATATACATATATAAATAAATATACAAATTTGACCTAAAATTTAAAAACACAAACTATCAGACCACTTTCAAGTTGAACAGGGAACAAATGAAAACCTGAATCTGTTTTGCTTGGACCATGGTATACGAAGTCTTTTCCATGAACGGTAGATAATATACAGTGGGAAGAACGGACTTCAGACATATGTTATTACCAACAACACAACTTGCGGCCCTTACGATCATATCCAATTTACTAATTTAATCTTTTGTAAGCAGCCCGAATATAATATACAGATAATACTGAAAGTCAATACGCTTTGTATTACTGACTGGTAAAAGAGTTTAAGAATAATATTGTCAACTTTGAAGTATTTCAGTTTTCATAAAAAATACAACCTTTGGTACCCATTGGTTCTATATTTGCATCGGCCTGGTCTTTAAAGGTAAATTTACGGCCAATGATAGTGCCTGGATATTTGTAATGGTCCACCTGTTCAACAACCTCATTATTGACACTGATTGGAGCACGATCACATGAACGTTTCCTAAATATTTTGGTGCATTGTTTGTTTATTTAAGGGAGGGAATTTCCGTTCATTTATGTGCAATTTTCTTTAATTTTCAATAAATTTTGAGCAATTCCCTGAGATTTCATTGACAATTTTCCAGAAATTTCGTTAATATTTGAGCAATTTTTCCCATTTTTCGGAAATCATTTTTTAGATTTGGAGGGAAAATTTGACAAATTTCAAATAATTATATTTGGGAAGTTTTCTACATTTGTAGATAATTTTCTGGATTTTGAAGAAATATTTGACAAATTTTCAATCATTGTGCCTAATTTTTTTCCATTCTACCAAAATTCATCAACAATTTTTGGGATATTTCTCTTATTTTGGGGCCATTTTTCTGTTTTGAGGCAATTTCCTTCATTTTTAGACAATTATTAAGGTTTTGAAAAAAAATTTGACAAATTTAGAATAATTATACCAAATTTTAGGAAAATTTCGTTCATTTTTGGGCAGTTTAATTAACATTTCGGTGAACTATTTTGTTATTTGTCAATTTTAGGGAAAATTTGTCCATTTTTGGCATTTATAGGGAAATTTTGTACAATTGTAGATAATTTTCTTTAAAATTGACAAAAAAATTGTCAATTTATGGAAAATTTGTTGAGAAATTTGATCAACATTTCAAATAATTTTACTAAATTTTCCTTTAATTTTGTGTTAATAATATCCCAATTTTACCTCCCATACAGGAAAATCAGGAAGCTGAAATCCTCTCAGGCCATCTTAGTATTTTTATTTTTTTGCCCAGCTAAAAGAAGGGAGAGGTGGTGCTAAAGTCTCTGCGGTCCCTGGTTATTTCCCGATTATTTCCTTTTAATATTCGAGTAGATTCGGTGTCTTACATTGTTACTAAAATTGTTCTCTTTCTTATGAAAAGGTTACAAAAAAACATGGCAATATACCTTTAACTATAAAAGAAATACTCAGATGAAAATTGAAATGTGACAGTGCATTGTTCTGGAGTCTCTAAAATATTCAACAACAAAAATTGTGTTGAACTTGTATGTTCAAATTAATCATAATTATTTCTAATTAAAGTAATTTTTAAAGGACACAGTATCAAATATTAGACCCATATTGCTTCAAAATTACCATGACTTGGCAAGAGACTCACACTTTTTGACATAGTGCTCCTATAAATACATTACTTATAGTATTATCACAAGGGAGTCCAAAGGAGTATAACAAAAGTGGGTGTAGCTTCTGAAATAAAACACAGAGAGCAATAGAGCAATTCATCAACTTTAAAGATGAATCTGATGGTTAGAAAGGGAAACTATTTACAAAAGATGAAGTGATGGATTTCAAGTCTGGAAGACTACTTGGTCTGTATCTGAACTCCCATTGACTAATCTTTTAGAGAGGAGCAATATTTAAAAGATTTAATTCTAATTATTTTCTTAATGTTGAGAAACCAACTACCAGGAAAAAATTACGCTAAAAGGTATGTACAGGAGGTACAGGTTGATCAAAGAAATAAATCAACTTAAAGATGGTTCAAAGTGAGCTATTTACAAAGCACATTTAACCAAAAAATTCTTTACTCAAACAGACATAAACTTACAGGTGAACAAACTATGTGATTCATGGTCCACAAGGCCAAACCCATTCATAAAATTTGTTGAGCTGTTTGATGATAATTACATGGCCTCCTAGCGAGGTCATAGGGTAAAACTAGAACCGTAAATACATCATGGTTTGCATGCCCATGCAAGCTGAAACCCATATCATATGATCTGCCCAATTATAAAAATGCAATCCCACACTAGTCCCACATGGCATCCTATGCCCCACATGGCATCCTATGCATCCTGGCATCCTATGCCCCACCTGGCATCCTATGCCCCACATGGCATCCCATGTCCCATATGGCATCCCATGTCCCACATGGCATCCCCTGTCCCACATGGCATCCCATGTCCCACATGACATCCATGTCCCACATGGCATCCATGTCCCACATGACATCCTATGTCCCACATGGCATCCATCCCATGGCATCCATGTCCCACATGGCATCCATGTCCCACATGGCATCCATGTCCCACATGGCATCCATGTCCCACATGGCATCCATGTCCCACATGGCATCCATGTCCCACATGACATCCCCATGTCCCACATGGCATCCCATGTCCCACATGGCATCCATGTTCCACATGGCATCCCATGTCCCACATGGCATCCCATGTCCCACATGGCATCCCATGTCCCACATGGCATCCCATGTCACACATGGCATTCCATGTCACACATGGCATCCCATGTCACACATGGCATCCCATGTCCCACATGACATCCCATGTCCCACATGGCATCCCATGTCCCACATGGCATCCCATGTCCCACATGGCATCCCATGTCCCACATGGCATCCCATGTTCCACATGGCATTTCATGTCCCACATGGCATCCCATGTCCCACATGGCATCCCATGTCCCACATGGCATCCCATGTCCCACATGGCATCCATATGACATCCCATTCCATGTCCCACATGGCATTTACCATATCTCCCACATGGCATTCCACCATATCTCCCATATGGCATTCCACCATATCTCCCACATGGCATTCCACCATATGCCCCAGTCCCACATGGCATCCACCCTTTGACTTAAATGACATCGCACCCTCTCTCCCACATGTCATCCTATCCTATGTCCCACATCATATCCAATCCCCATGGGATATCCCATATCCCATGGAATGGGATCACTTCCAATATCCCACATGGAATCATTCCCCATATCCCACATGGGATCCCTCCCCATGTCCCACATGGTATCCCTCCCTGTGTCTCACATGGCATCCCTCCCTATGTCTCCCATGGCATCCCAACTTATGTAACGCATCAGTGGCTTCCCACTTTATGTCCCACATGGCATCCCACCTTATGTCTCACATTAGGTCCCACCATATGTTCCACATGGTATGCCTCCCCATGTCCCAATGACATCCCACTTTATGTCTCACCCGGCATCACATCCCATGTCCCCATGGCCTCCTACCCTATGTCCCACATAGAAGAAACTTTAACATTTAAGAAATCTCAGGAAAATCTATAGACAGCTGGCCAGATGGACAGACAGCGGACGGACAAAATCACCATTATGTAGGTTCGCATTATGCTTCGCATGCTCACCAATTACTTTGAAATGTGTACAGTTACTCTGAAATGTTTTGGAGACTATATCATGTTATAGGGAGAAATAGTGGGTTGATTACATCATAAAATCTTTGACAGAAGTACTGCAGGTAAGGCATTGAACCTGTGTTATAGTACAATATAACAAAACGCCATGTCTAACCTGCACTTTCCTGGATTATAGTGGCTAACAGTTGGGAAAATTAATTGAACAAGTTTACTATGAGCAAAAGGGATCAACCAAAGAAATGCAAAATGGTATAAAGCTAATTACATTCCTGCCTGAAGTAAACACTGAGCAAAACACCCGTTTCACATTGCAAAAGCATCGCTGTCGTCTATAATATCAATGCTGAATAAAAAGAGATGATATATCACAAAATGCAGAATGAAGGATCATAAATTAATGAACAGGACTTCTCTTCAACATCTATATATCTTTTTGCGGTATTACATTATCATCAATTATTTCCAAGTTTTATTCATTATGCAATCTTAAATTATGATCAAACCTTTTTGAGCTTAAATTAGACATTTCTGTACTATTGATGTATCGTGTTGAGAAATAAAGAAAATGCACTGTTGTGGCAAATTTTATGTGTGAGTCACAGAGAGGCAGTCAAATGAAACTCAACCATGAATATGAAAATATTATAAGCAGACAAATGAATACCAGGCTCAAAAAGTACTGTACATAATTGACTGAGAAGATACTGATCAGATGGCATCCAATACTAATTGTTGTTTGTAGTTCGTCTAGCTACCGGATATCGTGCAGTGCATTTCACTTAACTGCTTTCAATAGATATTCTTGCTAATTAGGCTTTTCATAGATGCGGGCCTCACATACACGTGCAACAAATAATAATAATAATAATAATAATACTTATTACTTGAGAGGCAAAGATAATTTCAAAACCTCAGGGTTATTCACCCAACTTCTACACTCCAGTACTGCTGATACTTCTATATCGTCACAGGAAAGTAAAGTTGTCCCATGTCCATCTTTGGCAAAATTGACTTTTTTATTGGAAATTATTCTATGACCAAGTAGGCTACTTTCTATACCTCTGACTTAACATATATCTACGAAAAAAAAAATATTTTGGAAAAAGAAAATGTGCTAGGCCTAGGCTATGTGCTGAATTTATGCAGAATTAGGGCCTAAAAACTTTTTAAAATTCTGCGATTATCTCAGAATGGCATTTTTAGACATAGGGCATCGTTACTTTCCTGCGACGATATATTTTCTTTGAACCCCTACATAATCACCATGGCACAATGAATATCCTTATCAAGTTAAACTGAATTGTAAGACACCATAGTTTCTTTCCTTTTCATAAAAAATTAATTTTAACAGGTAAAAAATACAAGTTTTACCCGCCGCTCCCTCAAATCTCCCGACTTTTTTCCTACCTCAAAATATCAGAAAGCCTGTATTTAATCATTTGGAAACATTGTCAAATAGTTGCATTAAGAGACGTAATGTAACATCAAAAGAACTTCATATCTTGCACAGTATTCTGTTCAATTTAATTCACAGTAGTGTCAAATAAATCCCAGATGACATACAGAATGTTGAGATACAAAGTGAAACACGCCAATCGTGTGAGACAAGTTATGGAAGGATAATCGGTACACGGTGATGCATGGAAACGAATATCTGTTTGCAATCATCAAGTGCAATTAGAAATGGAATGTGCAGACAAAATTTACTTTGCTTGTATAATGAGAATACACAACCAACTACAAAAATCATCCCTTCCTATACTAAGCACAGAGTAACACAGCATATTACAAACTACTGTAAGAAACTTTATCAGATTATGTGAATATGTGACAAGATAGCCACGATATCCTATGAGGATTCTTTTTTTTTGAAACATTAAGTAAAAAGATAAAATAGAATCATAAAGTCCTCTATATATTAACAACTATCACTTAAAAACAAAGTTCAGAAAAGGACTCGTACTGTTTCATTGTCGAATATCAAAAAATTCCCATGTAAACTCCCAGATAAAATCATCAAACTATTAAACTTTGGAGTTTCCTTGATGAAAATATCAATGTGCTACTGTATGTCTACTAAAAAAAAAGCTTTATAGTTGCACTTAGTACACGTAGTATTACAAGTATCGTACAGTATGCTTTGAACAGCTTGTGAATGTATGGAATGACACATACTGTACAAGCATTAAACACATTGTAAACACATCAGATTCTATTGTTCACTTCTTTTATCTGGAGCATTTTTCAGATACTAAAATCTTTTAAAATATATTTCTCTAAGTAAAGAAGTATTTTCTATCCAGGAAACTTGCATATTGTACTTCCCTCGGATTATAGCCCAAGGAAATGTGGGTTTTTCCCCCCTTCAGTTGCAAACTGGACAAATAATACACTGTGAATTAATGGAGTTCTTTATGTATTCAGTATGGCTGCATTGATTACATGTACTATTCATAAATTAGAAACACGTACAAATGAAAATAAGGTTCTTGAAGTTGCTACAGTATGTGATTTTGATAACTCTGTGACTTGACTTAATAGCAGTAGTTGCTTCAAAAAGTTGCTATTTAGAAAAAACGTAACCAAATCAGTTGCTCTGAATAGTGTGTACAGTAATGTACTGAATGCAGTCCGTTTTCACTCATAGGCCCAAAATGATTATATGCCAGTCCAGACGTAGGCTACTGTACAGTACATGTAGAGGTGTACAAAGGAAGCATAAGTGGCATGTCCCTGGTATAACACTGCTATTTCTATGTATCCATTCATTCAAGTCATAATTCCAGTTTACAACTGATCAGGAATGATTTGAAAACTCCACATGCAATATCTCATCTTGCCATATGAAGACAGCTTGCAGTTGTACCAAGGTGGTATTATTTTTGTTCCATCCATTTTGCTAAACACCTTCAACTTCACAAATTCTTGTCTCCAGCACAAAGATCATAACAAGTATGTTTTGCTGAACTCAGTAATTTCCAGTAAACTATATCAATAAAGCAATAATCATATTGTACAGCACAAAAGATCTGATCTACAGTAACATGGATATTAAGTTACAAATAAAAGAACAGACTCTCCTTAAACTGAATTAAGCTCCTTTAGAGCTTTAATTCTGAACAGAATAGTTTATAAACTACATCATAACCACCTCTAGTTTTCAAGTTATGGTCGATCAAATTTGATAAATCCTCCCAGGAGGGAAGGGAGGGGGAGTCCATATGTGAGGTATGTATACAATATATAAAATAACTTTTAAAAGTGCATGTCAATGTGGAAATTTAAGGATTATACAAATTGACTTAGTCAATGATGATATATAGATAGCACTTAGCAAAGTTGGTCAAAATAGTGACCTCCTGCTAAACTGTGGAACATTGCTGACTAAACATCACTGTACATGTACTGCACAAGTTGTTAAGACGCAGAATTACTGTACATGTACTGTACAAGTTGTTAAGATGCAGAATTACTGCACATGTGCTGTACAAGTTGTTAAGATGCAGAATTACTGTACATGTACTGTACAAGTTGTTAAGATGCAGAATTACTGTACATGTGCTGTACAAGTTGTTAAGATTCAAAATTACTGTACATGTACTCTACAAGTTGTTAAGATGCAGAACTACTGTACATGTACTGTACAAGTTGTTAAGATGCAGAATTACTGCACATGTACTGTACAAGTTGCTAAGATGCAGAATTACTGTACATGTGCTGTACAAGTTGTTAGGATTCAGTATTACTGTACATGTACTGTACAAGTTGTTAAGATGCAGAACTACTGTACATGTACTGTACAAGTCGTTAAGATGCAGAATTATTGTACATGTACTGTACAAGTAATTAAGATGTAGAACTACTGTACATGTACTGTACAAGTTGTTAAGATGCAGAATTACTGTACATGTACTGTACATGTACTGTACAAGTTGTTAAGATTCAGAATTACTGTATATGTACTGTACAAGTTGTTAAGATGCACAATTACTGTACATGTACTGTACAAGTTGTTAAGATGCAGAATTACTGTACATGTACTATACAAGTTGTTAAGATGCAAAATTACTGTACATGTACTGTACAAGTTGTTAAGAAGCAGAATTACTGTACATGTACTGTACAAGTTGTTAAGATGCAGAATTACTGTACATGTACTGTACAAGTTGTTAAGATGCAGAATTACTGTACATGTACTGTACAAGTTGTCAAAATGCAATTAACAGTAGAATGTTTCTTGCAAGCCTCTCTAATGCACACCACATTATACATTTGAGAATTATTTATTTCATTTGTTACATGTAAAGAGCATTCACTTCTACCAATAAAAGAGTAAGTCTTGTACATGTTTAAACCACTCACATGCAATTTATGCTTTGCATTCTGACACTGACCAACAACAATTCATACAGTAATCACTTCCACATGGCTCAGCCTAGAAAATTTTCTTTTTTGCATTTTTTTCTAGAAACTGTCCTTGTGGCAGACAGAAATTATTCACCTTCAGTTTCAGAACCTTCCAGGAAGGAAAACTTTACATGAGCCCTTTAATTAGCAATGGTTTGTATTCTATGAATATTACTTTTCTTACTTCATACTGTATAGGCAACAGCTGCACAATCATCACAAGACTTGTATTATCCAATGACTCACTACTTTAGTGTATGTAGTGTATAGTGTAGACTACACTAACAAATAGCAGCTCTGAGTAAGCATAGTGAGTTTATTTTCAAAACAAAGATTTATTTTCATTTTTTTGCTCTACTGATTTAGAAATTAAATTGTACATGTATCTATCTATGGTGCCAGGTTCAAAAAGTGCTAGTTTGGAGTAACCCATCTTGTTCTGAACAGGTACATATGCATTTTTTTTTTTTTAGAGGGGAATAAAAGCTTTTTTATACCTTTTACCGGGCATGTGACTGAGGAATGAATAAAATAACTGAAATATTTTTGATAATACAAATGCTAAAGCCGTAGGCTTTTAGCCTGAGTGCACAGCGCAAGGTGTTGCATGGAAGTAAACAGCTTGGGTTCCAGGGGCCCGCTAAATGGCCCGAATGGCCCCTGGTGGGGTGTGGCCCCTGGTGGGGTGTGGCTCCTGGTGGAGTGTGGCCCCTGGTGGGGTGTGGCCCCTGGTGGGGTGTTGCCCCTGGTGGGGTGTGGCCCCTGGTGGGGTGTGGCTCAAGTGTGGCCCCTGGTAGGGTGTGGCCCCTGGTGGAGTGTGGCCCCTGATGGGGTATAGCTCCTGGTGGAGTATGGCCCCTGGTGAGGGTATGGCCCATGGTGGAATCGTAATGATTGGAATAGGTCTCGCATGCCTGTTTATACACAAAACAGCAAACTAAATTATTCAACCATTTTAAAAGACTAAGTGACACCAACATGAAGAGGCTACCTACAGCGAATAATGTTAACAAATCAACTGAAAATTATTTTCATAGAAACAACAAAAACCTATCGAAGTCAAATAAAAATTAAGAACTTTCTTCATTTTCAGAGCTAATTATTCAAGAAATTATGCATTATTCACTGTATGTAGCTCTTTATTTTCCTTTATAAATCATGTGTTACTGTAATCATCAATCAAAATAGATTAAAAGACTGAAAATCATCCCAAGGTAATCATAAATTATAGACACACATACTGTAATCACTAATCATCGTTATATTTATGATAGACACACAATGGAGTATTCTAAGAATTTAAGAAATGCTTCTGAAAAGACTGTGATATCCACATACTTTTCAAATAATAAGAAATGCAGAATCACTCATGCAATACAGCACACAGCAATCGAGGAAATGACCCTTGGAATTACAGGGTCTATTTATTTGCTACAGTTAACTTTCTTTTTCATAAATTTCAAACTGCCAACACACAGTACTGAATGCACAAGTCACAATTTAAGTAATAAAAGGTAAATCCCTTCCATAGCTGACTCATCCAGATCAACTGGAGAGAAATACTGATCATATACTTCTAATAATACAACACGCACAAATGGAAACTAAATTAACCTCTGGATTTGATGATTGACAGCTATTTCAACAAATCACCACATGAATTTGCCTAGCAACAAAATCTGCAAAACTAAGTGGAGAAAACATCCTACACGGTACTGGTACAGTACAGCTATCTAGCTACTCGCGCTCATGTAGGTTATGCCATTTTTTGTACAAAGCAAATTTCTGCACATGCAAGACTGAGTGATGGCAAAATGGTGTACAAGAATTGCACTTACAGGCTTTGTTAATCTGATTGCTGTTACCCAGAACAGTCAGCCAACTGAATTTTGTTTATCCCTTTTGCTAAAAACTCTAATGATCAGGAGAAGTGCCATAAATAAATCAGAGCCGGCAGGCCTAGCGAACATCTAAATGTCAATGCATTTGTCGTACACGATTGCGGATTTGAGGTTTGTATGCCCCGACTTAATTACCGCGTTGCTATGGTGGGTGTGGCTTATTTCGTAACTCAGAGACATTAATTGTCCTGTGATTCTCACAAATTAAACTGCAAACTTTCATATTCCAACTTAAACATGTACCTAATAAATACAAAGACACTGTTCCTGCAATTAAGATTCTTCCATTTTGAACAATATTTACAAAATTTTGCTTCTGTTCTTCTGAGATTTTTCTTCCACAAGAATAACAAATCCCATCCCTACTTAAACTGATTCCTTATTAGCTAAATGAACACTCCTTTCATAAGTTTGGAAAAAGCATTATTATACTGCTATGTAGACAAAATTTGCAGTATCAACATGGAATACTCACTGTTCTTTGATTGGAATATGAAACTCTGGAAAAGCTTCATACAGAAAAGACCTTCGACAGGTGACACGATCATTTACTTTTAGGAAATAAGTGTTTGTAGACCTGATAGTCCAGTGATAGATTGATTACATAATGAAATGAACCTAAAAACTACAGAGATTATACAGCTACCCCTAATGGGAAATTAATTATATTAATTATCAACAAATTGTTTGCTTTCTTTGTAGTAATGATCCTTTTGCGAGTGGCAACTTGGCAACAACTTCATGCCAAGCTGGCAATACCAGATTCTGAAGTTAGATACTGTACCTGTAGAAAAGTTTACAAGTACAAATACACCAATATTCAAGCCATTTCTGTCACTTGATATTTCTAAAATGAAAACATAAAAAGACAATTACATTTTGCACCTGCAGTAATGTCCGCGTACAAAGAAATTTCAACCCAACGGCATACAATGAGACTTTACTTCCTTCACTTCAAGAAAACAAATTTCTTCGGTTTGGTTTGGTTTGTTGATGTTTAATGGCACCACTGACGGTCAGAGTCAAATGTGCCAAGGAGTTAATAAATAATGGTGTAAGAGTAAGGATAGTGAGGAGATGAAAGGTTTGTAAGGGAGGTAAAGGGGAAAAGCTGAATATGGGAGAAAAAATTAGGTGAAAAGAAAGGGGTGTATAAGGTTAGGTGTAGAAGGGGAGAAGGGGAGGAAATTATATGTGGTGGAAGAGGTTGTTGCAGAGGAAGTTGATGATGTTTGAGGAAGAATTCTTTGTGAGAGTGAGAAAAGTGGGGGAAGAAGAGATCAAATTTCTCTAAACTGGCAAGCCACTGTTTTAGTATTCTGGGAAAATAATATTGCAGGCAACTACTTTTGTTTACTAAAATTAAAATGAGACAAGCATTTGGAATTTTATCCATACAGATATTAACTATAACAATAGTATCATAAAATAATTTTAAGCACCAAACATGGCCTTGAGACTAATGGAGGAGCAAAAGACCTAATACACATGTCATGTTGAACACATGTTAAGACTACTGGAGGAACAAAAGGACTAATACACATGTCATGTTAAACACATGTTGAGACTTATGGAGGAGCAAAAGGACTAATGCACATGTCATGTTAAACACATGTTGAGACTAATGGAGGAGCAAAAGGACTAAAATGGTTAAACACATGTTGAGACTTATGGAGGAGCAAAAGGACTAATGCACATGTCATGTAAAACACATGTTGAGACTAATGGAGGAGCAAAAGGACTAATACACATGTCATGTTAAAAATATGTTGAGACTAATGGAGGAGCAAAAGGACTAATACACATGTCATGTTAAACACATGTTTATAATAAATGTTTAAATAATAAGTGTAATTTATGCTTTAGTCAGCGTGCTTATGGACAGTACCTTGAGACATGTAGCCTTCTGTACATACTATTCTTCACTCTATATAGCCTTCAACTTTGTGTAATTTTAAAGATTAGTTTAAAGGAATATTCCCATGGTTTTTTTGGAAAATTGTATTCGAAAGAGCATACTTTTAGGGTGAATTTGGTACAAAAATCAGGTTGATATCATACTCCGTTCAGGAGATATGGATTTTTAAAGATTTCATAATTGCATTTTAAAGTTTTTGTACAGTATGATACATTCATCTTTGATGATGTCATAGAGAAAATTCCATTGCAAATGTTTATGTAGTTCTTTGAATGTTAATTGGTTGTTTTCTGTATGATTAGAGGTGCAATGGCTCAGTGGTTAAGGAATTATGCTCGTATTTGAAAGGTACCAGGTTCAATTCCCGCCATAAGCGTTGCATTGTGTCCTTGAGCAAGACACTCTACTCTACCTGCTTCAGTCCACTCAGCTGTAAATTGAGTACCAGCTCTGCTGGGGAATTAACCTGCGATGGAATGGCGTCCCGTCTAGGAGGAGTAATGTGCTCTCATCCGCTTGCGCCATGAAAACCGGAGATAAGCACCGGCCCAAAAACAATTTTCCAAAAGTTATTAAAGTAGGGTATATTTGGCAATGTATGTAAATACCTAACTTTGATCAATTTTTCCAGAAGGTTTTTACTAATAAAAAAGGATGATAGATTTTAATGAAATACATTAACTTTGTGGGAGGATGTGTTGCTGTGATGTCATACTGAGCCTTTTCCTATTCATTTAATGGTATTTGTTGAGAACTTTCATGTATCTCCTGGTAGGAATAATATGTAAACATAAATTGTGTACTAAATTGTTTCTGAAATTGTTCTCTTTCTTTAAAAAGGTTATGAAAAAACATGGGGATATTTTTTTAATGATCGTGAAAGAGGACAGAAGAAACAAAATGCAGATGACGGTGTTCCAAGAATATCTTCCTGTATCAGTTTTATCTCACTTGTGCAGAAACGACTGAAATCAGACTAGTTGAGCTGTCACTTCCTCAAAAATCTGTATGTATTTACATTACAGTAATTGCTTTTCTGACATGTAATGACATAACATTTGGATATGTCACAAAAGTACTAGAACAGAATATAGAAAATGTAGAAATTAAAAAAAAAATATTTGATTGGTAAAAAATGTGAAGAATAATTTCCAATACAACTACATTAACAGTGTTGAGAAAAAGAGGGTGTGACATGACTTTTTTACAGTAGACTTTCTACACCAGTCAGTTTAAAGCACATTATCTTTGAAATTCAAAACTCTTTTAATCCTCTGCCATATAAGATGAGCATGTGTGAGCAGTGAACTAATCCTTTCAAGCCACTTATCTCAACGATATATAGTACATGTATAAGATGAACATGTCTGAGCACTGAGTTAATCCTATAAAGCCACTCGTCACAACAATATATAGTAAATGTATAAGATGAACATGTCTGAGCACTGAGTTAATCCTATAAAGCCACTCGTCACAACAATATATAGTACATGTATAAGATGAACATGTCTGAGCACTGAGTTAATCCTATAAAGCCACTCGTCACAACAATATATAGTACATGTATAAGATGAACATGTCTGAGCACTGAGTTAATCCTATAAAGCCACTCGTCACAACAATATATAGTAAATGTATAAGATGAACATGTCTGAGCACTGAGTTAATCCTATAAAGCCACTCGTCACAACAATATATAGTACATGTATAAGATGAACATGTCTGAGCACTGAGTTAATCCTATAAAGCCACTCGTCACAACAATATATAGTACATGTATAAGATGAACATGTCTGAGCACTGAGTTAATCCTATAAAGCCACTCGTCACAACAATATATAGTAAATGTATAAGATGAACATGTCTGAGCACTGAGTTAATCCTATAAAGCCACTCGTCACAACAATATATAGTAAATGTATAAGATGAACATGTCTGAGCACTGAGTTAATCCTATAAAGCCACTCGTCACAACAATATATAGTACATGTATAAGATGAACATGTCTGAGCACTGAGTTAATCCTATAAAGCCACTCGTCACAACAATATATAGTACATGTATAAGATGAACATGTCTGAGCACTGAGTTAATCCTATAAAGCCACTCGTCACAACAATATATAGTACATGTATAAGATGAACATGTCTGAGCACTGAGTTAATCCTATAAAGCCACTCGTCACAACAATATATAGTACATGTATAAGATGAACATGTCTGAGCACTGAGTTAATCCTATAAAGCCACTCGTCACAACAATATATAGTACATGTATAAGATGAACATGTCTGAGCACTGAGTTAATCCTATAAAGCCACTCGTCACAACAATATATAGTACATGTATAAGATGAACATGTCTGAGCACTGAGTTAATCCTATAAAGCCACTCGTCACAACAATATATAGTACATGTATAAGATGAACATGTCTGAGCACTGAGTTAATCCTATAAAGCCACTCGTCACAACAATATATAGTACATGTATAAGATGAACATGTCTGAGCACTGAGTTAATCCTATAAAGCCACTCGTCACAACAATATATAGTACATGTATAAGATGAACATGTCTGAGCACTGAGTTAATCCTATAAAGCCACTCGTCACAACAATATATAGTACATGTATAAGATGAACATGTCTGAGCACTGAGTTAATCCTATAAAGCCACTCGTCACAACAATATATAGTACATGTATAAGATGAACATGTCTGAGCACTGAGTTAATCCTATAAAGCCACTCGTCACAACAATATATAGTACATGTATAAGATGAACATGTCTGAGCACTGAGTTAATCCTATAAAGCCACTCGTCACAACAATATATAGTACATGTATAAGATGAACATGTCTGAGCACTGAGTTAATCCTATAAAGCCACTCGTCACAACAATATATAGTACATGTATAAGATGAACATGTCTGAGCACTGAGTTAATCCTATAAAGCCACTCGTCACAACAATATATAGTACATGTATAAGATGAACATGTCTGAGCACTGAGTTAATCCTATAAAGCCACTCGTCACAACAATATATAGTACATGTATAAGATGAACATGTCTGAGCACTGAGTTAATCCTATAAAGCCACTCGTCACAACAATATATAGTACATGTATAAGATGAACATGTCTGAGCACTGAGTTAATCCTATAAATCACAACAATATATAGTACATGTATAAGATGAACATGTCTGAGCACTGAGTTAATCCTATAAAGCCACTCGTCACAACAATATATAGTACATGTATAAGATGAACATGTCTGAGCACTGAGTTAATCCTATAAAGCCACTCGTCACAACAATATATAGTACATGTATAAGATGAACATGTCTGAGCACTGAGTTAATCCTATAAAGCCACTCATCACAACAATATATAGTACATGTATAAGATGAACATGTCTGAGCACTGAGTTAATCCTATAAAGCCACTCGTCACAACAATATATAGTACATCTATAAGATGAACATGTCTGAGCACTGAGTTAATCCTATAAAGCCACTCGTCACAACAATATATAGTACATGTATAAGATGAACATGTCTGAGCACTGAGTTAATCCTATAAAGCCACTCATCACAACAATATATAGTATCAAGCCAACTAAGATGGCTAAACAAAAGTTGATAGCAATATTAATCCTAATTTCAAGATCTTATCCCTCATAGATGACTCTTATCTTTTTTTTCTTTTTTTTTTCAACACTACGACACACTGACAAGACAGTAGTCTATGAACTTAAAAATGTAAGTATCTTTAATGATAGAGATTAGCATATTCATGAAGCCTGCTAACATTACACTATCAAAGACAGACGCACCGTAAAACACATTTTAAAATGCAGCAATCCACCACAGGTTTATAACCCTCAAACACGATAAGGATTTACTGCACAGTATATACTACAGACAGGTGTTTATTGTTTACTACACAGATCTAAAAATAACACAATGTTAAATTCCTACAAGATTTTTCAAATTCTAAATTTATCGAAACATTCATCAACTAAAATTATAACGCTCTGCAGAGCGCATACCTCTGCCCCTCTTCATTCCCCACCAAAATGCAATCTACCTCAGAAATCATCGACCTGCCAAGTTGTAACTCCAATCAATATATTTCTCACTGTTGATCTGTATTGCCATTTACATTTTAAACACTTTAGGATCATCACTTGTGATCACTGTTTTCAGTGTAATTCAGGCTAAGCACTCATTGTTTGAGCTCTATGCAGGGTACAGTAGATTCACATTCCATTATTTTCATTCATGACAGAAACCAATTCTTTTGATTTAATTGATACTAGAAACCACCACTTCACTTGATTTTGTTTGAGTCAAGAAAATTCATTGTATGGCTGTTCTTTCATGGCATGAGTTCATTGTGCAGCACATTCCATTGGAAAGTTTCAACTAAGTGTTGATAAATCTTGCCCTAAAATATCCCCACCCCTCCATTTTGCCCTTCCCCTATTCCAATATGTCCCAAATTTTAATCACTTCGTCCTTAAGCTAAAACAAAACCACACACCAAATTTGATTTAAATCCAATCATCTGTTCTTGTGATATCTTGATGACAGACATGTCCCCTATTTTCACCCTTCCCCTCTTCCAATGTCTCAAATTTAAATAACTTCTTCCTTAAGCAGTAACATAACCACATACCAAATTCGATCAGAACCCAATCATCAGTTCAAAAAACAGACAAACAAACACAAACATAACCTCCGTCCAACTTTGGTGGCGGAGGTAAAAATGCATCCATAAAATGAAAAGACAAAATAGATAAGATCAGTTTTCCAACCAGGGCCAAGGAAGAATGGTAAAAGGGATTGTTCCTGATATTTAATTCTTTTAAAGTTTGCAGTGGCTTAGTTACTAGGTGCTGCTACAGGGGTCACTAAAAGGTATGCCAGCACAAATTAAAATTATATGATTGTGAAAGAGTCATAACAATGAGTTATTGTCAAAAGCTGTATATAATTAGTGGAGTATAAAGCAAACCATGTCAAATGTTAGCAACTTATCTTCAAAATGAAAAAGAGGAAGGGGATTGTTCCTCTTTTGTAACTGGATCAGTAGCGTAATGCTCGGGCCCTCGTTAGTAATGCGCTAGAGCGACGGGCCCTTGCTGGCTAGAGCTACAGGCCCCTGACCTCTAGAGGGCCCCAACAAACACAGCCCCTGGCGCCCAGCATATGTTCAACAACAGGTTTCTGGCCCACCCTTATGCCATTAGACTGGATAAAAGAGTTTTAATTCAATTTTCAACAATATGTATCAACAAAAGTTTTTATTTACCTCTCCAAGTTTCTGTGGCATTCCATCCCCAAAAACATCTCGAACGAATATGGCCTTGCTCATGTACCCAGCTGGGGTAGAATATCTTCTGAATACTTCCTGCAGTCGTTTGAATTCATCTTCAGTTACTACAAAGAAACAAAAAATAACATCTTTGGAGATTCTGATGCAAAAAGTTGAAAGCAAAGTATTGACAGTTGATATTATAGGTTAGCAAGTATACTGTACACTAGGCATACATACAGGTACATGCATTACTGTTACAGTGAAAACTAGAATATTAGCACACTGTAGAACACATACCATCGCCCCCGTTGCAATTCCAACATGCCTAGAATAATTGTAGAGTTCGTTTGATCCTCATATTCAATATAAACTACCTCAGAAATCCTAAGCCCACCAAGATTCAACCCCAAGATTTATCTGTTATGTCATTTGCATTTTGAACACTTGAAGATTATCTTCCGACTGGATTTCTTCCAAGACAGTTTTATTCAGGCAAAGCATTCATTGTTTCAGTTCCTTTCACTCAAGATTCAATTCCCATCATTCTCCATTCATGGCTAAACCAATTGTTTCATTCTCTTTTGATTCCAGAGACCACTTGCAGACCCCTAGCTTGATTTAAAAGGGGGCAGGGTACTAGACTTGTTGAGGGGCAATTAATGCATGCGCAAAGCGCTGCGTCTTTTCGACATGGAGTCCAGGGGCTTAATCCGATCGTGAAGAAGCTCTGGGATGTTAGCTATAATCATATCTCAGAATGAAACTGTTTTGATTGATAAGGACCATTCATGAGCCAAACAGGACAATTGCTTACTATGCTATCATTCTGTATTCATGTAAGGTATTTCATTTAGGAGATAAGTTAAGATTATTAAGTTTAAAAATAAAATCTTTTTTCAAATAATAATAAAATTAAAAACTTCTCATGAGGGAAAGGGCGGACCCCCAAGGGGCAGGGTGGGCCCACGGAGGGGCAGGGCGGGCCGCCCCTTCAAAACAGCAAAGCTAGGGGTCTGACTTGATATCTTTGAGTCCAGAAAATTGATTGTTGGATTTTGTTTTATAGTATGAATTCATTGTTCACCAGTCCAGTGGAAAGTTTCAACTACAAGTATATCTTGACAGACCTTACCCTAAACATCCCTACCCATCCATTTCTGTCCTCCCTCAAGTACAAATACTTCCCAAATCTAAATAACTTGTGTTCCATTAGCAACAATAAAACCACACATCAAATCCAATCATCAGTTATTGAGATATTCTAATGACAGTCAAACTCACCTTAAAATGTCCCCACCCCTCCATTTTCACCCTTCCCCTGTTCCCAAATTGTATTCACTTCTTCCTAGAGTACAGTAGTAACAAAACCACACACCAAACCTAATTCAAATTCAGTCAACAGTTCTTGAGATATCTTGATGACAAACAGAGGCGAAAACATAACCTCCATCCAACCTCATTGGCAGAGGTAATTACATTCAAGCCCTACCCATCAATTTGTATCCATGATGTCACCAACAGTAATTATTGGTCCTGTTATGTCAGTGTAAACAAGGAAATCCATCCCAATGATATGAAAATCATCTACTGTAGCCTTCATTTATATTCACTTCTCTTGTAAAACTGCATTGTTAAAGTTAACGGTCTATGGACAGATACTACAGTTTTCTGTTGAACCACCAGTTTTCTGTTGAACCACCAGTTTTCTGTTGAACCACCAGTTTTCTGTTGAACCACCAGATTTCTGTTGAACCATTTACCAAAAACAACCCCATTTTTATACATTCTGAGATTAAGTCTTAAATCTTAGAAATAGCATGTGTAGTTTTCAAGTTATGTATTATCAAAGTTTGAAAATATATTGTATATTAAAAAAATGTCATGTATGAACAGAAAAACACCTCAAAATGCTTGTTTTTCTTTATATTTCTTCCCTTAATTTCATGCCTTGAAAATGTTCAAAAATTCCTTCTTCATGAGTTTAGTTGGGGGTATTTTAAAGATCAAATCCTCTACATTAGAATTTTCTTCCTTTTTAAAAAAAAAATGGCAGGCCTAATAAGAGGGTTAATAAACAATGAATTCACATCAGAAAATAAAGACTATGTCTCGTTCCTACATCATAAAATTAACACAAAAATGTGCATATTTGCCCATTTAAGCTTAGCTAAATCCATCCGAGCCAGGCTCACAGAGCAAGTGCTTATTCCCCGGTTTCAATGGCACAAGCGGATGAGAGTACATAACTTCCCCCTGGACAAAATGCAAGTCCATCGCAAATTTAACTCCTCAGCAGTGCTGGTAATCATTTTACAGCTGAGTGGACTGAAGCGAGTAAAGTGTATGGTGCTCAAGGACACAATGCGGCGCTCACGACGGGAATCAAACCTGCTACCTCTCGAAAACGAGCATGATTCCTTAACCACTGACCCACTGCACCTCCTACACTGTATATGCACAAAAATCTTTAAAAAGCTGTAAACTGGCTCATTTTTAAAGAATTTTGATGAGTGTTTTTGCTTTTTTATGTTTTTCAATGGTTTTTTAATCAATTTGGCTAATGTTGCCTGTCCATATACCTTTAAAGAAACTGCTTTAATAAATTTTAGAATTGCCTCCATTCTTAAAATCATGCCTGCTTTCCTAAAGCATTTTAGATATAAACTTAAGTCACATTTTATAGAAACTTATTCTTCCTTGTTACTGTTAATTATGAATCATTCAATGAGTTAGGTAGTGTGGGCGGAAATAAAGGAAGCTTTACTTAGGATTATATTGCTGTATATTAATCCTTTTTTGGGCAGAATGAAGCAAACAATTATGCAGGAGACTTTGTCAATTTCTACTGTACGAAATGGATTGAAATAAAAATGGTCAATGCAAAAGAAGCAACAAGGAACAACCATTATCAAATCACAACTTGTTGCACAGTGTGCCAAGGAAATAACAATAAGCAATATGATCATGTCATATAGCTTGCACAGGTTGTAGCACAAACAGAAAACATTTACACAAAAAGATGAAGACGAAGAAAAAGAAGGAAAATCACTTCTTTCACATCAAAGCTGGCAGCATGGAACAGAAACAGGCAGCGAAAATTTATAAAAGGAAGAGTTATGGACAACATGATAATTCATTATTAAGTTTTTGGCAGCATGGAGACACGAATAGACCCTGGTGTTGCAGAATATTCTGAAGTTACTCTAGAAAAATCCTGGCATACATGTAGTGCTCAAATTCAGTACGACAATTTGTGAAATATCCAATAACATTTTCCTTATTTTTACAAAACTCACAAAATTTTTGTTTAAAATTTAAATCTGTAAAATATTTCAATTTTAAACTTATCTATTGATGAAATAACAGGGGTCAAAAATTTTTTTTTCGTCACTGTTCTACAGAACAGTACTTTATAAAATATTACTGTTCCTGATCCGATTTCACTGTTCCAACCTTTTTTTGCCGATAGCAGAACAAATTTCCTTTTTTTTTCATAATGGGCTAAATTTAAATGTCAACTACTTTGTTGGTATACATGTAAGAGCTGTGACCATTTAGCGTGTACATGCTATAAGCTCACAAATCTTGTAAACAATTACTAAATACTTCATTGCAAGTAATCATTTTCAGTGTCTTGCCGTTGAAAATCAATATGATCATTCATGATTCAAATCACACACACATTCGGCTGACAAAATTCCAATCAATGATTTTTTACAACTGTTAACCCGATTAGCACAATCCTTTTTAAATGTGCGAATCACAAATGCGCAGTAATCACCAATGAATGGGGATATTATACACTTTGATTTCGCCGAAATCTGAGTAATCTAACTTGTAAAATGCACCGCGAATGTGCAGCAGTAAACAGTGAAACTAACATTATAAGCCTAACGTTAGGCCATAAGGCTTTAAATCCCATGCAATCAAGGCCCGTTTTACAAGCTGTTAAATCGACCCAAAATACATGTAACTTGAAAAATACTTGAATCGTGACAATCAGTACATTTGCATGTAAATATTACCTGATGAATCAAATAAATTTTGCAAGAAAGAAAAAATATTGCATAATAAACAAACAGAAAAGATTTTAACAGAGATGAAATTCTGCATGCATCGCAAAGATGGCGGTCATTTTTTCGAGAGGACTGATACTTTAGAACTTCCTGGTGGTGGTAGCATAGTTTTAAAATGTTTTACGGCAAGGTATATCATAGACCAAGTATGCAAGATTTTCACAGAAGATTTTTGAAAGCCGTAGCGAATAGGACAAAAAAGTTACGCAATGTTGAGTTTAAATGACATTGAAAGGAAGTTATCTGTTCTTTCTAAACTGAATTTCCATGCATATTTTCCATAAAAATGATGATTTATACTGTAGAAGTAAAATTTTTACAATTTGGAAAGCAAAACTCAGCATCTATTTAAACAATGGAGTCAGTACTTTTGCCATACTGGTTGCGCGATTTTTTTTACTTCGCCTCGTAGTTTTGGAGCAATTTTGTTGTATTTCGAAAATTACCATGTACTAACGCGTGTACACGATACATGCTCGCTTTTTTGCCGTGTACACATTTACTAAAATCTCTAAACGTTCACAGCTCTAATATATGTGCAAATACATGTAGGTTAAAGTACATGATGTAGCATCCAGTCGTACATGTTCACATAGTCTTGCACATTTGCATACTGTATGTGTATCCATCTCTTACTGCTCCTTGCTCCTGGGTATGGAGATTGAGGCTTCTTTAAGCAAATTCTTCCATCTATTTCTACTAATGCAGCTTCTCTCCAACTGTTTCATCCCAAACTGTTTCTCTCCGTTTCTGCTCAATTTTCTCCATGTAGTCGTAGGGTCTTCCCTCCTTTCTTCTACCTACTGGTGTCCAGGTGATAGATATTCTGGCATAGTTTTCTTTATCCATTCTTAATACATGACCCAACCATCTCCATCTTTTCTTAATTAAAGGAGACATAAAGTCTGATACAATCATTATTTCATATGATAGAGGATATAAATCTTAACCATCTATCAAACACAGCAAGTCAAAATCTTATTTCTATCTCAAGTTATTCATGTTTGAAGTTGAAATTGTGTTAGGATTGTTAAAGGAGCACTAGATCGAAAAATGAGGGCGTATTTTAAGAGGGTCCCCCAAAAATCAAATACTTATCTAGCACGCAACGGTATAGCAAATTTCTGGTTAATGTGAATATTCAAGTAACATTTGGTCTCACTTCATCTGTGGAATATGCCTTCATGAGGTTTATCAATCTTTTGTTGATCTGTGAAATTTGCAAAAACAAGCAACCTCACTTTTTCAGTCTAGTGCTCCTTTAAGGTGGTATGAAACTTGGTCAGAAAAATGTGTTATTTTTAAATCTTTCATATGAAGGATTATGTCAGACTTTATGTCTCCTTTAAATATCATCTTGCTTATCTCCACTGTGCCTGTTCTTTCATATAGTTCTTCATTGGTGACTTTCACTGGCCATCTAATTTTTCAAATAATTCTAAGGCATCTCCTTTGGAAGACATCTAGTTTCTTCTTGTCAGCTTTTGTCAGTTTCCAGGTTTCACATCCATAGAGGGAGGAGTAATGAGATTAGATTTGATTGAAATATTTTCAGTTTAGTTTTTATTCGGTAGATGTTTGATTTCCAAATCTGATCAAGTTGTCTGAAAGTTGACTGTGCCAGCCCAATTCTAATTTATGACTTCATCAGTGCCTCCTGCTTTGGATAGTGTTGCACCGAGATAGACAAAGCTATCAACATCTTCAAGCTATGCATTTACAACTTAAATTGTTCCATCAGTTTTGTTGTTAATGTGCACAATCTTTAGTCTTTTTTCATTAATCTTCAGATTAACCGTTTCACCTGTTTTATGTAGTTTGCTTGTCTTGCCTTGGAGTTATTCTTTGGTGCTAGAAATAAGTGCAATGTCATCAAAGTAGTCAAGATTGTCTAAAGCTGTAAATAAGTTCCACCAGATTCCATTCCTTCTGCCTTGTGTACTGGTTTTCATTGCCCAGTCAATAGTAAGTATAAAGAGGAAACCAGACATTACACATCCTTGTTTCACTCCAGTTTTCCAAGAAAACCAGTCAGGTAGTTTTCTATTGCTTAACACTGTACATTTGCTGCCATTATACCAGTTCTGTGTAATATTCATGTATTTCATGGGTATCCCATAATTAGCCATAATCTTGCACATCATGCTTCTGTCTTGACTGTTGAATGCCTTCTGAAAGTCAATGAAGTTGAGGTACTGTATACTGTGGCTTTCCATTCTAAGCATTGTTCTATTATATTTCAAGGGTGAATATTTGTTCAGTAGTTCCTCTACCACTCCTAAAGGCAGCTTGCTCCTAACGAAGTTTAGTATCTATTGCACTACGTAGCCTGTAAATGAATATCCTTCCAAATATCTTACTTGCTGTTGGTATTGAAGATATACCTCTGTAGTTGTCACAAATTGTCAGGTCACCATTTCTTTGATATAATAGTTATGTGGGTTTTTTTTATTTTTTTATTCATGTATCTGGCACTTCTTCTGTATCTAAAATTGAGTTGAATAATGTAAATAAGGTCTCCTCTGTCAAATCCATACTACCTTCCCACATTTCAATACTTATTCCATCCACTCCTGGTGCTTTTCCATTTTTCATCTTTGACACAGTATTGTTTATTTGTTCGGCTTGTATCTCACCAGCGTTCAACAAATTGATCAAAATTTTAATTGCCTGCCGGGCAGCAACAGCTTTATTTTTAGTTGATGACAATACTAATTCACTTGCCCAGAAATACGAGCAAAAACTCTGGCATATATATATATATATGTTAGGCTCCTTAAAAAAATTTTATAAGTTTACATTTTGCTTCCTCTTAGTTTTCAAAAACAGGACGGTACATGCACTAGTTTTTAATACGATGTACCAAACAGTCACATGTCTTATTGAACATCAAATATTCCTTGAAATTGTAATTATGTATATTCATTTACATTTCTCTTGGACAGAATTAAATGATTCACCTACCGAACTCTTTTTCTGTCTTTCCTCAATGACTATATGCTATATATGTGTCAGTACTGTTACCACTGGACAACGTATGTGCAACTTTGTGACATAGTTTGGTTTTGACAAAACTTCCAGAAAGTTAGCTGGAAACAAGTTATGAATATGCAATACTTAGGAGACTTGTGATTGGCTCAATGGCTTATAGTTAGGCTTGAGCGATATTGAGCATTATGCAATATCGATAAATTACCTGAAATATATCGATAATATTGAAATATCGTTATGCAAATTATAGGATGACCTACGTAAGTCATGTACTGTTCTGGGGAAGGTAATCTTGTCTTGGCTCAAAAAAGTCAAGTAAAACTTTTTGTACAAAATTAACAGAAATCACTGCAAATTATATACAAATCATCTTCAAATAAACACCCACTATGTTTAAAAATGTTCTATACATGGTTTTTATCTCAAAAGATCAATCACAGAAACATTGAAAAAGTTTAGGCCTCAGTGTATTCTTTAAAAAAAAAAACAATGTTGTGGAACTGGTCTTAGACCTACATTGTGTGCCTTACAAAAATCGGCCCCAATTCTTCTTAAAATTGTATAACTCACTTACTTCTTATGAAAGTTCTACTGAAAAGGCATTATTTTGGTAGCATTTTATGGACTTCTAGACATTCAGAAGTCCATATATAATGCATAACTTGTAAAATTATTTTACAAGTTTTCAAGTACATTAAAGGTCTTGCTCCAAAATATTTATGTGAAATGGTGCTCCAAAATATTTATGTGAAATGGTGGTAGTTGAAAAACCATCCCGCTATGACTTACGTTTCAAGTCCCTATTTGTTCCCGTATTAAGCATAAAACTCTTAAAACTTATGGTCCTTGGTTGTAGAATCTCCCAACTGAACTTTAAGATTGATAATGTATTGCTTCAAAATACAGGTCCTTTTTGTTTAAAAAGACATTAATCTAATGTGCAGCTTGAGAGAAGTTCACAATTCCCAACTGAACTCAAATGTTATTAATAATGTATCCTTGACACTCCTTCAAAAGTAATCTTAAAAGTTTTTGTTTAAAAGACATTAATCTAATGTGCAGCTTGATCCATTGTATTTCTATTTATGTTGTCATTTTCTGTATTCTTATTTTTGTTTTTGGATCTAATTTCCATGTATATAAAGCTCTTTTGAATGTTTTTATAAATTTATGTATTATTATTATAATACCCAATTTCTAGTCTGCTTCAATCATCGCACAAGTGTTGTCACTCAGAAGAAAAAGTGGTAGATGGTATGAGTGTACATAGTAAAGTACTGTACAGTAGTGATACTGTGTGTATGTAGTTACTGCACTGTACATTATCTGATCGATCTGGCAAGACCAGTCTGTCACTTTTACTTTACACTTTCTGAACGAACAAAATAGTGAGAAAAACCTCATAGTTTTGTCAGTAATTTGTCAATTTATGACTGTTTGATAAGAAAATTCAGATTCAGTATTCCTTTTAAGAAAACTTAACACGATGTTTGAGGATTCAACATGTTATGATTTTTCTTTTCTGAACAGCATAAGTATTGCGCAATGCCTCTGTACTCCGCGAGTCAAGTGGTTTTTGTTCATGGAAGGTTTTTTGGGTAATTGTTATCACAATATTAATGTTTTAATAAAGTTTTATCATAGCTGACTGCCTAAAATTTTGATATAAATCAAGTTTATTAACTTTTTGTGGCTGTTTAATAAAAAATACTTGGATGTTTGATAGTCATGTGTACCTTTTTAATAGTTTATGTATTTGTAAATTATTGAAAAAACATAATATCAATATATCGAAACAACCCTTAGAACTCAATATCAGCCATATTGATATAGGTCAATATCAAAATACCGATATATCGCCCAAGCTTACTTATAGTTGTAAGTTCAGTTACGTTAGCACTACTAACGTGGCACAGTAACTGTGATCAGGCCAGGCATTTTGCTCAAGGGAGTGAAATACCTGTATGTCATATACAGTATGTGTATGTACGGGCATCGCAGTACTGGCGCATTCTTTACATCAAAGATTACTCAAACCGTTCTGGATTATCCCAGTCACACATGTAAGTCATATTATGACTATTTTTACAATTATTTTTAAATTTCTTGTAAAGTACAGACCATGTAACATGTGTAAAACTTATTTCAAATTTTCTTAAGGGCTGTTTTGTGTAGAATAAATGGTTATCGGCAGAAAAGTTCTTTTAAAATTGAGCTTGCCCTAAAAAGTTTTTTAGTTGCCCCAGGCGTCTAAACAGGCAATTTGTCAAACGCTGGATCTCACACATCTCGACATTAATGTCATCTTCATTTGCCTCTATACCTCCGTTGGTTGCCTCTGGTATAGGTTGGTTTGAAGTTGATTCTAAGAGTTCTTCTTTCCATCTTTCTCTCATCTCATCTTCTCCAGTGATAAGCTTTCCATTTCCATTCCTTATTTCAACATTCTTCTTTCTTCCTTTATAACATATCTTCTTTGTAACTTTGTACAGACCACTCATGTATCCATGTAATGTTACATCTTCTGCTTCTTTTGCCATATTACCTACAGTACCATCTTTCTTTTATCTGATCAAACTCTTTTCTTTACTTCTCTGTCTTTCTTCTCGTATTGTTCTTTTTAGCTGTCTTATTTATTCAGATTTTGCTTCATTTATTTTACATTTGTATCAGGGTTCTACCTAGACAAGTTTGAGTGCTGGGTTCCAGTGATAATCCAAGGTGATCACCTAGACCCCCCTCCCATGAAGAACTGTTCAAATTTAGTCCACTTCTATTGACAAATTGTCAATGAAAAAGTTTGTTCTTTTAATCAGAATGGTAGAAGAATTTGTAAAATATTTTGTATGTACAATGGATATTCTAAATACAATGGATATTTAATTGTCAAAGTGCCCTCCCGCCCCCCTCCCAAAAAAAGTACAAACATATGCGGAAAACCCTTCTCTCAATTCCCATTTTTATTCATCTTGCCCAAACTTTTTACCACTTTAATTTTCCTCCCGGTATCATTCGCGAAAGCCAAACGGCACATGTTCCTATAAACTCGCAACAACTTTTATCAATATAAAATCCTCCACAAATCAAAAGAATATTGATCAGTCCGTTATAATGTTAAGTGCATATGGGATTTATAACAAATGTGATTGATTACTTACATTTACACCGGTCTATAAGCATGCCTTGTGAAGGGAGGGCGGGGGTGTAATTTTTACTTTGTTCAAGTTTGTTTGCATGGCAAGTGACGGACTTGGCAAGCTGCCAGCAGTGATTCACAAGGATTAAAACATGAACCTGAACTGTGTGCATGTACGTACATTTATGCAAAGAGCTTCTTGAATAGGTGATTTTATAATAATATGTACGTTCAATTGCGTTAAATTCCTACAGTTCAGTTGTTTTGATCAGAATTTAATTGTACGTTATGTTAAGTGTGTAAATCAGCAGATGACATAAATAACTGTTTTTACTTCCTGCATAAAAAGCACCGTTTCCCCTTTTTAGGTTGCTGAATGTAAATTGTTTTAGGCTGATCAAAAGAGGTGAAATCCCTTCAGATTGTGTGGAAAGCATGCAAGTTCAGAGTTTATTGCATTGTAGAAAATATGGGATTTTTCAGTGGACTCTGGGATTATCTTGTTGACAACACGGTATCTGCAAAAACCTATCAAACTATAAAACAAAATTATCCCAATGATGGCCTAGCCTACATAATTGCATTGTGACAATATCTAAGTTAGGAGGCTTAATTTCTAGCAAATTATTTACAGGCATATCATTCATCTGGGACAGTGGGAGTAGAACTTGAATAGAAAAAGAATTTTATTGGAATTGCCTATGCAATTTATTATTGTGATAAGTCTCACACCATATGAAGAATAGCGTGTATATTTATTTGGAATTGTATGTCAAGAATTATGAATCAGCCTTATCAAGGCATGTGTTGTGAGTACAACCTAACGTTAGGCCTAACGTTAATAATAATACTGTAATAGGACTGAATCAAAACAAATGCAACACTACGAGATATGGGCAGAGCCATCAAGTCAGGTGAGAATGACACATCGAAAGATGCTTTAACTTCCTTTGCTCAGAGATTTCTTACCTCTTTTCACAGCTTCTTCATACGGTATGATGGAAGTTTTTGACTCTTTATTCCCCATACCTTCTTTCTGTCAACAATTTTTCTATAATCCTTCAATATTGCGATGAAAAATAATCCGGGACATGTTTCCTTTCGATAGGTCAACCATTTTTACTCAGGATCTTCGCATCACATTACAATTTTGTGACCACGCCCGCTATCGACAAGAGATTTAAAGGAGGCATTATGTCATTATCATATTGAAGGAACGGTTGTAGCGCGACAGAACAAAAAGCAACATCCTGCACCACCATGTGGCGTGGTGCCAGGGGTCAGGGGAGGTACCGATTGCTAAAAAGGGTGCTCCAAAATTTCTGATCATATAGTTTTATACTAAACTTCTGCGACTACCTTGCAAATTTGTGTCATTTACAAAACAAACATTATGTGTTGTGATTAACAATAAAAGTCTTATAGCTTACTAATTGCTCATTAAAAATATCTTCCTACTTTTATTATAAGCAACGTAATGTACCATTCTCGCAGTCCAAAAAGCACGAATTACCTCCAGATCTAGGACTATATTGCAGAAGAGTTACATATTGAAAAGCTTAAAGAGAAAGAAAACGTAAAATGTCAGGGTACATATAAGTTGTTAATTTTTGTGAAAGCCGGATTTTCCAACTTGACTTTGTACCATTTCATATTTATAAAAAGAACACATGTGTGCATATTAATGGATCTTTCTCCTTTCATTCCTTATCATAATCATTTTCTTTCAAAGCTTTATTCTTACATCAAAAACATGAAAAGCATCTGAATTCCATGCAACCAAAGACACAAATTGTAGCCTACATTTGTTCGAAAATGTATATTTTTCTAAATTAATTTTGACGATGATAAACAATTTTCTACTACCAAAAACAAACGCAGGACTTCCCAGGAGTCCGGGCCCCAACAAGGGCTGCTCAAACTAAAATTGCGAACGAAGCTTGTTTACTTTTCATTTTGCTACGGTCAAGCCCTTTTGTCAAATATGCAGGTTTGACCCACCACATCATGCATTTTTCAAAAAGTGGTGGACCAAGATTTAATGAAGGGACATGGTCAGATAGTAGGTCAAATGACATATGCATAAATGCTATTAAAAAAAGTGCATGTATGCTTGTCTACGTTTAGTAATGAACAATAAATCGAACAACGAGTCAAGTTCCGTACTTTTCGAATTTAAATTTTACAGCAACATTTTTGAATTATTTGCCTTGTACAAGCCTTTGGAGTTTTGGATTTTTTTTTTGACGTTTTCTGAAAAAGAACGATTTTATAAAATTTTCCCATGATGGTAATTTCACTAAGAGTTTACCTGACTGCCTGCGGTTTCGTCTCCTGAAATTTCAGAGAGCCAAATCAATCTTTTGTATTCTTTTATTGTGTCATATATAAGTGGTGAGTGGGAAAGAAGGAGAGCTTGAATACTCACATGTGATCTGACTGTCTGATGACTGATGAGATATGAATACAATGTTGTGACATCAACACGCCGGAAAACCAATAAATTTCTTTATTTTAAGTTATTGGTTTCAATCCTTCGTCAATTTTATATTTGAATGGGAGAGGTTGAATATATAACGAAGCAATTTGAATCTCCATCGTACCCCGATCAATATTTAGCAGGAAAATACATTATGGTGATTTTCAGTAACTGAAATTTAGAACATGATTTTAAAGAACTACATTGAAGATTTTGAGCTGTACTCTCTTTCATACATCACAATTTAAACATATACATTACAAATTCTTGAAACTTTAATCAGGAAAGTGCCATCTAAATGGCACTTCCCTGCTTTAATTAACCAGAGAACTCGGAAGTTACAGGTTAAAAAAATTTTAATTTATATTGTTCAGAATTTAAGTTAAAGAAAAATATTAAGATTACTAAGAACTTATTCTACTCTGCAGATCTGAGAGCCAAATATTTGACCCACCAAGTGGCTTAGTCAAATAGGAAAGGGATGCGAATATAGGCTGTAATGATAATATACATTGGATCGACTTCGTCTTGTGATCGTCCTAAATGAAAAACTGTGGGCTTAAAATTAGACAAAAAGAAATTCAAGAAAAATAAAAAGTTCGGAACACTTTAAAATTAGTAAAAATGCAATTATTTGGCTCGAATAATCAGGCTTCCGGGGCTTCTCCCCTGACCTGGCCCCTTACTCAGTGGCGTAGCGGCCAGACTTTTTGCAGGCGGGGGGCCAAATCATTATAAAAAACAAATTCGAATCAAGCTAACGCCCCCCCCCACCCTCCCACCCATTTTAAAACCACACAAAGTTCCAAAATGTAAGTGATGAAAAGAAGGCCATTTTGAATTCTTCTGTTTAAATCTACTCGGATCAGAAAAAAAGTCATTTCCAAAGAGGCAGAAGTGAAATTTCCCATGAAAACAGAGGGGAAATTTTTTCTGCAAATTGAGAAAATTCGGGCAAAATTGTGGGGCTCATGGGCAAAGCCATGGAAGGGTCTAGCGGGGTTAAGCCCCAGAAGCTCTGAAATTTCGTAGTTTTGATGCTAAAAATGGTTCTAAATTTTCCTGAAATTGAGAAATTTTGGGCAAAATTGTGGGGCTTTTGTCATGGTCTGAAGATTTTCTTGCCCAAAATGACTGAAAATCAACGCAAAGTTCCAAAATGTAAATCGTGGGGTCCTAAGGCAAAGCAAGAGTAGAGATCCAGGAGAAGTCCTGTTTAGGGGCCCCTTGGAAGCAGGGGCGTGAAGGTTCACCTCTCTGGGGATAAAAACACAAAAATTTTCTGTGACAAGTGCAAAAACCTCACTGGTAAATTAAGTTTTTATAAAAAGAAATCGAAAATTCCCTTCAAATTCAGAGAGATTGTTCATTTTTGAAATTTCGGGAAATTTTTGCAGATCTGGGCCAAATTTGGGGAAGGTTTGGCCAGTTTACGGAAAATTATGGCCAGTTTTTTGGGAAATTTGGCCGGTTTTAGGTCATTTTGGCCAGTTTTCGGGAATTTTTGGACGGTTTTCCCTAAATTTTGGCCACTTTGACCAGACCGGGAAAAGATGGCTGGATCGAAAAGCAAAACCCCGTCAGGAGGAAGCTTTCCCGCTGGCCCTGATTCCTACGCCACTGCTTAAAAGGGGTCGAGGGGGCGAAGCTCTAAAGATTTATTGTCTTTGATGCCCCAAATGTCTGAAAACCAACGCAAACTGATAAAGTTCGGAAAATTTAGGTGATGATAAGAAGACATTTAAAATCTACTCAGATAAGCATATTATAGGGTAACCATTTCTAAACAGGCAGAGGAGAATTTCCTCTGAAAACTGTCAGAAAATTTGGGCAAAATTGTACAGGGGTTTACAGGTGAAGCCGTGCATGGGTGAAGATTTATTCTTTTTAGTTCCCCAAAATGGCTGATCTTATGTAAATCGTGGGGTCCTAAGGCGAAGCAAGAGTCGGAATCCAGGAGAAGAAGTCCCGTCTAATGGGTCTTGGAAGGTCCAGGACGAAGCCCCGGAGAGCTTTGAAGTTTTATTATCTTTGATGCCCCAATATGTCTGAAAATCATCACAAATTGATGAAGTCCGGAAAATTTAAATGATGAAAAGAAGACACTTAAAATCTACTAAGATATGCATATTATAGGAACAACCAATTTCCCCTGAAAACTGACTAAATTGTGCAGGGGTTCATAGGTGAAGCCATGCATGGTCTAACGATTGATTGTTTTTCATGGTCCAAAACTGCAAAATGGTTTTAAATCTTCACAAACAGACATTATAGTTTTAAATGTAAGTGAAAAAAGAAGATAATTTAAATTGTGGGGCTTAATGGTGAAGTCATGTTCTGAAGATTTTGTATTCATTTTTGGCCCCATTGCCCATTGTGGCTAAAAATCAACCCCAAAATCCGAAATGTAATTGATGAAAAGAGTCGGAATCCAGGAGAAGAAGTCCCGTCTAAGGGGTCTTGGAAGGTCCAGGGCGAAGCTGCAAAATGGTTTTAAATCTTTACAAACATATTATAGTTTCAAATGTAAGTGAAAAAAGAAGACAATTTTAAATCGTAAGGCTCAATGGTGAAGTCATGTTCTGGGAAGATTTTTATTTATTTTTGCCCCATTGTCCAAAATCCGAAATGTAATTGATGAAAAGAAGAAAAATTTAAATTACAATGTTCAAATCAACTCAGACTGTCAAAAAAGCATTTTCCCCTAAAAGTTCGGCCACAATTACTAAGGAAGAGCTCAGTGAATTCACTAATCCCAATGCTTTTATTGCTACATTCGTACCGTGATCGGCCTTGCTGCCTTGTTGTCCAGTGAAATCGTGACATTTTTTGCAAAACGTACGCAGAAACGTGTTGCACGTTGCGCAATCCATGGGTTGCATCGCTGTTCAAAATAATGAAAATCCTATGTAGACGGTAGAAGGAAACAGTACTAGGGTTTTGATCAAGGGGCAAGGATCCAGAACGATAACCAACAAAATGATTTTTAGTAGCACTAGCATCCAGTGGCGTAGCCAAAGCCAATATTCCTCAATATTCAATTTGTATTGGTTCAAAATCAGTACCGTTCGTCGGGAGGCCCATATCTTGTATCCTGCCCGTTTATTATCTTACTTGCCCCACCAATATGGAAATTCTGGCTACGCCACTGCTAGCATCCAAACCCGGGAACTCGCTCCACCACCCCTATTTTCTTCTTTTTTGCAAAGTTCAAAAAGTGCCCTTTCAAACTATTGAAAAACAGCTTCTTGCAGTATAGCTGCCTCAATACCCGACATTCTTTTTGTTGAAGAAACTTTAAAAATAATACAAGCATCTCGACTTAGTATAAGAGAAACAAATCGTGAATATATTTCCATTTCCGAGTAATTGCCTTTAATTTTCGGGCAGTTTTTTCAATCTCCAATTTTCGGAAATACCCTTTTATTTTTGAAAATTTTCTTCACTTTTCATACACTTTTTTTTATTTCTGGGCAAATTTCTTGGATTTTCTCCATTTTCGGAAAATTGCATTCATTTTCGGACAGTCTTTTTAGATTTTCAGGAAATTTTCTCTAATTATCGGGAGGGAAGGACGAAGAAAAATTCCAGTTACAATCGGAAATATAGTTGCACTGCTAAATAAAAGTTTCTATCAACAATCGACCGTTCAAGTTGTCAGGTTGTTCCTAATCGGAAAATCTCCTTCACTTTATAAATACTTTTCTTCATTTTGAGGTAATTTTATTCCATTTTCTTCCATTTTCGGAAAAATCCCTTTATTTTCGGGCAGTTTTTTTCTTTCGATTTTCGGAAAATTTCCTGTAATTATTGGGAAATTTGGATTATTCTCGGAAATGTTTTGGCCTATTTTCAGAAACTTTTCTTCGTATCTGGACAATTTTCTTCGATTTTCGGGATATTTTCTTCCAATTTTCGGAAAATATCCTTCATTTTCTTCAGTATTCAGGAAATTTTCTCCCTTTTCGGGAAATTTTATTGGATTTTTGGATCATTTTTTCCATTTTGGAAAATTTCCTTCAATTTCGGGCAGTTTTTTCGATTTTCAGGAAAAATTCTCAAATTATCGTGAAAATTTGCCAAATTTTGGAAAGTTTTCCTTATTTTTCGGGAAATTTACTTCAACGTTTGGGAAATGTTGCCAAATTTTACCAAGAAACCAATTTTACCTCCCATTTGGGCAGGAAGTATGCTACTGGGAAGCCGAAATCCTCTGGGGGGAGGAGGAAGTTGCCACCACCCCACGCCTTTGCCGCTCCTCTCAAGCAACCTATCAATCAATTGACCAACCATAGTGAAAATTTCTTTTTTAAAAGCCCTGTTTGCCTGTCTCACTATAACCCTCCAAAAGAGATCATTTTATATCCACATAAGGGTAAAATGCATCAGGACTTCTACCGGATCTTGGCCTCTGGACACTACCAGGGGCCTTGAAGCAGGCCCCTGGACCACACGCCAGAAATCTCGCGCTTTGCGCTAGGATAGCGCTAACACGCTATGAACGGGACTATGAACTTTTAGCAAATACTAATTCAGCCCCCCCCCCCTCTTCAATCTAAAATACCTTCCGACGGCACTGGGGTTACTGGACTCAGCTCTGGTAGGGTTCAAGGGGCGAATTAAGCCCTGGAAGATTTCTAGTGTTTAATGCCCAAAATGGCCCATGATTATAAGGCTTATGGCTTTAAACGTGTGCGGCGGGAAACTTTCATATGTAATTCCCAGTTGCCCAACCCGAGTCCAATCAGCATTATTCTGAGTCACGTGGAGATGATTCTGATATAACTAGACAATTCAGGCATAATACATTTAGACATCCACCATTTAAAATCTCTGCCCGACTAAATTTCCAAGTATGACGTTGTCAGCATGATGCCCAGTCGGGAGGAATGGAGAACGTGATTCTGATATAATGATTTGGGCATGACTGAGATGCGTCTCCGATTTAAACAGTACATCCGACATTTTACATCTCTGCCCGACGTTGTGCCCAAGTATGATGTCAGGATCATGTGCCAAGTCGGCGGTCGGGGGATATATCTAGCTAAGTTGGGCATGACTGAGATATACTCTGATAATAGGATGCATTTTTTAATGGACTTTTAGGAGTTGTTTTGTGACAATGTCTATTTTATGGTAGAGTCAGATGACGTTTCTAATTCCTTTCATACTTATCTTGCTCGTACCCAAATTAGGTGATCTTTCAAATGATAAGCCTTCTTCTTGTCGCTATTATAAAACTAATGAACTCTAAAGTTATTTTTGCCAATTATTGTAAAACTGATAACAACTTATCGTTTTTCATGTAAATATAAGAAGTATAGGTAAACATTTTGACTCGTTATTCTGGTATTGCATCTTCTAGAGACATGCCAGTATATTTTCTAAGTTATTGCATAAACAGATACATGGCTTAGTGAAAATGGCTTTGTTGATTTGTATGATATTCCAGGTTAGGGTATACGTTTATTTACAAAGATAGAAACTCTCGTATTGGAGGTGGGGTATAGCTTTTTACGTTCAAAAGTGTTTTACCCGTTTCCCGGCCTTCTCAGGGCCTTCTCCCACAATATCATCAGTGTTGATATTACTCACACGGAGTATCTTTTTGTTGACCTTTGTTTATCTCCAAACAATTTTGTTAAAGTTGGGGTTTTATATAGACCATACAATGTTCAACATTTTATGATTCAAACTATGATTGAAATACAGCAAACATAATGATGTAAATTAGGCATATAGTATCTTTCTTAAGGTTTATCAATATTTGTATTCTTTCAACTGTAGTAGTAAAGGGCGGCTAAACAGACTCGAAGGGCGTCCCCTAACAGTCGTCCAAACTCCTTCGCCAGGGAGCAAAGAACCGCCACCCCAGGGAAATGTTTACAAGAATCCTTCTGAGAAGTGTTGTTTGCGGTGAGTTGACGGTCATTTTGAGAGGGCACAGAGAACCCCAATCCCAGGGAGGGTCTTCAGGAAACCGTCTGAGGAGTGTTGTTTACGGTGAGTTGACGGTCATTTTGGAGAGGGTGCATAGAACCCCCACCCCAGAGGAAGGAATTTTAGGAATCCGTCTGAAGGGTGTAGTTTGCGGTGAGTTGATGGTCATTTTGGAGAGGGTACAGAGAACCCCACCCCAGGGATGGGTCTGAGAAGTGTTGTTTCCGTGAATTGACAGTCATTTTGTCTGCCCCACCAGGAGGGTTTTGTCTAAGGAGTGTTGATTACGGTGAGTTGACGGTCATTTTGGATTGGATTTGATCAATTTGTGATGCCTAGGTCATTGTATAAGTACGGTAGGTTCTCTGAGAGTTATGTAGGTTATATGTTTTCTATACCATAAGTGGTGTCCGAGGGGTAACGCGCCCTGCTCCAACGGTGCCTCTCGGTGTAAAACAAGAATAAATTAAAGCAATGGTAAACAAATCGAAAATGTCTCTGGCTATGGGTCCCTCCAGGCAGGGCCGTAGCTAGCGGGGAGCAGGGGCAGGGGGGGGGGGAGGGGGTTTCCCACTAGATTTTTCGCCAATTGTGAAATTCCATACGTAAGGTATATGCACAACATGAGAACAGAAGACATTTTGCCCCCCCCGATCCACCATGCCCATGTTTATCCTTTATTTCCCCCTATATTTTTCTAGCTATACTGCCCTGTCCCCAGGGTTCTTTATTCTGCTCTGTTATCATCCACTCAAAGGTGGTATCATGGTAACCACACCACTCATTGCTGCACAATTAAAAACAACGGAGACTGGGTTTAATACCCGTAGGGTAAGGATAGACAAACACGAAATCTTTGTTTTTTACTGTAATTAAATTTCAAAAATAAATTGCATTACAAAAATACACTACATACCATACTAAATACTACACTTACATTTAATAGGGTGGGGGTTAATTTCCCTTTCTAATGATGATGTTTTTATAGTTTTTTTTTATTTTTTTTATTTTATAGATTTCCCCAGTTTTTACTTTTGGATCTTCTGCCATCTCCTCAAATGTGATTGGTGAGATCTGAAATGTTCTGTTAAAAAATGAAGAAACAAATATAAAACATTAAGTTAGTCGAGTATGATAAACTGATAAAGGTCACGAATGATGTATTTCTAATGTTTGAATTAACGTTTTCAAATTACAAACATAATTCTTCTTATAAGATGATCAAAACTACATACAATGTGTCCTGTAACTTTGTTTGTTTCAGTTGACTCAACTATAAATTCGTTTTCAGGTAAAATGTGATCCAATAAAATTCATATTCGAAAAACAGTGATAAGCATAAGCCCCATAAACTATGAATGACTTGGAAGAAATGAGCGTTTCAGTGAAAGTAAGAGAGAAAAATGATGTGCTCACTTGATAAATTATGCATGCGCCTCTCCCATTGCAATTTTAATGTGACGTCATTATCGACTCCATAGCACTATCTGAAATAAAGAAACCAATCATGATGACCTTTATGATAAACTACTTACACCAGGTATTACTAGATATGGGCAATAGCTGTTTATCATAAACACGATTATCATTTTACAAGTTTATCAAATTGACAGCTTGATTAAAATGTAATATGACCGTATTCATTGTAAATTTTAGGCATGGAAAAAATAAACTTATTACATTGGAAGTGCAGATCACATAACCCTTTTCTACATAATATTATTAAAGAAATAAACTCTTCATCTTATGGTTGTATTGCTTATTTTAAAAATAGTTTAAATCATATCAAAATTGCAGTTTTACCAGACAGATATGTTCAGAATATTTAAAGGAGTTGATATCGAAACAAATTGTCTAACCTTATCGTTAAATTTCTTCTTTCTTATTGTCATTGGGACAGCATCCCCATCTGCACTAAACCTTCCAAGGCAGCACTTCGTCACTGAAACAACAGAATAATCATTTCAAATTCAATTGAAATCAGGCTATACAGGGGGTCAATAATTATAGGTGAACATGTGTTATCATGCTACTTCTATCTTATTACCCAGATTTGTCCATGCTGTGCAATCTTTTTTTCCTTCTTTAATCCATTGTCTATTTATAGGTTGAAAATGGGTCACAAATGTATTGATTTTATGTTGTATACAAAACGAACTGCTGTTATGGGTGCTACATTAAAAAAAAATATATATATATACATTTTGAACTGATTGAAACTGATAGTGTTGTTCTTTGGTTCAACTAACAGTACATTGTTATAAGTCACATCATTCCTATCATTATTGTATGCCCTAAACCACATGTACTACACACTTTACAATCTAGATTAGCTAACGACATGATCGCGGTACTATCATGTGTTGTATTTCTTCACGTTTTTGCACATTTCGCAACGACACGCTGAACATTGGACCAAGGAGGTAGGCCAATACAAGCCTGTTTTTTTCGTTCTTTTTTGCCCCATGACATCAACGTTTTCCAGCGTAGAAATACGTTGTTGTTTTTTTTAAAAATATTTTTACGACATTTGAGCATGTTTTATGATTAAATTTATACGATCATGGTCTAATCTGTACCATTACAACTTTTAGGTTTGAGGTAGTTGCACGAAAAAATGTTGTACAGTATTTCAGTTTGAGGTTATTCCGTTTCGTTTGCGGAACCCCACCCCCCTCTCTCACGTCTATAATGTCTAAAACAAATTCAACTTACATCTCAAACTCCTCGGGAAGTTTATCCCGCCTCCCATGGTAACAACAATAAACAAATGATGGCATGTATTCTTTTGAGCATAGAAACCATCCGCATTTCGCAAGTTTAACTTGATGTTCAACCACCTAAAAGAAACCATTAGGGTATTTTTACCATAATCAGGTAGATGTCAATTATTTTTTGAGGCATTGTTTTTCTCGTATGGAATGCAAAAGGATGTTTTACAAATAAACTGTTACATCTGCAATAAGTATCTAACACCGATGGAATTGTAATGTTAATAGCATATAATCATCGTTACGACAAAAAAAAAGGTGTCGGTCAATGAACGACGCATATCAGATTTTAGGCGTCGTATAACATCTCAGGCCGATGACAGTGGTTGATATAATCGTCGTTACGACAAAAAAAAAGATGTCGGTCAATGAACGACGCATATCTATGTTAGGCGTCGTTTTTATCATCTTAGGCCGATGACAGTATAATGGTTAATATAATCGTCGTTACAACAAAAAAAAGATGTCGGTCAATAAACGACGCATATCAGATGTTAGGCATCGTTTAACATCTTAGGCCGATGACAATGTAATAGTTAATATAATCGTCATTACGACAAAAAGTTGTCGGTCAATGAACGACGCATATAAGATGTTATGCGTCGTTTAATATCTTAGTCCGATGAAAAAATTAAATGTTCGTATGTTCTAGTATTACGTAACACATACACTTCAATCTTAGTAGATGAATATACAAGAACACAATAGCGGAAAAAGTGAAAAGGTCATGAATATGCAAGAAAGACCATAACGGGAAAGTCGAAATGGTCAATGTGCTTAACATCACTTTTAACATAAAGACATATCTAAGGGTGTGTAATTTCAAAATTTAAAAAACAAGCAATTAAGTCTGATTCATATACGAATATTTAGATTGAGGACATTACCAGAGCTTACAACAGAAAAAAAACAACAAAAAACCCCATTTATACACGGTACTGTACTGAAAATGAATATGAAATAAAACTAAAAGACAAATCAAATGGAACCTAAAACACTTCATTCTAAAGTTCATTTTTCACTTAAAAGTTTTTTCACACTCATTGAAACGTTTTAATACGTTGGTATTTTATGTTTAGGTTATGAATATATAATTCATTTAAATGTTTTTAATGACCGTGTTCAATGACGTTCATTAATATAAGACTGTAAGCGCTTTGTATAAACAGATGAAGAAAAGGCTCGCTTTACATAACTTTTAAGTATATAAAAATAACTTTTTAGGTCTTTTTCCAACAAAATGTTGTCTCAACTGAAAAATAAAAACCCTCAAATAGAAATGATTAATAAACAAGAAATAATTCCAGTTAATTCCAATACGGATATACACACATAAACACTAACTTCGTTTTTTACGTTTGCAATAGTGTATGTTGCACGTTATGCATTAGCACAGGTCATACTAATCGATATATCGATTTATTTGTCTTCGTTTCAAAATAAATTGACCGAAGGAATAGCCTTTGTGTGTTTGAAAGGTGAACATTTGGATGTCTGATGTTTGAAAGGTTAACACAGGTTAACAGCTGAGATTGCTCAGTCAGCGTACGACTGAGATGCTGGAGGTCCCATGTTTGAATCCAACGGCGATTTAACCAACAATTTTTCCACAGATATGTAGAACGATATACGCTGACATCAAGCGCAGCGGTTGGTCTTCTACATCACACCTTCTCCCCACCCGACATTTGTGAAAAAGTGACCAATGGTTGGATGGCGCTTGCCGTCCTTCGGAGGGGACGTAAAACCGTCGGTTCCGATAATAGGAGTTTTACCTGGTTCTCTGAATACTTCTCGAAAAGAGAAGGGTGTTAACCCGGTTTTCGTCCACGTCACTTTCCATCCTGGCAAATTCAGTTCGCACTGAAAACATGTCATTGTGACTTAGCTAAAAGTGATAAAAAAACATTTTTTTAAACACACACACTTACATACGTGTACAACTCTACAACTGGTGCGTATCCATAATCCTATATAACTGGTGACCACTCACCCAAACATGTGTAGACCCTACAACTGATGACGTAGGCGTAATCCAATATAGCTGGTGACCAATCAATATACAACACACATATGGGATAGCGGTATTCGGAAATTAGATTACACTCGTATTTCTAACTTGTCCTATCCAACTGGTGACATGTACCGAAATGCAAAAATACTGAACTCGAGTAGAGTTTTATTCATAATAGTGTTAAAAACAGCCATTTTTAGAACTAAAAACAACCGAGGACGTCATCAGTTGTGAGCGTGTCATCGCTTTGAAGGTGTGTAAACATACGAAGTCATCAGTTGGTGGATCTAAACCCACCCACACACACACACACACACACACAAAACACACACACAGAGCCCAATACGCAAGCCGTCGGTGGCCCGCTGACGTTATCCTGACGATAACAAGGCGGCAGCATACCCCATATACTTTGTATAATACATGAAACTGTTCAATTATCTGATAATAAGGGTAACTATTATTTCAAACATGGTGGTGCGATAGCAACGTTGCTCAAAGTCATGCATTTGAAGTAGAGTAACATCACATTGTGATTGTTCAATCAAACATTTCCTACCAAATACTTTTAAATATATATATAATCGGCATTACAGAGGGCTTACGGCCGACCTGTATTGCCACCGGTCGTATGCCGTCGGCGGGCGGCACATGCAGCCTGCCGGTGGGACGCTGAGCAAAAGCTAACCTTGTCACCATAGGGCTGTCGTCTTTGCTGCTAGCGACCCGCCGATGGTTTGCCGGTGTGGTAGTAACCCCCCCCCCCCCCCTCCTCCCACCCCTCGTAAATTTGAACCCCCGGGTCCTTATGTCCTAAGGAATGTCTAGTGAATTTGGTCCCCTCTGAACTGATTTTACTAGGTGATTTACTGGTGTGTCTGTACGGTTCCTTCAATTTATTTTGTGTACTGAAAGTGATAAGCTAAAAACGAAGTTAGTAGTATTTATGTACAGAATACAGCGCCGTTGTACTCGTAGAATTTGCCCACATGCAGAAAATGGCTTCCAGTAAGCTCATCGCTGAAAAAGAAATATAATATTGTCTTCGATCTGGACAGTCCCCATCGGGATACACTAAAGAAAGAAAAAAATGTTGTCTCTAAATTTACCTGAAGGAGGAAAAGGGCTTTTTTCTTAAAAGGGAGACAAGTTGTTGTCCCAAATTTCCTAGCAAAGAAGCGGACCTAGCGAACCGTTTTTACTATGAGGGGGGACCAAATTTACTGGATGGCGACGGCTTAATTGTCTGGGAATTTCCTAGGAAATAAGGGCCGTTAGGGTCAAAATTTACTGGGGGAAAAACTTACATTCACACCGGCGGCTTGCATACGCGGAAACCAATGGAGCAATTTATTGACATTATTGAATCCATTTCTAAGAATAACGACTGACCTATCAGCCTATGTATCTCCAAAGATCGAACGATAATGAATGAAACGTCGACGGGGCATCAGCGAATGAAGTGGTGAACGAGGTGAAGCCGGCTTTGGACAGAATCTTAAACCGGGTATTTTTATAACGTCAATTCTTGTTTTGAATGAAGCCGCGATGTACGTCAACCAGACACCGGCAAACTATATCGATTCGTTCGACGGCTGAAGTCCGCTGCCGACGAACATATAATACAATTCCCACGGCGGGTGACAAGATTGTAGATACGGGCAAAGTTATGTTATAGTAGAAGCCTGTTGGTCAAGGTAGCGTCATATCAAAGCCGTCTTCTGATTGGTTGATGTGTGTATATAGAAGAGGAACCGTATTAGTTTCATTTTTTGCCGAGACTTCAAGCTGAACGGACGTGTGTGTTTTCGATCGTAATTGCTATCGTATTTAATCGAATCGGATTGTATGTGACATGAAGGGAGCAACAGAAGGATCGGAAATCTTACTATTTTGTAGTCAGTTTTCCAATAAAACTCAGTTTTGTTCCGTATTAAAAATAGTTTTATCTTGTCATTTCCACAATTAACAGCCGTTGATTAAAATTATTGCTATCATTAAGCCAATTTAAACCACAAGGACCCATTTTTTGCGTTAAAACGCAGTTTTGTCCTGTCATTCCAATAATAAAACCCATAGACCCCATTTTATCCGTTAAAACACAGTTTTATTCTCTCAAATGAAACATTTGAGCAAAAAATTGCCTAAAATGACACTGTTTCAGAAATCTTTCTCTAATGATGTGTTTCAGAAAAAAATTACGCTTAAAAAAAAAATCCTTTCTCAAATCAATCACGTTTCTAAATATCTTTGCTCAAATTTTGCTCCCTGTGTTAAGGATATGAAAGTAAAATTTGTTTGTCAAATTTCATGCTAAAAAAAAAATATCTTCTCAAATCACGCCGTTTAAAAAAATCGTCGCTCAAATCACACCTTTAAGAAATGTTCTCAAATGACAAGTTTTAGAAGAAAAAAAACGTTTATCAAATGTCATGTGCAAACCAAAATTGTCTTCTCGAATGATGTCACTCAGTAGATTGTAACGATGGTATGACGATATTATGACGATAATGGATCTAATGATAATAAAATATGTAAATACATTAACAAAGAAAAAGGTTATAATTTAAAAAAGTATAGGGTGCGCCAACCGAACCTGACGTCCTTACCTACTTGTATTAAACCCACTTCATGTTTGTTTGTTTTTTAAATTGGACGACAATGAGTGGTGTGGTAACCATGATATCCACCTTTGAGTGGATAATACGAGGGTAAAGTACCCTGGGCGACCCATAGCCAGAGACATTTTCGATCATTTTTTAAATTTCTTCTTGTTTTACACCGAGAGCTACCCTTGGAGCAGGACGCATTACCCCTCAAACACCACTTATGGTATAGAAAACACATAGACCCATAGTACTCCCAGAGAACCTAGAGTACTTATACAATGACCTAAACCACACAAATTATTTAGAACCACTCCAAAATGACCGTCAACTCACCGTAAACAACACTCTTTAGACGGTTTCCTGAAAACCCTCCACTGGGGTGGGGGTTCTTTGTGCCCTCTCCAAAAATGACCGTCAACTCACCGCAAACAATACTCCTCAGACGGTTTCCAGAAAATGTGCCCTCTCCAAAATGACCGTCAACTCACCGCAATTAACACTCCACAGACGAATTCCTAAAAACCCTCCCCCTGGAATGGGGGATTCTCTACGCCTTGGGGCGGGGTTGTGACGCCATGGGGTACGCCTCTTGTGTCTGTATAGCCGCCATTTACTACTAACTGTCCACTTAAACAGGGTAAAAACCCTAAACAAATGAAATTCTCAAATCAATTCGAGGAAAAATTCGTTATATATGAAGTATCTTTGTGTAAAAAATGACAATGCAAGAATTTCTTATGTCAGCTATAAGAATAGGCTTACACAAGCTATTCGCGAGGTAAAACAAACTTATTTTGATGATCAGTTTTGAAGTAATATAGAAAACATGAAAGACCCATGCAGGACAATCATTCAAGTCTTAAATAAAAAACTTAAGTCTCATCAACAACCCACAGATATTGTTAACAATAAGATAAAGATTTCAAATCTGAATGAAATTTTTGATACGTTTAATCCTTTCTATGTTAATTTTGGAAATGATCTTGCGTTTAAAATTCCCCCTACTAATACTAGTTTCCATGAGGTTTTAGATATTCCATGTAATGATTCTCTCTTCATGTTACCCACTGACGATTTGGAAATTATGAATATCGTGAGAAAACTGAAGAATATTAAGAGTCCAGGTTTATATCAATGTTTTACACAAAGTGAGAACCGCTTACTTATATCTTTAACTTATCTATATATTTGGATATTATGCCAGATAATCTTATGATTGCAAAAGATCTCCCTATTTACAAGTCAGGAAGCTCTTTGTCTGTTAAGAACTATAGGCGTATATCTGTTCGGCCCTGTTTTCTAAGATTTTTGAATGTCTTGTATTAATCGATTGTACAACAGTCTTAATAAAGTTAACTTTTTCTTCCGTGGACAATTTGATTTTCGTTCTAAATATTCAGTATACATGGCTGTAATTGACCTGGTTGATAAGATTGAAAAGTGCATTTGATAGTAAAGTGTACGGTATAGGAATTTTTATAGACCTTTCAACGGTATTTGATACGGTGAATCATGCAATTTTACTTAGTAAATTTAAAGATTACGGTGTTAGTGTATTGCGCTGAGTGGTTTGTTTATCTCTCAAAAAGACAGCAATATTTATCATTAAATTCAACAAATTCAAGTTATCTAAAGATTTCTTGCGATGTACCCCAAGGCTTTATATTGGGCCTCTTTTATTTCATTTGTATATTAATGATATAAGTCGTACATCAGATTATCTGTCATATATTATTTTTGCCGATGATACAACCTTAAGTTTTCAAACCGTCTGAACCTCGTAAGGCTACCTCAATAATCAATAATGAACTAGATAATATAGCATTTTTTTTATGGTTTAAAGCAAATAAACTCTCCCTCAATGCCAAAAACAATTTTCATTATGTTTTATCCTTATCAGAAGTCTGCTCCCAACACATAATTATTTATTGATAGTGAAAAGAATTCATCTGCTAACGAAACAAAATTTCTTGGTATTTAATTAATAATAACCTTAATTGGAAGTCACATATTCAAAAGTGGTCGCTACAATCTCAAGAAACATCGGTATTATCTATAGGCTTTAAAACCCTTTTCCTAAACAAATTCTTCTTTCTTTGTATAATACTTTAGTTCTACCATATTTAAATTACTGCGCCGGCTATTATGAGCACTTATCCTTTTAATGTTAATCACCTTTTCAGTCTTCAAAAGCGTGCAGAAAGGTTTATCATGAATGCAGGCTGTCGTGAACATAAATCAACCTTTTTTCAAACTTCTCATCCTCAGTATTTTTGACATTTATAATTATCAGTTTGGAATTTTCATCCACAAATATAACCAAAACCTAAATCCCTCTAAATTCTCTACTTTTATATATATATACATATATATATATATATGTATTTTTTTTAATGATAAATGACATCCATATGCATAATACACAAAGTAGAGGAAACTTCTATCAAAACATTTCAAAGCCTTCAATCAAAGAACTGTCAGATTTAATGGTCCAAGGTTTCGAATAATCTGGATGACAGCATTCGATCCTTGCAAAGTCTTATTTTTTTTTAAATAGCCCTAAAAGATTATCTGTTGAAAACAAATCTTAAATGTTTTTCTTAAACTTTTCTATTGTGTTATGTAGGGGAGGGGGCGGGCAAAGCGGAAGGAACAGTTTATAGAGGGAGGGCAGCCCTAGGGATGGGGTGGGGGAGAAGGTGGCGTGGGTATGGGAGGGGTGTGGATAAGGGTCGGGTGCGGATATGGGTCGGGCGCTTACTTGTAACATTAGGACAAAACATTATGTATGTTTTTTGCATGTACATTATAACTCAAACGATTTCGTTTCCTTTTGTTGTATCATTATTAAGTTATTATTCGTAGAAGTATTTTTTTTTTTAAGGTAGCCTGGCCATGATCATCCGAAAACCTCTGCTTCGTTCAGGTCTCCTCCACTGCAGGCATTTAAGCATGCTGTTTCATTCTTGTTTATTATATTACGTTGTAATTCGTTCTGTATGCTTATGCTATGAAAGTACCAAATGTAAGTTGATCCTGTTTTGTTTTTTTTGGTAAAATATGTAGTGGAAATAAATAGATAAATAAATCAATAAGTGCATCTGATTTCTGCCCGACTTAGATCGTTGTTTGACTAACGGAGAAGAAGGAGGATGAGGAGGGGGGGGGGGAGGAGGAGGCTCATACAGCCATGAAGATAACAAACTATTTTCTCTTTTTGCGAAGAAACAAAAACAGAAAGTTATAAGCATATTAATTTTCCTACGATTTTGGAGTCAATACTGGGCCATTTTTACCCCGACGAAATAGGTCAGAATTGGAATTGCCCGACTAAAAAAAAACCTGCCCTATCCTCCTCCTAAAGTTACGCCCCTGCTACTCGGAACGCGTTTTACGGACCGCAGAAGTTGAGGTGCCTATTCCAATTTCCAAAACCAAATTACAACTCGGCTTGTATCAAAGAGAATGACGTTAGTATCAATGCGCTGCCCATATCTAGGCTAGGCTAGCTACTGTATGCTAGCTTAGCTAGCTGTTCGTCGCAGAACTGGACTCTGCGAAGTGTATTGATCATTTATTTAGATTCGACTGTTCTAACCTCAGGATTTCAATTCATAGTGAGGAAGGCTTTCAGTGAATGCATTAGAAACTATTTTGTTAGTAGATGTAGGTTTACTGCCTGTGAAACTTAAGTTTAGACGACTCTACAATTTGGGTTACTAATAACATATTCGCGAAACTAGTAGGCCTACAAAATAATTTACATAATGTAGGCCCTACTTGGATAATGTTACCATATGATGATATGACATCAATTGCCTAGTTGTTTCACTAGTTGACTGATTTTGGATTTACTCAGTGGTCAGGCATGTTAGTCTTGTAAGATAAAACGAACTATGATTGTGGGGAAACTTAATTATTAGGCTATATTGTTTGGTTCAGGGAATATGATACTTCAGACTTGATAGATCATAGAGGATTAAAAATCTTAACCAACTAGGCCTAGGGCATAATGTTAGACTACCAAACATTGACCAAACACAGCAAGACAAAATCTCATTCCTATCTCAAGTTATTTATGTTTGAAGTCGACACATGGAGGCTACCATTTTGTTCAGTTGTTAAATCCGCCACTACCTCTGGGCCCTTACCATGAATACTTTATTTTGCATATTTTCATAATGCAAGTTAATAAATATAGCTAGGGAGCATACCCTATGCAATCCAATACTAAATTAGAATGGCCAAGTTGAACAAAACACTCAATTTTACGTGTCTCAAAATGATAAAGAATTCATTCATGAAAAGGTTGAAAATTTAGTTCAAAATATGTTAAACAATAGTTATTATCTTACCCAAATTAACTTAAACGTCCTACAACCGTAACGAAATAGCATTTTTATCTATAAAATGCATATAATGCACTTCTACTACCCCCGGCAATGTCAGTTAAAGGTGAGTCATTGACATATGAAATAGTGACTCACATGTGTGTCTTTGTACTAAATTTTCAGTCACCAAAGTGACTCTGGGGTGAATCAATTTACTTCAGACCCATTGACTTTGTACAGAGGTGATTGATTTGGGGTAAGTCATTTCACAAAAAATGTCAAGTCACCTAAGTGACTGAGGTGTACATGTTTTGTCCACCCACTGGTGCAATGCCTCACCCTGTCCGGGGGTGTAGGGGTGAGTCACACAATTGACAAGTGCATGATATGGCAGCTGCGTGCATTCGTGAAAGTTAGTATACTCATATCGAGCGGGTGTGCACAATTAAATGGGAGGGTACAAAAACTTTTCACGGGCGCTCACGCGATTGTCTATTCATGATGAGCAAAAATATTGGATATTTGAGTTGCATAAAGTGAACACGCTTGTAGCTAAGAATGCACGGTAGTGATACGTATACACAAACACAAACGCGTTTCACAAAAAATTGGGCTGCCACCCAAAAAAGTGTCAATCATTTGTGAACGCTCTCGCAATTCGGTTTATACGGGCAATATTAGATGGAAGCGTGTGTTAAACGCAGATTATTTTTCTAAACAAACTTTTTTTTTAAAGAGCAAAAACTTTGTATTCGGAATGATTTATCATAAATTTTCTTCAGTGGATTACTAAAGATGGAATAAAAAGTATACACAGTATGGTTGAATTTTTAGATAAAAGTTTTCATAGCACAATTTAAATTGCACAAAATTTTTAGTGCAACTTTTTTGGATGCGTGTTGAAGGCCATTGACTTTTGTTTCAGTGTGTGTTTCGGTTTTTTTCAATACACGTGCGTTCATGCCCTAATTTGGAGGATTAGGTCACTACATGATTCGGACATGAATATTCGTGCTAGTTGATATATAGTTTAGATTAAATCTACTATTTTGCCTTAAATCAAAAATGGAAATCTTTTAATTTGGGCCGAATCTAAGCTTTTATTTAGCATAGCAAGGTTCAACTTCCTGAAAGCATCCAGTGCTGGACATTATATCAAGACAGCCACGGCCTTTGATAACCAGTTGTGAACTCACTGGTTGCAGACCCACCGGGATACGAACCTGGGATGTGTGGGTGAGAGGACAAAGCACTAACCACTACACCACGGAGGTCTGTATTTGACTCTCAAATGATTGAAATCGTAACTTAAAGTGAAGGAGGGATTTTCATTGTTATGATTAAAAAAAGTAAGTTGTGGATATTCTGTTTGTTGTACATGATGACATGAAATTTACTTTGAAAAAGAAGATACAAGCTAACATCTTTTTTGCTTTTGACAGGGTACACTGTACCTCTAATCCAGGATGACGGAAAGTTTCATTTTACAGAAACTGCACTTTATGTAAAATGGCAAAATCAGTAGAACTGGGAACTATCCTTGGCATAGATCTTGGAACCACCTCTGTCAAAGTCTCAATCATATCTGATGAGTGTTATGGGAATGTCACAGCTGTTTCACAGACAACAGATGCAACAATACCATGTCAGTTCTCTCCAGGAGTTGGCAATGTGCAGGATCCCATCCAAATCATCAGAGCAATAGAAACCTGTTTAGAGAATTTTGGAAAGAATGTTTTGAGTAGTGTTAGAGGAATAGGGGTGACAGGTCAGATGCATGGATGTGTCTTGTGGAAGGGGAAATCCCTTGTGATTTCTGAGAATATCATAATAAAAACTGGTGATGCAATTCTCAGTCCACTTTACACTTGGCAAGACGGAAGATGTGATACAGAGTTCCTCAACAGCCTACCACAGCAGCAGACACACAACCGATTAGCTACAGGGCATGGATGTGCCACTTTATTCTGGTTACAAAGACACCATCCGGAATTCATATCCCAGTTTGACAGAGCAGGGACAGTCATGGATTTGTTAGTGAATGTACTTTGTGGTTCAGACGAAGTGGTGATGTCTGTCCAAAATGCTGCTAGTTGGAGTTACTATGACTGCCAAAGCAAGAGATGGAATGAGTACCTGTAAGTATCAGGGCAGAAAAAAACCTTTCTAGTTAAAATTTGGCTTTAAATGTATTGTCTGAATTACTCTTACATAAATTGTTTTGTTTGTCTTTATGCGACCTAAAGAATTTATCTAGTAGATTGTTAGAAAGGTCTGAAGATAAACATAACTGAATATCTACATTGATATATTGTTCCTTTCAGGAACACATCCCACTCTTAGTTGCATGGTATTCCTAAAGTCATCATAATCAAGAGGGCTTCAAGGATTAGTTCAGTGGTCTAAGCATGTCCATCTTATGTGGAAGAGAACTTCAAAAGAAACAACATGGTGAAGAAAGCATGCTAAAATCTTATTCCTTTACGGAGATATTCAGGTTTAAAGCTCGTTAATCTGTGTAGAAATTACTGATGTGGTAACTCTACTATGGAAAGTTGGCGTGTGCATTTTCACATTCTGAACAAATGTTAATGTATTTTAAAGAAAGTTTATTTAAATTTTTACTATTTAAATTATTTTCCCTCAAACATTCTTGAAGTAGTATATTTAAATACCCTTCCTAGATTAAGTTTTCTTACTTTTTTGACATATTTGATGGTTTTTAAGCCACAAAATCACAGGAAAAAAATATGATAGAATACATAACCACTTTGAGGAATCTGAGGCTATGCCATCACAATTAGTCTGATTGCAATTGTTTCTTCACAAATTATACCAAACTTTAAATTTCAAAATCTTCTTAACGGAATAAGATTTTTTTGAATACTTTCTCCACCATTTTGTTCCGTTTGAAGTCCTCTTTCATATATGACAAGACTTGCTTGACCCATGAACTATTCCTTTAAGGAGATTTTGTGTGTGGTGGCAAGTCAAATTTGATGTAGCAAAGGACAGAACATTCACTAGGGTTTGTCTTGCTATAAAAATAAAGAGTTTAATTACCCATGAAGGTATACCCCAATAGCAATCCTCCTGATGCAGTTGGGTTACTTTACAGGTCTTCACTTATAAGAATACACCTACTTCATATGGGTTGCGATGTAGGGGAATAATTCATACTTTGTCTTTGTTTGTTTTCTTTAGACTTAATCAGTCTGGTTTTCCTGTTCACCTCCTGCCAACTGTGCTGGATGCGGGCATGATTGCAGGTTCTCTTCATTCCTCATGGATGGGCATCCCACCAGGGACCAAAGTCAGCGTTGGCCTGGGAGATTGCCAGTCTTTTGTGTTTTCTGCACTGAATTCTCTAAAAGATGCAGGTAAAAGATGCATCACATTTGATGATCTATAAGGCAATTTTAATTCTATTGCAGTCTTATTGGTCAAAGAAGTTGGCTTGAATTATTACAAACCCATAGTACATGCTAATCATAATTGTTGTCATTATTCATATGAATAATGATTATTTTCTCATAAAGATTGTTAAATTATTTAGTATGGAAAGAATTATTCAGCAATTGGGAACATTAGGTTTATGAGCGCAGGGTAAAACATGGGAATGTAGGGGCTAAACAAGAAGCAATGGGGACGATAGAGGAGGGAAAAGGGAAGTAACTAATATAATACTGCAAGACTGTACTGTACTTCAGGTATAATTCTAAAAAACTTGCTGAAATTAGGCCTTTCTTTATTAATTGTCTCACTTTGCCCTGATTATTTTTACCAGACTAAATGTAGTGCATGCTGTAGAACTATGCAGTTTTGTAAATTGTTTTGCTGTGAAAGTCCCATTCAGTCATTTGGATTACTTGGTTTTGCATCTTTGACAGCTTAGAATTTAACTTATAAACTGATAAGAAAGAATTGAAACACAATTACTCAAAAAGTGCAGACCGACTGACTCTTGATATTGGCTGATTTTTGCCATTCAGCTAGGAGACCAAGCTTCAATCTTTGATCAATTCAATGCAAGTTGGTGATACCTGGGAAGATCAATAGGATAAGAGTGAAAGGACGCTGCGTCTGGCTTGCTTTCATGTGTGCAGACATTCCTTTCTGTTGCTCTCTGTCATTTAATGTAATTTGTAATCGATACTTTGATTTTACTGAAATGCAATGTTATTAAATGAATGACGAAGTATTGCTTTGATCGAATACAGACAATTGTTTTGGAACACAATACTATCCATGCAATAAGGAAATCTCTGGTTATAACGTGTGTGCCATTTTCCTCTTTATCTTTTTAGTGATCAACATTGGCACTTCTGCTCAGTTGGTAACCCTCATGCCAAGTGACTTCAGTCCTCCACCAGCAAATCCTGCCTCTTCCATTGAATACTTCCCATATTTCAAAGATAAGTACATTGCTGTTGCTGCAGCTTTGAATGGTGGAAATGTACTTTCACTATTTGTAGACACTCTCTCCGAGTGGGCTTTACAGCTGGGTCTGACTTCAGGTCAGGACAAAGATGCTCTGTTTCAGAGACTTGTACAGCTTGGTTCAACTTCACAAGAGCAGACCCTGGTCATTGATCCAGTTCTCCTTGGAGAGAGACACAAAATGGATGCAAGAGGAAGCATCACCAATATCACTATGGACAATCTTAACCTTGGGTCATTTTTCCGTTCCCTGTGCAAAGGATTGATTTCAAATTTAGAATCCATGGTGCCAAAGACAAAACTGTGCAATGATGGAATTGAACAAATTGTTGGTGTTGGCAATGCATTGCTAAAGAATGTTGTGCTGCAGCAGGAGATAGAGAGGATTTTTGCTCTTCCAGTGGTGTATAGGGAAGACTGTGATGCCTCTTTAGGAGCAGCCTTAGTGATGAAATCTGCCTTGGAGGAAGAAAGCTGACATCTCTTAGATTTCACATTTTTTATGTGGCATTGAACTTTAGTGCAGAAGTTACTATTTCAGTATCTTCCAAGCAACAGTACTATTAAGCTGTTGGATATTTTACTTATTTTTATATCATGTATGATCAATATGAACAGTGATCTTTAAAAAAAAAAATATGTTTATGATTATTGACAAATGCAGAATGTTTCTCTCTTATTTGCTATTTAAAATGGCACAAAAATCTAAGTATCATGTTTTAGAACATACAGTAGCAAATTAAGCTTTTTGAAATGTTTTAAAATTTATAGGTAATTCTGAATTTTGTCTTAATATCAGTCCTTGAAAATGTTCTCTCCACCTAGATATTGATAGATTTAAGACTAGGCCCCTATCTACAAACTATTTGTTTGAATGACCTTTAAGCAATTATTGGAATATGAGTAACAAAGGTTTTACATCAGAAAAAGGCAGACATGTCCTTTAATCTATCATAAATTATTAAACAGAATTAACTGGAGAGTTTGCTATTTTCATTGTCTTTAGGCAACTTAAGTAATGTTTCTACAAATTTTTCATAAATCTTTAAATTGTGTAGAACTTGACACAACTAGTTGTTCAGATCGTTTGTTTGAATGATTTCAAGTAGACTTTCTTTAAGTTTTCTTAATGGGAGCCCATTTGAAATTTCTGAGAATTGAAAACAGATAAATGTGACATAAAAATGATAATGATAATAATAATGAACACTTTATATAGCGCTTTGCAGAAGACAACCATTTATAAAAAAAGAACCCAAGTACATGTATATGCACAGCAAAAATATCATTAAAAAAAGTTAGTTAAAAAGGAGAAATCATTATATGAACACAATGTTTATTAATCTATTCAAATTTTTGGGTTGAAACTTCAACCAATTGCTGCAGGATTTGTTGGCCGTTATTTCACGATATATATTCAATTTAAAAACCCACAACATACCTAACAATTGCTGTGGCTGTTGGTTAAGGCAACAGACTTCGTGCATTTCTTTAACCAAGTTGTAGCTTCAAATCCCGCCAGAATCTTTTTTCTCAAATTTTCCTTTTTCCCTTTTCGCTTATTGTAATTTTTGTCTAGTGACAGTGACTGCTATTGTAGTATTATCGTACTAAATCTTTCACTTTTTTCTTTCTGATAAATACGTTGAAAAAAGAAGTTTCCCTATACGGTATAGTAATAATGTTATGCACTACGATTGAATCTTCACACACACACATAATGCTATGAATGCACATGAACAAACGGACAGGTATCAAATACCTGATCAATGAAGTTATAGTGATGTCATCCGAAATGCGGTTTATTTTGGCTGTATTTGTTTTCAGGGGAGCCTCCCTTTTTAAATGCATCATGAAAGAGGAAGGTCTGCAAATCCTTCTTGAAACTGTCCAAGCTTGTTACAAATCTAAGAGAATACAACCATCAAAATGATATTCTTGTTTTGCTTCTTTTCCACCTTCCAAGTCATATTGGGAGTCATATTCCAACTTCCAAGTCATATTGCAATATTTTGGAAGGCCCATTGTGTTAATCATAATTTTCAGATGATATTTAGTAAAATTATTCCACGATTGAGAGTATTGTGAAAGGGCAGGAATCAATAAAAAAAAAAGTTAGTTCTACTTTCTTTCAATTGTGATAGTAGATGGAGAAAATATTCCCATTTTGAGCAAGTCAATGAAATAATTTAGATATTTAGCAGCAGTTTTAATTTAGGATGAAAGCTTTGCATCTGCAGTTTATAGGATTTGGGTTTTTGGTTCTGATGCTAATAGCATAAGGAACCTCTGCTGGCGTGTGTATGTATGTGCGTGTCTGTGACAGCAAGCTTGTTAACAGATATCTCAAGAATGATACACTGGATTCGTGTCATATTTGGTACACAGATAGACCATGATCTGTAAATGTGCTCTACAGTATATGGTAGTGATGTCATGCATATTAATGAGTATGCAGGGCTTAATATCAAAATGCTCCTATTTTAACAATCACATGTCTGTTTTGTTTCATATTTGGTATAAATATGATGTTAGCTCTGTCTTCATGGTATAAGAATGTTAAAAATCATCAGTATGTGTAGTAGGCAGGGCTTAAAATGATTTTGCTGAAAAGAGAGTGTTTAATATGGTATCTCAAGAATTATTAACTGCATTCAGGTCATATTTGGTACACAGATAGCCCATGGTCAGTAGATGAGCCCTATTGTTTTAAGTGGTGATGTCATGCATACCAATGAGTTGGTGGGGCTTAATGTAAAAATCTTTAAATGCTCATATTTTAACAACCACACGCTTGTTTTGTTTCATATTTGGTTTATTTATGTTAGCTAGTATGCACATGTTCATGGTACAAAATTGTTGAATTTCATTAACATGCATAGTGGGCGGGGCTTAATGAGGTTTTGCTGAAAAGAGCTTGCTAACAGTAACTCAAGGACAATACATTGGATACAGGACATGTTGTACACAAATAGCCCATTGTCTGTTTGTGTGCCCTATTGTTTTTGGTTGTGATGACATGCATATTGGTAAGTGGTAGGGCAGGGGAGGGGTGGCTAATTGTGAAATAAAACAATCTTGAAAAAGTGATAGGGTCGGGCTCACTCGAACTAAAAGTCTATAGGGCTCTGTCATTATGGTCAATAGGAGTAAAACACAATTTTTTGTGATTTCGACAAAAATTGCACATACCTTAACTAAAAATTCCCAGAGATCACGAAAAATCGTTTTTTCTCCCATTAACCGTAATAATAAGTAACCCTATAGAATTTATTTTTGGTGAGCCATATAGCAACCATGTCTGTTTGCATCATACTTAAATGTTATTTGTCAGTTATTGTGTACATGCTTATGTTGTCACAGGTTATATCACTAATATGCGTGTCTCAATGTGAAAATGCTACAAAAACTTTGTAAAAATATCGCACACATGTCATATGTAGAACACTGTAGGTGAGTTATTGTCCATATATGTGACCTATTGGTTTGGTAGTGATGTCATGTAGGTGGGGCTTTATGAAAAATTCTTAAAGGAATGTTCCCATGTTTTTTCATAATCTTTCATTAAAAAGAGAATTTTTTTTTAAACAATTTAGTACAAAAATCATGTTGATATGTTATTGTTTTAAAAGAGTTTCTCCCTTCCTAATTCATCAAGCGCTCCAATGCCTTGTCGGCACCCTCCCCAAGGTCTCTACTCTCAGATCTGGCAATCTCCTGGTGCACTGCACCAGGGACACTCAAGCCACCACCCTCCTCACCACCAAAACCCCTAGCCAATACCGGTATTGACATTACAGTCACCCCCACCATTCCCTAAACTCCAGCAAAGGTGTGGTCAGAACTCCTAGCCTACCTGACTGATGAAGACCTCGTAGAGGAGCTTGCCAATCAACACGTTACTGAAGCCCGTTGTCTCGTCCTCAAGAGAGACAGTGCCGAAACACCTACTAATACCATATTCCTGACTTTCCACACCAACTCTCCCCTCCCACATCACTGCTGGCTACCTGAGAATCCCAGTCACCCCTTACATTCCTAGCCCCCTCTGTTGTCATAAGTGCCAGAGGTATGGCCATGGTAAAAACTCCTGCCGCAGCCAAGCGTGCTGTGACAACTGTGGAGCAATGACAGGGCTGATGCAGCTGCTAAGCTTGCCCTCAAACATCCCCCTACCCCATTTGCAAAAACCATTTCTGACATCAAACCGCGCGACCACCGGCAAAACTCATGGGACTTCCAAATTGATAACAAACTCCACGTCGTCCAGCCCACGATAAAATTATCTCCTTTCTTCATCATGCTTCCCTCTACAACCATATTTATTCCTCCTCTCCCACCCCCTCTCTACTTTTTTTTCAACCCATGCACCTCCTCTCGATCCCAGCTTTCTGACTTTTAGTTCTTGTATTTCTCTCATTCTCCCCATTTTCTTTCCTTCATACCTCTAGAATGATCTAATCTCTCAGGCACAATTTGACCCTCATTGTCGTGGTGCCGTTAAGCCCGCATCAAACACACAAACCAGGAGATATTTAAATTTTAAGGTTCACAAAAAATGCCAAGAAACGAATAGGAAAAGGCTCAGTATGACATCACAGCAACATATTCTCCCACAAAGTTGATGTATTTCATTAAAATCTATCATCCTTTTTATTAGTAAAACCTGCTACAAAAATAAATTGATGAAAGTTAGGAGGTAGTTATATACATTGCCAAATATACCCTACTTCAATAACTTTTGGAAAATTGTTTCTAATCATACAGAAACAACCAATTAACATTCAAAGAAACAAACATTTGCAATGGAATTGCCTCTATGACATCATCAAACACGAATTCAACATACTGTACTAAAACTTTAAAATACAATTAAGAATTCTTTAAAAAACCATGGTCTCCTGAACAGAATATGATATGAACCTGATTTGTGTACCAAATAGGCTCTAGAAGTATGCTCTTTCAAGTAAACTTTTCCAAAAATCATGGGAATATTCCTTTAAAACAGTGATAAATGTGCAACCGTATGCATGTTTTGCATCATACACAAGTGTTGTCAAGAGGTATTTTATTGATATGCGTGGGCATGGCTTATAAATATGTATTTGATAGCAAATTTCATGATATGCAATGCCAGTTAGTATAGAACTTGAAAATCAACAAATAATGAAAGAATGCATCAAAACTGCTAAACATTTTGCTTTTCTGGTTGCTGGACTTGTACTGTCTAAGGAGATCTTCGCAAACAAAGGGAATATTTTGTCAATAGCTGATAGAGGCTATTGATTTCATTTACCGTAAGTTAAACTAGAACGGTAAATACCATCATGGTTCCCATGCCCAAGCAAATTGGCACTCGTGGCATTTCACCTCATGTCCAATATGACATCCCATCCCTTGTCCCACATGGCATTCCACCATATCTCCTACATTCCACCATATCTCCTACATGGCATTCCACTATATGTTCCCAGGGCATTCCACTACATGTCCCACATGGCATCTCATCCTATGAACCACATGGCATCCCACCCTATGTCCCACATGAATCCCATACCAGGTCCCAAATGGCCTCCCACCCTATGTCCCACCCCATCCCATGTACAACATTGCATTCCACCATATCTCCCACATAGCATTCCACCAGTGTCCCACATGGCATTCCACCATATATCCCACATGCTATCCCATCCTGTTCCACATGGCATCCCACCCCATGTCCCACATGGCATCCCACCCCATGACAAGTCTTGTCCTAGCTATCAGTCCCTGATTAAGCACACTATGTATGAAAGTCTGTCAGTCCACATAATAACTTATGTGCAAATGACTTGTTGAATAAGAAAAAAAAGGTCAAATAATCATGCCCAGACCCCTAGCTTGATTTAAATAGGGGCAGGGTGCTAGACTTGTTGAGAGGCACATTAATGCGCACGTGAAGCGCTGCCTCTTTTTGGCATGGAGTCCAGGGGCCCCTTTACAAACAGGACAATTGCTTACTATGCTATTATTGTGTTCATTTATGAGGTTAATTAAGATTAAGTTTACCACAAAAAAAAAAAAACAATTCTCACGAGGGGCAGGGCGGATCCCAAGGGGGCAGGGCGGACCCCAGTGGGCAGGGTGGACTCCCAGGGGCAGGGCGGGCCCAAGGAGGGGCAGGGCGGGCCCAAGGAGGGGGCAGGGGGCGCCCAAGGAGGGGCAGGGCGGGCCCAAGGAGGGGCAGGGCGGGCCCAAGGAGGGGCAGGGCGGGCCCAAGGAGGGGCAGGGCGGGCCCAAGGAGGGGCAGGGCGGGCCCAAGGAGGGGCAGGGCGGGCCCAAGGAGGGGCAGGGCGGGCCCAAGGAGGGGCAGGGCGGGCCCAAGGAGGGGCAGGGCGGGCCCAAGGAGGGGCAGGGCGGGCCACCCCTGTAAAACAGCAAAGCTAGGGGTCTGATATAGCACTTGGTGCATACCACACGGTATATATTCAATCCTATGGCCCCCAACCATGTCCCAAATGACATCCCTCCATATGTCCATATGCAGTCACATCCCTGTCACACTCCCCGACTGAGCATACTAAGTAAGTCTTGTCACTTCATATACTGTAGCACCTTTGTTTGTTTGATGAGTTTGTTTGTTTGTTTGATGAGGTCTTAACGGCACCACGACAACGAAGGTCAAATTGTGCCTGAGAGGTCAGAACATTTTAGAGGTAGTAAGGAAAGAGACCAGGGGAAGAATGAGAGAAATTCAAGAACAAAAGCCAGAAAGCTGTGATCGAGAGAGGAGGTGCATGGGAAAACTAAAAACAGAGTAGAGAGGGGGTGGAAGAGGAGGATTAAATATGGTTGTAGAGGGATGCATGCTGAAGGAAGGAGACTATTTTATCTGGAGGATTTTTTTGGAAGAACTCAGCAATTGAGTTGTGGGGAGCGAGAGAAGCTCTGGGAAGGTTGTACAGGGGAAAGCAAGGAGAACGTGTTGGATTGTAAGGATGCAGTGGCAATTGTTACAGAGGGGTTGGGGAACCAATAAGGAGGTGGGAGTGAGTGAGGTGGGTGTGACCAATTCTAAGACGGGTAATATGAACGTTGTCGATACGAGAAAGGTTGTTGATGGTGGATTTGATCGATTGTGGGCTGGATAACATGGAGTTTGTTATCAATTTGGAAGTTCCATAAGGTTTGCCAGCGGTCACGAACAAGAGAAGCGATAAGCGGTTTGATGTCAGAGAGGGTTTGGGAAAAGGGGAAGGGAGGAGGTTAAGGGCAAGCTTAGCGGCTGTATCAGCCCTGTCATTGCCAGGGATGCCAACATGGCTGGGTATCCAGAAGAAAAGAACACTTTTCCTGCAGAGGGTGGGAGAAAAGAGTTTCGGAGGAGGAGGTGGCAGGTGAGGTTATCCCATTTAAGATTGAGTAATGAAGTAAGAACAGCCTTAGAGTCAGAGAAAATGGCAAAGTGACTAAGAGGAGAGTACTGAATAAAGTTGAGGGCGAGGAGAATGGCCTTAGCCTCGGCTGAAAAGATGGATGAGTGGTCAGGAAGTCTGCTACTGAGGGTGATGTCTTGGATGATGGCAGCAGCAGCTGTCTTGTTGCCTTCCTTGGAGCCATCAGTATAGATAGAGGTGTAATTTGAGAGTTGGTCTTTGATTTGGTTGTGGAGATTGATGAAGAGATTAGGGTGAGTTTGAGTTTTGTTATAAGTGGAGAGGTCTAGGTGGACAGAAGGAAGGGGGGTGGCCCAAGGCGGAAAAGTGGGCCAGGAATAGGTGCCGAGAGTGGCGGGGTTGATGCCAAGTTGAAAGAGGTCTGATTTAATGCGTAAGCTGAAGGGGGGCGATAGGGTTTTAGCCCTATCAAAGAGGGAGGAGAAATTGGGGTACCTAATGAGGTTGTAAACAGGGTTCTGAGTGTTGGTGAGGACTCTAAAAGCATAGGAGAGGCTAAGCTTTTTACATCATAAGTAGAAAGGGGGGTTCGTTGGCTTCAACATGAAGGCTAGTGATTGGGGAGGTCCTGTAGGCTCCTAGACAAAGCCTGAGGGCTTCATTTTGGATGGTGTTAATGTGGTTGAGGTATGAGTTGTGAGCGACACAGTAAACAATATTGCCATAGTCAAGCTTGGCACGAATGGTGAGCCTGAAAATTTTGAGGAGAGCATAGCGGTTCGCTCCCCAAGTAGTGTTGGAGAGCAGTCGGAGGATGTTGAGGGAGCTATTGCATTTTAGTTTCAGGTTGGTGATGTGTAGGCTTGTAGGTGAGCTTGGGGTCTAGAGTTAGACCAAGGAACTTTGTGTTTTCAACTTTAGGGATGCGATTCCCATTGAGCACAAAGTTCGGGTTGGGGTGGAGGTTGTTGAAATGACAAAAGTGCATGCAGACTGTCTTGTCTTTGGAGAATCTAAAACCGTTATTGTTGCTCCAGACTTGCAGCTGATTGAGGCTGGTTTGAAGCCTATTTTCAACAATAGGAAAGCTAGGGGAGGAGTAGAAGATGGTGAAGTCATCCACGTAGAGGGTACGTTTGATGCTGGGGCCAAGGTCATTCCCGATGTCATTAATGCTCAGGTTGAAGAGAGTGGGGGAGAGGATGCTGCCTTGATGAGGGCTTAACAGCATCATGGGTCAAATTGTGCCAGAGAGGTTAGTTCATTCTAGAGGTAGGAAGGGAAGAAAACGGGGAAATTGACTTTTATGCCAATGAACACAATAATAAAGGCAGAGTTTAATAATCATGTCTGATACAGCCATTGGTGCACAAATATTTTGAAGAAGTTTAGGGGTTTTAAACCCTCTGGTGTTATGAAAGACACTTGAGGATCTCTGAAGAATTTTGGAAAATTATATCTTACACTTATCTTCAAAGGAAATTTTAAATATTTTGTAGAAATTTTAAGGAAACTAGTCTTCAACCTATCTTAAGAGTTTCTGGAAAACTTAAACAACTAAGGTCAAATTGTGCCTGAGAGGTCAGATCATTCTAGAGGTAGGAAGTAAAGGAAACAGGGGGAGAATGAGAGAAAGTTAAGTACAAAAAGTCAGAAAGCTGTAATCGTGAGGGGAGGTGCATGGTTGAAACAAAAACAAAGTAGAGAGGGGGTGGAAGAGGAGAATTAAATATGGTCGTAGAGGGAGGCATGATGAAGGAAGGAGATAATTTTATCTGGAGGGTTTTTCTGGAAGAACTCAGCAATTGAGTTGTAGGGAGCGAGGGAAGCTTTGGGAAGGTTGTACAGGGGGCAAGCAAGGAGAACGTGATGGATTGTGAGGGTGCAATGGCAATTGTTGCAGAGGGGTTGGGGGGAGCCAATAAGGAGGTGGGAGTGGTAAGAAAATTCCAACCTTCTATGAGGATATCTGAAGAAACTTCTTTTCCTGAGGAACTCTAAAGAAACTTTAAAATTTTCTGAGGAATTCTTAATTTCTTTTATCATCTCTGAGGAAATCTCAGGCAAATCTGTGGATGGTCGGACAGAAGATATCGCCATTACATAGGTTCGTATTATGCTTTGCATGCTCACCAAAAGTAATATAATTTGGTTTTATTTACCTGTTGTCATTGAAGCATATAGCATCCCCAAATCACATGTTCATTACCACCAGATAGAAACCTTTAAAAATGTACTTTTGTTGTGTTTTTTAAACTCAGTCAACTCACTTTCCTACAGAAAGAAAAACAAATTACTGAAAACTTTTTACACTTGAAACACATTTTTATTTTCCATTCTTTCTTCACATAAAACTTCAATATAGTTTGCATTCATTCAAAATACTTCCACCATAAAAAGACAACATTGCAAACAGATGTTGATGCTGTACAAAAGAAAGAAATCATTGTCCGATTACTGCAGCTGACTCGTATGGAGAGATTAGAATCTTAATTAAAGATCTATTTATTTTGCTATTCAATGTATTTCAGTTGATAGAAAATATAACATCACAAATCCTTCACAGAACAATTGATGATTAATATACGTCTTTTGAGTGTCAAACATTTTTCAAAGATCATGATTTGATCCAGGGGGATTACAGACGTACCAACCTGCACTAAGTCCCTAGGTTTTATTTTTGGATCCCTTATATAGTTCAAACCATTAACAAGAATCACACTTTTGTTGATGTGTTTTTACTTTGTCATATTGCCTTTGTTTTATTTTTAAGTTGAATTGCTTGACACATTAGTGAATCCAACAGGAACAATGCCCTCCACCACACACAATAACATAAATAATAAATCAGGTCATTGTTTTTCATTTCAAAGTGCAAGTTAAAACGTCTAAAGAGCAGACTCTTTCCCATCAGTTTTCTGCAGCAATTTTGCATCTACCCAACCCACTGATATTCACTCTAAATCGGCCAAAACTTTAGTTTAGGATTTAGATTCTTTGTCAGAAAATAATCAATCAGGAAAAATAAAATAGACAATAAAGTGCAACAAGTGTTTTGTTTGTTTTTAACGTCACTTTAACAGTTGAAGTCATATGTGCCAATATGTTACATATGAATGGCTTAGTGCTGAAATGAGGGTGGTAGAAAATGATGTATGTATGTGGACAATGAAATAGGTACTGGGTACCAAACGCAATTAAAATTGTAAAATTAAATAAATACCACAGCTCTGAATAATTGTCAACACTCGAGCAACAAAAATAAAGTGCGATTTACTTCATCAGATGATACAATAAAACATTTGAATTTGAATTCAGTTCATCTACCAATCACATCACAACTTTTTCTTTTGTTTCTCTGTCCTTAATGAAGCAGTTTCACACTCTGCTCTCCCAAGTGGAATATTCATAATCAAAAGCACACTTAAAAACGTCAAATAACCTAAAAGATTGGTCTTTATTTAGTTCCTCTCCATAAAATTAAAACAATGAGGAGCAAAAAGAAGGTATAACGAGCATGCAAATTCAACCATCAATCAAAAAAATAGTCAAACTTTGAATAAGTTTTACTGTTCAGGGGTGTAGCTAGCCTTTTGGATTAAAGAAGGGGGAGGGGGTCGCCAAGGGAAATATTTGGACCTTTTAGCGTATTTTTTGGACCTTTAGTATATTTTCTGGACCTTTTAACCATTGCCATTTTACTTCTTGGGGGTCGTACAACCATGTCAAACCCTTGGCTCTCCCATGCTGTTGTACAAAATAAGTATCTAAAAGCTACGATGCTAAATCCACAATGGGTGTAGTTTCATGATAATCCCCACCTCATATCGTGCTGCAAGGTTGGATGGGACCCAATGATGCATAAAATGCAGGAACAATTTATCTGTAAGGGTTTATACTGTTTCCATTCTCAGTTTAAGTTGTCATAATTGGACCTTTGATGATCTTTTTTGGGCCCATCCTACATATTCATATGCAATAGGATTCACAACCTCTATACTAACTTGAAGTGCTTGTTTACTTGTCTGGATATCTTCATTTCCAAGCAACCTTCAAAAAACAAAGAATATAATTACATGTAAATGCTGAAAAAGCCATACAGTAAGCCATAGTAAGATTGACAGCCTCAAAATGTATAACGTTGGCTAGCTAAGTTTGACTTATGATTATCCTCTGAAAGACAGCAATTATTACAAGACAACTTAGGGTTATCCGTGTCCCCTACCCCCACCTCCCCTACCCCCTACCCCCACCCCCCCTACCCCCACCTCCCCCTACCCCCACCTCCAGACAACCGCAAACACAGCTGAGCTCTACTGAACAAATCTTCCCTACATCCACAGGACATACCTTCATGAAAACCAATGTCAATTACAATTTGATTATTGACCAATTGTTTGACCTTTCAAAAAACGAATCCATACAAGTAAACAAATTTTTGGTATTTCGTGCTTAGAAATTAGATTCCTTCTTTTATGATAATTTGCCCAAAGTATTACATGTGTAATGACAAATAAAGAAAATCTTTAATAAGAATGAATTAAGGCACTGTGAGCAGCGCAAGTCCAAGGTTTCATTAAGAATATCAAGTTACACAAGATTGTTTGCAAAAAGAGTTTTGGTAACCAGTGCCTCAAAAATTAAACAGCTGTTTACAAGCATGATAGGGGAGTATGGTCGGCCTCATTTTGTGGTGAAGTGTGCCAATGACTGCATGGCACTGCACACCATCTGGGTAGATTACGAACAACGGAGGATGGCACAGTGCTGAGAACAGTTATAATATACTAATACAGTCATAATATAACTAAGTATGAATATTGCACTTTATCAGCATAGGGATATATTTCAATTTGATTTTTAAGCTGTAATAAAAATTTGCCAAAATACAAAAATCATAAGCAGAAACAGAGATGAAAAGGTGCAAACCATACAACCAGTCTATGATAAACTACAAAGCAACAATGGGTCATAGCAATCAAATGTTAATAGGGGTATACTAGTCTTAAGCCTGGTGTCAGACAGCTCCAAAGTGAAAGCTATGTATCAAGTGAAAACAATGAATTCAGTAACAGCCATGTACGGTAGGGAGCAATTGCTCAGACCTCGCTATCTTGAAAACTCATGGCATGGAGCACATCAAATTTGTCAAACCAGTGGTCTCTGGGACAGCCCACAAGCTGCATCCTTCCGGATGAAATGTTCATCTCTAGCCAATCTCAGGACTCGCTTTCATTCTTCACTAGGCATCTTGTAACTCAAATGGAAACACTTCATGCTCTCTTATCCTCTTAAATCTACTATGTAGATTCTGCATCTATCTATGTCAAGCACTTTCTGATGTTCCTTTCAGACCTTTGCCCATTTAACATAAACCAATATATCCTTCGTAGGGACATTCTGCTGGATAGCTTTGACACGCAAGTTACGATCACTGGTGAGAAGAACGACGTCCCTGTAAAGCTTGATTGGTGCATTCTTTTCTGCTGGTATGAAGTTCTGTGGTTTGTCATCACAGTAGTGAATGCAACACTTTAAGATCAGATCATCATTGTTTCCCTGTGAAAGCAAAAAAATAACTGATGAGATCCTGCATACTTTACCATTTAGAAATCAAAATAATCAACTGTGTAATAGTTTACGGGGACTCTTATTTCTGTTTGACTGTTTTTTGAGGGACTAGCACATGCTAATTGACCTTTAAGAGGCTATACCATAAATCATTATTAAAATATAAAAGGCAATTGCAAAACAGTATTTGCTCAATTTTATTAATACATCATTCTTATTACTTTGAAAATCAAATATAAATGTTACTTTCTGCAATAACACACAATATGGATATTTCAAACTCCTTTGGTCAAGCCTTATCTCAGAAACATGATGCCACTTGCATAATGTAAAAATTCGCATTGTCAGAATTTGACAGTCTGTAAACAACAGATCATATCTACCAACTAGGAGTCAACAACCTAAAGGTGGCAAGCCGAAAGCCTTTCACCCACATAAAAATGCTTCACAAACTTGGAGCTATTTATTTTTGTTTTTAATTCTCAGCCAAAAGAGCAAGTGATCCGTTGACGATAAGGTTGTGAAAATTTGTCTTCTGTCAACAAAATAACTTCAAGAAAAAACAATTGCCATCAATTTTGAAAAGAATGTTGTACAAATTTCACTACTTAAAAATCAAACACCTATTTCCTTCTTTAAACACCAGACTATGAAAAAAGAATTGGAGTTTTGATTCTCACACTGCGATCCGATTCTTCACTTCTGAATGCAATGGTCTCTAGTACAGTGCCTTTACTGGTCAGAGCCTTCAGATTTTTGTTTCTCTCTCCAAACTGCTGCTCCAGGAAAAAGATGGCTTCTCTGGCACAATGCTGTACCCTCAGCACATGGTTGGGGTCCATGGCGTGACCTCCAAGTAGCCCTCGCTGTAGACCATCCAACTCGTTGATAACTAGGCAAAGAAACACAGAAACACTTGCAAAATCAATCTCAAATCAACTTTTTTTTTTAACCGCCAATTTTGTCTGTATATATCTAAACCTGTAACATTTAGCGAGTTTTACACTTGAACATTCCTTTATTATACATGTAATTGTAAAGGTACAACTTTACAACAATTTCAGTGTTTTCAGTGAGTTTCTGAGATTTTACTTCTATTACTTAATGATGCCTTTGATGTTTGTCAATAACTCTAGACATTAATAAGATGACCGATTTGCATATATGGTTAAGTCCTTTTAGACATGTATGTGACATGTACAAATTCACATGCAGTTTGGGGTGGGTTGAGATTTGGTAATTTAACCTCTGTAATGTTCAAATGATCCAAAAAAAAATCCAAAAATTAAAATTTGATTTGGGGGACTTAAAGTTTGCAGCATAACTTTCTATAAAGGCTACTACTGCATTATGATCAAATACTTAATTTTATGCCACAAATTTCCTATAAAAAATCACTTAAACTACAGTTTTGGGTCAACTTGTCTTTTTTGAATCGATCCTAACAGAAAATGTTGCTAGTTACGTGAAACTTTGCCCTTTTTCTTTTAAAAGTTACGTCTGCATCTTCATAGACGTAAACAAAAATGTTATTCGCAATGAAAGCCAGAGGTGGCTGAAATGAGTAGATCCTGTTCTACTTCAACACATTTTAATTAAGTTATTGAATTTCCAAAAAAATACATTCTGAAGTATCACGCATGTGTGTCACAGGATTGGAAATGATTTAAGGATGATCATGTTTGCGGTAAACATTACAAATATTAGCCACCAAATGGAACAAGCAAGTTACCAGTTTCCGTGATCAATTTAGGGTTGGCTCTTTTTTCAGCTAGAATGGCCAATTCTGGCTGACAAGACGCTTTAATGGTTTGACATCATGCAATTAAACATTGCAGTAATCCTGCTCTTGCTATTTTAATAATCATTTATGTTGTATCTATATTTTTCAGTTAATTTTGATGAAGATGGATGGATAGGTGAACTTTCCATTTTCCCAACTTTACAGGTAAAAAGGTATAACTTACCAACTAATGGGACAATGATGAGATACCTCTGGGATGCGAGCAGCCTCTCAATGTACGGCAGGTGGTCAATAAAGCAGTTAGTGTCCGGAACCAAATATACCGGATAGATCTCCAGAACTAAATCTCTTTGTGTCCTTTGTCTCTCAATCACCGCCTAAATGAATTTGGTGAACAACACAACTGTTTAACGACAATTCAAAACATATCAGAGCGTGTTCAACAGTGTTCATAAATTTCAGACAAATATTCTAAATCAAATATATCATATACATAAGTGACATCAACATTCCTGAATTTAATCAAGCAATCTCAATACCTGAATCTTCTTCTCATTGTGTTGCTGTTCTCTGAGCTGCCTCTCCAGGCTGTTCCTCCTCTCCTTCAGGTGACTCACATGATTGTCCTCTACTTCACCATCGCTGTCCTCCCAAGTAACCTCCTCCACAATCACATCATCATTCTTGGGAAAAACAAGAAGTTGCAACATTAATAAATTTAACCAATTTCAAAGTATGTGAAGCCTTTAATAAAGAAAAATTGGCATTGCATAAGAAGCTATAGACTTGATTGATGTAGTAAAACTGTAGTGTGGTAAATAAATGCATTTCAGTGTCATTAATACATGAAATTTGATATAACAACAACAACAACAATAATAATGATAGGTGCTATTTATACAGCACTCATTTCTACAGTGCTAACTATAATCAGTAGCACTTTACAATAAAAATAAAAATAAAAAAGTCAAGCAGAGTAATCATTTAAACGCTAATTAAAAAAGGTGAGTTTTAAGTTTCGTCTTGAAAAGGGTGAAAGATGTTATACATTTGATCTCGGCCGGCAATCTATTCCATTCTTTTGGCCCAGCCACAAAAAATGCATGATCCTCAAAGAATTTTCTGTAAGTTTTTGGTATTTCGAATGTGCAAGAATGAGTTGATCTCAGTGAATACTTGCTTTGTTTCACATGAAAATAACTTGTTAAGTAGGTTGGAGCTAATTTAGTTATACACTTGAAAGACATGCATAGCAACCGAAATAAAATTCTAGACTTTATTGGCAACTAATGTAAGGACTTCAAGCACCCTGAGGCACTATCATATTTCATTTTCCCTAAAATCAATCTCGCTGTAAAATTTTGAAGCCTTTGTAATTTAGTTATTGACGTACTTGGCAAGCCATAAACAACATACTACAATAGTCAAGCTGAGAAATAACAAGAGAAAGTACCAAATGTTGAAGGGACTGATTGACTGCGTAAATGTAGCATATACATAGCTGTTTTACACTTTTCATATATGTGTCTTTCAAATGTTAGCTGAATGTCCAACCAAACTCCAAGATACTTAATACACTTGACTATCATCCATGTGGACATTATTGATATTGATACCATTAACCCTACATTTATTAAATTGGACCTTGCTACCAAATTTGATGTATTCAGTTTTACTATTATTCAGATTTCTATGGTGAGTGCGATATTCACCAAAACCCAATCCTCAAAAATTTAATTTTTGATATCTTTTTTTTCATTGCAACAATAAAAAAGATGTTTTAAAAATGAAGAAACTTTTTGTCATTTTGAATCAATGATTAGACAGATTAATTGGATACAACCTGTAATGCATTTGTGAAGCTGAAACTTTTATGGTTGTAGCGGTGATAGCACTGCACAGGCATTGGTTATTAAAGGTTTAACCCTTAAATACCCAGACCAAGCGTGTCACCCTCGATTGGGGACATACTTTTTCAAAAAAAAGAATTCTTTGTCAAATAGGCTCACAGCAGTGATCTTGGTGTCATTTGAAAGAGCTCGAATAATTCTTTCAGAAAACATTTCCGGTCGAATTTCGACTGCCCCTACCATCAATATCTTTTTTTGGCAAAATTTGTGCAAAGTTTGATGATTTTTAGCCTATTTGAAACCAAAATTTAAAAAAAAATCATAAGTTCTGATCACAATACATCTACCGTACACAAAATATATCGTAAGGAAGGCCAAACCATGTACTTTCGATTGATATCAAAAACAACAAGTACCCCCTCTTTAATCAAATCTAGATTGAAGAACAATAATGCTTCCTCTTTCACAGTTAGTCACTTTGGTCTAGTGGCAAGTCTCTGTGCACAGCACGCAGATGACCTGCGTTCAATCCCCACCTGACTAGTCTTTCCACTAGTAATTACAGCAGGGGATTATTTTTTGTTTATTTTCATTGTTTTTGTATGTTTTGCTTCGAGAAAAAAAATAAGACTGGTATCAATGGAAAGGAAATCTCACAAACAAACTAAAATTGTAAAAAACTCCTCATTTTTAATTATTCACAAGAAAATATATAAGTTCAAAAAAATTGGCCTAATTTGACCTAAAATGTGCAAATTTGCATATTTTTGTCGATAATTTCTCACTTTGTCTGGTTTAAAAAAAGTTTATTGTCATAACTCTCATATAAACTAAACTTGTAGTAGTAGAAAACGAAAGGAAAGTTGTGAAAAATAATTTTGAAAAAACAATTCCAATAATTTTCTGTCACATTTTAAACCCCTGGGTCTTTAAGGTTTAAGGTTGGTGTTATGCCACCACATACAAATAGTAAACTACTCTACCCAGGATGACCTGCATTATCAGGCCTACTGTAATTCTATTTCAGGATTTACCTGTGACGATGATAGATAGATTGTTACTTTCTTGCAATTATCATCTCCTCAATGATAATTGAATCCTGGCTTTGTTTGTACCAATTGAGTTCAATTTTCCTATGTCTTTTTGTTTTACTGAAGTTCAGTTTTATTTAATGGATATGAATTTATGGTCATAACATTTGTTCCCCTTCAGTAATGTCTATCAAATTTTCATTCTGAATATATATCACATGTAGAGGACACATGTATAGTAGCTAAAATTAAACTGATAATTAACTGATAAACTGATTACAATATTTTAAAATTGGTACATCTTTTTACATGAAATAAGACATGTAAGTGAAAGAGCATTTGACAGTGACTCATTAAAACATACTTTGAGGGCACAAATAAATGGATTGAAAAATCAAGAAATGTACCTCTTGCACAGATTCTGGCAATTTGGCCCCAGAACCCTCGCTGCTTTCTCTTGTGAGCTTTGGCGCAATGGAGATGTACCTGTTGTGAGACACACTGAAGGTGATGATGGGGGTCTCTTGCCCGTATATGAACTCTCCAAATAGCTTTAGTGAGATGATGCGCACAGAATCCATGGCAAGTATCTGGAAGCAGAAATATACACATCAGTAAAGTAGCAATTTCAAATACCTCAGTCAACCATTTTTCTGCCATAATACTTAAAACATTGAACTGATAAAATCTTAAATCTTCCAAACACTTATGGGGCATCTGTGCATCAGAAGAAATGAGAGCTAAATAATGAACAAATAGCATTCACAACAGACTATGATAGTACCTACTTAGAAATTTACTATAATTAGTCTAATTATCTTTTTCTTTATAACTGCACAGTATTGAATTTATCCACAGAAATTTGAAGTTCATTGGGTCCAAAGAATTCTTAACATTTTAGAATTTGTGACAAAATGAATTCGTGTAAACTGGGTAGTGTGCTATGTGTGTGCTTATTAGTTAGTTTGAATGCTATGTGTTTGCTTATTAGTTAGTTTGCATGCTACGTGTTTGCTTATTAGTTGGTTTGCATGCTACGTGTTTGCTTATTAGTTAGTTTGGATGCTACGTGTTTGCTTATTAGTTAGTTTGAATGCTATGTGTTTGCTTATTAGTTAGTTTGCATGCTACGTGTTTGCTTATTAGTTAGTTTGGATGCTACGTGTTTGCTTATTAGTTAGTTTGAATGCTATGTGTTTGCTTATTAGTTAGTTTGCATGCTACGTGTTTGCTTATTAATTAGTTTGCATGCTACGTGTTTGCTTATTAGTTAGTTTGGATGCTATGTGTTTGCTTATTAGTTACTTTGGATGCTATGTGTTTGCTTATTAGTTAATTTGTATGCTACATGTTTGCTTATTAGTTAGTTTGCATGCTATGTGTTTGCTTATTAGTTAGTTTGAATGCTATGTGTTTGCTTATTAGTTAGTTTAGATGCCGTGTTTGCTTATTAGTTAGTTTGAATGCTATGTGTTTGCTTATTAGTTAGTTTGGATGCTACGTGTTTGCTTATTAGTTAGTTTGAATGCTATGTGTTTGCTTATTAGTTAATTTGTATGCTACATGTTTGCTTATTAGTTAGTTTAGATGCTACGTGTTTGCTTATTAGTTAGTTTGAATGCTATGTGTTTGCTTATTAGTTAGTTTGGATGCTACGTGTTTGCTTATTAGTTAGTTTAGATGCTACGTGTTTGCTTATTAGTTAGTTTGAATGCTATGTGTTTGCTTATTAGTTAGTTTGGATGCTACGTGTTTGCTTATTAGTTAGTTTGAATGCTATGTGTTTGCTTATTAGTTAGTTTGGATGCTACGTGTTTGCTTATTAGTTAGTTTGAATGCTATGTGTTTGCTTATTAGTTAGTTTGGATGCTACGTGTTTGCTTATTAGTTAGTTTGAATGCTATGTGTTTGCTTATTAGTTAATTTGTATGCTACATGTTTGCTTATTAGTTAGTTTGCATGCTACGTGTTTGCTTATTAATTAGTTTGCATGCTACGTGTTTGCTTATTAGTTAGTTTGGATGCTATGTGTTTGCTTATTAGTTAATTTGTATGCTACGTGTTTCCTTATTAGTTAGTTTGCATGCTACGTGTTTGCTTATTAGTTAGTTTGGATGCTATGTGTTTGCTTATTAGTTAGTTTGGATGCTATGTGTTTGCTTATTAGTTAGTTTGGATGCTACGTGTTTGCTTATTAGTTAGTTTGGATGCTATGTGTTTGCTTATTAGTTAGTTTGGATGCTATGTGTTTGCTTATTAGTTAGTTTGGATGCTGCGTGTTTGCTTATTAGTTAGTTTGGATGCTATGTGTTTGCTTATTATTAGGTATTTTGGATGCTCCGTAAATTAGGTAATTTGGATGCTATGTGTTTGATTATAACTAGATAGTTTGAACTAAATTTGGTAAGAAGAGATAACCTGATAATCATTGGTGACCTAAGCAGGTAAACAAGAGGTATGCAATGACTTAATTACTCTGTCAGTGAACGTGAGCTATTTCAACTTACCTTGTCTGTATCCTTGGAGACATACAAAGGTTTTAGAGGCAGGGCCTGTAGAGGTACAAAACCTGACAACATCAAGTCCTCTGGCAGGAGGATTTCTTGAGCTTCTAAAAGTTAATGAAAAAGGAAAACCATGAACAAGGATTGTAGAAACCTTTAAAAAGAGCAGCCTTCTGGTTCAGTTTGTAAATTTTAAGAACACAGTGATAGCTGGGGAAACATATTGCCAAACTAGTTCAATGGAAATGACGGGTACCAGAAGCTAAAATTAAACACAATAGAGAAATCACAGGAATAGAAATGTCATCCCAAAAGAATAATAAATAGAAACAAGAGAATGATACAAAAGATTAAAAAAAGAGTAATGTTTTGATAAAGTCATAAATGAAAATGTAGAACTTGGCTATAAGAATTACGACTATATTAGAAATAAGAAACACTTAAAACTTCATAAATATTCAATTTCACTCACACCCAAACAGCAAACTTTTTATGTTCACAGAGATGCCAGTGGGGTTTGCTTCCAGGTCATGTCAGCAATGTTAGGGCTGTGCATTTCACATTTTAGCCTAAACATTTAAATTGCCAAATGTCTGTTTGTTTAAACACAGACCCCCTTCCCCCTCAAAAAAAAAAAAAAATATATATATATATATACACACAAATACATACACATATATATATATATATATATATATATATATTTAAATAAAATTGGACATCGGGAAGTGTTGAAAAAAATATTTGGAAAAATTTTGCGGAACTGGTTGTATCCCTACAATAACCACCACATAATTATCGCAATGGCCAACCCAAAAATAAGCAAGGAATGTCACAAAACTTGAGTAGGGGCCTCATAATAAATCTTAAAATTACCAGTCAGGAAATTTGCATCATTTTTTAGAAAACATTAGCCACATTTCACCACTATTTCCAATTGTTTTACCAAATTTTTGTTCAATTTTAACATTTTATTAAATTTCCCATTGTTGGCCTCCCAACCCGGGAGAAAGTATGTAACCAAGCAGGTGAAATCCTTTAAGAATCTGCCCCCATCCTCCATTTTATACGCCTCTGGTTATGGCATCAGAAATTTTTGTTGGGTCAAATGTCAGCACCCCCAGTCACCGGACCTTAGTGATACCCCTGCTTGCATTACTTCTACAGTTTCTCTTGCATGCCTGAAGTAATAAGTCTCTCAAAATGTGCCACATTATGCAACACTGCTGATATTTTACATTGTTCACCAATCAGAAATTAAGTGTTTTCAGTGTTGGTTAGAAATTGTCATGTATTTAAAGTCTGGTTATTTATACTGCTCATGCTATTCTTGCAATAACTCTTTTTTATCACCTACATTGTAATCTTATTGTCTCCCTATGAATGAGGAGAGGTAACCTCAAATTTCAATCTGTGGATTAAAAAAGAGTCAGAGGCACCTGCTTCTATAAATGAGAAGATGTCCCAAAAGGATAATCACCCTCCAATCGTTAAATTCCAATAATCAAAACCAATCTTGATGATAAAACACAAAAACGTTATGAATGGTGGTTGTTGTTACCCCAGACAGGAAGAACAATATCTCATGCCCAATTGTATCTTACCTTCAGATTCAGATATGAAATCAATTCCCATGTCATCAAAGTCCTTGATAATGTTCAGTAAGTCAGCAATGATGTCCCAGACATCCACTTTGGACCTGCAAAATAATTGACAACAAGAAATCACTTGAAAACATATATTAATTACCACATGACGACAAAGTTGAAAAGAAGAACAAAACTGATCTGCATCTTAAGTTAAAAACTTTCATAATTCAGTAAAGAATTTTTTTTTAAATAAAATTATTCCATAATTTATTACTGCACGGTTTCAAGTAAGTTTTGAAGACATACACAAACTCTAAGACTTACAAACTGGAAAATACCCGAAACTGATACAAAAAAATATGTAAAAAGTTTTGTTTTCCGAACAGCATGACTAAATAGAAAAGGTATGAACTCACACAAGATGTTCCTCTGAGAGATTAGGAGGTGGGTTCCAGAGAGAGGGGTGGCACATCATCCAATCAGCAAAGACCTTGACTGCTGGCAGGATCTCATGAAGGTCCTCCGTCAAGCACTGCTGCATGCTGTTCTCATCCACCATAATATCTAGGAATGTATGACACACTTGATGAATGTATGACACACTTGATGAATGTATGACACATATGCTGAATGTATGACACATATGCTGTATTTATATCATATTTAGAAATGTATAACACATATGTTGTATTTATATGATATCTAGGAATGTATGGCACATATGCTGTATTTATATGATATCTAGGAATGTATGACACATGCTGTATTTATATATCCAGGAATGTATGACACCTATGCTGTATTTATATGATATCTAGGAATGTATGATGCATATGCTGTATTTATATGATATCTACTAATGTATGACACATATGCTGTATTTATATATTTAGGAATGTATGACACATACAGTATGCTGTATTTATATTATATCTACTAATGTATGACACATATGCTGTATTTATATTATATCTACTAATGTATGACACATATGCTGTATTTATATTATATCTACTAATGTATGACACATATGCTGTATTTATATTATATCTACTAATGTATGACACATATGCTGTATTTATATGATATTTAGGAATGTATGACACATATGCTGTATTTATATGATATCTAGGGATGTATGACACATATACTATATTTATATGATATCTAGGAATGTATGACACATATGCTGTATTTATATGATATCTAGGAATGTATTACACATATGCTGTAATTATATGATATCTAGGAATGTATGACACATATGCTGTATTTATATGATATCTAGGGATGTATGACACATATGCTATATTTATATGATATCTAGGAATGTATGACACATATGCTGTATTTATATGATATCTAGGAATGTATGACACATATGCTGTATTTATATGATATCTAGGAATGTATGACACATATGCTGTATCTATATGATATCTAGGAATGTATGACACATATGCTGTATTTATATATCTAGGAATGTATGACAAATATGCTGTATTTATATGATATCTAGGAATGTATGGCACGCATGCTGTATTTATATGATATCTAGGAATGTATGACACATATGCTGTATTTATATGATATCTAGGAATGTATGACACATATGCTGTATTTATATATCTAGGAATGTGTGACACATATGCTGTATTTATATATCTAGGAATGTATGACACATATGCTATATTTATATGATATCTAGGAATGTATGACACATATGCTGTATTTATATTATATCTAGGAATGTATGACAAATATGCTGTATTTATGCTCGTGTTTCAATTTTATTACACTTCACACTGAATTACAGGATTCAAAAATTAAATAAGATAAGATGAGAATTAAGATCAGATTTAGTCAATTTAAAGGATTGAAAGAAAGAAAAACGAATCTCTTTGCACATAAAATGCCATTAAAGTATAATACAACCAACCCAAAATTGTTCAAACTATAAATACACATGTGTCTAAATTTTAACTTAAATATCCTAAGAATTATTTTTGAACACCTATAATTGCCATCATGGTAATGTATGTTTGCATAAAACATTTCCCTTGAAATAAATTACAATTTAATGAATAGTAAAACTTTTGCGAAATTAAATATAACAATTGAGAAATTTATAAGTTCAGAAATGTAATCAACTTTTTATAGTATAGAAAGTACTCCATTTCTAAAGCAAAGAGAGTACTATTTCATTGAGAACAAAATATTTTTTGTTTGTAAAGTCTTAGTTACACAAATCCACATAAAATTCCAAAGCAACGGATGTAATATCTATCATATGCGGAAGGATTTTGTTTTTACAAGTGATAATACAGCAGTCTTTGACAAAACACTGCACTGGATGATTACAAGAAGCTTAGGAATCAGATAAGAAGAATGACATGTAACAATAGTAAACGGTGTGAAAGAAATGTAGCTTTCAAAGTAAAAGAAAATCCTAACAAGTTCTGGAAAACAAAACCAAGACATCAGTTTCTGACCTGTATATAAATGATGAGATGGGAAGTGTCATTCTAGTAACAAGGAAAAAAGCAGAGATCTTAGCAGAGTTTTTTATATCAGTATTCACCAATAAAAACAATATGATTTTTCCAGCATTAAACATCAATGAGAGCATTCCTGAGTTAAACACTTTATGGAAATAAATTAGGAAATTGTCTTACAGTGATTAAATAATTTAAAATTTGACAAGTCCCCTTGACCAGATTCTATACACCCAAGGATATTAAAAAAGATGTGTGAGGTAATAGCTTTACCATTGTCAATCATATTTCAGTCATCTATTAAAGAAAGTCAACTACCAGAAGTTTGGAAATGTGCTAATATCACTGCTTTGTTCAAGAAAGGTGATAGAAAATATGCTGGAAACTATAGGCCAGTGAGTCTAACCTGTATTATATGTAAAGTTTGGAGGGGATTGAGGAGAAAGAATAGTTCAGCACATGAAACTTAACAAATTGTTCAGCGATAGGCAATATGGATTTATAGCTGGACGATTAACAGTCCTACCATTGATTCGTGTTTTAGATGAGTGGACTGAAATCTTAGACAGGGGAGGATGTGTTGATGTTGCATTATTGTGACTTTATCAAAGCATTTGACAGAAGTCCCTCATGGAAGGCTAATACACAAGTTGAAATTGTACAATATTAGTGGCATATTCAAAGTGGATTAAATCATTTCTCTTGATCGCAAACAAAGGGTACTCATCAGTGGCGAATGTTCAGAGTGGAAATCTGTTACGAGTAAAATACCTCAAGGAGCAGTTTAGGACCAATTTTATTTGTACTTTATAATAATTATCTTCCTCTTTCACTTCAAACTAATAGCAGACCATATTTATTTGTTGATGACACCAAAGTATTTCATGAGATTGTGAAAACTTTCAGAAGGATATTTTTCATCATATGTATAACTGGTCTGAAAAATGGATGCTACATTGCCATCCAGATAAATGCAAATCTATGAGAATTGGTCGATCATCTGTTGATAGGTATGATTACAAAATGTTTGAAAATGACAATCCGATGGAACAGTCAAATAGTAAAAAAGATATTGGAGTTACAATCAATAAAAAACTCTCATTTGAACAACACATCACTGATAAAGTAAACAAAGCAAACTCAGTCATGGGTGTCATAAGCAGGTCTTTCATGTACTTGGATTGCACAACATTCAAAATTTTGTATACAAGTCTTGTACGTCCTCATTTAGAATATGCCAGCCAGGTATGGAATCCATTTTGAAGAAAACACATTGATATAATTGAAAACGTACAACGTAGAGCAACAAAACAAATTCCTGGATTAAGAGACCTATCTTATGAAAAGAGATTCAGACAATTGGATTTACCTACTCTCAGTTATTGCCGAGTCTGTGGGGATATGATTGAAACTTATAAGATACTATCTGGCAGGTATGATGAGGAAGTATCTAATTTTTTACCTCTTATACAAGACTCTCTTACTGGAGGGCACAGTCATAAAATCTTCAAGAGAAGACCAAGGTAAAATATCAGAAAGAATAATTTTTCTTTTCAGGTGGTGGACTTATGGAACAATTTACCATGTGATGTTATTAAATCAACAAGTATTCAGGCCTTCTAAAAAAAAATGGATAAATTTTGGAGCAATTGGCCAATGAAGTACAACAGTTATACTGAAAGCATCAAATCATTCAGACATCTTGTTGCAGAATTAGATGATTCAGAAGAAGAGCTGGTACAAGAGGAACTGAGGTGCCTTCTACCAGAAAAGGATCTGTAAGAATCTGTAAGAAACACTAGACAGAAGATGGCAAATGCTAATTGAATACAGCCATTTGTATTACCAGCTAAACCCAATGAAGTGAAGCAATACTAACCACCGAGTTGTTTAGTGCATCTGCCTGCAAGAATGGCAAACATGTCCAGTCCAAGCTGGATGGCAAGCTCCTGCAAATACGGCCTCATGTCATCACAGTCCGTCTTCTCATCTGTGGAGCAAAAAAAAAAATCAGATACATCAAATACTGTACCATATTTTTTAAAAGATATGCTGCTGATATTTTACCATCTTGATTATTGGAAGGTGCATTACACAGCACATTTTCTCAAACACATGACTCATGCAAATGTAGGGATTCTGAGCTGTGGCTATCAACTGTAGTTAGATGCTACAATTTGAATCTTGTACAAATCAAACTCCTTTCTAGAACACCTATATACACTACATGTCTAGACAACAACCTGGAAAAGACTTCTAGTCATAAACAATCAGGGCAGTACAGTAACTCTTACTATACAATGTGTCATAAATGTTTAGAAAAGAAGACGTGTCCAAAAAGAGAACATCACTGTAGTTAACATTGTCATAAACAGGTTTCCTCTCTTCTCCATTTTTAACAGGCTAATGCAGTCTGAAGCCCCAACATACTTCGAGTATTAGAAGTGTCACAAGGAGTAATCCTTTTGATATTTTAGATTCTCACAACCCTTCAAAAACATCCTTTACTAAATTTGCTGACTGAAAATAAAGTATCAAAATTACTCAATTTGCTGACTGAAAATAAAGTATCAAAATTACTAAATTTGCTGACTGAAGATAAAGTATCAAAATTACTTAATTTGCTGACTGAAAATAAAGTATCAAAATTACTCAATTTGTTGACTGAAAATAAAGTATCAAAATTACTCAATTTGCTGACTGAAAATAAAGTATCAAAATTACTCAATTTGCTGACTGAAAATAAAGTATCAAAATTACTCAATTTGCTGACTGAAAATAAAGTATCAAAATTACTCAATTTGCTGACTGAAAATAAAGTATCAAAATTACTTAATTTGCTGACTGAAAATAAAGTATCAAAATTACTCAATTTGTTGACTGAAAATAAAGTATCAAAATTACTCAATTTGCTGACTGAAAATAAAGTATCAAAATTACTCAATTTGCTGACTGAAAATAAAGTATCAAAATTACTCAATTTGCTGACTGAAAATAAAGTATCAAAATTACTGAATTTGCTGACTGTATCAAAATTACTCAATTTGTTGACTGAAAATAAAGTATCAAAATTACTCAATTTGCTGACTGAAAATAAAGTATCAAAATTACACATTTTGCTGACTGAAAATAAAGTATCAAAATTACTCAATTTGCTGACTGAAAATAAAGTATCAAAATTACTCAATTTGCTGACTGAAAATAAAGTATCAAAATTACTTAATTTGCTGACTGAAAATAAAGTATCAAAATTACTCAATTTGCTGACTGAAAATAAAGTATCAAAATTACTAAATTTGCTGACTGAAAATAAAGTATCAAAATTACTTAATTTGCTGACTGAAAATAAAGTATCAAAATCACTTAATTTGCTGACTGAAAATAAAGTATCAAAATTACTCAATTTGCTGACTGAAAATAAAGTATCAAAATTACTAAATTTGCTGACTGAAAATAAAGTATCAAAATTACTCTAATTTGCTGACTGAAAATAAAGTATCAAAATATAGCTGTATAGTGCTCATGTAATCATTGTAACTTCTTTCTCTTTGATTTTGTACATTCCTATTGAAGCAAACATTAGAAGGCCAAATCAAAGGGTTGCCGACCACTCATGTTTTAAAAAGACATTGAAGTGCTGCAAACAGCAAATACCTTTGAGTTCATTCTTATCAACAGCAAACATGTTGATGGCCATGAGCTGAAGTAGCGTGTGCTGTTGATGGGGGTTGGGGTTTGGCTAAGAAGAGCACGGAATTCCATCAGTAAATTTTCAACTGCATGGGAGAAAGCTTCCATCCTAAAAATGCAAAGAAAAAGCCATCAATAAAGAATGTTTTTATCAAAACATCACGTAAATACGAACATGCAGTTTATTCAATACATGCAAAAAAATTTGTAACAAATACTTTTATGTGTATGTTGCTTGCTTTTATGTGTTTAACAGCAGTTTAAGTCTTATGTGCCAAAGAGCTTAATTATGAATGGTTAAGTGTTTGATGTTTGGAATAAGAGCAAAGAGACGTAATAGTCTTGTGGCAGTGCTATGAGGTTATATATAGTAAACAATAGTATCAAGGTTACAGAGAGAAGAGGAACAGGGGAGAAGTGTTGAGAAGGTAAAGGAGTAATATACGGGCTAGCTAGTGGCCACAGCATTTATTTACACAGGATAATGCAATTCACTGATTGAGAGATATAAATAAGCAATTATACTTCAATATTAAAAAAAACATAATTATAAACAAAATGGGAATTAAAAAACAAGAGTTGATGAAAAGGAAAGTACGACTTACCCTATCTTTGTAAACAGCTTGCCGTGTACATTCAAGAAGCTAAGAACAAACCTCTTGTTCAACTGAGGAAAAAGCAAAGAAATTCTCATGTGTTAATAAGCACAAACAAAGAAACCTCTTCATGTGATAAATCAAAAGCAAATGTTTAAATTTATGAACAGAAGGATTTTGAATAAAACCCATTTTGTAGGTTTTAATTTTTGATATATTAAGGTTCTCAAAACATTAGATCAACAAGTTTACAATTGGTGATTGTAATTGTTCATTTCCAATGTTTCTTTTAACATTTAATCACTCCTAACTAACTCCCAGTTATCCAACCTGAGCTACATTACATCACAATGATAAAATAGCTCCCTCAGATACACTAGTCAGATCAGTAAGTCATAGTTCCTTTCAAAACAAACAACCAGAGATTGATCAATCATCCTGAAATTATAACTTGTTTGCAGGGTACTATCTTCTACTTTTACACATGTCCGAGAAGAAATTAATTTGCCCTTAACAATTTTGTGTAGATATGTGACACAAATTCTTCTAGAAAACTGGTTTTGTACAATGGGCAGACCTAGTAGAAGTTATGTCTGCCCAGAAATGATACTTGGTTTCTGGGAAAATCAAAAAGTGATTTGCCAATCCCTGATAACAACAAATAACAGCTTGGCTTATAACTTTAGCTTAATACTTCTCTCATGTAGACTGCAACCAAATAACATTGAACTAAACTTGACTAGCACAACATCACTGGGATTAATATTAAAATATAGAAGTCATCAAATTTCTTATCATCCTTCTTCCTCTCAAAACCCCTACATACCTCAGCAGGGGGCATCTTGCGGAGATTTTCTTGCTCCATGTCTGTTGCGTCAACTTTCTCCTCCTCTTCCCCAAACTCATCCAGCTTTGTGTTTGAGCTGGACCCATCATAATGAATCCATATCTCCTTCCTGGCAGAGTTGGCTTCATAAGCTCCCCGTCTCTGGTTAGAAATCCTTCGCAACTTCTGCACCTCCACCTGCTCTTTGTCCTTCTTTGCTTTCAAGACTAGCTGCTCTTTGTGTTCAACCTGCAGTAAAAAACAAGTTTGGGAAACAAGAAATAATCCTCTACAAGTCAAACTGTGAGCAAAAGTCAAAATTCAGTTTCAAGGAAATTTACCTGAGATTGTTTCTTGCTCTCATTCAAAAACTAATGAACAGTTAACAAAGGAAGGGAAAACTTATTTTAATTTCACATTTTGTAAAGGTACAGTTTACATATGTCAGTTAACACCACAATTTAAGACACTTTTTGAAGCACATACTGCAGCTTATAAGCTTTTGTTTAAATGCGTGTAATAATTGCTTGTATGTGCATGCTTTAAGGCCAAAATCGAAAAGATTTGATTACTGTGTGATTAGTGTTTGAAGATTCATGCTATTAAAAGATGTACCTAATTTAAAATGGTCTTAGTGTTATGCCCTAAAGAGAATGAATTACAAATCACAATACCTTCTTCCTGACTTCTTCAAAGATGGTCATGAGGCTTTCACGAGCACTTAAGAAAGGGTTACTTGCACCAAGGCTTCTCATGTAGTAGTACACAGCATCAAGTTTCCGCCTCTATAATCAAATCCATACCAAAATCTTGTTACTTATTTGGAAAACTGCCATTCTATCAAATCTCTACAGAATTATTGAATTTAGTAAGTTTCATAATGGCTTTTTTATTACACTCCTAAAAGATGTCACTTTTGAAAACAAGCTGTCATGTGCAATTGATGAACTTTTTCTTGTTTGATCAAGTTATCTCTATCGTATCATTGGTTCTTTGATCTCTGATAGTGGTATAGAAGTGACAAACATAATTTACAATCCCTGACTAAATTAAGTGCAACTAGAATTTTAACACTCTGTTGAGTGCATACTTTCACCCGCTTGATAATTCCAATATGCCTATTGCCTAAAAGTTTGTTGTTACCCCCATCCCCAATACAATCTATCTCGGGAAATCCTAGTCCCACTAAGTTTTATCCCCAAATCATTTTTAATCAGTAATTTCCATTTGCATTATAGACTCTTCAGGGTTATATATCTTCATTGTTTTAAGCTTTATTCAGGCTAAGCATTCATTGTTCAAGTTCTTTTCAGGTAAGATTCACATTCCACTCATTTCCATTTAGGCCAAAAGCTATTGTTTTGATTTTCTTTGATACCCAACCACTAGATTTGATTTTCTTTATTGTCCAGAAAATGAATTGTTTGGAAATCCTTTCAGGGCATGAATTCATTGTTCAGCACATTTTCTTGGACAGTTTGAACTAGAAATCTTTACAGAGCTCATCCCAAAACACCCCACCCCTCTATTTGTGCCCTTCTCCTATTCCAATGTCACAAATTTGAATAACCTCTTCTTAAAGGAGCACTAGACCGAAAAATGAGGGAGCTCCTTTCCTAAATTTCAAAGATATATTATCCACAACAGATGAATAAATTCATGCCTCCATAGCCCACAGGCGATGTGAGGGCCGCGAAGGTCACTTACAAATTCCTATAAACCTAAAAACTGCTATTCTCTTGCGTGCTAGATAAGCATTTGATTTTGGGAGGGGGATGCCCCTAAAAATACGCACTCACTTTTTAGTCTAGTGCTCCTTTAGGCAGCACAAACAACAAATGCTCAATTTAATCCAAATCCAATCATCAGTTCTTGAGATATCTTGATGGCAAACAAACAAACACAGGCGAAAACAACTTTGTTGGCAGAGGTAACAAAATTACTTTTCAATTAATTCTTTCTTTAATATGATTTTATATTAGTTCTCACTTATGGATGGACAAATGATATATTTCCACTCATTATACTTTACATAATCAGTTTTCTTGGTAAATTACCAAGAAACAACACTTCATTCCATGAAACTGTAACTTACTGTGTATAATGCAAGAATAGCTAGCTGGTTGTATGGTCTGCCATTTCTTGGGGCTAAGTGTTGTGCCTTGCTGTACCAGCTAAATAAAAATGTTCAAGGATTAAACATTTAATATGATAATATCTAGCAAGTGATTTTGGAAAGACTAACATTTACATCTACTGTTTTAAATAAATCACACTGGATCAGTTCTCCACCATAAAGTGTGGGTAAGGTATATACAAAACAGCTAAATATCTGACAGGGATGATGTCTAGAAACTTAACCAGACCCCAAATTAACTTGAAAGCCAAGTTGATTTGTTGATAATGTTAAAGGCATCAATAAGCAATTAATAAAAAATATCTTGATGTAAAATAGCCCTTTAAATATGACATGATTATAGTATTAAGTGATACCTTTTCCAATACTAAAAATAAATATGTATGGGTAATAAATAAACTAACTTTGAGATTAAAAGCTTGCAAGGGTACATGTTTAGCAAGGCAAGTTAGAAGGCACCATCAATAACACAGGATATAGACACAATGGTATGTTAATCTATCAACTTTTCTCCTGTATTAATTACCATCTTTTAATGGTCAGCGTTTTTTCTAATTTTATATGTGGTAAATGTGACATTTCCTTTCTTATCTTTGCAAATGCTACATTGTCTCAATATTGCTTATTTCAGTTTAATTCCATTTTATCTTTAGTATCATTTATAAGTGTCATGGGCAAATGAAAACTCATCTACATCTTGAATGTTTGTTTGTTTGTTTGATGAGGTCTTAACGGCACCACGACATTGAGGGTCAAATTGTGCCTGAGAGGTCAGATCATTCTAGAGGTAGGAAGGAAAGAAAACGGAGAGAATGAGAGAAATTTAAGAACAAAAGTCAGAAAGCTGTGATCGAGAGAGGAGCTGCATGAGTGAAACAAAAACAAAGTAGAGAGGGGGTGGAAGAGGAGAAATAAATATGATTGTAGAGGGAAGCATGATGAAGAAAAAAGATAATTTTATCCGGAGGATTTTCCTGAAAGAACTCAGCAATTAAGTTGTGGGGAGCGAGGGAAGCTCTGGGAAGGTTGTACAGGGGCAATCCTGGATAATGTGTAAAGGTCATAGAAATCAGCCTGAGAGTAAATGGGGAATGCTGAGCTCAATCACAGAGTGAAGCCAACATGTATTGATGAGAGTCATCAAAGGCATGATTTTCCTCATTGACTGACTGTAATGATAACAAATTTTTAAAGTCACTTTATTCTTAAATCTGTTGCTTCGATTGTTTTCTTCTCCTAATATGTTATAAAACTTTTTATAATCTAAGGAGTATTACGTTATCAGAAAAATCCTTTGTCGTCCTAACACGGAAAGTGAAATTTCAGGCCGACTTTATAATCTTGGGCCATGTTAAATCACAATTTTCCCCATTGACTGCAATAATAACCAGTAATAGAATTCACTTTTATTAAAAAAGCTCTCTGTCATGTTGATTCTTTTCTTTTCATATAACTTTTAATATTCCAGATAATCTGAAATTATTAGGAAAAAATCCATATCATCCTAATACGAAAAGTGGAATTTGGGACCTATTTAGGTGGGTTTTATAACCTTAGCCTACTTAAATTGGCTCCGTATGTTAGAGAAAAATAAACACTTGGATTTTATTTTTGTTGAGCCTGCACATCATTGTTTAAAACTTTGCAAATTTATCATTATGCCTTGCGATGATGATTTATAGCATGATAAGGTTGTTTTGGATGTTTAAGTTGCCGTAACTTAACACTAGGCCTGGGCACTTTGGCCGATTTGCATGGCCTAAGGTTACAAAATCGACCCGAAATTCCACTTCCCTATGACTTACTAATATACCTAGAATACCAGAAGTGACATAACATATTAGGAAAAGAAAAAAATCAAAGTGACAAAGTTTTAAATAAAATGACTTCAAAAATTTGTTAGCGTTACAGTCAATGGGGAAAATCACGGTCTTGGTGACTCATGAATACATGTTGGCTTCATTCACTATCACAGTAGTCAATAGGAGCCAGCGTTCTCCGTCTATACTTCTATGGTAAAGGCATATATTTTCCTACTAATTTCAAATACTTCACAAAAAAGTTACCTTCTTGCTTTTCCGTAGTTATTTGTTCCATGAGCTAGTTCTCTGTATCTGGCTATGTCCCCGAGGGCTATCATGCATCGTTGAGCACTAAGGATAGCCAGTTTGATCTGAAAGAACAGATAGTATCTTAAAATCATACGTCACTCTAAAGACAAAAAGATCACTCATTTATATCAAAAGTATATTTTGTATAATTTTCCTTGTTGTGAGAGGTGTCACATGAGAATAAAACATGACATTATAACGCAACTTTTTGGACTCACAAAGCTTGTTTAAGAATAAAAAATAGAGAAATGATAGCACTTTCATTTAAAAAGCAAACCTTCTCTCCTAAACTGATGAAAAACAAACTTTAAATAAAATGGCATAAGTTCTAAGAAGTGAAATTTCTATTTGAATAAACCACTTGCATGTAGTAAAATGAAGAAGTGAAATTTCAAGAAAAAACAAAATGACGATTAGATTTAAATCATAATAGTTGAGATTCTTACAGATCTCCTTGGCTCCTCGTGAAGGGGTCAAGACCGTCTTTGTGTCCAGCTTGAAACTGTAGGTGGACTGAAGCTTGGTCAGCAGATCTTCATAGAAGGTGCACCCCTAAATCAAAAAAACAGAAAACCAAAAGTTTTAAGGTTCCGACGCACAATATGGATTTTAGGTTCTGAAGTATTGTATGATAAATGTTATTGCACAATGGGCTCAAAATAACAATGACAACCAAATGACTCACATTTCTCACAAGAATAGAACTTCACAATTAATTAAATTCAACTATTTTTATGCCATTAACATGTTTAGCCCATCCCACTATGCATATTAATGAAATGTATTTTTTCTTTGTATTATGAACATGTATACATTAGCTAACAACATAATTATACCAAATTTAAAACAAATCAGTCATGCAGTTGTTAAAATATGAGCATTGAAAGATTTTAACATTTAGCTCTGCCTACTCATTAATATGCAGTACATCGCCACAAAAAATGATAGGGCACATTTGCGGACCATGGGCTATCTGTGTACTACATATGATCTGAATCCCATGCATTGTTCTTGAGATATTGTGTTTACGTGCTTTTTTTCAACAAAAACATGTTAATGCATATTAATGAAATTCAATAGTTTGGTACCATGATCATGTACACACTAACTAACAACCTAAATACACCAAATATAAAACAAAACATACATGTAATTGTTAAAATATGAATATTGTAATATTTTAATATTAAGCCCCACCTACTCATTAATATGTATGACATCACCACCAAAAACAATAGGGCACATCTACAGACCATGGGCTATCTGTGTACCACATATGACATGAATCCGGTGTATCGTTCTTGAGATATCGTGTTTATAAGCTGACCGTCACATACTCACACACATACATACACACACATGCCATCAAGACTGCATAGGTTCCTGATGCTGATCGCATCAGGACCAAAACTAATCACAAAACAAATGATTTTTCCAGGTCATAAAGCTCATACTTCCTAATGGTATTGAAAAACATAATTTAAAATCAATGACTTCATCGAAATGTGTATATTTATGCATACATGAATGAATGTGTTTGTACATCAAAACCATATCTTTTGTATCTTATATATGCATCACCAGAATCAATGAAACTGATATAAACTGGTTAGGGAGAGTTTTCTATTTACTTGGCAAAACCACTACCCCAGTGTCATGATTTGCAATGATATCACCTGTAGTGATGTTTCAATGGGTCACAAACAAGAACATTTATAATCAGTTTGATATCAAGCTATCAATGTCTGTAATTCTCTAATGTTACATCTATGACACAAACAGATTTATCACCCCCACCCCCCAACCATTAGAGGATAATATTTTCATCTGCTAAAATGATTATTCGGTTTTTATTAGTTTTCTTAGAAAGGACAGGACAGAAGTTGAATCTTTCAACCTTTGGTTTAAAGCTGTTAGAGCACAGGATTAGTCCATAGCAGATTCTCTTTCTAGAGCCTTTAATTTAAGAACCAAATAAAAAACCTTCCAAATCATCTAAAAAATGTATCTAAATGCCAGCCAAAGTCCATTAAAATAGTCTATAGTTGGGCTTTATTGTTATACTTTCTCTACATCCTCTTAGAAGAGGGAACAAACTGGGTCAACCTTACATGTTACAAATAAGGATGGACAAATCTTCATCAAACAAGAAAAAATATTCACAGGAATTGAAAATAAACCTACTTTTTCTAAGAGTTTAAGAAATGCTTCCTTGAGGAAACCTGTAGGGTCCTCATGCTTTCTCAGCAACTCACACAGCTGATAGTATGCATTCTTCCACAGTAGCTGCTCTATGTTGTACTGGTTTGCTATCTCAAGGTCTAGCAGAATAATAGCCTCATATAGCTTCTCCAGGTCTTGCCTAATTCAATGAAACATAAATATGAATAATAAATAATAAACATATAATAAGCAATAAATAATTAACAGAAACAAATTAATGTGAATAAGATGCACATATTTATGCTGTGAGCTGGTAAGACTATGCCAGGCTATGTTGCATAGGAAACCAATACGCATACACTCAGTGCTTGGTTTGGTATAGTGTTTAACGGCAGATCAACAGCTTAAATGCACATATTTTCTTAGATTACAATCAGAACCTAGGGGCCCCAAATCTTCTGCATAAAACTACCAATGAATATTTCAAGATAAAATCTACTGCATCAAATCTGTTCACATTTAAAGCACCAACTTGCATGTAAAAGAGTTCAATTAATAAATATTTTCTTTCTTCTAGAGACTAGATCAAATCTTTCCTATCCTTATAAAACTATGTATCAACAAGTTGATGTTATTTTGGATCAATGGTTTCTTTCTATAAAGTCTTAATATTGCTTAACTGCTTGATACATTTAAAAACTGAAATGACTTTACTCCACTAAGCTCTTTTAACAGATGATTGACACAAATCGCTTCTATGAAGAGAATACAGAAATGCTATGATCTGGAAATCTGTTTATAGTTCTTGTTTCTTGGAGGTGCATGTAAAAGTATCAGCTACATAAGCTGAGGTTTCTCCTATTTAAATAAAGAATTTTGCTAAATTCACCATTTCCTTTCCTGATACACACTGTTCTCAATTGCATCACAAATTTCCAACAGCTATCTATCATTAATTGTTCTGCTCCTTAAAGTTTCAAACAGTCAGACCCGGCCTGATAAAAAACCAGGTCGGGTCAGATTTTTCCTAATTATTTTCTTTATTCTGAAAACCTTAGTTGTTGTGGAAGTTGGTGCTGAGTATCATATTAGCAATGGATGAAGTCCTTAATGTGTGGTTATTTTAATTAAGATAAAGTGGTCTTACTATTTGCTACAGTAAGTTTGTGGTTATGATTTGCTGGAACAAATTTTTAAGGAGAAGGACAAGTCATGTGGTGTAGTAAGTTTTAAGAAATACAACACAAAGGAATCCAGACAAGACTTTTTCTTGACCCAATAATGATAGACCAAGAATGGCAAGACACGGACAATGTCATTCAGAGTTGATCACTTAAACAATAAGCTTAAAGATGGTCGACCTAATTATGTGGTACAAATTTCAAATGTAAACTAACAGAATGCAAACACATTATTATACCAATAAAATAAAGCATTACTTTATATCTTTATATTAAAAAACTGCAATTATGACATTGAATGAAATGGGAATTTCATTTGAAAGTGTATCAAAAGTTAATTACCTTATTTTGAGAATGAAGTCAAGGCTTTCATTGTTTTGTACAGCATGTACAATGAAGTTGCTATATTCTGTTTCTTTATCAGCTGCCTGCATGACTACCTGCATAGCTGCTTGTTGATTGCCATGCCTTGCCTGCATGGCACCAACCTGTTGTGGGTCGAAGCTCATTCCCTGGGGTGGGTAATTGCTATACGATGAGGGCAGATATGGCATAGTAGGAAGTCCCTCTTGTGTTCCCTGAGGAATGTATTGTTTGTTCCACACCTGATTTGGCAATGGAGCATAGCTGGGTATGGGATAATATGGATGTTGGTATGGAGCAGCATAAGCCAAGCTTGCTTTATCATATGCTGCATTCTGATTGGTTGGAGACTTTTCTGGTGCCTCTGGATCATGAAACACCAATTTTGACTCCTTTTCCTCCAATGCTGGCCTCTGATTTGGATTGCTTGGGTCCCACAAACGTTTCTTATCTGGTACATGGTGTAACTGCTGCTTAGTGTCCTTCTTTGGCTTGGGACTATGTTTCAAACTTGGACTTGATGACTCAGGGGATTGGTAAATTTGATTATACTGTTCAGCCAGCTGGTTCCATTTTGGACTTTTAGTGGAATCGGGTGAATATTCAAGGTTTAACTCTTTCTTCTTAGGTATTTCAATGGATGCACTTTTTTGTGAAATGTGTATTAATCCCCCTCCTTTACTGTTCTTTGAATCTGTTCTTTCTACTCCGTCTGACAAACTACCTTCGGAGCTTCTGCCAGAATCCCTTCGTAACCTCTCAGTTCTACTTAAGTGGTCCCTGTTATACCTTGACTCTCTGTCTAGATGGTTCTCCTCCATGCCCCTGAAGTCTTCTCTCTCAGAGCTTCTCCTTCTTCTCTCTGCCCTGTAACCATAATCATCCCTGCCTCTATTTTTATATCCCCTGTCATCATCAGACCTCATATCACTTCCTGAATCTTGTCTATATCTCCTTGGAGTCCTGTAATCTTCCTTGTCCATCCAGGCCTCTTTCTTGAGCACTTCATCAAGTACACTGGAACTTTCCTTCTCCTGTCTTTCATTCCATGTTTGTCTCTGCTTCCTCTGAGGTTTAGGCTCTTCTTTCACTTCATCCTCATAAGGCAATTTAGCGTCATCTTGCCTGAAATTATTATGAACAACTTTTGTCCTTCCTTTCCGAGTTCTACTTTCATCCAAATCTTCATTTGTCTCTGGATAGTATTCATAATTGTTCTGATAGGAATCATCCAAATTTCTTTTGGAAGAAGTATCTCTTTGAGCCTTTAGTCTGTCTCCTTTATTATCAACAGATTTACCTCCCCTGGATGTGCCCTTGCCTTGAGATGCTACTGACCTCCATGGAATTGCTTCCTCTGCAGCAGGACTTTTATGTCTAGAAGAGGAAGATATAACCATGGTTTCCAAATGGTAATCTTGCTTTTCCATATCTAAATCCCAGTCATGCTCTTCAGCTGTCAGGAAATCATTATCAGGCAATAAAACATCTTCTCTGCTATTCTCTTTTCCAGAATGATGTTGTTTAATGTATGTTTGTCCCTTGATGGATACTGGATTTTCCTTGCTTCTAACACTTTTTTGATTTCTTGAATCTAATGACACCTTTTTACCTGTCCCTCTCTGATTCATGATATGTAATGAATACTTCTCTATTTCAGCTGCTGCTTCCTCCTCAGCTGCAAAGTGATTCACGACATCAAAGTCTTGAGTGTCAAGAGGATGGTCTTTAGTATTGAAAGTACAGGTTATTCTCATATTACCACCAAGGTTGACCTTGCGATTGCTAAGAAAATCAGAATTATCCTCACTGCTAGTCTGGTGTTGGTTGATTTGCAGAGGAGAAATATCTATGACTGGTTCTTCATTATCTTTTTCTTTCCTTCCTTTCTTTACAGAAAACATCTTTCTCGCTGAATAACTCTCCTGTTGATTAACATCCATTTTAACTCTTGATTTAACAACCATTTCCGGCCTTTTCCCATGTGGTCTTCTAAGTTCCGAATTAGGATTAAAATACACATTTTCAGTTTTTATAGGCTGAGAGGTCTTTGTGGTTGAGCTTTTTGATTTCAGATCTCTTTTCTGTGGGGAAATAGCAACTGTTTCATCAAGCATGAGTTCATCTGTTTCTTCTTCTTTTCTTCTTCTTGCATTGCAACCCGACTTTGTGATTTGCCGACTCCTTTCCGTGCATTTCTTGCCATGGGTCCAAATTTCCTTCCATCATTCAAAACTGGTTTTTCAGGACTTACTTTTCACTTATTCTATTGCTTGTCTTGACTTGAGCAGGAGATGTTTGCTTCCTGGGTCCAAAGCGCCGTACATTGACTTGAGATCTTTCTTCAGCTTTGTTAGATTCCCTCAGGGGCACATCATTTTTGTTTTTCTCTGTTCTTTTCTCAGGTGCTATCCAGTCATCATTGCTATGAGATTTCTTCTCTTGTAAGTTTTCATCATTGTTTTCATTCGGCTCTGTTTCATCATCTGGTGATTTAGGACCTTGTTTAAAACTACCAGGTCTGTAAATAGCCTGGTCAGGTTTCCGATATTTCCGTTGTTTTGCTGATGATTCCAATCTGTGATTTGCTGATTCATGCTTTGTATCCATTTTCTTACTGCCTTGAATGGCTGAAAAAGAGAACAGTAAGAATAAAATTGTAAATTGAAAATGCAGCATCAGTTATCAAACACCAGTTGAATCCTGTTTTTAACCATTAAATTATATTAACTAAATAAATATACAGAATCTGCTTTAACTAATGAACTTCCCAGAAATGTATTGATTAACAATACCTTCAATGCCCATCAGTTAATAGCCAAAATTCAATAACAAGAGGTTCCAGATAAAATGATTCTACAGTTTGATCCCAATCTATTTCCCAAAGAGTTTGGTAAACTTTGCAATTCTATGTGATGTTATGGATACTGGAAGCTTAAACATTTTAAACAACAAACTGGACTTATATGGTGCAAGCAAGCATTTTGCCTTCATTATGATTCTAAATATTATGGTTCTGATCTTTGTCAGCCATTAAGTGACAACATATCCAGATATGCTCCTTCAGTCCTTTAATGCACTGCATCCAGTATTCATAACACTATTCAATTTTAAAAGGAAAATAAAGAGCTGGTTGAAAAACAATAGTTGCCTCTCAAGTTCCCACCAATTCACTGAACAAAAAAAGACTAGATGCTATCAGTTCTAACAACAAACTCAGAGTTCACAAAATTGTGAGTCAGGCTTCAGAAGATTGTGTGCATAATTAAACGGTTTTCAATTAAACATAACAGGGTACAAGGAGGGGTTCGTCATCATCATCATCTGCCATCCGTATATGGAAAAGTACTAGAAGCAGCTTTGACAAGGGTTAACCATCCCATTGGTACTGGAAAACACTCTTGAGGAATGCATGCCTCCTCCACCCTGAAAAAATACTAATACATTTAATCATTTGAGATCATGAATGAATCATGCACCTGTCAATTGTAGGGCCCAACCTATGACCCCCAGGAATGGTCAGTCATAGTTCATGGGTGTGTTATAAATTTATGTTCCATGATACCCAGTGTCATAATTTGGACTGACAATTGTATGATTTTGACACCTCAAAATGATTTTATGAAAGACCATTTTGTTTACACTTTTAAATAGCCAAAAAATGGTTTCTTTAAAGAAATTTTTTCATGTTTGAACAAAGCTTATGGGGAAAGCTTTGTCCAGATTACACATGTTGGCAGAGGCTACAAGTAGAAAAAAGACTTGCAAACATGAGAGCTAATAATGTGCATCTACAGATATAATAGACAGTTTTATGTACACAATTGAAAACTGATGTTTTTACTTTGATAAGATATATTATTAAGATAAGGTATGTAGCACATTTCATGTGCGTTACATTTGGAATATCTTACGCTCATGGCGGTAGTGTATGCAGATCACATTGGAATTGCAACACTCGAACACTTAAATCCAATTCCTGCTCTGTACATATGCATACACATACACCTTATTTACACATACACCTTATACTCGTAAATTAGAACAATCCATAAATGCCCGTGAAATTTTCCCACCTGTGTTGTTCTTTCTGTAACATGTAACCTAGCGTACAAAAGTCAGCTCCATTGACACTACTATCATCATACATGAATATGCATTGTTCTTTAGTTTAGATTAGTAGGCCTACAATCCATGCAATCACGCTGCCCAGCCGAGGATTTGCCATAGTTTTGACTTAAAATATGTAAAAGTTCTTCCAACATGAATATACATAATTTTTAAATTAAGATAGTCAACTTACAATCCACACAACTTTGCTGTTCAGCTGGGGTTACCCTACTGTGGTAACCATATGATTCTTTGGTAATTTATAAGATTCATGTCGGAAGTTCGTGAGTCAAGGGGTATTTTTCGAGAGTGAACCTGCAATCTATAGTTACTCCCATCATTTAATTCGGGAACGTCTCCAGACTTCAAGCTTGACTTCAGTTTTTCAAGTTTAGGCTACTTAGTTCATTTTTAAACTAGTCCACTGTGGAAACCTTGTTTTCTCCACACCAAAGATTTATGCCAGAATCTTTAAAAATCTAGCTATTTACGCCAGTTTTGATCATACCACTGTAATTTTAATGTATTTCTTCATAAAACAGAGAAAAATAAGCAAAATTTTGTCAAATTGGTAAGCTCCATGCCAAAGATCTTCAACGTATTTGATCTGACGTCACAATATGTGGGCAATTGAGTTGTCGGTGAAAACAAACTCTACTCTACATTGACACTAACGTTACAAAGGCCAACTCTGGGCAAGAATATTCTTTTATTTCCCTGCCGCCTATGGATCAAAGTTTGACCTAATATCATAAAGAATATCAAGATCAACATATGCCAAAGTTTTCAAAATATTTGATTCTCCTGATTAAGAGGAAATAACAGCATAAATTATAACAAAATCAGAAACCTTTATTGGTTAGTTAGCGTGCGTTATAAAAGAACTTTGATAAAATGCCCGAATACTTAAATTACATAGGCCTAACGGTACGCTACATAGCCTACTTTCCAATTCCAGACTGGTTAAGCCTTAAAAAGTTAAGCCAAGGTAGGCTAGGCCTACAGTAGGTGTACCAATTCAGCGTATTGGAAATTGTTTTTACTTTCGTTCGTTATATGTAGCTTTCTATTTCTGAGAAATATCACTGATAAAATGTGTAAGACTTAAATTTTCTACTCTAAAAGTATTTGAACTCTTAATATGAAACAGTATTTTTTGAAATTTTGATTTTGAAATTTTGACAAGGTGTACATGTACTGTAGCACGAAGTGTGTACTGGTAGAGCGTATTTTTTACACGCTGTTTTCTGCAATTAATCTCACTTTGATACAGGTACTTTTCAGTTTTTCATAATTGTATTGGTTAGAAGCATCTTTAAAAAGCTTTTTATTAGATTAGATTTAAATACAATATTACCCGTCAAACATTCAACAAAATCCGTTATAAGATTGTAGTTATTGCTACTGTTTCCTATGTACCAGTTGCACAAAAAGTTAGGAAGGATCAAATCAACGAGAAAAAAGGATTCCTCTGTTGTATATAATACTTAAGGAATGGCCATTAATACAATGTCTACATCTTTTCCTCTTAAGAATCAAAGGTTCTTATTGTGTCCTGAAATAATATTTTTATTGCAATTTTCTTTTTGTTCTCCTTACAGGTATAAAGTGATGAGTATTTTCTTTACTCTTTTGCTTTTATTGTTCTGTTTTGAAACTTGGCTTTGACACATTTGTGGGCTGTATAGATTGTCGTGCTGTTATTAGAAAACAAGAAAAGGAAATGCAGGTGTTCCCCCAAATCACCTTTCCCTCCCTTATCAATCTTAAAAAAGAAATTCCTTGTAATTTCGAAAATGTTGGATGACCACAGGGGTGATGACATGATTTGTCCGACTGTTGACTAGTCTTTCTGGCAAGATAAAGTTTTCCTTTCTTGACTAATAAACTGTTGTTTTGACTCAGCGGGTACACTGTCAAGTATTTGCCAAAGCTTGTGTAAAATCTAGAATCCAAAGCTTGTGTAAAATCTAGAAGCAAAACCCCCATAAGCCCTACACTTCTCGTGATTTTGTAAGCAAAAAATTGTGTAAAATTTAGGGGTGAACCCCTGGTGTTGACACAGGGCGAAAACAGCAGAAGCTTAAAGTTTCTCGTGATTCTGATGGTTTGGTTTGTTGATGTTTAACTGCACCGTGACAGTCAAGAGTCAAATGTGCCAAGAGGGTGTTAATAAATAATGGTGTAAGAGTAAGGATAGTGAGGGGATGGAAGGTTTGTAAGGGAGATAAAGGGGAGAAGCTGAATGTGGGAGAAAAAATTAGGTGAAAGAAAGGGGTATGTAAAGTTTGGTGTAGAAGGAGAGATTATATTTGGTGGAAGAGCTTGTTGTTGTGGAGGAAGTTGATGATGTTTGAGGAAGAATTGTTTTCCAATAGGTCCAAGATTGAGGAGAGAGGAGATCTGGAGTTCCAGTAGAGGGGAAAGGTTTGAAAAATATGTTTAATGAAGAGATCGATGCCGCAAGTGGGGCAGGGGAGCCAGATAAGAGATGGGAATGAGTAAGAGAGGAGTGGACAAGGCAAATGCAGGTAACAACGATGTCTTCCCTGCGGTTGTGACTATGCAGAGGAGTGTTGGTCCCGACTTTGGGTTTGATGGTGTGAAGTTTATTACTGGTTTCGTAATTCCAGGAGTTTTTCCAGGTCTTGTTAATGTATTTAGAGATGGAGAGACGGAGGTCTGAGTGTGGAATAGAAAAAGGAGAGATGTTATTTGAAAGAGCTTTGAAGGCGGCTCTGTCGGCTCTCTCCTTGCCAGGGATTCCAACGTGGCTGGGAATCCAAAAAAAAAATCATTTTCTTTCCTAGGGAGGAAAGAGTGTGGAGTTTGTTGAGGTTATGTAGAATGAGAGGGTTGGGCCAGAGCATGTTGAAGATGCCAATGATTTAGAGTCAGAGAAGATGACAAAACAGGGGCGGGAAGAGTTCTATAAAGCTTAAGGCTAGGAGGATGGCCTTCGCCTCGACAGATGGATAGAGGTTTCGTCTGCAACAAATCAATCAAAGTAAACTGTCAGTGATGAAATCATTAAATACTTATAGAGGATTTACACATCAGGAAAGATCACTAAATATGCATTATACGAACCGAAGAATCATCTTCATTCATTATAAATAAAAGTATGCTGTGGAAAAATAGAACATTTTGTATAAAAGGGTACATGATGACATAAATACATGTAAATAAGTGAAAAAGATTTTTAATTTCATACTGTAGCTGATCTGGAAAAACTTCTTAAAAGGTATACAAAAGTCACCAGGAAGTTCAAAGAAACTTTTCAATAAAAGTTCAATAACAAACAGCTGATTTAGACAGCGCAAGCGCAGATAAGTACTAGTTAAGAAAAGATAATAATAGGCTACGCTCTACTGGTAGCGGAGTTGAACAAGCTATAAAGGTGGCGAAAACATGGAAAAAACAATTTTCAACATGCAAACCTTGTTTGTTTCGTTACATAATAGTAAATTTCATACGTTATTTCACCTGTAAAGTATGACCAATATGTTGAGGAATGTTTTATTCGTGCGTTTCTGATCAAAACGGAGAAAAAGTAGCATGACCTTTTTTACTTCACCAAGTGACCTGAGCGATGTAGGCTCAAAATCACAAGACAAAAATGTTTATTCTGAAGATATATTTCTGCAACAATCGTGATTTTGTATGTTTAAGAGTAGGCCTATGAACAATTGGTAAGATTTCAGCAATAAATTGCTAGAAGTAAACGAATAGGCCTAATGCGAAATTACGCGGAATTGGTACATACGCTGAATTGGTACACCTACTGTACGTTAGGGATTGGGGAGAGAAGCTGGCAGCACATCAGAGGTAAAAATTTGTTGTTTCGGTTATGTTGCATTGCAATTGCATAGCATCCTCACTACGTAGACGTAAACCAACATATTATTAACCTAACAACATAACGTTAGTTCCGACTAAATGGCATCCTAACAGGTATTTTACCATTAGCGAAATAGGGCTAGGCTGAACGACGAATTATTGCTTAGGATTCTGCTAGGAATCTAGGGCCTACAAAGTTTTCACATTTTCCGAATAATGCAACGTAGGCTAAATAATGCAACGTAGGCCTACCTCCTTTCACTTCATCTTGCTTCGTTTGATGCAACTTTCCTGCCCTACTTTCTAGCTCTTTGTACGTCACTCTAACACGCTCAGTAGCCATCGTCTCGGTCCTTTCGATAAACGATAGTGCAGCTGCAGCGCAGCTGACGATCGAAAATCGGCGAAGTTTTCAGAATCTAACGTTAGTACTGGCACGATCAGACCAGCAGTAGGCCTACGGCAGTAACTGTTTTGTAAAATTAGGGGCGTTGCAACGTTGCACCCAAAACTGGGAAATCTCTTGGGTAAAAAATGCCACTTCAGACGAACTTGCTCATTATTTTCCTACAGATACAGAATTCCAGTACCTAGCATAGATTTTAACGTCCCGAAAGCATCCAGTGCTGGACATTATATCAATCCTCATGTGACACATGGTAACAGTTTGAAGTTGACCGAAGAGTTATCACGGATAGATATTCGGCGTTTTAGCTTTTCGCAAAGAGTTATTAATGAGTGGAATGGTTTGCCTGAGTGGGTAGTCAGCTCCAATTCTGTTCACAATTTCATGGTCAACATTGATAAGTTCAAACTCTGGGTTTCTGATTTTGTTGTTGTGGTGGTGGTGGTGGTGTTTGTTTGGGCTTTTTATGGGGTGACTAACCCTTCTTAGCCCGTAATCGTGTTATATTATGTTATATGTTAACAGTGGCACGGTGGCAAGGGGGCAGGGGGGAGGAACTTCCCCCAGCGATGCTTTCTGAGAAGGCGCCAAGTCCTCACGGGAGCGCCAAAATCGTCCTGAGAACATAATTGTTAGGCCCTGAGAAAATATCAATTTTGATCAATAACTTTTCCCTATACTATGTTAAGCACGTAATATATAATTTTTTGAGTCCAAAAGTGCATGAATTTTCCACAGAAAAAAAACAAATTATCCAGGGACTTCGCCCCAAAACCCCACACCATTGGCAATTGAGCTCGGACAGTAACCGATGCATGATGATAGCTTGTTGGCAATATTTAATATCTGTCCCTGCCATAAAGGGAAAAACAATTTTTGAATACAGTTGGTAGAAGGTGGCTTTCGAGAGGGCGTCAAATGCTCACAGGGGCGTAAAATTGTCATGAGAAATATATTCTTATATACTTTTTATTCTCAACGTCGTAAATGTTTTTTTCTTTTTTCTCAAGCTTTATTCTTACATCAAAAACATGAAAACTATTCCTAGACTCCAATTAAAGATATTGTAGTGAATGGGATCCAATATATTCGTTCCAAAAATATATTCTTTTTAACTAGCTTTGATGTGGAATTGACATGATTTTAAGCAATATTCTGCTACCAAACTCACGCCAAATAATGCTACTAACTTCCTGGGGCTTCGCCCCTTGGGAGCCTACCAGGAATCTGACACAATATTGATACATTTTCCGCTATCAAAATCGCGAGAAATGCGGGGATTCCGAGGGCTTCGCCCCAGCGCTCTTACCTGCAACTTGGCCCCCAGTGCCCCTACCTGCAGCTTCGCTCCATAGATGTGTAGATCCCGGGCCATAAAACCATAACTAAAGTTGACACAATTTAAGCAAGACTCATTTTGGCCCCCAATAATGAACGCCTTCCGAAATCAATTTCTTCCGTCAGGAAATCTTCGTAATTTCCGGGAAATCATCAATTTCTGGTTAATCTCGGTCCTCTGATTTTTAGGAAATTTCCTTCATTTTGAAGATATTTTCTTCAATATTTAGGAAGTTTTTTTCAATTTTCGGAAAAATTCCTTCATTTTGCGAAAATTTTCTTCAATTTTGAGGAAGTTTTCTTCTATTTTCGGGAAATTTTTTCAATTTCTGGGAAAACTACTTCAATTTTTGGGAATTTCTTTCCATTTTCGTTAAATTTGCTTTCATCCTTGTAAAATTTCTTTCATTTTGTTGGAGATATTTTCTTTAGTATTGGGAACTTTTCTTCAATTTTAGGAAATCTTTCATTTTCGAGAAATTTCTTAATTTTCGTTAAATTTGCTTCCATTATCGTGAAATTTCCTTTATTTTGGGGGTAATTTTTATTTGGCGGAAATTTTCTTCAAATTTTAGAATTGTTCTTAAATTTTCGAAAAAATTTCCTTAATTTTTGGAAAATTTTGGGACTTTTCGGGATTTGTTTTTAATTTACGTAAAATTTGCTTCCATTTTCGTGAAATTTCCTTCATTTTGGAGATACTTTTTTTAATTTGGGGGAAATTATCTTCAATTTTTTTTCAATTTTTAGGAAATTCCTTCATTTTGTGGATATTTTCTTCAATTTTTGGGAAATTTCTTTCGAATTTTGGAGTTTTTTTTTCAATTTTTTGGAAATTCCCTTCATTTCCAGGAAATTGTTGGCCTTCTCTGGATTTTTATTTTTCAATTTTCGTGAACTTTCCTTCCATTTTCGTGAAATTTATTTTAGGAAATTTCCTTATTTTCGGCCTTTTTTCTTCTTAAATTTCCGAGAATTTTACCAAAGCTGCTTTGCATCTTAGACCCTTGTATGGCTTTCTCCCTATACTTGATTTGAAACACTGAATTTAAGCAATTTCCTAAACGGTGCCATCTAAACGGTGCATGCCAATTTAGATTTATGTGCCAATCGTTTTTTCAAGAGCAATTTTTTATTGGGAGGCGGGGGCGCCAAAATTCCCTTTCCCCTAGTGAAACATGATCCATCACGCCACTGATCCTTAGGATATGTCAACTATAGCGGGCAGCTTAGCGGGCAGCTTATAGATGTAAGCCATTCTTCAAAAAACCTTATTGCAAGCTGAAGTGAAAGGATTACGTTGCATTATTCGGAAAATGAATAAGCGATTACTGACAAAACTCCATGGATATGGTTTTCGTGACCCCTTATTTGGGTGGTTGAAGTCCTTTTTCTTCAACCGTGTGCAAAGAGTGAGTGTCAACGGGTGCTTCTCTTCTTGGAATGACATAACTAGTGGCATCCCCACTGAGAGTAGCGTTTTAGAACCAGTACTCTTTGTCATATATATAAACGACCTGCCACTCAACGTGGGATCCAATGTTCTCCTATTTGCAGATGACACCAAAATATTTAGGCTTATTTATACTAATATGAACTATCAATTACTACTGGACGATCTCTAGGCCTTTCAAAATTGGTCTAATCTTTGGCTGTTGAGATTCCAACCCAAGAAGTTCCAGGTTCTCTCTAGCAACTCCAGTTTCTGTATCCCATGGTGGATGATAGGGGGACATGCGTTTCCGGCGTGCTGCGTTTCCGACGTGCTGCGTTTCCGGCGTGCTGTGTTTCCGGCAAGCTGCGTTTCTGCCGTTCCACGTTTCCGCCGCGCCGCGTTTCCGCTGCATTTCCGCCGCGCCGCGTTTCCGCTGCATTTCCGCCGCGCCTCGTTTCTGCTGCATTTCCGCCGTGCCGCGTTTCTGCTGCATTTCCGCCGAGCCGCGTTTCCGCCGCCCCGTGTTTCCGCCGTGCCGTGTTTCCGTCGCGCCGTCTTTCCCCCAAGCCGCGTTTCCACCGCGCCGTCTTTCCGCCGCGCTGCGGTTTGTATGGCGGAAACAATCGTTTTTCTTATATGAAATTTTTGTATGCTTGGAAAAACAACAAAAAGTCTATTAAGTGCAAGAAAGTATTAACAACAAAAAATACTGATTCTATATTAACTTTTATTAATAGATCAAATAAATATAACATGATACAAGAAAAAAATCGTTTCATGGTTGTAACAATATGTTGGCCCACCATTCGCCATCATACCACCATTTTTGAAAAAAAGTGGTGGACATGCAATATACGAGAATTGTTCATATAGGCCTATTTGTAATCAGATGTATAAAATGAAACATAAACGTTTGTCTGTGAAAGAATAGGCCTACAATTATAATCAAAAATGACAAAAATAATTGTTCATGGTGATGATCATAAGACCTCATATTCAGGCATATGCAAGCATCCGGAAAACTTTACTCTGGTAATGTTTACATTCAACCTATATACTGTGTATGATATATATTAGTTAACCAAAAATAGTCCTCAAAACGTAAACCAGTTTCATGTGACTCTTCATGGGTTGCCGCGGAAACAGTACACACAAATAAATGAATAAATTACAATCTGTTAGACAATACTTGAAAGGAAAGCTATAATTTCTCAAACACATCAGAGAGACTACCCGCATTCTTATGAGTCTTTTGTGACCAATTCGGAATAAATCCTGATTGATCAAGATAATCAAAAGTTTTCAAATCATGCAGTGTAAAAAAACAAAAACAAAAAAACAAATCTCCTAAAAAACGATCCTAGACTATCCTCCATTCTCAATCTCCACACTCCTGTCACTGCTACACGTACGTGGCCATCAACTCAACTTCTTTAGCCATCAAGTAGTTAGCCATTGGAACTCCTTAAGCAACACTGTCGTTACAGCACTAATCATAAATAGCTTTAACAAGAACACCCTTTCAAAAAAGTGCTGTCGTGGCATTTAAGTTGTTTGTATAAATAGTAATAATGAAAGCAGTGGCGTGTCTAGGGGTGGAGCTCGCCCCTTAAAAAAATATCATATCCCCCTCCCCTCCCCCCAAAAAAACATTCTTCAACTTATGCGAAATTTTCATTATTTTTAAGAAAATCTTCCTCAATTTTCGAGAAATCTAATTCATCTATTGCAAAATTTCCTTCATTTTCGTGAAATCAAAGAGCTTGAAGCTCTTTGGTGAAATCTTCTTCAATTTCCAAGAAAATTCTTCACTTTCTAGGAAATTACTGTCAATTCGAGAAATTTTTAGGGAGTGTTGCCAAAATCGAACAAAATTTCCAACAATTTTACCCATTTTTCTTAATACAAGTTTAAGTTAATAATTTCACACTTTCATCAAAATAAAGCATGCATGCAACCAGGAAATTGAACCCCTTTTTTTTAAGTCCTACGCCTCTGTCCTCCCTAATCTAAAAAGGACCTTCAGTGCTGTTGTTTTTTTGGGTGAGGGGTAGGGGGCGCATAAATACCTTCAAAAGCGAAAAGTTAGTCACGGCCCTTAAAGAGAACAAAGTTATGTAGGTTTTAAGTTATTCATTATAAAATAGAATAGATACAATAAATAAAGACGATCTGCAACTTGGTTCTCCTGAAATAATTTTATACACGCCGAATTTGGCAGGTTACGTGGTCGAGTGGTGGACGCTAACAATTTCTTAACCTGTTAACTTTACCTCTTTAAGTTTCAGAACCGCTTCTGGTGTAGTAGACATTCCGACCGTATTATACGCTATAGCCACTACATGGCTGCTATACTGCAAGTGTTGCCTAATATGTACAAGAAAAACCCCTTAAATGTTTTCGAGAATTTTTTTTTCTTCTTCAATTTTTAGGAAATTTCGTTAATTATCAGGAAACTTTCTTCATTTTTGAACCCTTTGCTTCAAATTTCCGTGAATTGTTTGTCAGAATTTTTTCTCATTTGGTTTGATAATTTTAGGTAAATTTTGATCATTTTTGGGCAATTTTGAAAAGATTATTGTCAATTTTCGTGAAACTTTGTTCATTTTTGAGCACTTTCCTTAAAATGTCGGTGAATTGTTTGACAATTTTCGGTAAATTGTGATCATTTTTGGGTAATTTTACGAATTTTTTTGTCAGTTTTTAGAATTTGTTTTCATTTTCGAACACTTTCCATCAAAATTCGGTGAATCATAACAATTAAGGAAAATTTTCTTTATTTTTTGCAATTTTCTTCGATTTTGAATTTTTTTTTGTCGATTTTCAATAACATTTTCGGAAAATTTGTTGTTTTAAATAATGCTACCAAATTTTCCTTCAAATTAACCTTCTTTTGCGAAATATTCTTGGATTTTCGGGAAATTTCGTTCGTTTTTGGCCGCTTTTCCATAAAAACTATTTTGTCAATTTTCAGAATTTTTTTTCATTTTCAAGCACTTTCATCAAAATTCTGTGAATGTTTAACAATTTAGAGAAATTTTCTTTATTTTATGCAATTTTCTTCGATTTTGAAGAAATTTTTGTCAATTTTACATAATTTGTTCGGAAAATTTGTTGTTTTAAATAATGCTACCAAATTTTCATTCAAATTAACCTTCATTTTTGCGTAATATTGTTGGATTTTCGGAAAATTTCGTTCATTTTGGCCGCTTTCCATAAAACTTCGGTGAACTGTTTGTCAACTCTAAGAACATTTTGTTCATTTTTCGCAATTTTCGGGAAATTTCCATCCTTTTTAGGCAATCTTCTTTAATTTTGAGGAAATTTTTGTCATTTAAAAAAAAATTGGTTGACAAATTTCATATAAATTTACCAAATTTTCCTTCAATTTTATGTTAAAAATTTACCTCCCAACCGGGAAAACGAGGAAGGTGAAATCCATTTAGGTCATTCTAATTTTTGAACATCAGCAAAAAAGTGGGAGCTAAAGCCCCTCAGCTCTCGTCTCTGCGGTCCCTGGGCGTTGGGGGAGGCAGATTTGATTTTATGAAAAATTTATACTAGCATCTTATATCCCAAAACTATTTGTACTATGGGATAGGGGCATGGTAGGAAGAAAATTTCGTAAAATCATTGGAAATTTTGGAACAAAGTAGCAACATCCGAAAATATAAGAAAACTTACCGAAAATGAAAGGAAATTTCTCGAGAAGTGATGCAAATTCTACGAAATTATTTCTTTGAATAAGAAAAGATGAAAGGGAATTTAACTTCAAAATTAATTAGTCAGACATATCGGGGGCCAAAATGGTACTTGACCCCCAATACAAATTATTGGGGGATTTGGCCCCTACTCCCCGGTTCTTACGCTCCTGTCATTACTTACTCGGCGGATCCAGGTGAAAGTAAAACGGGAAGTAAAGTTTGTAAATAGCGGCATAAATTAATTAATTCAAGTTGAGATACTATGTTAAATTTCCAACAACATATTGTTCAAAGGACCGGAGAAGCCCCAGGAGAGTAAGAGGGGGGAGGGGGTTGACCCACAAAATAGCAAAAGTGGGGGAGGGGTTGAACCATTAGCAAAACTGTATCATAGAAGGAAAAGGTGACTTTTTGTATCGTGTTGTTGTCATACATTTATGGGTTCCCTCGCCAAAAAATATTCATTAATATTTTGGATTAATTACGTCATTTGTAGCTTCAATTTCACTGTCTCTCAATTTATTCACGAAGTCTTTTACTATCTATGATAAAACGCTAGAAATTCGCCTCTGTAGCCCACTAGTGCCTCTTTCATATACTAAAATCACAGCGGGTGATATAATAACATAGCCTATGAAATTGTTAAAAACAGTTGCAGCTTTTCCATATCAAAATATCATGCCAATCTGCTGCTAAAATCCATTCGTGGACCCTCTTTTACACCACGTAACAAAAACAAAAAGTAAAATCTCATTGTGCAGTTGGGATGATCATAAAAGACAAAATGGTCGACAATTTTATTAATTTTTGGACTGTAAGATATCTAAATATTTCAATAGTAAATTACGACCAGAAATTCTAGTAATGTATTTTTTAAATTGAGATTCCACAAGCCCAAGCTATAATAGGGCCCGACCACTGGGGCAGGGGGCATTTTAAAATTCCTCTTCATCCAGCGGGCATTATTTGTCCTGGCAAAGGGTGTAAACTTTTTGCCAGACGCGTTACCGGGGAGGGGGGGGGGGGAACCCCCAAAAAAAAAAATCAAAAGGAAAAAAAAAAAAAAAAACCTTATTAAATGCCTAGTCCTTGACAGTGGTTTTTATTATTTTGAATATGATTTCATATTTTCACTTAGCTGATATTTGGTTGATCGAATGCAATATTAAACATTTTTAGGCAACCTCTATCAGAATTATATGATGGTGACTGATGAATGAGGGATTTGTAGACATGAAGACAAATTTTGAAATCAACTTGTTGAGACACAGGAAGCCAATGCAATTTTTTGAGTAGAGGTGAGGCAAGATCACGACGACGTTTCTCACAGATAACCTTACGATTTTTCATTTACATTTTAGCCTCAAAAACTAGAAATCTTTAAACCATACTTTTCAATAAAAAAATTATGTCTGTTTAGAAATGGTAACCTAGATTTTAACTTGAGAATTAAAATTGTCATCTTCTAATCACTTGAATTTTAGAACTCCTGTGTTGATTTCAGCCATTTTGAGGTAACACAAACAAGAAATTTACACTGAGAGCTTCCGGGGCTTCGTCCTCTGGACCCTTACCAAAGTTTCGCCTCTGGACGCCGCAGTGGGCTATTAAGCGGGTAAGCTACAAGCTGTTTCACAGTTCCGTGTTTAATACTTGAGTTTTGTGCCCAAGCCAAAATGTCTGACATGTCTATGGAGGGGGCGGTATATTCCCAATTATTCTATCGTATATAGACAAGTCAGACAAGTGCAAATTTTCGTCAGGAAATTTGACTTACACCCTACCCTCCATTCGAAGTCTAGTTACGCTCCTGGGGAGGGGAAAGGGTTCTGCCAACTTACTACGCCTCTGGTCCTGGCCCTCCCAATCTCAAACCTGTATCAGGGCCCTGTCAATACAGGCCCGTAGAGAGGGGTGCGTTCGTACTCCCACTGACCGCTAATGTACACAAATCTTAAATATCTCCCTACAATTCATGTGAGATTGAATTTTTTACTATGGAAATGCCCCCTTCCTCCTCCATGAAAAATCCTAGCTACGTGCCTGCTATACGTCTCTGGAACCATAATGAAGGTCATGTTTGCACATACTGATCATCAAGTAACTTCAAGATTTAAGGAACATTCATTCATAAGCGGCGGCAATTCACTTGTACAAATACACTTTTGTACCACTTTTGAATGGTTTCGTAAAATTTGCATTTCGGTGTGGGTCCCACTTTTTTTAGGCAAATTTGATTTTGAGACTTCCCCCCTCCCCACGCCCACTTTCGGAGGGCAATTTCTGCCCACGAATCTTAGAAACCTGTCAGACAATTCCTTAGAAGATGATATTCTGAACAAGTTTTTAAATTTTCAATTGAGACTTTTTAAAAGCAACATCAACAAAATTACTTCCGTTTTAAGTTTCGAGAGCCAATTCGATAAGGAAGAAATACATTTTGACGTATTTCCCATCAATAGTTCTTTAAGATTGACTGATAGATCTCAAATTATTAGCTTTCTGTTTTCACTTAAAATTAATAAAGTTGTAAGCTATGTGGATTACCCAATACACGAATCTGCCACTTCTCAAACGGTACTGCTACAACAGTATTATGAGAATTTTTACCTCAGCGATAACAAATGAATAGACTTCACTGATGCGTCCACCAGAAAAAAATGTATATTGACAATTTGTATTAAATGTTATAATTATCTTCAGTTTTATTTGATCTTCTCCATAACCAGTTTGGCGGGCCAGATTTTGATGTAGAAAGGAAAGGGGGGCATCGTCCCCCTGACATTTTTCCGATAATACTTTTTTTACCTTGAAAAAATTCTTAGTCACAGTTTATGTAAAAAAAAATCAATTTTTGGGAAATTATATCGAATGCCTGGGAAATCTCTTTCATCTTTTGTAAAATGTCCTTAATTCTTTTGCATTTTTCATAAATTTTCCTTTATTGCAGGTCAATTTTCTTTGATTTTTTATTAATTTTCTGGAACTTTCTTCAAAGTTTTGGAAATTTCTCTCAATTTTTGGGAAATATCCTTCACTATTTAGGAAATTAATTTAAATTTTCTGCAATTTTCTTAATTCTCATGCAATTTTCGGATATTTTCCTTCATTTTGAGGCAATTTTTTATTTTAAATGTTTGGGAAATCACAATTTTCCATTATTCTTTGTGTAATTTTTTTGTTTGGGAAATCATTTTAAAGTTTTTTTTAAAGAAAGTTTTTTCATTCTTTGGGAAATTTCTTTCATTTTCTTGCAATTTCAGAAAATTTCTTTCATTTTGGGACAAATTTCCTGCAACAACTAAGCATGGGTTGTGACCTAAGAAAGGGTCAAAGGTTGAAATTTGCCCAACTGGAAAAATAAAATAAATACATCATACACAATAATCTACATCAATGATCTTACACATCACAATGAATACAAATTTGTTTTTCAAGTGTGAAGTTTAATACTTACATTATCGGTTTTTAAATGAGTACATTTTGAAATTATAACGAAAACACTTTCAATTTCTTTGCATTCTTTTATTATATTCGAATAACATGACATCTATAATCTGATCATACAAGAATTTTGACTTTCCAGTAGCAATTTTTTTGGCTTAATGTTCGATAAAATGTATTGAATAATTAATAAGTTCACACGATTATTCCTTTAAGCATGGGCAGCTCGCTAATAGAGGCAAACAGATTTGCTAATCATTGTATGTATAATTAATAATTATATGTAGAATTTAATAAGATGTTCAATTTTTACCCTCTCCAATCATGTTTTGTCCCTCCAACTAAAATCTCTAACAGCCACCAGTGCTTTCAAAGCACGAGACCAAAAAAGTGAAGGCGCTTGTTTTTGTGAATTTCACAGATATATCCACAACAGATCGATAACCTTCATGCCTCCATAGCCCACAGTAAACGTGAGGGCCAAGGTCATTTTAATATTTAATTTAACCAGAAAGTTACTATACCTTTGCATGCTAGATAAGCATTCAAATTTGGGTGGGGAAGGGGGTAACACCTAAAAATACACCGTCACTTTTTGGTTTAGTGCTCCTTTAAGTACGGCTTTCTTAAGAACTCTAATTCAATATTTTATAATCTGTCAAATACTTTCTTTACCAGATCACTGAGGTATTGCCATCTGAATATGAATGGGTGTCATTCCTTTTTCTGTTTATGTTTTTTGATAAATCTCCATTTTGCAAAGTTTACTACAAACAATAGAACATTTACAGCATACGTTGTGACACATACTACACAGAAATCCTGTAAAATGAAGTAGAGGATAAACGCTAAGTATACACATCCAATCAGAGACAGGATGGAGGTCAGAACTAGTAGAACAGCTCCAGTTTGGGCGTGGACAGTTCCTGAAAGGAGACAGAGAAAAAAAGTATAAATACTTATCATTTAATGCATTTTAAACTACATAAAATAATGAGTCATACTACTCTACAAAAAGTTTTATGTTGTTTCCAGGTGTTGCAAATTGGTTTGCAATCTAATAAAGCATTGCTTTTAAACTCTTTATTTACCTAATGAGATTTTCCTGAAAAGTGTAAATAAAAAAAAAATCAACTTTATTTAATGATTATTCACTTAAACTCCTCTTATTCTAAAAATGAAACAGAGGCTTTGTTAACAAATATCTTTCACAAATTTAGCTATTATGAATAAATTAAAACAGATTAAGAACTTTAATATTTTACTAGAATAGAATAGTGTAGAAAGTTGCACGATGAAAATTAATGATAAATATCTTAACAGTCTGTGAATTATTCTGAAACATGTTAATGTCTTCAAGTACCTGGGATCTTAAATAATGAACTCAACAAAGAACTTCAGGACATGTAAAGGTCACGCCTGGGTTGCCTGCAACAAGATGGACAAAATCTGCAGGAGCAGCCTACCGAACAGTATCAAGCGTAAACTCTTAACAGCTACAATCGAACCAATACTGTTGTATGGCTCAGAAACATGGAGACTTAAAACAAGAGATGAAACGGCTTGATGTATGTTACACAAATCTGCCCAGGAGAATCCAGAAGATCTTATGGAAGCAGCACTACACTCTGCAACAAACCTATGGCAAGCTCTCCCCTATATCCATCCGTCTCACACAACTAAGAGCTCAGTTTGCTGGTCACACACACCGCGCCAAAGGAGAACTACTATCTGATCTCCTCTTGTGCAAGCCCTCACACAGCAAGAATCTGACGTACACGCACATGATCTCAAGAGATACTGGAATAAAGGTAGAAGATCTCCCTGTGGCTATGGCCAATTTAAAAGTCTAGAAACAAGTTGTAAAGAAAATCTTGGCCATGGCCGCAAAATAATGATGATATTCTTAGCAACTGCTATAACATTGAACCACACAATCTGTAACATATTCACGTCGATCGCAGACCGTTAACTCTTTCTAGTGAAGCCCTTCTTTTTTTGATGATGATGATGATTCTAAGAATGTCGATGACAGATTGAGAGGGAAAAAGGAGAAAGTGTTCAAATTACATGTCAGAAAAAAAAATACATGTCGCAAAAATTAAAGAATTTTCGAGTGTGTTTTCTTCTGTGGTTCATGATGGTGAAAATCGTTGTAGTGGTTTGGTAGGTCGGTCCGATCTGGTGGTCTTGGTATACAGAGGAGTTGCCAGACTGGGTTTGATTTGCCAAATAATGGGTTTGAGACATTCTTGGGTTTAGGATTGGTGTGACTGGTGTTAAGTCTTGGGGTGGTGGGTTGGTCCTTGTAGATGGGTGTTCAGACAAGAGTTTCTCTTAAGATGTTGGCAGTTTCTTCATAGGAGTTTGCCAGTGGGAGTTTCAACCAAATATGAACATGGCTCCTCCACTTTCTGCCTTACAGTTCCAGGAAACCATTGACCTGTGCCTGGGTACTAAACGCAGACTTGCTGCTCAGGATATAAAGGTGGCAGTGGCAATGGTAGAGAATGGTGATCATGGTATTGCCGCTGTGTTGCTTGTCGTTTCTTGATTTCTTCAAAGATCTTGTCTGGATCCTCATGAGAGTTCTGTATTTTCCATGGGAGAGCTGATTTTGAGATTTTTCCCCATGAGCAGTTTGGCTGGATTGGCAAGCTTTGGCTAATGAGTGTGGTTATCCACATCAGAAGAGCCATCTGATATTCTGTCCCTGATTGTCTGGCTTTCTTGAGAATAGACTTGGTTGTTCTGATTTGTCTTTCAATGAACCCATTACTCTTTGGTCGTCTTGGTGATAAAGTGATGTGATCAAAAACCATGAATTAGAGAACTCCTTGAACTGCTCGCTAGCAAATTTTGGACCATTGTCACTCATGATTTTGTCAGGAATTCCATGTTCACTGAAGACTTGCGTGAGCGCGATAATTACAGCGAGACTGGAACAGGAGTCTGGCATCTTGCGAATGATGGGATATTTGCTGTAGTACTGTGATCTGCAATAATTAGGCATTGTCAAATTCAAATAGCTCTGTTCCTATTACACTCCATGGTTTTGTGGGTATGTCATGCTGCATGAGCAGTTCTGATTGTTGGGATGGTTGATGCTGCTGGCATACAGAGCATGATAGAACCATTAGATCTACATCCTTGTTGATATCTGTCCAGTAGACAGTTTCTAGCTACTAGAAAGAGTTAAAGGTCTGTGATCGACGTGAATATGTTACACAATCAACAATAGCTTAAAAAGTATGATACCACACACATTTTTATCAGTAAGTATCTATTCAATCTGGTGCTGATTTCTTATGGCAAACTAAAAAAAATTACCAAGGTAAACCTGCAAACTGTAGAACAGTAATCCAAAGATGCTGTTGGGCTGGTTCAAAAAACTTGTTGCACCAAGTAAAGGTTCGACAAGACCAAAACCTGTTCCATACCTGCAAAAGAAGGTTACAAAAGTTTTGGTAACAACAATATGCTCCAAGTATACATTTTAGATAAACTGCTATTGTACAAGCAAACATGCTGTCAAAACACTTTCGGTCACTCTCGAGACAATTTTACTACCTAAGTGACACCTAATAATGCATGCATAACATTTGTTTTATTCACAGTAGTTTTTACAGGCTTTTGACACGCTTTTTCATATTCTGAAAAGTCTTACAGTAGGACGTAAACTTATGAGAGAATAAACAACAAACAACAACAGCAGTCATTAGGGGAGTATGCATACTAAATTATTGAAGAACAAACAATATGGTTCACATTACAGATTCTAACGATACACATATCTTAATGTTAAACTTGAAGATGCACAATTGGTTTTCCATTCAAAAGAAATCTCTTCAGACCATAACGGTACCATACGCAATATGAACCAGTTGTGAATTTTCATTTAAAAGCACAAGGCCTGAGAAAAAAGGAATTAAAAAATCATACATGAAATTTAGCAGTCTTATGTCTGAGACATACAATTAAGTAGATCTGCATGATAAGTAAGCGGACATTTTTCTTGTGCCAAATTCCAAGGCTATATGATGAAAATTTAACTTGAACCTTTAGAGGTTTGATCCCCAAGAAACCTCACTTACATTAAATCAAGCTCCCAACACCACCCTTGTAAGTAATGGTTGTCATTTTCTTAAAATATCTCTCAATTTGTACTCACTTTGATGTGAAAACCTTGGAGCAACTTATTGTTGCACTGATGTCGCACATAGCTGTGTACTTATCATCAGATTGCTTTTTAGTCTCTACGTGGTACGCGTAAAGGGACACTCCAATACCGATGAAACAGAGAATATATCTCAAATAGTGCTGCCATAATGGACCTCGTAACTCCATGAATTTTTTAGAGGCCATCGTGCTATCCTGATTGTTTTGTTTAGCTGAATTGTCTTGACCTCTTACAGACGCCTTTGACAGAGTCTTCAACTGGGTGTCTTTTCTTATGACGACTTCTCTTGTTTTGACATGTGTAAGGTTTAGGCTCCTTGGTTTAGGTTAGGTTGAGGATAAAGTTAAAATGTATAGCACCCATGAGCAGGACATTCGGTTTAAGTTTACGGTCGTTGCCTTCGAAACCTTTAAAGGTTAATACTAATAATGGCTTTGCTAAAAACATACTGACAAGATATAAACATTGTCTTTTTTCTGCAGTACAGGTAGGCGTCTGTTTCTGTTAAAGTTGTATAGCGCGGCGCACAGAAGCTTTTCCGAGTAATGCCATGTCACGCGGTGTAAGTTCTGAGATTTGTAATGGTTTTGTTTTTATGGGAATACAGCTCAAACTCGTACTTTTTATCTTTTTATAATTTTTAGAATTCGTTTTCTGAATTTCAATGCAATTTCTATTTCAGATAGTTTCAAATTCCAAATAATTTTCAAAGTTTGGGGGTGTGGCAAGGGGATCACTTGTCCTTACGATCTCCTGTGCTTCTACATTTATATCATTAAAAATGATCAGAAATTTCAGCTCTCCTTGAAAGAAAAGTTGCAAATGATTAAAAACTGATATCTTAACTTGTTCAATCACCACAAACTTGCATCATATAGGCTATGCCGCAGAGACTGATTATCTGAGCAAAGAGCTTCCTTACAGAAGCTCTTTGATCTAAGCTTGAGCTGACGACAACAACAACAATTGAAGTTTATATGCCAATTTTTTTTAAATGACTATTTTACGTTTTGAATTTTAGAGCCTTATTATAAACATATTATGCTAATTTTATTGCAATTGTGACAACACAACAAAAAAACCTTATGCAAATTGATTTCCTGATGTTGACCTATTGTTTTTCAATTCTTCACCACCGTTCTTTAAATAAGCAATTGATGACCAAGAGGTTTAGAATTGCCCTCGATCAAAATTTACCAGTCGAATTTCTTAAAACTATTCTTAGTGACTGAAATTTAACCTGCATTTCAAAGAATTACATTACAGATTTTGAGCTGTCCTCTCTTTCAAGTTTCATACATCATTTTTTTTATATTTCTAATTCTTCAAAATATGATTAGTTACAACTCGGAAGCTACAGGTGCTACTGCAATAATTTAAATGCATGTGTTTAGATTTAAAGCTCTTTCTGGTGAATATACTATCTGTCCATATATTATAAAGATAATATATACATATATTTAAATATATATATATATATATATATATATATATATATATATAGAGAGAGAGAGAGAGATGGTGTGTGAAATGTGTGGAATGCAGTTCTCCACTGGAACATTTGAATAATGAATGTGAGATGGTGAGAGAAAAATCATATGCCCTCATCGGGAATCAACCCGAGACCCCGACTACCGTTCGGTTGCTCTACCACTGAGCTATAAGGCCAAGTGGTATTACTCCCTCGAATTTTCCCCTAAGGCATCAATCTCTCTCGGTGCTGCTCGAGTGCAGCTACATAATTAGATAGAGATGGTGTGTGAAATATGGAATGCAGTTCTCCACTGGAACATTTGAATAATGAATGTGAGATGGTGAGAGAAAAATCATATGCCCTCATCGGGAATCGAACCCGAGACCCCCGACTACCGTTCGGTTGCTCTACCACTGAGCTATAAGGCCAAGTGGTATTACTCCCTCGAATTTTCCCTAAGGCATCAATCTCTCTCGGTGCTGCTCGAGTGCAGCTACATAATTAGATAGAGATGGTGTGTGAAATGTGTGGAATGCAGTTCTCCACTGGAACATTTGAATAATGAATGTGAGATGGTGAGAGAAAAATCATATGCCCTCATCGGGAATCGAACCCGAGACCCCCGACTACCGTTCGGTTGCTCTACCACTGAGCTATAAGGCCAAGTGGTATTACTCCTCGAATTTTCCCTAAGGCATCAATCTCTCTCGGTGCTGCTCGAGTGCAGCTACATAATTAGATAGAGATGGTGTGTGAAATGTGTGGAATGCAGTTCTCCACTGGAACATTTGAATAATGAATGTGAGATGGTGAGAGAAAAATCATATGCCCTCATCGGGAATCGAACCCGAGACCCCCGACTACCGTTCGGTTGCTCTACCACTGAGCTATAAGGCCAAGTGGTATTACTCCCTCGAATTTTCCCTAAGGCATCAATCTCTCTCGGTGCTGCTCGAGTGCAGCTACATAATTAGATAGAGATGGTGTGTGAAATGTGTGGAATGCAGTTCTCCACTGGAACATTTGAATAATGAATGTGAGATGGTGAGAGAAAAATCATATGCCCTCATCGGGAATCAACCCGAGACCCCCGACTACCGTTCGGTTGCTCTACCACTGAGCTATAAGGCCAAGTGGTATTACTCCCTCGAATTTTCCCCTAAGGCATCAATCTCTCTCGGTGCTGCTCGAGTGCAGCTACATAATTAGATAGAGATGGTGTGTGAAATGTGTGGAATGCAGTTCTCCACTGGAACATTTGAATAATGAATGTGAGATGGTGAGAGAAAAATCATATGCCCTCATCGGGAATCGAACCGAGACCCCCGACTACCGTTCGGTTGCTCTACCACTGAGCTATAAGGCCAAGTGGTATTACTCCTCGAATTTTCCCCTAAGGCATCAATCTCTCTCGGTGCTGCTCGAGTGCAGCTACATAATTAGATAGAGATGGTGTGTGAAATGTGTGGAATGCAGTTCTCCACTGGAACATTTGAATAATGAATGTGAGATGGTGAGAGAAAAATCATATGCCCTCATCGGGAATCGAACCGAGACCCCCGACTACCGTTCGGTTGCTCTACCACTGAGCTATAAGGCCAAGTGGTATTACTCCCTCGAATTTTCCCTAAGGCATCAATCTCTCTCGGTGCTGCTCGAGTGCAGCTACATAATTAGATAGAGATGGTGTGTGAAATGTGTGGAATGCAGTTCTCCACTGGAACATTTGAATAATGAATGTGAGATGGTGAGAGAAAAATCATATGCCCTCATCGGGAATCGAACCCGAGACCCCGACTACCGTTCAGTTGCTCTACCACTGAGCTATAAGGCCAAGTGGTATTACTCCTCGAATTTTCCCCTAAGGCATCAATCTCTCTCGGTGCTGCTCGAGTGCAGCTACATAATTAGATAGAGATGGTGTGTGAAATGTGTGGAATGCAGTTCTCCACTGGAACATTTGAATAATGAATGTGAGATGGTGAGAGAAAAATCATATGCCCTCATCGGGAATCGAACCCGAGACCCCGACTACCGTTCGGTTGCTCTACCACTGAGCTATAAGGCCAAGTGGTATTACTCCCTCGAATTTTCCCTAAGGCATCAATCTCTCTCGGTGCTGCTCGAGTGCAGCTACATAATTAGATAGAGATGGTGTGTGAAATGTGTGGAATGCAGTTCTCCACTGGAACATTTGAATAATGAATGTGAGATGGTGAGAGAAAAATCATATGCCCTCATCGGGAATCGAACCCGAGACCCCCGACTACCGTTCGGTTGCTCTACCACTGAGCTATAAGGCCAAGTGGTATTACTCCCTCGAATTTTCCCCTAAGGCATCAATCTCTCTCGGTGCTGCTCGAGTGCAGCTACATAATTAGATAGAGATGGTGTGTGAAATGTGTGGAATGCAGTTCTCCACTGGAACATTTGAATAATGAATGTGAGATGGTGAGAGAAAAATCATATGCCCTCATCGGGAATCGAACCCGAGACCCCCGACTACCGTTCGGTTGCTCTACCACTGAGCTATAAGGCCAAGTGGTATTACTCCCTCGAATTTTCCCCTAAGGCATCAATCTCTCTCGGTGCTGCTCGAGTGCAGCTACATAATTAGATAGAGATGGTGTGTGAAATGTGTGGAATGCAGTTCTCCACTGGAACATTTGAATAATGAATGTGAGATGGTGAGAGAAAAATCATATGCCCTCATCGGGAATCGAACCGAGACCCCCGACTACCGTTCGGTTGCTCTACCACTGAGCTATAAGGCCAAGTGGTATTACTCCCTCGAATTTTCCCCTAAGGCATCAATCTCTCTCGGTGCTGCTCGAGTGCAGCTACATAATTAGATAGAGATGGTGTGTGAAATGTGTGGAATGCAGTTCTCCACTGGAACATTTGAATAATGAATGTGAGATGGTGAGAGAAAAATCATATGCCCTCATCGGGAATCGAACCCGAGACCCCCGACTACCGTTCGGTTGCTCTACCACTGAGCTATAAGGCCAAGTGGTATTACTCCCTCGAATTTTCCCTAAGGCATCAATCTCTCTCGGTGCTGCTCGAGTGCAGCTACATAATTAGATAGAGATGGTGTGTGAAATGTGTGGAATGCAGTTCTCCACTGGAACATTTGAATAATGAATGTGAGATGGTGAGAGAAAAATCATATGCCCTCATCGGGAATCGAACCCGAGACCCCCGACTACCGTTCAGTTGCTCTACCACTGAGCTATAAGGCCAAGTGGTATTACTCCCTCGAATTTTCCCCTAAGGCATCAATCTCTCTCGGTGCTGCTCGAGTGCAGCTACATAATTAGATAGAGATGGTGTGTGAAATGTGTGGAATGCAGTTCTCCACTGGAACATTTGAATAATGAATGTGAGATGGTGAGAGAAAAATCATATGCCCTCATCGGGAATCAACCCGAGACCCCCGACTACCGTTCGGTTGCTCTACCACTGAGCTATAAGGCCAAGTGGTATTACTCCCTCGAATTTTCCCCTAAGGCATCAATCTCTCTCGGTGCTGCTCGAGTGCAGCTACATAATTAGATAGAGATGGTGTGTGAAATGTGTGGAATGCAGTTCTCCACTGGAACATTTGAATAATGAATGTGAGATGGTGAGAGAAAAATCATATGCCCTCATCGGGAATCGAACCCGAGACCCCCGACTACCGTTCAGTTGCTCTACCACTGAGCTATAAGGCCAAGTGGTATTACTCCCTCGAATTTTCCCTAAGGCATCAATCTCTCTCGGTGCTGCTCGAGTGCAGCTACATAATTAGATAGAGATGGTGTGTGAAATGTGTGGAATGCAGTTCTCCACTGGAACATTTGAATAATGAATGTGAGATGGTGAGAGAAAAATCATATGCCCTCATCGGGAATCGACCCGAGACCCCCGACTACCGTTCGGTTGCTCTACCACTGAGCTATAAGGCCAAGTGGTATTACTCCCTCGAATTTTCCCCTAAGGCATCAATCTCTCTCGGTGCTGCTCGAGTGCAGCTACATAATTAGATAGAGATGGTGTGTGAAATATATGTGGAATGCAGTTCTCCACTGGAACATTTGAATAATGAATGTGAGATGGTGAGAGAAAAATATATATATATATATGCATATATATATATATATATATATATATATATATATATATATATATATATATATATATATATATATATATATATATATATATATATATATATATATATATATATATATATATATATATATATATATATAATAAATATGCCACCATATAAGCGGCCCATTAGCTGGTTAATGACCAGAGGGTCCAGTTACTGACCACGTCCATGCTTAAGACGCTGGTGTGATCAAGGGCGTCGCGAACGTTTACACATTTGGGGGTAGGGGGTGTCAATTATTTTGCCCGATCTTTGTTGTTTAAGTGGCCAAATCTTAAGTAAATATGTAAATATTTGTAGTTTCAATTGATGTATTTTGAAATGTCCGACACGTAGCATGAAGATGAGGCGTAAGGCTGCAGGCGCCAGCCTCTTTTTCTGTGTGTGAGGTTTTCTTTTTTAATTTAAAAAAGAAAAGAAATTCGATTAAAATTTTAGATCATGATTCGAATAAAAATAAATGGCAAGGGGACGATCCAGAGGATGGGGTGTCGGGGTTTTACACTCCGCCTTCGGTGGTAAGGTTCCCCAAATTGACCTAAAATGTGTCCTTGTATGTTTGTCGTAGTGCCGTGCCCAACCTGTACCCCTGCTACCCACACCCATCTAATGCCCACCAAATAAAAACGCATATTTTAAGGCTAGAATTTGATATGTGATTCTCCCTTCAAAGTGAGCTGATCAAAAATAGTTTCCCGAGCTTTACCCATGGGCTACTTGTGGACAGTGGTATATCCAGTTTTTGGGGCCAGAGGTGTTAAAAAGTGCTCAAAAATATGTCTTTTTAATCTGACCTCTCGCTAAATAAAAAATGTTCAATATTATCTGATGTCGAACAAACTGAAACAAGTGCATCACTACCAATTTAATATATAATGGATATATAATTGAACCACATTAAGGTCATTTTTCAACAAAATTTGCGGCACTTTAAAGTAAATTTCTGCGATTTTTGACAAAATTTGCGCAATTTAAGATTTTTTTTTATAAATTCAAACAATTTCTAACCTCAATTGTGCTACTTTAGATAACCTTTGGTTAACTTTTAACCAAATTTGTGCATTTTTACCAAATTTGGGTCATTTTGAAGAAAATTTGCGCGAAAGTTTTAAGCAAATGATTGTATTTCAACTTCTTGCACGAATATGGATAGAAAATTCTCCTACTTGAATATTTCACCACACAGTTATCATTTTCAGTTTGACTTCACACAAGAGGGCATAGACCTTTGTAAGAGGAAGGGGGAACGGCCCCATTCCCCATTCTGGCCACGGCTTTAGCCTATATCACCCATGTTGTGTTGTGGCTCTGAAAATTTTGATCAAAATGTCACAATTTTAAGTGATATTGCCAATATGGCTGTCCACGGGTGCGGTGCTGCCGTGCAAGGTATCTCGAAAATGCCATTGCTCCCTGCTCAAAGACTCTCACGATTAATGTAGTTCAAAGGTTGCTGTACTTCAGCCAGCCAGTGGAACAAAGTTAGCCTAAAATTTCCGAAAAGCGTGACTTTTTTTACCCGATTTTTCCAAATATTTGGCCCAAAATAGTCAATTTGTTGGACCTATTCTTGAAGAAATGTCCAAAATTTCGAACAAATAAACGAAAAAGTTTCTTTTTATTTTTTGTTTAATAAATATTTTGAAAACTGACCATTTTTAAATACAAAATTATGCAGATTTTCGGAAAATTTACGTACAATTTTCAGAAAGTTTCCAATTATTGAAAATCATTTTGATTTCTTTAGCTCATTTTCTGAATTTCTGAACAAAATAATTCCAGCCAGGGTGGAATTTCGCCCCACGCCTCTACTCCTACGCTGCTGCTGTACCCCCACCCCCCCCCCCTTTTCCCATGCCATAGCCATGAATATAATTCAAACTGCAATATGAATTGTCACCACAAGTTAAAGGAGCACTAGACCAAAGAGTGAAGGTCAAAAAAAAAAAAAAATACAATACAATACTTACATAGCAAGCAGCGGTATAGAAATTTTCTTGTTAATAGGCATATTCAAGTTATATTTGCCCTCACGTCGCCTGTGGGCTTTAGAGGCATGAAGTTCATCGATTTATTGTGGGTAGGCTAATATGTATGTGGAATTCGAAAGAAAAAAAAACCGAATGCCCTAACTTTTTGAAATAGTGCTCCTTTAATTTGAATCAAAAGTCTTTCAACTTTGGATCAGAAGTCTACACAATTGTGAACACAAAATCTTAAACTGTGGACAAAAATCCTTAATTTTGGAACACAAAATTTTCCAGTAGTGTGAACGTATTAATAAAATGTAAACAGATATTTCACTTTTGTTTTCATTTATTCATTGGACGTTCATTTGTTCCGGAAACTGAATCTTTTCCAGATGGTTGATCATTTATGTAGACTCCGACTCTTGTCACATATGATGCAGTAGTCAGTCTGCATGGTTACAAGTCGCAAATCTCAGAAACTATGAGTCTGTCATGACGTTTTTAATATTTTCATTATTACATGAAATTGTGCGATTTTTGGACGTGTATAGACAACCTGAGCAAAATTGTTTCAAAATCCATAAAAAAAACAGCTACCGGTATATATTACAAAAAAGTTTATCAAAATCGGTTAAACATTGACCATTTAAGTGTATTTTTAAATATCAGGTATAAATCTAAATGATTTTATGCAAATTTTGTATTAAAAAAAATGAAATTTGTGTTCTTTTTTAAATCCTTTATTTATGATAATTCTTTTAGGTGGTGCAGTAAATTCTGACTCGAAAGTTTTTGAATCTATGTCATGTACGTTTTAAATAAAATTCCAGCAGTAATAGACTTTTCCTGGAAGAAAGGGGGGAGGGGGCGGGGCAGAAGATCTGGGTAGCACTTTCCAAATGTAGTATTTTCAAAGTGTAGATTTGGTCAACCCTCTTTTACCCCACCCAACACCACAGAAAAATTTATAACCTTTTATCGGTTCGAATATTACTGGAGACCAATTCAACCTCTTTTTAATTTGATTTACAGCTTTAAAAATTGAAGATTTTTGGTCCAAAATATCGGTAAAATAGAACAATTTTACGCCAAAATCTACACACTATTTTTGTTGTTGTATATATCATATGTCTTAAAATCGAAAGGATTTAGACTTATAGATCATGATGAACCAATTGTATTGGCTATGAATCAGAATATATTAATTTTAATGTCTAGAATAATTTGAAAGGCAAATAAGAGGTCCTTAGAATGTTAGATTTATTATTCAGGAGGCTATGATTTTTGTGCTGAGAATAAAATGGAACTCCGTATATCAGTATATATAAATTATATCCGATGACCCAAATTCACATCCAGTCTTCAGCAAGTCAGTAGCAGGGGTCCTCATTGTTTTTATTTTTCCAGAACCCAAATTAAAGGCGCTTCACGAGTAAAATATAGTATTTTGCTTGTGTTACTTGAAATCTGTCAATAAAAAGATCAATTATAACAAAGGGGCTTAAATATATATTTATATTTCAAATAATCCTTTTTTTCTTTCTTTTCTTTTTGAATCTCTGGGGCACCTTTAAAACTTTACATAGAAAATGGGGGAGAGCACGCCAGTTTGTCATGACAATTTGTATGTCATGACAATGGCCCGGGTAAAAATAGTAAGCTTTTCCCTGCATAGCCTATTTCAAAGATGCCCCACTAATGAAATTGGGGGTAGCTCGCACACTCTAGAAAGGCTCTATTTTAAAGAGGTTTGATAAATTATAAGCTCAGAAAACAAAGGTGGGCAGAGGCGAGAACTTTTTAAGTATGAACAAGTCTAATATGAGGGCTGTGGGCCCCGAAGTTTAGGAAAAATTTAGAACAATGTATGCGCAAGAAGCGCGTGAAATTTCACAATTTTAGTCTTTTTGGTGATATTTGTCTTTACATTCTATAATGAAAAGATCAGATATATAGTCTTTGAAGAAAAAGGCATTTGTCCTCTTTGAAAGGGCATTTATCCTTCTGAAAAGGGGCAGTTTTCCTTCAGAAAAAGGCTCTTTTGTTTCTCTGAAAAAAGGCTTTTTAAAGTTTTGAGAAAAGTAGGCCCGTGCTCCCTGTGTCTCCGGCTCCGTCGCTATGGACTTTCCCATCATTTTCATTAATTAAAATTTATGAAAGAAAATTTCAGTTGCATAAAGATGTTGAGCTCTCTGCAGCTCTGCCCGGTCAAAAATCACAAGTTTCGCATGAAATAAATCAAAAAGAAAAAAATATATTATTTTTTTTTCAATAAAAAAAAAAAAAAAAAGTGATCCGTTTAGATTTTGATATTTCCCATCTAATGGAAAAATTGTAACATGTCTACACACCTTTAACATTTCTTCTTCAGAGTAGTACAAAACTCAAGCTACAAGGCTAACATTTCGGCGTAAACTGTATAAAAAAATCATCAATCAAGCTTTTGCTGTCAGGTCAGGTGGTTCTCCAAAGTCAGGTGATACCAAATTGCAAAATGTAACACTTGGAAATAGTGACAAAGAGATTTGAAATATTACTGTTATATGGTACAATAGTTACCATTATTTTATTTTATGAGCTATGTATGTAATATTAAATACAAAATTTTTTGTTCATTGTAGTATTACTTTAATTGAAAATAATATTTTTTCTCTCACTGTTGTATATTTGTGGTAAGAAATGATAGCTGCCTTTCTTATCACCATCATCCCAGCTTGAAGTTGAAATTTTTCAGAGCGCAAAATTCATTTTATATTTTCAGAAGGATACTTGCAAAATGAGCGGAAGGATATTCTCTACTGCCAATAATATGCAAAGAATTGCACGAATGGCTTCAGAAGATAGTGTTTCGTTGAAAACTCTTCCTAATTTGCGGAAGGTGGATATCAAAGGGAAGATCTATCGATCATCGCGTCAAGATTTGATCAGCTTGGAAGATAATGTTAAATTGGAGTCATTTGAATTCAAAACTGTGATGGATTTTAGATCACCAAACGATTATCGTACGGCAAATGGCCAAAAGCTGTACGATTTTGGGACAGAACTTCGCGAAATAAAAATCCCCAGAAATAAATTGGGTCGGAATGATCCAGTTATTTGGCCCATGGTTTGGAAACCTCTCACAGATATTAATACTGGCCCATTGACAAAACCAAGGAAAAGATACTTCATAAATTTTTTCAAGTTGAATTACATTGGCGCTGTTTTTAAAAGAGCCACAGTAATTCAGCGATGTATTTCAGTGTTTTATCTTTTAATCGATGTAATCTTCAAGACACATTTCTTTGTTCAGTATTTTGCCAAAAAAATACTCAACCCTGCTGGACTAATTTCGAATTACATTGACATGCTTGAATTGAGTTGCAAACAAATTTACACAGGTGAATAAAGTCAATATTTTTTGCTGTGACAAGCTTTAATGTTAGCATTGTTGAAGCCATCATCATCAACCATATGTATATATATATTATATATATATATATATATATATATATATATATATATATATATATATATATATATATATATATATATTATATTATATATATATATATATATATATATATATATATATAAATATATTTATATATATATATATATATATATATATATATATATGTATATACATATATATATATATATATATATATATACATATATATTCCTGCACACATCCGATCCCCCTCCCCCAGCCTTACGTTGGTCATTTTTTAACCCTTTGATTGTCACGTTTCTGATTAGCAATTTTGGTCTTGATTCACTTTAAAGCAAATAATAAATTGCACATAGCAAGCTTTAATACTAAAGTTCTGTATCTTTCAGTTTCAATTTTTTTTTATAATAGCGATGTTTTTTAGTGCAGTTTATAGGTAACTATTAAATTCTTCATTGCACATACATATTAATAATATATTTCTGTTGAATCATTCAAGTAATAAACAAATCAACCAAGTCATCCTTTGGAAAAATCATCCATGATGCTATTGCATGCAAATTGATGTGAGGTGAAGCACTGCAGTAATAGGGAAAAGGACCTGTGCAATTAACAAGAAAGTGGCGAGGGATCTAGTAGACAAAGGATTAAAGATTACAAGCAGAATTCACAGTTGTGGGGGCAATATAAACCTAAAGTCAGACTCATTTTCTCTACATGTAGGTTTCAGTAGAAAATAGGATTAAAGAAGTTATATCAGCTATTCTTCCATAGACTCATTTCCTTCACCAAGCTCATTTCCTTACTCCAGGCTCATTTCCTTACTCCATCCTCATTTTCCTTCACCAGGCTCATTTTCCTTTACCAGGCTCATTTTCCTTCACCAGGCTCATTTTCCTTCACCAGGCTCATTTTCCTTCACCAGGCTCATTTTCCTTCACCAGACTCATTTCTATTTACCTAGCTCATTTCCCTTCATCAGGCTTATTTTCCTTTACCAGGCTCATTTCCCTTCACCAGGCTCATTTCCTTTTACCAGGCTCATTTCTCTTCACCAGGTTTATTTTTTTCCACCAAACTCATTTCCTTTTAATTAAATTGGGGTGGGGATGTAATTTTAGCAGGGGGAAACATTTCTTTTGTTAAACACACCTGCAATTCTGATTTTGTCACTTCATTTCATAACCTAGGAGGGTACAAATCACAGTACATTTTGTTTGGGGGAGGGGGAGATACTGTAGGCCACCCCTTGCTTATGTTACTGATATTGGATGTGTTACATTGTATCCAATCTTAAAGAAGTTAGGGGATGATCCTATAAATCCAATCAGTGCCCATCAAGATGATCAATTATTTTCCATGTACCAAGATTTCATACCTACTAAGATTTTTATTTTGTGTTTTCTAATTCTTTTTTAGTTCTGAAGCTTCTATCTCATGATGAATACTTGCCAGCCTTGGTGAATTGCTCACATGGGAAGGATCGCACAGGGCTGGTATGTGCACTTGTTCTTCATGTCATAGGAAAACCAGTGGATTATATAGCAGATGATTATGCTGCATCAGAGGTAAGTGATCAAATCTAAATTGAGGGGAGGGGACGAATTGGGAAGGAGTATGGAAATTGTGGAATGAAAGAGAAAAGGGTGTGAGAAAACAGAAGTTGTGGATGAGTAATGACTGCTTTTTCTGACCTTTCCCACTTGTTTTAATTTTCTAGTTTATATCTTTAAAGTAATATAACAACAAGTATTTTACCCTGTTAAGCTCTTTAGATTTTTTGCAACCATTTCCATTTGCATCATTGCTATTTTAATTCATATTTGTCTATTAGTGTAAAATTACTATCATAAATTTTGTTTGTAAATATGTTTGTACTGTACTTATGTTTATAAATGTGATGAAAGATATTGTAAGAAACAAACATAAATGAAAACATTAATTCTTTGGCATTTTGAAATGAAGAAACATCCTCCTTCATATAAAACCATCTTAAAGGAATATTTCCATGGATTTTCATCTTTCATATGTAATAGAGAAAAAGTTTGGGAATAAAGTGGTGAAAAAACTATGATAATATCTTATTATGTTTAGAACTTACAAAATTTTAAAGTATTTTTGAATTTGGGCAAAAGTGACTGATTGGCAACATCTGTGATGTCATAGAGACAATTTCAACAAACGTCTTTTGTATTTCCTTCAAAATAATTTTTTTTTTTTTTCTCATTGCAAATGTGATGTACAGTACACCAAGAAAGAAAAAAACAATGTTTTTTGTCAATTATATATGCCACCATATTTCTATAACGAACCAAAAATGCTGTTCGATAATGTAAAGAAAGTAAAGAACTGCTGGAATTGCCTTGATGACATCACCAAGCTGAAGAACACAAACTGTATGAGGGTTTTTTTAAGGTTTGTTTGGTTTATTGATGTTTAAAAGATTAGTTCAGGGGTCAAGCATGTCCATCTTATATGAAAGAGGACTTCAAAAAATAGAAAATGGTGAAGAAAGCACTGCAAAATCTTATTCCGTTAAGAAGATATTCAAATTTAAAGTTTGGTATCATTTCTGTAGAAATGACTGAAACTAGACTAGTTGTGATGTCGCAGCCTCAGATTCCTTAAAGTCTTTAGGTATTTTAAAGAAAGTTTTTTTTCCTTTTACTATTTAAATGATTTTCATCAAACTTTTTATAGGTGGTATATTATAAATACCCTCCCTAGATTCATTTTTACTACTTTTTTGACATATCCCATGGTTTTTAAGCCACAAAATCGCAGGACAAATTATGATGGAATATATAAAGACTTTGAGGAATCTGAGGCTATTACATTGCAACTAGTCTGTTTTCAGTTGTTTCTACACAAATGATTCCAAACTTTAAACTTGAATATCTCCTCAACGGAATAAGATTTTGCAATGCTTATTTCACCATTTTATTTCCTTTGAAGTCCTCTTTCATATAAGATAGACTTGCTTGACCACTGAACTAATCCTTTAACGGCACCGTGACAGTCAGAGTCAAATGTACCAAGAGAGTCCTAAAAAAATTAAGGTGTAAGAGTTTGGGTAGAGAGGAGATGAAGGATTGAGAGAAAGAGCATGTTTTTAAGAGGACTTTTCTACTCTTTAAATTGTTATAACTTCAAAATGGAAGAAGATATTCACATAGTTTTTTCACCACTTTTGTTTCTACAAATTTACTCTACCATATATGAAAAAATGAAAATTCATGGGAATATTCCTTTAAGATATTGCTTCAGTGTTTAGAACCGGAGAAAAATTATATTGTTTTTTTAGATTGTGACTGTTTGGAGAGTGAGTATTTATATTTTTAAGTATGAGTGAAGTATTTTGTTAACCAGGAAGAAAAGAAAGACTTAATTGTTACTATTATGAATTTTTGATATTAAAACTGTATAAAGATGTGGAGCTTTTTGCCCTATATATAGATCTTAAAATTCAAAATTGAGCATATCCTGAAAATTCATCAAACTTTGATCAGCCATAACTCAGGGACTCCAAAGGGTTTATTTCAGATATTTGTTCTTCACAAAACTTAAAACTCCAATAGGCTATACAGTTATAGATGACCCTTAAAGGTATATGGACAGGTGGAGGCAACATTGATTTAAAATCCACTAAAAACCATAAAGAAAGCAACAAAAAAAAAATCTTTAAAATCAATTACAAGTTAGACATGTGACAGCTTTTTGAAGCTTGTGTAAACATAGGCAAATTATTTAGCATTACTGTTGTGATGTACGAATGGTCTGAAATTAAGGAAAGAAATATAAAGAAAAACAAAAGTATCTTTAAAGTGTTTTCCTGTTCGTACATCATATTTTTTCAATGTATTATAAAATTGTGATTTAATACTCATAACTTGGAAACTACACATGCTATTTTCAAATTCCAAAGACTATTAAACTCAGAATGTGCTGCTCTTTTCGTTTAGCGGTTGAACAGAAACAATATTTAATCATATGGTGTTATACAGTAATATACAGTAGTTGATGATTACATTGAGCTGCAATGTTATAAGTTTTATGTTAGATTTATTTTATTTAACTTTTTTTTTTTTTTTTTTAGGAGGGTCTGAGCAGCATCAAGGATCGTACCTATAGTGAGATTGTTGATCAATTTCACATGGATGAATCTTTCACTCATGCAAAAAAAGAAACAATGGAGAGGGTCTTTGAGTACTTAATTGAAACGTGAGTATAAATTTTTTCTACCTCCTGTAATATTTGCTGCAAGCCATCGATTCCCTGTCAGATCAATGTTGGCAAATTGTGAATGAGAGCGAAACTGTTTAATTTGAGGTCTTGTGAAATGTTCCGCCTGAAGTTCATTTTGAGTTACACGATTTATGTAACAGGAGTTATATTCTCAGTTTCAAGTTTACCTTAATTTCGTTTTTGTGCCTGGTTTCAAAGGTCAAGGGATCAAAATCAAGGTTCCAACAAATGCCTTGCATGTATGCAATCAGCGAAAGTAAAATTGTGTATTTTGTATGATTTGATCTGCCATGCCCATTTATTTAAACAATCTAATATGTTCATTCAAATGTGTGTTTGTGCACACACACATTCCTATTGATTGGCAATATACTATACCTTGAATTTGCAAAAGATCTGCTGTTAACTTGGAAAGTTAATGATTATATAACCTTTGTTAATATGATACAGGTTCAAAGTTTCTTTATTGATATTAAAACATATTACTTATAGATTGATTTTGTCCAGTTAAATCTCATCAAGCATCAAGGGCTTATAGAGCCAGCGCTCATACCATGTTTCCATGGTGTTAAGCAGATGAGGGTACTTGACTCCCCCTGGATGGACACCAGTCCATTGCAGGTTAGCTCCACAGCCAAAACTGGTACTTATTTCACAGCTGAGTGAACTGAACCAAGTGGGATAAAGTGTCTTGCTCAAGGACACAGCACACCACTCCAGCTGAGATTCGATCCCAGGACATTGTGAGTACGAGACAGACATCCTAACTGTTGGGCTACTGCACTGCCTACAGGCCTGTGATTCTTTCCAGCATTCTGAAAATTGAACTAATATCTCATTGAGGACAGGAATCAACAAATCATCCAAGTTGTCCACATCTTACTGACTTCTGCATTTATGGGAAAAACATTATGTTGCCCAAAGAATGTTTGCTTATTAATGTTTACAGTAGCACAAAATGTATTCAAAAACTTTTTATCCAACAATCATACCTATCAGAAACTTTATGTATGTATGCCCCAATATGACTCAGGGATGTATGAAGCTTTTGAAAAGTGGGGGGCACAACCTCTTAGGGGGCACTTTTCAAGTCATATGCATGTCCCATAACCCGATTAGTAGATAGAATAAGTGAGCACAAAACAACAAAGTAAAGTAAAAGGGGCACTTCATTTTTAGAAAGGGGAACTTTTCCAATGGGGACATATTCCTCCCGTATATGAGACAGACAAAAGTCGCCAGTTTCCTACTATTGGGACAGTAATTGAGGGGCACTTTTCATTTTCAAAGGGGGCACTTTTGTCTTTTTTCAGAAAAGTGATGGCTGGCACATACCCCTGGTCCTACGCCTATGATATAATTTATAATCAAATGATTCCTAAATGAGGAAAATATTTGATTCACTTTTTTCAGTCATACAAATTGCATTCACTAGTGAGTTTATGGTTCACCTGTAGAATACTCTCTATACTTTTTTTTCTCCATAGTATAAGTTTGATCTAAATATGAAAACATATGCAGTTGGTAATACTTTAGTATCCTGATATTAGTATGTTCAATTAATCCCATCAGATAACATACAGTGTGATGAATGTGCCCCATTCCACCAGAAAATTAAGTCCCAAATGCCCAGTCAGAGACCTCCGTGGTCTAGCTGTCCTAGCATCTGCTTCGCAAGCTACAGTAGAGGTCCCGTGTTCAGTTCCTTGTGGGTGTTAATTCACCAGTGCTTCACAACTGGTTTATCAAACAGCCGTGGACATCTCTATATAAGCTTAGCTGTTGAGAAAGGGATGTAAAATAACCAGCTCTATCTGCCTAGCAAATGCTGATAAATCCGAGTGATCTTTAATCTTTTTTTATGTAGGTATGGCTCTGTTGATAACTACCTGGAGTCTATTGGATTTGGAAAAGAGGACCAAGAACGTATGAGAAAAGTTCTGTTGGAAGAGTAACCAGAATCAGCAGTACAGGCTACTTGTATAATAATGAAAATATGGTGCAATCATGATGATAATTAATTAAAAATCATTCTAGGTGAGGCGACCACAAATTTGTATAAATTGGCAGATAATAGCAGATAGTACGTAATGATTTGTGAAGGTTTTCGTTTGGAACTCTTGATCAAAAACTAATTTGGAAACAACTTTAATTTTTCTCTGATGATTTGATTTTCAAATTGTAAACTAAAAGACATGGTGGTGATAATTCGTTAATGTAATCATAGAGCCTCCTCTTGCCATTTTATCAATCACGCAGGTTTCATATCTGTTCTTAAATTTTTGTGTACCACCACTTTTGCTTCCGATATACAGAATTAAGCAATGCTATAAGTTGGGTTTTTTGTAGGATTCTACTACAATGCTTTTTACCAGGAGTGTTATTGTGATGACCTTGCAGCACAAGTAAATCTAGCAATTTATCAGACCTGCCAACTACTACGATTTTGCCGTATTTAATACAGGAAAATGTTGAGAATAGGATCATACGTTTTTTTGCACCAGAATACGATTAATAACCATCTGCGGCTGCCGTCAAAAAGTGTAGACTACAAGTTGATTATGCATAAGGCAACCTGCCTGCAACAGAGTTCCGATCAAGTTTACGTATTCCAGTTCTATCAGACTGTTTAACTAGCAAGATCTATTGGCAAGCAGCAGGGATTCCATCCCATCAACTTACATTAAAAGATAAAGCACTCCAGAAATGCAAAAAAGGAACTGCCGCGTACAATAAGAGAAACTGAAAGTACAGTGGTAATTTTTTTTCAGCCACAGTACACCTTTGTTTTGTACATTTTGTTTAAAGAGTACAGTTTTTTTTCTTCAAAAGACAACTTTTGTAGTTCCAGAATACAGTTTGGTGATCCTAAAGGTTGGCAGGTCTGAATTTATGCTTTATTCCAAATTCTAAGATTTGAATGGAATGCTGATAGAGGAGCATTATTATTATCATTTCTTTTCATACATAAAAAACAAAAACACCTACTTAACTTATTTTATATATGTTGAATGCAATAATCAGAAAACAATATTTTGTGAGCTGTATTGGTTTCTATCATTGCAAAACTTGACATTATCTTCTAAATTTGACTTAGTTTATTAGTTCAGTATTATGCTTTGCTTTAAAGTATTCTGGGTTCATAACCAAAGATATATTTATGATCGCTTATGAAAGTGATTGGAACAAAATCAGTTCCATGTTGCAATTGTTTTAGTACTATTTAGTCCAATTTGTTTTAGCACTATTTAGTCCAATTTGTTTTAGTACTATTTAGTCCAATTTGTTTTAGTACTATTTAGTCATGTTTGAGATATGAAGAGATTTACTTTAGTATTTAATCCTTAGTGGAAACTTTGGAGTTTCAATAGAATGTTATTTTATGGCTTGTATCTTCTCTGTATTTGATGGGGTCGTTGCTTATGCATTGTTGTGCAAAAAGTATTGAAAAATATTCATTTTATTGAGCTTTATTGGTGAATAAAATACTAACGTCCCACTTGTTGATGCTTGTCGACCAAACATCTTCCAAAGAGTGATGAATATTTTAAAAAAGTACAAATAAAATAATACCAGTAAAAATGGTACGATGCACATCTAATATAAACCTTTGAAGTAGAACACTTAACTTTGATAAAGCGTATATCATTCTTTGCCATAGCCCATTTGTAATGACTGAAGATTTTGAGTTAGTCTTTGCCCTCAGTTTATCACTCTGCATTCTTATGCTAATAAGTGTTGGACAGAATATTGATTGATGTGCATTGGACAAAATTCATTAGATATGAATCTTTTGACTCTATAGAACATTTTCAGTGACATTTTAGAATCAAAGTGCACAATCTTTTTGAACTCTTTCTCTTAAACAAATATATTGATCAAATATATCATGCAGTGTTATGAATGAAAATGAAATTGTTAATCTTTAGTTTGTTGTACTTTTGTTAAAGTGATGAAGAATAATCAGGCTTTTCATGAGATAATGGCAAAATGTTCAAGGTGCAGTGGATAAGAAGTCATGCTCGTATGCAAAGTACCCGGTTTGACTCCCATTGTGAGCGCTGTATTGTCTTTCAGCAAGAAACTTTACTGTACTTCAGTCCACTCAGCTGTAAAATGAGTACCGGCATTGCTGCGGTTAACTTGCGATGGAGTGACATCCCAGGGGAGTTGTATGCTCTCATCGCTTGCACCTTGAAAACGTGAAAAAAGCTGAATGTCTCGGAGGGATTTAACTTTATAGTTTGCACGACTAAAATGCTAGAGGGCTAAGGTATAAAAACATTCGGGCAATATTTTTGTGAGAAAGATCAGATTTAAGTTTTGAAAAACTATGTCTTGTGATTGCTTGCTGTAAAAATCACCTACAGAATAAATAAAAGCCTAAATAGAAAGGCATATTCATTCATTTAGTATCTTTTAGAAGAAATACATCTCACATTCACAAACTGAACATGTAGCAGTATTTGAAAACAAATCTATTATAAGCGATTACCATCTGAAAGAAAGTGATACATCTCATGATAGAGTTGTTTGTTTGTGTTTAACGGCACTTTAACAGTTAAAGTCATATGTGCCAATAAAGGTTATATATGAATGGTTTAGTGTTTGGTCTGAGTGCAAAGAGAAGTTAGTATTGTGGCAGTGCTATGGGGTTATAGTAAATGTACATTCATTAGAAAACTATATTTATGTAGTTGATATTAGTCGAGTACAGTAAGTGTGCTTCTAATGTTCTGACATAGATCAAAGCACTGTATACATTCATAGGTATAATTAATTAGTGATAAGTAGAACAATTTGTTCTAAAAAAATACATGTTGCATGAGTACTTACAGATTGGCCAATCAATTTGTATCACATTTTATTTCCCTTTTCATCAAATAATATTGTTTGATAGAATAATGTCTGGGTCAGGATTAGTAATGTATCGAGTAGACATTGTGAAAGTCTGTACTGCTGTCAGATTAGGAGCTCAGTTCAACATCTATAATTTATATTTTAATTCTAGGTGGTTAACAAATTTAAATTTAAGGATCCTTCTGAGTGGACCAAATAGGTGCAATGTTGTTTAGTACATCTAGAATATGGTATGATTTTGTCATGGGCTTTCAAGGCTCATTTACAAAAATTAATGTTCACAAAGGAAGTATACATTTGCATGCATATACATGAAATAATGAATATCGACCAGCCCTCTAGGAATGAATGGGGTAGCACTCTAGGAATGAATGGGGTAGCCCTCTAGGAATGAATGGGACAGCCCTCTAGGAATGAATGGGGTAGCCCTCTAGGAATGAATGGGGCAGCATTCTAGTAATGAACGGGACAGCCCTCTAGGAATGAATGGGGCAGCCCTCTAGGAATGAATGGGCAGCCCTCTAGGAATGAACGGGGCAGCCCTCTAGGAATGAATGGGGCAGCCCTCTAGGAATGAACGGGGCAGCCCCCTAGGAATGAATGGGGCAGCCCTCTAGGAATGAATAGGGCAGTCCTCTAGGAATGAACGGGGCAGCCCTCTAGGAATGAATGGGGCAGCCCTCTAGGAATGAATGGGGCAGCCCTCTAGGAATGAATGGGGCAGCCCTCTAGGAATGAACGGGGCAGCCCTTTAGGAATGAATGGGGCAGCCCTTTAGGAATGAATGGGGCAGCCCTTTAGGAATGAATGGGGTAGCCCTCTAGGAATGAATGGGGCAGCTCTCTAGGAATGAATGGGGCAGCCCTATAGGAATGAATGGGCTCTAGGAATGAATGGGGCAGCACTCTAGGAATGAACGGGACAGCCCTCTAGGAATAAATGGGGCAGCCCTCTAGCAATGAATGGGGCGGCAGCCCTCTAGCAATGAATGGGGCAGCCCTCTAGCAATAAATGGGGCAGCCCTCTAGGAATGCATGGGGTAGCCCTCTAGAAATGAACGGGGCAGCTCTCTAGGAATGAACGGGGCAGCCCTCTGAGAATGAACGGGGCAGCCCTTTAGGAATGAATGGAGCAGCCCTCTAGGAATGAACGGGGCAGCCCTCTAGGAATGAACGGGGCAGCCCTCTAGGAATGAACGGGGCAGCCCTCTAGGAATGAATTTGACAAGAAGTATTCCTCCCAAAATAAAATGAAAAAGATATGGGCCTTTGATGAGAAGTAAATCGGATACCTGTGTATTTTAAATAATACTGTACTACCAGATCTGTTAGGAAGGTTGAAATACTTGTAACAACAAATAGGAAAAATTAAATTAAATGTTTTTAACTGCATGCTGTCCCATACACTTCCAATGTCCTTAAACATTGCACTATATAATGCAGCTTTCTGTAAAATTTTAGAAGTTAGTTTTATATATTACCCAGCTGGTTTATATACTGTACTTCAGCAAGATTTTTGTAATGCACATTGTTATGTAATATATATTTATGATCATATTGTTACATATTTTGCTTCATAAGAAGTGTGTTTATGTTGAAATTAATCAAGACCAAGTAAAATATTTTCATTTCTTTCTTTGTTGCAAAAGCATATGTGATTAAAAATCACAATCAAAATTTAGAAGTTAGTTTTATATATTACACAGCTGGTTTATATACTGTACTTGAGCAAGATTTTTGTAATGCACATTCTTATGTAATATATATTTATGATCATATTGTTACATTTTTTGCTTTACAAGTGTGATTATGTTGAAATAAATCAAAACCACCAAGCAAAATATTTTCATATCTTTCTTTGTTACAAAAGCATATATGTGATTATAAATCCTACAAGGAGAGGAGGCGACAAAAAAGTTTGTTTCAACTATAGAAACAAAAGTTCTTCGTAAAGTTTAATTTGTAATCTGTCGCCAAGGTATATTCATCCAGGATTGCTACCATTGGTTATGTTAGCCACTTCAAAGTGTATGTTATGGCAACAGCCCTAATGTAACCAGAAAATGATGACCTTGATCTAATTAAAAGATTGTTGAAGTTTTCAGTGAAACTGCATCCAAGTGTCATTGTTAGGCACATGTACAATGGCCTTCCTTTGGAGCACCTATCTCTCGAAATACCAAGTGCCATTGTTAGGCACATGTACAATGGCCTTCCTTTGGAGCACCCATTTCTGGAAATACCAACCCCTTCAGTAATATTCTGAACAGAATAGAAAATAAACACCATACAATTTAAAAATATTTCTTTATTTTTCATATCTAATAGATACATTAGTATCATACATCATTTCTATGTATTATTTATGTAAGTTCCCATCTGAAAAGAATGAGATATAACCAATTAGATGTTTTGCAATCATTTGCTGCTCTAAATTTTAGCTCCATATACTTTTTTCTTCATTGCATACTCTATTAATTCTCTTCGTATATATTCCGCAATTTACCGACGACTTAAAGAGTTGGAACATATATAAGTTTACATAGTAAACTATGGTGAATATATAACCAAAACATGAGAAGTACCAATAAGTGCTTTTATGATTTGCTGCAAATACATTTCATAATCTATAAGGATTCCTTCTAGGGACAAAATGTGAAGAAATTAATGTAAGGAAACCATTCACCTAGACCATTCACCTAGACCATTCACCCAGACCATTCTCCTAGACCATTCACCTAGACCATTCACTTAGACCATTCACCTAGACCATTCACCTAAACCATTCTCCTTCAATTTTGATCAGAATCCAAAATTACAGAAACTTGATGCAAACAAGATTTCTAAATGGTTTGCCTTTGCAGTAACATGCAATTCTTTGTAATTCTTTAACTCGTGAAAGATTTCTATTCTTTTTTGGGTGCAATTCTGGGCAAATTAAAGATAGAAGACAAATACACATGGTATCCAAGACCCGCATTCATACGTGATATAAGTTCTTGCAGTTAAGAATATGTGCAGTGTGTATAACACCTTTGATTCATGACCACACTAGGAGATAGTATTCCAGTGTCATTTTGTTCAACAACTTTTCATGAAAGGCCAAACTACTTGCTTACACGACCAGGATTTAGAACAGGTAAAGGCAAACATTGGACTAAATTGGTTTAAAATCTATTTGAAACCTTAACTTCCAAATCAAACTTTGTTAAAAATTTGTCACTTTACATTCCTTTTAATTTTCTAGTCTTCATATGCAAACCTTTGATGGACAGACCTCTCTTTTTTGGTGTAAATCCATTGTTTTTGAACCCTCTGTCACACCTCTTGTATTTCAAAGGGAGCTACTTCTACTGACAAAAATACTTGGATCAATACTAAGCCTCATCAGTATCTCAATTGAAAAGACGTTCTCAGAAATTTAGGAAAGATTCACAAAGATTAAGATCAGAGACCTTCAATTGTCAAACTTATTCAACCATATATCTGGCGCTAAATATATTTAAAATTTGAAAATTGCGGTGTACAGAACCAATGTTCGTTGTAATAGGTATTTAAACAGTAGGCTTCAAAAGACTAAAATGAATCACCCACTGCTGAACATAGCATCTACTGTGCAAAGCTTGCTCCATCAATATGGAGATTATGGTTGAAGAAACCAATAGAAAGCAGCTTCTATCACCATTATGAACATCACCCCTCAACATGTATGCACACATGTTGATCTATATCTTAACAATCATTATGCTTATTGTATAAACATGTTCACTTAAGTATTTTTGTCTTGCATATTAATATGTTCATCCATTGCTTAACACCAACAGATTAATAAAGAGAAACAATATATTACAAAAAACATCCTGTCGTGTGCTGTAATGCATAACTTAATTTCAAGTCAGAATGACCACTTATGAAGGAACTTTAAATGTTCAGATCTTTAGGACAAGGTTTTCAGCTTTTGCTTTCAGAGGATGATTAAGTGTTTACCATAGACTAATGCCAGATTAAAGATTAGTGCTACCAAGATTTAAAAAGGAACTATCTCTGAGAAAAATCTTTCAAGCTACAAAATAGTTTCAATCAAATAATTAGGCAAATATGGTACACATATGGCCCTACAATTGACCTCTCTGTTAGTTGATTGACATATTTTTTGTCCAATCACCGCACGAATTTGCCTTGCAACAAAATCTGCCTAACTAAGTGGGGCAAAAATCCTACGCGGTACTGGTACAGTACAACTAGCTAGTGGCACACGCTCATGCAGTCAATGCAATATACTGCACAAAACAAATTTCTGCACATACAGACTGAGTGACGACAAGATGGTGAACACAATTGGCCAGCTATGGGCTTTACAAATCCAATTCCCGCTACCCAGAACAGTTAGCAAATGGAATTTTGTTTATTCCAATTGCTAAAAACTCTAAGAGAAGTGCCATAAATGGATCAAAACTTGCGGCAGGTCACATGAACATCTAAACGTCAATGCATTGGTTATGCATGATTGCGGATTTAAGATGGTTCTTAATACATTGTGTTTACAAGCTTGTTAACAGAATTTTACAATTAGCCCACCTACTAATTAATATTAATGACAGTAGCACCAACAACATTAGTGATCATCTATAGAACGCAACACATCCATGTACCAAGTACAACATAAATCCACCCCAACGATCTTGAGATATCGTGTTTACAAGCTTGTCAACAGAATTCTACATTTAGCCCTGCCTATTAATTAATATTCAGGATATCAGATCCAAAAACAATAGGGATCATCTACAGACCACAACACATCCATATACCAAGTATGCCATAATTCAACTGAATGGTTTTTGAGATCTTGTGTTTACAGTCTTGTTAACAAAATTTTACATTTAGCCTGCCTGCTAATTAATATTCATGACATCAGCACCAACAACATTGGGGATCATCTACAGATCACAACACATCCATAAACCAAGTATGACATAATCCACAGAATGCTTCCTGAGATCGTGTTTACAAGCTTTTTAACAAAATTTTACATTTAGCCCTGCCGACTAATTAATATTCATGACATCATCACAAAAAAACCAATAGGGATCATCTACAAACCACAACACATCCGTATATTCAAGTACGACATAAATCCACTTAATGGTTTCGGGATATCATGTTTACAAGCTTGTTAACAGAATTTTACATTGAGCCCCGCTTACTAATATTCATGACATCAGCACCAAAAACAATAGGGATCATCTACAGACCACAGCACATCCATATACCAGGTATGACAATAATCTACCCCAAGGATCTTGAGATATCGTGTTTACAAGCTTGATAATATAATTTTACATCGAGCCCCGCTTACTAATTAATATTCATGACATCAGCATTAAAAACAATAGGGTTCATCTGCAGACCACAACACATGCATATACTAAGTATGATATAAATCCACCACACGGCTTTGAGATATCGTGTTTACAAGCTTTTGTCAAAGACACACATACATACACACGCCAGCAAGACACGATAAGTTCCTTATGCTATCACATCGGAACCAAAAAATGATAGCACAACTAATTCTGTACATAATTTTAAGTTTTACATGGTCTAGACATGCTGAAGTCATTACATCAAGGTTTCCTGTGCTCGATGACATTGAGATACACAAAAAATACTGTTACTCCACATTCAGTCTGAAGTCGCAACATATGCCCATTACTCGCAACTACATCTTGTCAATTCATTAGTGTTGCTAAACAATAACTACGTTGCAGCAAATTTTAATTAATAGAAGTCCTTAAATACAATTAATACAAAATATTCCCTGAGTTAATTGCACCCTAAACAGTCAACAAGGACAAGTTCCTCAAAAAGCATTACATGTTGTGACGGAAATTGTCAATTAAGATTTGGTACTGTAGCAAATACAGACCTACAATAACATAGCAAATTTGCAACAAGCAATATGCATAAAAATAACTGGTCTTCAACACTAATTTACAAAAAACAACTTATGAAATGTTCCAAACCTGTCAACTGTCTCCAACTCTATTGCTATTGATCCATTTGAAGCATTTACATCGGGTACAAACAGAAAATCTTGCCAATTGGATGAGGAGGAGAAAAAGTGTGGGGGGGGGGGGGAGGCTAATTTTTCTAGGCTACTCCACAGCAGCCACACACATACGCTATCGCATCGGAACCAAAAATGTACTTGTAATAATTCAACTTCTTTGCACATAATTCTTTTGGAAAGCAATAGTCTCTGGATTATGTGCTCACTTAGGCCATGTAAAAATAATTATTAGCTTTTCACCCAAACACAGTTGGAATAGTGATACAGGCATGCATTTTTTTTCTTCTTTCCCAAGCCAATTAATTTGAGTGATTTGCAGCATTCCAGATCAGGTTAACCACATCAGGCGTAATAAATATTGAAACCATTGGAAGCAATCGCTCGTATTTCGGTAGGAAGTAGAAAGAAATAAAAGTACGGATTCTGAATGTTGATCTGATAAAGATATGGTACTTTTCAAAAAAAGAAATACCTGGGATTCTCAAAAAAGTAATGCATGCGAGGGTGATAAACTAATAATTATTGTATTGGGCCTTATCTGCTACAGATATTTTTAATGAGAAAATGCATATTTAACTGGAAAGATTTTTGTCTTAAACAGGTTTTATACATCACGATTTCATTGGCTTCTACATTATAACACATAATTGCCATATTCAACATTAAAAACTTTGTTGTAAAGTGTTACCAGATGAGTCAAAGGGCCTTTAAGTACAAATCATAACAACTGCCATTTCAACCCATCATGTATCTAAACCAGTCAGGACCAACAGTAGTTTGGAAAATGTTTCCATTAGTGAGGTTCAAATGAATTTCAGCCAGCTGGCATGGAATATCTTTAGCAATGAGGGTGTGTAGGTGCTCTCGAAATGAATGCATACAGCATTTGTAATGCATGCACTCACGTTGGAGTGAGCTTGAAATTTTATTTGAAATATTTTTCATCTATACTCAATAAGGTTTCTATATGAATCAGGGTTGCAGCAAAAGGTTTGATGGCTCGGATGACAGAGGTGCTCAAGTAAGTGAGGTTCAAATAAATGATGGATTACTGTAAAGAGGGAATTACCCAAAACAAACAGTCCATGAGCAATACCTTTGAAAGAAATATTACCATGTTTTTCGTAACCTTTTTTAAGACAAAAATATGATAAACAATTTAGTACAAAAATCATGTTGATATGTTATTCCTACCAGGAGATATTCAAATTTGAAGGTTCACAAAAAATGCCAATAAACGAATAGGAAAAGGCTCAGTATTACATCACAGCAACACATTCTCCCACAAAGTTGATGTATTTCATTAAAATCTACCATCCTTTTTTTATTAGTAATACCTGCTAGAAAAATAAATTAATGTAAGTTAGGTATTTATATACATTGCCAAATATATCCGAAATCAATAACTTTTGGAAAATTGTTTCTAATCATACAGAAGAACCAATTAACATTCAAAGAAATACATAAACATTTGCAATGGAGTTGTCTCTATGACATCATCAAACACGAATTCATCATACTGTACAAAAACTTAAAAATGCACTTGGGAATCTTTAAAAATCCATATCCCCTGAACGGAATATGATATCAACCCTGATTTTTATACCAAATTGGCTCTAAAAGTATGCTCTTTCAAATAAAATTGTACAAAAAACCATGGGAATATTCCTTTGATATGAATGTTTACTAACTTTTAATATTAAATGATATTGTTTACACTTTTCAACTGATACAGTAGAAGTTTCAAGCATATTTACCACCATTTATAAAATATAGTATTTGTAATAAATATTAGTTGCAATAGTACAAATCCTTGATATATATACAAATACAGGTCAGTCCAGTTATTACAACATAACTTTCAATACATCTTTGCACAAATGAAGGATAATAAAACAAAGCTACTAACACCTACATGAACACTTACATGGGGTGTTGCTTCATAACTTACAAAATGTCTGTATTTTCAAAGAAGGGATCTGAATAATGTAAAACGGCTGTAAAAGTAAAATATCTCTACATGTACCTCCTTTCCCATTACATTTTCATTCACAATCAAATCAATATTCAGCAGATGTGAATTAGGTTACGTAACTGCCCTTTCAAGTCATTTTGGGGGATTTTACTAAAAACAGTAGAAAGTTAATCCTGTAGCACCCAGTGCTCGAAATTAGCATAAGCCCTGCTAGCCTGGGGCTACCAGTTTTTAACGTACGAGCTACACAATTTCAAGCCTGTCCGGCTAGTCCTATAATCAGACTTATTCATGGTAAACCACAACTTAATACTAGGCATTAATATTAAGTCAACAAATTTCATTGGCCATTGATTACTGCCTCATCAGTGCTCACAAAATCTTATGCGCCGGTAGCCTAGGGCTACCAAAAATTTCACTTAGGTACTAACAATGCAAGTCTCAAAAGCCTTTTATACACATGGTAAAAAGTTGGGCTACCAACTAGAATTGTTGGGCTACCAATATGAATATGCTGGTAGCCCAATTTTTTGAGCTCTGCTCATCTAACCAAGGTTTTGGCTAAGTGTAGTTTAGTATAGTTGTGGTTAGTGATGTTTTTAGATGTTCATAGACCTTACAGTTTATAAAGAAGTCAAAATCCTTGAGCAGTGATTATCTTGGTCGTGGAGATGCTTCTTCTTCATCCTCACTCTGACTTCCTGAGGTTGGTGCAGCTGCTCCTAGAGACAAATGAAAATCTTCCTCTGTGCTATCCACCTTCTCGTGAAGCAGGACATTTAATGTCTCTTCTAACACTCTCGCTTCTGGGAACTCAACCTGATGATAAAATTTAAGATTAGTATTCTGTTTACTAAGTATACTTGAGCATACACCATTGTCTCTAAGTCACGTCGCCATGCCCATATCACCCCTATCTTACAGAATTTACATTGGCTCCCTGTAGTCTATAGGATTAAATTCAAATTTTTTGTTTTATCTTTAAGTGTCTAATAGGCAATGCACCTCAGTATCTTATAAATTTGGTTTCCCTTTATTGTCCCAGTCGTTCCCTTCGTTCTGCGTCAGCAAATTTATTGGCTGTCCCTCGTGTTAACAAAAGGTTTGGTGAGAGAATGTTTGCTTATGCTGGGCCAGTTCTCGGGAATGCCCTGCCCTATCATGTCAAGGGGAGCCCAAATATTAATTCATTTAAAAAGTCAGTAAAGACATTATTTTTTCGTAGTGCTTACAATATGGGTAATAAGACTGTCATTGGTTTATTTGCTTAGGAATTTACCCTGTTATGTTTTCATGTTAAGTGTAACTATAGTTAGCATTGTTAAGCGCATTGAAACTTTGTTGTGATTGTGCACTATATAAGTATACATATTATTATTATTATTATTATTATTATACACCTAAATATAATATCTTGAAATGCATTTAATAAGAAAAATAGTTTTACTTACAATTGTTTCCTTGGCATATTAAAAGAGTTAAATATTTCTACACTTAAGTGCTAGCATGCTCTATGTTTAAAGAGTATTTGTTTATAAAGAAATTATGCTGTTAAGCTGAAATAAGCATGACATCAATGATGAAGTAACTCAATTGAAGAGACCAAATTTTTTTTACAAGATACATTCATTTTCTGGCAATGATCTAAACACATATAGTTTGGAAATATGAAAGGATGTATAGCTTCACAAATATATATATATGTATGCCATCTTACAATACATTTGCACATATGCAACATGGACCTATTGCAAATATGCACAATTCTGCTGAATCAAAATTCCTTCATATTATTCTCCCCAGGTCATTGACTGATTTTCTGACCTCAACTCAAGTTTGGTCTACCTTATAAATGCTACAGGAAACTTTAAAATGTATGCTCAATTATAAATATCACCATTTATCTTAATTCCTGAAATTGACTGATATGTTGTATTTTTATAGAATAAATTTTATGGCGGTTCTGCTTTTTTTGAGAACAATTGTGTGTCCATGGGAAAGGGAGGCAGGGTTCACGTTAACAACAAATTTGTCATATATCACGCTATGGCTTAAATTTCTGATGACACATGTTGTACCTGTGTCGTAAATTTAGATATAGCATGTGAAATTTTACACCAGAGTTTTTCATTCATTTAAATCAAAATTTTACCTCTCTGATGCGATTGAAAGTTTTATTTCACACAATATGATTTTGAATTACTCATAAATAAAAGAAAAATACTACGAGACTAACGGCCGAATGATTCAACATGTCTGTACAAGTACTGTAAATAAACACATATAGGCTAGTACATAGGCCCTATACATAATGTACACACACTGTGTACGTGAAAGTTTTGATGTTGTTTTGAATGCAGGCTGTCTATTGTCAATGATATTATTAGCTAGGATTCTACTTTCCTCCTGTATTGTGTTACTATACTGTACAGAAGTAGGTGTGTTCGAGATCTCAATAGTATATTATCGTTGACAATTGGTCAAAGTTCACTAAAACCTCATGAATGTTTGGATACGATAAACAAAAGTATTTTTCTATTTTATTTTGGATTGTTAACCCAAATTTCATGATTCAACAATCAACAATATACAAGGATTGGGCAAGAAATTTTTCTTAATATTTTGTATGATAATAATAGTTCAATATTTTAATGTTTTTGGTAATTTAAGTGCAATTTTCATTCACTTTAGCGAGGCATGCCTAAACAAGTGTGTGTGTGTGTTAACAATAATTGCAAGCTTTGCTAGCATGCAGTGCCCTGTACATTACGCAGTGCCCTGTACATTACGCAGTGCCCTGTACATTACGCAGTGCCCTGTACATTACGCAGTGCCCTGTACATTACGCAGTGCCCTGTACATTACGCAGTGCCCTGTACATTACGCAGTGCCATGTACATTACGCAGTGCCCTGTACATTACGCAGTGCCCTGTACATTACGCAGTGCCCTGTACATTACGTAGTGCCTTGTACATTATGCAGTGCCCTGTACATTATGCAGTGCCCTGTACATTACGCAGTGCCCTGTACATTACGCAGTGCCCTGTACATTACGCAGTGCCCTGTACATTACGCAGTGCCCTGTACATTACGCAGTGCCCTGTACATTACGCAGTGCCCTGTACATTATGCAGTGCCCTGTACATTACGCAGTGCCCTGTACATTACGCAGTGCCCTGTACATTACGCAGTGCCCTGTACATTACGCAGTGCCCTGTACATTACGCAGTGCCTTGTACATACTGCAGCAAATTTACAAAATACGCCAAAATTCAAGGGCTTGTCGTAACCAAACACGCCAGCCAAAAATTATAATGCAACCTCTGGCGGGCGGGGGTGCACTTTTAGCACCCAAGATCCTAGTTGCAGTTTGATAACTTCAAAGTGTCTCGATTTGTAAGTTTTTGCCACTTATATCATCTGAACAAATTCTCTGAAGGAAGTGATTTAAAAGAAAAATTTCTCACAAAATTCATCAGGGGAAACATAATCGTCACAATCCATTTCACAAAGTTTGTTGTCGGGGGTAATTGTATCTTACAATGTAGTATACAGATGTAAATCAATACAATGGACAGCACATCAAGATGTCAAAATGTCGACATTCATTTGCACCTCCTTACCTTGGTCTGTTTCTTTTCACTGAGGTACACTATGGACGTGCAACTGATTTCAGCCACCTTGTGACCTCTTCCATAGAATGTCCAGCAACATATTTCCTCATTGCTGCTTCTTATGTCTTTGATGAACATGATCCTTCGGCTGAACCTCACAGAGAGCTTATCAAACATCTCAATGTTTTTGAGGATATTATCATCAGAATTGCTGTATCAAACATGAAGGGGAAGAAATGTCAAGAACAAACAATCTAGTGGAAAAGTGAATTACCATAGCCTTCTTTTGAACAAATCATTCTTTCTGTTTCATCAGAGAAGAAATTCAAACTTTGTTATGAAGCCTAAAAATGTAACAAGATTCTACAAAATGTAACACACTCCAACTTAAGGCATTTCTCCTACACTGTATTATCATATAAGACCACCCATCCCTCTCTTTTGAAGACGGGTTTTGTGAAACAATGAGTATCAATGGGTATGAGGTTCAGTGATGACAACCTGTAATGAATGTTTTAATCATGAGGTCACTGGTGTAATTTTTTAGTACTATTTCATCTGCTATTCATGATCACAAAGTTGAATCAGCTAAATGTAGATACAACTTGGTGTGGTGACTAGGGTGGCATTTGCCAATTCTTGCTTACAAAAATAATTTCCAATTGCAATATCAAAAGATATTGAAAGGATAATTTAGCTCCCATTCTAAAATCAACAAATAACTTTTTACAGACTAAATTTCACACTGGTAATTCACCAAAGTTGTATTGAAATTTTAATGAATACATTATGATACCAGGAATCTAAATAACTGATTCCTGATGATCCAGGAATCTAAATAACCGAATCCTGATGAAACCAAACAAGTAGTTAGACGTGTCTTAATCATGTAAAAGGTAATTTTATCTTTTGTTAGTACAGTAAAAGCAATGAGCAAGTTATCTGTTGCAGTAATGCAACCCATTCTGTAATCTGGAAGCTATATTTGTATCCCTTTTTATAGAAAAAATAAGGTTTTAACTTCTTCAATTTCCTTGGTAAATTTTACAGTGACATATTAAAAATATATGATTTAGCATATTAGAAATTATTCCATTTTAATCAAATGCCCATTTACACATTTCTGTTGCCATCCTACAATTTCTTAATCCAATATACTGTAGAAACAATATTACACAAACATGGAATTTTTATAAAAAATGCAACTCAAACTAGAATTATAGCACTCGCCCCTGCCCCATACCTCCGCCCCTGTTCATTCCCAACCAGAATACAATCTACCTTAAAAACCCTCGACCCACCAAGTTATAATCCCAAACAATCTCTTTTTCACTGTTGATCCTTACTGCCATTTACATTCTCAACACTTGAGGATCATCACTTGTGATCATTGTTTTCAGTTTAATTCAAGCTACACATTCATTGTTTGAGCTCTATGCAGGATGGATTCACACTCCATCATTTTCATTCATTGCAGAAACTACTTCACCTAATTTTTTTTGAGTCCAGAAAAGTCAATGTATGGCTGTTCTTTCATGACATGGGTTCATTGTTCAGCATGTTCCATTGGAAAGTTTTAACTAAGTGTTAATAAATCTTGCACTAAAATCCATTTTTGTCATTCCCCTATTCCAATACGTCCCAAATTGTAATCACTTTTTCTTTAAGCAGGAACAAAACCACACACCAAAATTGATCCAAATCCACTCATCAGTTCTAGAGATATCTTGATGACAGACAAAATGTCCCCCCACCATTTTCATTCTTCCCCTCTTCCAATGTCTCAAATTTTAGTCAGTTCTTCCTTATGTAGTAACAAAATCACACAGCAAATCTAATCCAAATCCAATTATCAGTTCTTGAGATATCTTGATGACAAACAAACAAACAGACAAACAGAGGCAAAAACATGTCCTCACCCTCCATCTGCACCCTTCCCCTATTCCAATGTCTCAAATTGTTTGCACTTCATCCTTAGACAGTAACAAAACCACAAACCAATTTTGATCAGAATCCAATAATCAGTTCTTGAGATATCTTGATGACAAACAAACAGACAAACAGGGACGAAAACATAACCTCCGTCGAACTTCGTTGGCAAAAGTAAATATAATATATTATGTCTCTTCATTCTATGAATGCAGTTAACTGAATGACAGTACATAAGGTAATTCCTACTACTCATTCAACACTGGCTCCTAGCCTTTGGTTGTAAGTACCACCAGCTATGGTGACTGTGGCCCCAGCTAACCCAAGCTGCCCCCACCAAACAACCAATAACTTTATGTGCCAATTCAACAAAAAATATTTTCCATATCTCTTACTCTAGCCCTATAGTCTAGGAACCACCCAAATTTAAGTTTCATTTATGCAGTTAATTGATCCAGTAAGTTGTTTCACAAAGGGTTAACTTGAAAAGAAACTTAAAACTCTCCAACAAAATTAGAACCTACTGTACAGTGCCTTCCCACCCTAGCCATCCATTATAACCTATAATGCCTTCCCAAACCTAGACACCCATTAGAACCTACAGTGCCTTCCCAAACCTAGACACCCATTAGAACCTATAGTGCCTTCCCAAGCCTAGACATCCATTGGAACCTACGGTGCCTTTCCAAACCCAGACACACATTAGAATCTACAGTGCCTTCCCAATCCTAGACACCCATTAGGAGCCACAGTGCCTTCCCAAACATAGACACCCATTAGAACCTACAGTGCCTTCCCAATCCTAGACACCCATTAGAACCTACAGTGCCTTCCCAATCCTAGACACCCATTAGAACCTACAGTGCCTTCCCAATCCTAGACACCCATTAGAACCTACAGTGCCTTCCCAAACCTAGACACCCATACAATTCAGCTAAAGATGAACCTTTCATCTGGTAAACTCTTAATCATACCACAACCCCACCAATCAACAAAAAAGTACTACAGTATGTAGAAAACCTCACCTTGTGTAAGAATACTTGTTGTTCTGTCTATTATACAAAAGCTTCACAATGGGCTATATGACACAAAGGGGAAAATGTTAATGATTACATGTATGTCTGATAAAATCACAAATTCAATACAAAATTGAAACACACCCACAGACAGATACTGCCAAAGGTTTAGAAATAGGGCATATTAATTGTGCGTGAACAAATTTCTATGCTTGATTCAATCTTATATTATTCACCCACCATCCACTGCATCCAAGGAATAATCAATATGTATAGAAATTGGCCAATATCAGAGATGAGAAACTAAGAGCCCTCATATATCATTGTTCTCATTGTTAACCATTTCTTATCATTGTATTATATCAAATAATCACTGTTATATTCAAAATATAGAGGTGCTGTGGCTCAGTGGTTAAGGAGTCATGCTTCTATTCAAAGGGTAACAAGTTTGATTCCCATCGTGAGCACTGCATTGTGTCCTTGAGCAAGACACTTTACTCTACTTGCTTCAGTCCACTCAGCTGTAAAATGAGTACCAGCACTGCTGGGGAGTTAATCTGTGATGGACTGGCATCCCGTCCAGGGGGAGTCAATGTACTCTCATCCGCTTGCGCCATGGAAACTGGGAATTAGCACCGGCCCAATGAGCCTAATGGCTTAGATGAAATTAGCTTTAGCTTTTATATTTAAAATATAAACATTCGAATTATAAACATTTGTTGATTTAAATACAAAATGAAAGTAGATAAATTTTCTTCAATTGTTGATGTTATTTTCTCCTGCAATGTGCCTCTTGGATTAGTTTTTGATTTTTTCCAAAGAATCCATGACTAATTGTACTTTAATATACTATATAATAAAATATAACACACTAAAGCAAGTGTGCAGGCTAGTACTGCAGTAGTGTAAATATAACGATATACTATAATACTGTACAGTACATGGGCACAGACACAGAGCACAGACAACCTTTAACTGACATTCATACAGTTCACACAGTATTACTTATGTTGTATGTCTACTGTAATCTGCCTTTTTACACTACTATACAGTATATGGTTTGTGTTCATAAAGTAAATATGGTTTATACCTTTGTGTAGTTAAATTACTGTACTTTAGCTGCAGGATAAAAATATTTATAAGTTATGGTGAGGAGAAATGAGCAAATTATGTTTAGAATACTTTCATAGCTCTCTTTGTAGCAAAATTACATGGACGTTTATGACTCTTCAATTAGAATTTAATAGAAGCTTATAATAGACTCTTCTTAGTTCTGAATATGCTTTCTTTAGCTATGTTGCACATGTAAGATTAAAATTGAATTTTGTACTGATAAGTGTCACTAACACTAGGCTCTCACCAACCAACTCCCTTAGAGCAAAGTATGCTTACATAAACTTCAGCATTTACTACAGTATATTGCAGTACTATTATGCAAGAAACTTGGAAGACATGTTCAAAATCATGATTAAAAGATTAACTAAAACTAAACTAAAATGCAACTATTTGTACCAAACTGTACATACTGATATTGAATAACAAGGAGGGGGATCATAGTGTCACCGACACGGGGGTGAAAGGGGGGCAATACCCCTGGCCCAGGGTTCTAGGTCATAAAAGACCGTATATTGGGGCCGTATATTGGGGCACTGATTATCAGTTTTTCCCCGAGCCCGTGATTCCTCTCGGCGATCCTAGGGGACCAACCCCAAACCACCACCCATTTGCTCCTGATAACAAACATACTATTTAAAGATATCCATCAAGGACCTGTAATAATATCTCTACCTTTGAAGTTGCTGAAATGAGAGACTGAGCTTGCTGTTGTGATGTTATGACAGGAATCCTACAGACACGAGTGTACTCATCTTTTTTCCATCGTAATGCCTTTTGACACTTTTCAACAAGTTCTTGAACAAGGTAATACTTTGCTTCAGCATGGAGATCCTCAAGATCAAGTTTTGTTTCTGGTAATGTTACTTTTCCATCTCTTAAGAAATTCAGAATAGTCCCAAAATGTCTGCCACTTCTATCAATCAATATCCACCCTAAAGATAAAATTTAAAAAAACTGAAATACAATGAAATTAGCAATAAATATTAATACAAATCATTCTACATACATGACCAAATTCTGCCCTAAAAGAAACACTCATTATTAAATATTTTAGAGGACTGATAAAGAAACAAACTGGTGAAAAAACATGTTGCAAGAACAAGTTATAAAAGATACCATTAAATCACTTCAAAATCAGCAAAAATCACATGGTACATCACCTAAAAATTTCATAAGAACATAATATTTAAGGGAAAAAATGGTTGCAAAACTTGTGAAGTTCGTAAATATTCCCGCTATTCCTTTAACTTTCAATAACAGTTGGCCTACTGTACTTATGGTGTGCTACTAGTTTCGCGAATATGCAATATACATGTAGTACAGTAACGTTAGTACAGAGTGGGAAAGTACTGATTATAACTTTTGTGCAAACTTTCAGGCCCAACTGTCATGAAATATGCCTGTTATTTTAGTATAATCATAACAAGAAAATATCATAAGAATATATTTAAATTCTTTTGAAAAGACATGTATGCATTCACTTTTGTCTGAGAATCATTGTCAATAAATAAATGTTGCAAATTCACAACACTGTGTTGAACATTTTGAGTGTAAATTTTTCCTTTTGACACAAAAGGGCAGGTTAAAAGAAAGAAATGAATCCCCTTTTCCTATCATGTCACATTTATCTTAAAATAATAATCTGCAAGTCACATAATGTAAATTCTCCTAAAAATCAGCAAATATTTTTTCCAAACAAAACTTGAACAAAGAACTGTAATATGTCATGATCGTTTTAGCAGAAAAAACTTAATCAGTTTGAGAAAAAAAAGCCAAATTAAGCTATCAAAGCCAAACTGTAATCAACTTGAATTCCAATATACCAACTAATATACCAAGTTATACAAACCCTGGTTCATACTGTAGACCAGTATTGCACAACGTTATGGCAAAATAAAATGTGCTCCAGACACCATTTTGAAGCTTTTTTAAACTTTCATTTAGGCCCTTTGATGGCTTAGAATTTCAAATCTGGGAGTTACTTTGCCATTTGCATGTGGAATTTAAGTAATCCAACCAATCTGTTTATAGTTTTAACCTCATTTAGGTGAGTTTCACAAGTTTCATTGACTTCTCCATAACTCATTGCTACTTGAGTGTACAAGCGGCAAATTATGTGTACAGTACAGTTACTGTAGTGTTGATTTGTATACAAAACAGTCCCAAGGTCAGTTGTGAATAGAATCAGTGGTGAACAGAATCACAGAGGTTTTCGGCCCATTAGGGATTTCAATATTGATTAATATTGTACTTAATATTAGAAGTCCTAAAAGGCATGGGCAAACTTAAGAATTTGGAAAATACTGTTGAGTAATCAATTAGTAATTTTCATTTTGCCCTGTAACTTTTTGAAAGTTTTGCAGTGGGCCTACACTGTATTGTTCTTGCTAGTTTGGAAAATACTGACAGCTAAAAATAGAAAACTTTCCTAATTACGCACATATTATCAAGATGGGGTAAATTCTGTTAATATACTGATGTGATTAGTGTTGAAAAATATATTACCTCCTGTAACAAATGGATGTGTCTGAATTAAAAAAAAAGTGTGTACATTTAGAGTTGAATGAACTTTCAATGCAAGTTGCAAACTCGTGTTAACAAACAGAATGTCAGAGATTCTAGGAGAGGTAATCGGGCGATTAGTTTGATCTTATCAACTTAGAGATCAGATGTAAATTTGTTTAAAATGAAAGCCCCTTTGTAATGTGGGAATTTCTTTTGGTGTACAATTCCATGGTACTCCAAGTTATATTGCCTATTTGCCACTTTTGGGTAGTCACCTGTAAAAATACCGTACTATGGTATTACCGGTACCACTTGTGTCGGTACTAAACGGTGCTCATTTTCACCAGTTCCGTGCAAAGTTAGGCGTTATACAATTGATAAGTGCATCAGTTACTGTACATGGTAAAATCCAAAGAAATGAATTCATTTCATAGCCATTTGTTCTTATGTTCAATTTTAATTCAATTTATTTTCAATGATTAATAATAGCACCAAGCCTTTTTCATCACAATATCAAATAAAGGGCCTACATGACATATTCAATCAAAACATTTAGCATACAACACAAATGAAACTTGCATTACAATAAGAACATCTAATTTGAATAATATTTGAATAATATAATAAAAACACAAAAGCAAAGTAGGGTGTACATCCAATTCATATCATAAGATATTACCAATCTATCATGGGCATTCTTTTTTCATGCTAGATCCAGACAGAAGGGTCAATACAAAACAGAAACTTTTAATTAAGTTAAAGTTAAAGTTTCAGTTCCACATTCAGTCATAGGCCTACTGTTACTAGACCTAACGTTAAACCTTTATTCGTTTATTCAGTCCGATGTCACAATGCGTGTGACAAACCCTACTCTCCATTGACACTAACGTTAAAACAACCTACTTTAGGCCAGGATATTCTTTATTTCCCTGCCACCTGTAAATCAAAGTTTGATTCATGAAGATCAGCATAGGCATATTTATGTCAAAGTTTTTTAACATTAAAATTTAAAACTTAAAGGTGTAAAATGAAAATAAATTAAAATCTTACCCTCAGAATCTGTTAAAACTTCCATTCTTCCACTGAACATTGCCCTTAGCATATTATCTTGCTTTGTTAATGTGTCAATAGTTGTGTAGTGCAAGGCACCACCAACATTGAGCTTCACATATTTAGACGGAGAGCCCCGTATCTTGACAGCCGAGCCGTGCCCGTTGGTTCCTCCGCTCTGACTCGGTTGTTGTTGGACAGTCGCTGGGCGAGCTGGAGAACTTGTGATTCCATCAGCCGACATACTTTGGGTTGCTGTGCGAGTTGTAGAACTTGTCATTCCAGCATCAGCCGACATATTTTGGATAAAAAACTTTTAATACAAATAAGCAATTATCGTCGTATTGCGTCGGGTCTATTCAAGTGATAATCAATCGAATAGTTCAGTCTGTCACAGTGTCAGTGTCAGTAGTTGTATGATATAATGCACAAAAGTTTACGTTGATACTAATCCATGTAGGGTGCCATTTTGTTTGTGAATGAGTCTTACATGACGTCATCCAGTACCACCCTCTGAGTAAGAATTTGCATAACAAACACCCACGTCTCATTATGCTGTAATTTATATATATATACATAGATATATACTTCTTAATTTAATTTCCGAGTCACTGATCCTTGCATGACCAGAGGTAATTTTTTTAAATCTGAGTTATTGACATTCCATAGCATCACATAGCAAGGTTTGGCCAGGCAGTATCTAGTGCTGGACATACATCAGGACGGTCACGGCCTTTGCTAACCAGTTGTGAACTCACTGGTTGCAGACCCACCGGGACGTTTTTTTTCTTTCTTGTATATGATTGGCTGAAAAAAAATCTGTAATGGCAATTCTGAACTGCAGAAAAAAAAGACGTCACCGGGACACGAACCTGGGAAATGCGGATGAGAGGACAAAGCATAACATAACATAACAAACTTACGGGCTAAGAAGGGTTAGTCACCCCATAAAAAGCCAAAACTAACACCACCACTACCACAAAAAAAAAATAATAATAATAAACTAAAGACGCCCAGAGTAAAGAAGTTATCAAAGTTGACTTTGAAATTGTGAACAGAATTGGAGCTAACTACCCACTCAGGCAAACCATTCCACTCATTAACAACTCTTTGCGAAGAGCTAAAACGTCGATTATCTATCCGTGAGAACTTTTGGTCAACTTCAAACTGTTACCACGTGTCACATGAGGATTAGCTGAAACATGCAAGAAATAACAGAAAGTCAAAGCATCACTCAGGCTACCAGAGAGTAACCTGAACTGAATTTAAAAACCTGAACTGAATTTAAAAACCTGAATCATATCGCCACGTACTCATCTCAACTCAAGCGTGGTCAAACCAAGAATACCCAACCTAGATTCATAAGAGAGATTCCTTACTTTTGGAATAAGTCTAGTGGCTCTTCGCTGAACCTGCTCCAAAATGAACTTATCCTTCTCATAAATGGGACTCCAAGCCTGAAAAACATACTCAAGATGAGGCCTGACTAACCGCTTATACAAATTAAAAACAACCTCTCTACCAAGAAAACAAAAATTCTTCTAATCAAACCAATCATCATATTTCCCCTTGCAGCTGCCTAAGCACTTTGTTTAGAGAGCGAGTCAGATTGCTAGTAATGACAACACCTAGATCCCTTTCTTGATCAACACAACCAAGATTCTGACCATTCATGCAGTGATAAAAAGGCAAATTGCTCTGAAAAAATAAATAACTTTGCATTTATCAACATTGAATGACATCTGCCGGGTTTGGGACCAAGAAACTAACTAATCCAGATGTGAATCTGAATAGGTTAAGTCGGCAAAAATCCTTCTAGAGGACATAAACGCCAAGAGAGCGAAGCAAAAGTATGAGAAAAAAATAAGAATAATAAATCAATTAACAAGCTTAACAAGTTTAGCTTTGAAACAGTTTAGACTTGGTGCATGTACAATGTCCGATGGTAAAGCATTGCAATCTTTTAGTGTTTGAGGAAAGAAGGAGTATTTATAAACATTCTTTTTAGCATAAGGAACGTGGAAATTCAGATCATGGTTATTTCTTGTATTAATTCTTGCGTTTGGGATCAGCTTATCATTATCAATGACGACAAGACTGTTATGATTTTATATAGCATTTTTAGACGGGTGTTCCTTCTTCTTGTTATTAGCAGGGGCCAATCTAATTTATGAAGCATGCTAGTGACACTGGATTTACAAGAGTAGTCTGCCATACAGAACGTGGCTGCTCTCCGTTGAATTGATTCAAGCTTATCTACATCGTACTGGTGATGGGGGTCCCAAACTGCTAATGCATACTCAAGTACTGGCCTAACTAGATCTTTATATGTAGTGGTTTTAACGTCAGTGGGACAGTTTAAGAGATCACTTTGCAAAAGTGAAGAATCCGTAGCATTATCAACAATCCTGTACAGCTTAGTGTCATCAGCAGAAAAAAAAAAGCACTAACCACTACACCACGGAGGTCATGAAAGAGTTTTTTTTTTTTTTCTAAAGAAAATATATCAAGTGATAATTAAGTAAAAGTATTTGGACATCTGAGGTATAAGAAATATAATATTGACCAGAAAGAACATTTAATTCTGAGCAGAATGATCTTCAATTACGTCAAAAGCGCATTAAGTTACCTAACCCTATGTCACACATGGCATCCCAACCTATGTCACACCAGGGAGCTGTTACTTTGTTAAAGTAACAGCTCCCTGGTCACACCCTGTGTTACTCGTGGCATCCCACCCCATGTCCCACATGGCATAGGCTCCATAAGAAGTCTCGTCCTAGCTATTACAGTCTCTGATTAAGCACACTATGTATAAAAGTCTGTCAGTCCATAAAATAACTTATATGATATATGAATGACCTGTTGAATAATAATCAAGTTAATCATGAACTTAAGAATTTTTAATGTATGTGAAAATTGTGATGTATAAAAGAGAAGAAAGCTCAACATCTTTACTGACATAATTATGTTAAGTTCTGTTAAAAATCATCAGATTTTTCCTCTAAATTTTTCAAGAAGGGTATGATTGAGATTAAAAACTCAGGGCCCCGACACAGTGGTGGGGGCCAGAAACATGACCCTCAAATAATTTTCAAAGCAATACTTTCAAAGCTCAAAGCTGGCCTTTATCTCTTCGCCTAAAGGGTGACTCCCAGCATGGTCTTGCCCCCCCCCCTCCTCTAATTTCAAACATCTATCAGGGACCATGAAACCATTTGGTCATGTTCAACTACTCCCATTCAAATAGCCTTTAGTGAAGGATTGAAAAACAATAAGCAAGTTAACATCGGAAAATTCATACTGAAACTGCCTTATTGAAATTCACTCTGATATAATGCGATCTCTTGACGATGGTAAAGTTGTTCTAATGGTGCTTTTAGACTTGAGCGCAGCTTTCGACACCATTGATCATTCTATTTTGATAAAAATTTTAGAATTTGATTATGGCTTAAAGAGGCACTGCTCTTAAATGGTTTTTAAATTATTTAAGCTCTAGATCCCAATTTGTTTCTTTTGAGGGCGTTTATTTAAGTGATGTTAATCTTAACCATGGTGTGCCTCAAAAGTCGAGCCTTAGACTTGTGCTTTACTATTTACACCAGTTCACTTTTTTCTGTTATCCAAAACCATCTTGTCTCAGGTTTCTCTTATTCAGATAAAACACAACTAATTTATGTTTTTAAACCGGTGACAAGACCAATAAATTACTTGCCATTTCTCAAGTAGAAAAAATGTATTACTAATATTCGTGGTTGGATGGCGGTACATAAATTACAACTTAATGACTCTAAAACTGAGTTCATTACCCTCGGCACTCCCTCAAGTTTATCTAAAATAAATATGAATTCTATCAAAATTGGTTCTGTTAATATTACTCCTTCTACGCAAGTTCGGAATTTAGTAATTATTTTTGATGAGCATATGAAAATGGTAGAACATATCAGGAAAATTTGCAAGGCTGGGAATTACTACTTATATAATTAAAAAAAATCAGGAAACATATGTCCCAGACAGCCATGCATACGATAGTTCATGCAGTAGTTCATAGCCGTTTAGATTACTGTTACAGTTTATTTCACATTATTCCAAATAATCTCATTAAAAGGCTCCAACGTATCCAGAATAATGCTGCCAAATTAGTTGTTAATTGCTACAATGCCCCCTCAAAAGTCCTTTTAGTTACCTTCACTGGCTTAAAGGGTTGAATTTTGTATTTAATTTGAACTTCTTGTTTTTAAATTCCCTATATAAAGTCGCACCGTGTTATCTTTCTGATCACAATTGTCCCGTTAACAGCAAAGGTATTCGTTCAGCTCTAATGATTCTCTCTTTGTTTTTGTCCCCAGAACTAAGTGTAAAACATTAGGTGACCGTGGCTTTTATTATGCAGGTTCATCCCTTTGGAATAAACTGCCTGCCTCTATTCGTTCAGTTAACAATCTTACTTTGTTTAAAGTCTAAGTTAAAAACATACTTTTTTCGTATTGCCTTTTTTAGTTTTATCTTAATGTGAAACGCATTAGAATGCTTGCAGATACAGATTTTTGCGCTATATAAATGTATTATTTTTATTATTATTATTTTTTATATTTTTATCATTATTCTTCTTCTTCTTCTTCTTCTTCTTCTTCTTCTTATTATTATTATTAATATTATTATCATTCTTCTTCTTCTTCTTCTTCTTCTTCTTCTTCTTCTTCTTCTTCTTCTTCTTCTTCTTCTTCTTCTTCTTCTTCTTCTTCTTCTTCTTCTTCTTCTTCTTCTTCTTCTTCTTCTTCTTCTTCTTCTTCTTCTTCTTCTTCTTCTTCTTCTTCTTCTTCTTCTTCTTCTTCTTCTTCTTCTTCTTCTTCTTCTTCTTCTTCTTCTTCTTCTTCTTCTTCTTCTTCTTCTTCTTCTTCTTCTTCTTCTTTCTTCTTCTTCTTCTTCTTCTTCTTCTTCTTCTTCTTCTTCTTCTTCTTATTGTTATCATTATTAATATTTATATTATTATTACTATTATCATTATTATTATCATTATCATTATTATGATTATGATTATGATTATTATTATTATTATTATTATCATTATTAGTATTAGTATTAGTATTGTTGTTGTTGTTGTTGTTGCTACCTGTCCAAATATCTGTACATATTCCTCATTTAGTGAGAAATTGGAATTGGAGGAGATCAAAGATCAAGTAGCTGCCAATGAATAAAGTACTATTTGGTAGCCCATGCACAATGCTCTGTAGTAAAATGCGTTGAAACAATATTTGTACATACAATAAGGAATTCATTTGGGGCTAAAAAATTCAGATTTCAGCCATTCTTTTGAAATGCATGCAGTGGAGATTATAGGGAAAAAAACTGATCAAGTGCTATTGCCCCTGGATATGCCACTGTACATATGGCAATTCCAAACATAATTGTAGGAGCCAGGGTTCAAGGGGGCAGGTGCCCCCCAATTTAAAAAAACTGACAAAAGTGCCCTTCAATATCAAGTGCCCCTTCAATATCAAGTGCCCCTTCTATATCAAATGCCCCTTCAATATGCAGTGCCCCTTCAATATGCAGTGCCCCTCCAATATAAAGTAAGTGCCCCTTTACTATAAAGTAAGTGCCCCTTCAATATACAGTGCCCCTTCAATATGAAGTAAGTGCCTCTTCAATATGAAGTAAGTGCACCTACAATATGAAATAAGTGCCCCTTCAATATCAAGTTTGTTTGTTTAATGAGGGCTTAACAGCACCATGACAACGAAGGTCAAATTGTGCCTGAGAGGTCAGATCATTTTAGAGGTGGGAAGGAAAGGAAAATGGGGAAGAATGAGAGAAATTCAAGAAAAAAAAGGTCAGAAAGCTGTGATTGAGAGGGGAGGTGCATGGTTGAAATAAAAACAAAATAGAGAGGGGATGGAAGAGGAGAATTAAATATGGTTGTAGAGGGAGGCATGATGAAGGAAGGAAATCATTTTATGCGGAGGATTTGTCTGGAAGTAAGCAATTAAGTTGTGGGGAGCGAGGGAAGCTCTGGGAAGGTTGTACAGGGGGCAAGCAAGGAGAACGTGATGGATTGTGAGGGTGCTATGGCAATTGTTGCAGAGGGGTTGGGGGAGCCAATAAGGAAGTAGGAGTGAGTGAGGTGGGTGACCAATTCTAAGACAGGTAATATGAACGTTGTTGATTCGAGAGAGGTTGTTGATGGTGAATTTGATCGGAATTGTGGGCTGGATGACGTGGAGTTCATTATCAATTTGGGAGAGTCATGAGGTTTGCCAGTGGTCACTAACAAGGGAAGCGATAAGTGGTTTGATGTCAGAGAGGGTTTTGGGAAAAGGGGCAGGGAGGAGGTTGAGGGCAAGCTTGGCGGCTGCATCAGCCCTGTCATTACCTGGGATGCCAACGTGGCTGGGTATCCAGAAGAAAAGATTACTTTTCCTGCAGAGGGTGGGAGAAAGCAGTTTCCGGAGGAGGAGGTGGCATGTTCGGTTATCCCATTTAAGATTGAGTAAAGAAGTAAGAACAGCCTTTAAGTCAAAGAAAATGGCAAAGGGGCTGAGCAGAGAGTACTCAATAAGGTTGAGGGCAAGGAGAATGGCCTTAGCCTCGGCTGAAAAGATGGATGAGTAGTCGGGAAGTCTGCTACTGAGGGTGATGTCTTGGATGACGGCAGCAGCAGCTGTCTTGTTGCCTTCCTTGGAGCCATCAGTATAGATGTAGGTGTAATTTGAGAGTTCAGTGGTCTTTGATTTGGTTGTGGAGATTGATGAAGAGGTTAGGGTGGGTTTGAGTTTTGTGATGAGTGGAGAGGCCCAGGTGGACAGAAGGGACGGGGGTGGCCCAAGGAGGAAAAGTGGGCCAGGAGAAGGTGCCGAGAGTGGTGGGGTTGATGCCGAGATGAAAGAGGTCTGATTTAATGCGTAAGCTGAAGGGAGGGGATAAGGTTTTAGTCCTATCAAAGAGGGTGGAGAAATTGGGGTACCTAATGAGGTTGTACACAGGGTTCTGGGTGTTGGTGAGGACTCTAAAAGCATATAGGCTAAGCTTTCTACATCTAAGTAGAAAGGGGGGTTCGTTGGCTCCAACACGAAGGCTGGTGATTGGGGAGGTCCTGTAAGCACCTAGACCTGTACACCTGAGGGCTTCAATTTGGATGGTGTTGATGTGGTTGAGGTATAGTTGTGAGCGACACAGTAGACAATATTGCCGTAGTCAAGCTTGGCACGAATGGTGAGCCTGAAAATTTTGAGGAGAGCATAGCGGTTCGCACCCCAAATGGTGTTGGAGAGGAGTCAGAGGAAGTTGAGGGAGCTGTTGCATTTTAGTAGCAGGTTGGCGATGTGTTGCTTGTAGGTGAGCTTGGGGTCTAGAATTAGACTCAGGAACTTTGTGTGTTCAACTTTAGGGATGCCATTGCCATTGAACACAAAGTTAGGGTTGGGTGGAGGTTCTAGAAATGACAAAAATGCATGCAGACTGTCTTGTCTTTGGAGAATTTAAAACCGTTTTTGTTGCTCCAGTCTTGCAACTGGTTGAGGCTGATTTGGAGCCTACTTTCAACAATAAGAAAGCTAGGGGAGGAGTAGAAGATGGTGAAGTCATCCACGTATAAGGTACGTTTAATGTTGGGGCCAAGGTTATCCGCGATGTCATTAATGCTCAGGTTGAAGAGAGTGGGAGAGAGGATGCTGCCTTGGGGGACGCCCTATTTTTGGGGGTACTGGTTGGAGAGGGTGTGGCCAATACAAACTTGGATTTGCCTGGGTGAGAGGAAGTTTTGAATAAAGATGGGGAGATGGCCTGTAAGGCCGATGGTGTGAAGTTCGCGGGTAATGCCATATTTCCTAGTGTCGAAAGCTTTCTCAAGGTAAAGTGCCCCTTCAATATGAAGTAAGTGCCCCATAATATGAAGTAAGTGCCCCTTCAATATAAAGTGCCCCTTCAATATGAAGTGTTCCTTCAATATAAAGTGCCCCTTCAACATGAGTGCACCTTCAACATGAAGCACCTTTTCAACATGAAGCACCACCTTCAACTTGAAGCGCCCCTTCAACATGAAGTGCCCTTCAACATGAAGCGCCCCTTCAACATTGAGCGCCCCTTCAACATGAAGTGCCCTATTAAAGGAAGTGCCCCTTCAATATGTAGTGTTTCTTCAACATGAAGTGCCCCTTCAACACGAAGTGCCCCTTCAACATGAGTGCCCCTTCAACATGAGTGCCCCATCAAGATGAAGCACCCCTTCAACATGAGGCGCCCCCTCAACATAAAGCACCCCTTCAACATGAAGCGCCCCTTCAACATAAAGCACCCCCTCAGCATAAAGCACCCCTTCAACATGAAGCGCCCCTTCATCTACAGACTGGGGGACTTGACAGACATATCTGACTTGGGTCGTTCATCCCCACACACACACACACTTTTTGAAAGCTTCCTACACCCCTGATTCCATTTTAATTTGCTTTTAGACATTTCTTAGGAAAAGTTGTTGAGTTAAATATTTTGTTTGAAATTGTGCCCCATGCTGGATATGGGCTGAGATTATCCTTTTCTAAGGAACTTGAAAATGAGCATGGGTCCTGAACATTGAGCATGGGTCATGAACATTGAGCATGGGTCCTGAGCATTGGTCCTGAGCATGGGTCCTGAGCATGGGTCCTGAGCATGGGTCCTGAGCATTGGTCCTGAGCATGGGTCCTGAGCATTGGTCCTGAGCATGGGTCCTGAACATTGAGCATGGGTCCTGAGCATTGGTCCTGAGCATGGGTCCTAAGCATTGGTCCTGAGCATTGGTCCTGAGCATGGGTCCTGAGCATTGGTCCTGAGCATTGGTCCTGAGCATGGGTCCTGAGCATTGGTCCTGAGCATGGGTCCTGAACATTGAGCATGGGTCCTGAAGATTGAGCATGGGTCCTGAAGATTGAGCATTGGTCCTGAACATTGAGCATGGGTCCTGAAGATTGAGCATGGGTCCTGAACATTGAGCATGGGTCCTGAACATTGAGCATGGGTCCTGAAGATTGAGCATTGGTCCTAAACATTGAGCATGGGTCCTGAACATTGAGCATGGGTCCTGAAGATTGAGCATGGGTCCTGAACATTGAGCATGGGTCCTGAAGATTGAGCATGGGTCCTGAACATTGAGCATGGGTCCTGAACATTGAGGATGGGTCCTGAACATTGAGCATGGGTCCTGAACATTGAGCATGGGTCCTGAACATTGAGCATGGGTCCTGAACATTGAGCATGGGTCCTGAAGATTGAGCATGGGTCCTGAACATTGAGCATGGGTCCTGAAGATTGAGCATGGGTCCTGAAGATTGAGCATGGGTCCTGAACATTGAGCATGGGTCCTGAAGATTGAGCATGGGTCCTGAACATTGAGCATGGGTCCTGAAGATTGAGCATGGGTCCTGAACATTGAGCATGGGTCCTGAAGATTGAGCATGGGTCCTGAACATTGAGCATGGGTCCTGAAGATTGAGCATGGGTCCTGAACATTGAGCATGGGTCCTGAACATTGAGCATGGGTCCTGAAGATTGAGCATGGGTCCTGAACATTGAGCATGGGTCCTGAAGATTGAGCATGGGTCCTGAACATTGAGCATGGGTCCTGAATGTCTTTACTTTTTCTTGGGAATTTACAATAATCAAAATAATTGCAGCTAAGGTCTGTTTCAGCTTTAAAACAGGAAATGCATGAAAGCAGATTTTAGCTATTTCAAAGAGGAAACTAAATATTTACTGCAAGACTGAAATATTGTTGATAAGCAAAGCATGTAGATATATCATAGTGTTATTTGACTATATCCTGCTTAGCCTCTATAATTTGGTTTACATGTACATTCAGGTAAAAAAAAAAAAGGTTGCTGATGATGACTCAGTCTCTATAATTAACTTGTTATTCAACCTTCTGACATCTTTTGACGACAACTAGTATGGTGTAGCCATGTAAGAAGACATACAAAATGAAACTTTAACAAAAGTAATATTTTCTTTAGGTTTTATTCTTTCTCCTAAATGTTAAGAGGACTCTTTTTGATGAATGAAACTGACAAAGTACACTATCGAATATTGCATGGATATTTTATCAGAATTATTTCAACAGGGGCCAATTTACAAAACAAACTTGTTTACAAAACAAACTTGATTACAAAACATTGACCTTTATGATCAATAAGGATATTCTTAGCAAGACACACAAGTTTTACATCAGGAGTTTTCTTCAGCTTTAGTACAGTATTACTTGAAGGGGATAACTAACTATGCTTGTGTCCCCAACTAATTTCCTCAAAAGCAAAACCATCCCACTGAGAATTCAAATGGGCTGTGTAGATCAGGCATGGATTCTTGTAATTTACAGAGAACATTTTACTGGCCTTTCAAAAAATTTGGCTGGTTTTAAAGCATTTTGAAACAAAATTTGTAAACTCAATTTTCCCAGCCATTCCAATATCTGAGCACTTGTCCCTTTCTGGCTTTGAACTGTGAATATAAAAATGTGGCTAGTTCCAACAACTCTCCTGTAGAAAATTCAAAAACATTGAATTTTCATCAGAAAATTATGGAGAATTATATAATCATTAACTAACACTAATTACAACAAATGACACATGTTCTTAAATAAAGTGACTTAAAGATTATTATAATTCATTTAAACCACAGGTGGGACTGGCCTACCAAAAGTGAGAGGGATGGGGAGGGGGGCAGCAAAGTCATAATTGGGGAAAGGGAAAAATACCCCATACATACAAAAGTTAGAAATTCTGAAAAAAGTGGTAGAACAAATTCGCCACTTACTCCTCCAAATACCGCCTCTAGTTATAAACAACAACTATCTTGTTAAATGAGGGCTGATAATGCTGTATGTTAAAATGTTTAAATATCCATAGTGAAGTAAATCACCAATCATCCAGCAATAAGTAGAACAAAACATCACATTTCAAACATAAATTATTCCTCTGAATCTCATTTCTCCCTCCATTGAATTCTGATATAAGTGGCTATAATAGTAGGCTGGTGGTGCTCCTGTCCCTTGACAAGGACATTAAATGGTAAGTTCAAGCACATGTTCATTTATTTTAAAAACAGAAGTTTAAATACCTGGTTTATTTTACTTCTAGTCCAGAAACAGATCTTTGTCAGCTTCGTACAGTACTCCAGTTATTAATGAGTTTCTGCCTGTGGATGAAGCTTCCAAAACAAACAAAGTAACAAACAAACAATGGCTATAACAGACAACAAGATTAACTAGAAATGTGAACTTAGTAGTCTCAAATGCCATATACTTCTCATTTTACAATTATTAACAATGCATGTTTATACAAGTTAACATAATGTTAAGACTTTTATGCTCATTTGAACAGAACCAATGTCCTCTAACCCTGTGCCAAGTTACATGAATGTACACCAATTATAATTTAAGTTGTGATCTCAGGTTAAACATTTTGAGCAATCTATTGTTATGCAAATAATCAAATTGATATACACACTATACCTCATCATTAAGTGTGAACAACGCTCATCACATATATGATCATTTGTTTAAGCAAAACCACCATACTAACTTTGATTCAAGAGATACCACAGATACAAATATTTTCATTGCTATGCAAATAAGTTAAATAGTATGCACACACAACCTCCAATCATGCTCAACTGAACAGTACCAATGCCCTCTACCACTGAAACAAGTTATTATCTCAGGTTAAACATTTTGTACAAAAGTCCATTATTATGCACATAACCTGATTAATATGCACACTACATCTCACCATTAAGTGTAGACAATGCTCTTAATATATGTGATCATTTGTGTAAACAAAATCCCTACAACGAATTTAATTTAAGACACATCATAGATACAAATATTGTCATTGTTATGCAAATGAGCTAATTAGTATGCACACACAAACCCCCAATCATGCTCAATTGAACAGTACCAATGTCCTCTACCCCTGTGCCAAGTTACATGAATGTACACCATTCATAACTTAAGTTATGAGCTCAGGATAAACATTTGTGGACGCCAATGACAACAGGATGATTCCTATATCTCTTCATCCTGCTTCGCAGGTGACCAAAACAGTGTGAAAACAAGGGCTTACATCATCACCGTTTCTATAAAAATTTATTTGCAACTACAATTTCATCTGTAATTTGAAGGAAAAAAATACTGAATAATTTTGCAGAAGCAAACAATTGTGATATTGAAAATTGTCTGTAAAGCAACCCAACAAAAATACTGGATGTTCACATACATTTAAATTCAAATCCTTGCCTATAAAGCTCTTCACAAAATACTCCTAGTTATATTTCTGTTGAGTTCATGGATCTTCTGCATTTTCAACCCAAATTTTGTAAGCCAGAACTGATCATGTATTGTTTGTTGGCATATCTTACTATTTTTATGATTGTAAGAAATGGAATGAACTCCCAAGATACATCAGAAATGATGCTTCTCTGTTTTTTCAAGAGACATTTGAAATGCGTATTAAAAACACACTACTATAGTGCATTGTTAATACCAATGATTGATTGATTGTTTGAACCACATTCAGTCACCTTACTCATACATTGTAACTTTTACCTACATCAGCACTACTGTGCAAATTTCTAAGGAAGAAAAATACTCTTCCACGTAAACTCTGCAAAGTTGTGTCACCTAAGTGAAACCTACGTAAGCTAGGGTGACATGACATTAACATATAGAACAAAAATCAAATCGCGAAACACTTATTGCTAAGGAATTATTTCTAATGATATAACTTCTCATTCATCTTCTGGTATCAACAAATATCGGTGTACTAAAACCTGTCTTTATATAGAAGGATGGAATTAATTTTTGGTCATGAGTACATTTTATTTCTATATATTTAAAGGCTATACACTTCAAGGCTCTTGTAACTACAGTTTTACTAATCAAATAAATTTCCATATTTATTCTGAGGCCTTCAAAACATTTCTTCCTTCAAAGTTTTTTTACCCAAACTCTTAAGACATCTTGGAGCCATGTCTGATTTTAAACATCATGATCCTCTAATAAATGAGCATGCTGTGGTTTAAGTTTGAACTAGGCTTTTTTGCACCTGTTCAGGTAAGAATCATCAAAAAAAAAAATCACAGACAATTGTTAACATGTCTTTTAAACTTGTTTAATAATCCAAGTGAACAATTTTCTAAACTCTACCAAAGGTACCAGTAAACAAATGTTGTTATATGTTCAACATTTTAAGAGGATTTACAAAGTATTGGCTGTAGCAAAGTATGAACTTTTCTTCACAAGTGAGTGGAATACTTTCTTATCTCGATACAAAAGTACAGTGACCTCTCGACTAAACTGGCGTGCCCATTAGCATGATTTCATCAGGATGGAGATAGTGAGAATTACAAGTAGAGTCTTCTATGATCAATAATTACTATGCAATCATATACACATTGGAATTTCTGATACAGAACCAAGATGGCAGTGCAAACAATTACAATTCATCTATAACTGGTCAAGAAACTGGACTGAGTGCTTTTCTTCTCTACTGTGCAGTTAAGAATCTTCAGAATCCTCAATTTAAGCATCCAAGTCTCTTCTAATGTGGAACCTGCCAAGTGGTCTCTGTGGTGTGATATCCATGTTTGGTAAAGGTGCTTCTCCTTCCTTTACCATCTCTTGATCAATGCGTTGGTACCTCATGATGTCATCAAGGACTTTGTCCATCCTGGCAACCCGCTTCCTGCTGCTTCCTTTGTGTTCAGTAGCTGAGAAAGGAAATGATTTACAAAACAATAAGAATTTGTTACCACTTTCTTTTTTCAATTCACTTCAAATCTCACAAAGGAATGTAATTTTCTTTAAATCAGTAAATAATGGTGTGCAGAGTGAGAAATTGACAATGGTGTGCAGAGTGAGAAATTGACAATGGTGCACAGAGTGAGAAATTAACAATGGTGTGCAGAGTGAGAAGTTGACAATGGTGCACAGAGTGAGAAATTAACAATGGTGTGCAGAGTGAGAAATTGACAATGGTGTGCAGAGTGAGAAATTGACAATGGTGTGCAGAGAAATTGACAATGGTGTGCAGAGTAAGAAACTGACAATGGTGTGCAGAGGAGAAATTGACAATGGTGCACAGAGTGAGAAATTAACAATGGTGTGCACAGTGAGAATTTAACAATGGTGTGCAGAGTGAGAAATTAACAATGGTGTGCAGAGTGAGAAATTAACAATGGTGTGCAGAGTGAGAAATTGGCAATGTTGTACAGAGTGAGAAATTGACAATGGTGCACAGAGTGAGAAATTAACAATGGTGTGCACAGTGAGAATTTAACAATGGTGTGCAGAGTGAGAAATTAACAATGGTGTGCAGAGTGAGAAATTGACAATGGTGTGCAGAGTGAGAAATTGACAATGGTGTGCAGAGAAATTGACAATGGTGTGCAGAGTAAGAAACTGACAATGGTGTGCAGAGTGAGAAATTGACAATGGTGCACAGAGTGAGAAATTAACAATGGTGTGCACAGTGAGAATTTAACAATGGTGTGCAGAGTGAGAAATTAACAATGGTGTGCAGAGGAGAAATTGACAATGGTGTGCAGAGTGAGAAATTGACAATGGTGTGCAGAGAAATTGACAATGGTGTGCAGAGTGAGAAATTGACAATGGTGCACAGAGTGAGAAATTAACAATGGTGTGCACAGTGAGAATTTAACAATGGTGTGCAGAGTGAGAAATTAACAATGGTGTGCAGAGTGAGAAATTGACAATGGTGTGCAGAGTGAGAAATTGACAATGGTGTGCAGAGAAATTGACAATGGTGTGCAGAGTAAGAAACTGACAATGGTGTGCAGAGTGAGAAATTGACAATGGTGTGCAATGGTGGGAGGGAAATAATGTTTGTTCATCTCAATAAAGGAATATTCCTGCAAATTTTCATTTTCATGTATATGGTAGGAGACTATTAAAGAAACACACCGGTGAAAAAGTTATGTTGATATGTTATTTTGTTTATTTGGAGAAATCACATTTTAAATATTTCAACAGAAGAGTGACTTTGCAGCGTTGAGTTTGATGTCATAATTGCAGAACCAATACAATATTTATGTATTTCTTCAAAAATGTATTGCCTCTTCTAAATTATAAGAAACATTTTTTGTTTATTTATTAAGATGTGGAATAACATGCACTTAGGGAGAATATGCTTTTACCCATCTGCTCATGTACCTTACCCTCTGAATGAAAGGAAAAGACTTTTTCATTTTGTAGAAATACATACAGATTTATCTTAAATCTGCAATTATGACATCACACTTAACACTGCAAGGTCACTTTTCAACACACTGGTGAAATCCTTCAAGTTAAGCAACTCCTAAATGGCATAAGATATAAACATGTTTTTTCATTTATTTGCTTCTTTAATAGTCCTTTATCATATATGTGAAAATAAACATTCATATGAATGTTCCTATAAACAGTTACAAAAGATAATGCTAAATACATGTGACTCCTAGCAAGGACCACTAATTGGTATTGGATTCAAATTAATTAATTTAACCAGTACAAACTCTTTGCATTGAGTTTTGTTTATTTTTCTTCTGCCAGAAATCTTCTTTTTATGTGTAAGTAATGTCACAGCACAGAACATTCAAACCAGAACACAAATTTGCATTTTTGTTCCAATGCAAAAATGTAGGTAAAAACAGTAAAGCATCTTGAATAAGTCAGACTGACATTCTTAGATTTGGGACAGTTCATTATTTCCAATCTGGCAATGTTCAAAATAACTCATTTGTACAGTGTAGGGCTATTCCTGACTCAGCCCAGATTTACTTAACCTGCAATGCTACATGATTGATGCTTGCTACACTTTGGGTTCATAACTTTGATACACTGTCCTTTCAATTATTTAGCCTGTTAATCAATTTTGGTGTGCAATAAATCAAATTTAATAGGATCCTTGTTCCCTTTAAATTGTTTTGAAAAATTAGGAAACCCATTTTGAAGATTGATATAATCTATAATTTGATTGAAAGAATGAAATAATGAAAGATTGCCCTCCTTTTGCCTTTCAAAGAACATGTTTAAATTATGAAGTTTTCACACCTTTTGCACACATGTGCTTTTTCTATAGTTCATACCATAAAAATACTTTTCTCCCTTATCAATCTGTCAATAAAGTTTTTGTTTCTTCCTTTTCTTTCCTTTCCACTTTAAAGTTATAACATAGGCGCCAGAAGCAGGGGGCTAGAAGGGCCAGGGCCCCCAGCTTTTCAGAAGTGGGTATTTAGCTCTCCAACTCTGAAGTTACCACTTAGACACATAATATTGTTTTTGAATAAGAAAATCAAATTACTGGAAAAATTAATTCATTCTCATTCAGATGACCAAAGACCCACAAACATACATGATACAAATCCAAAGAGTTTTTATAAGAAAACAATCAGTTTAATTAACATAAAAATCACTTCAAGTTCATCTTCTGTTGTACCTCAGGCAGCAATACATGCAGGGGTGTCAGAAAGAACTCAAAGTGAGGGCAGAAAATCCAGCAGTGACACTTTCTTCATTTCTAATGAGGATCTGAATCAGGAAAAAAGTCTTAGTTCCATGTCAGGGTTGACGAGAGATATTTTAAATTTTGAATCTGAAAGTCGGGTGGGGCACAGGATTTCAGGGGCACTTTACAAGTGACATATTTTTAAAGCATGTACAGTATGGCAGCCTTATAACTTTGGGGACAATAATGTGCCCCCAATTTTACCACAAAATTTCTATACTTTTATTGTTCAGAATATTACTGGTGAACTTGTGAATTTTACATCACAATATTTAGGACCAAAATGCAGACAAATAGGAAAATTTCATACCAAGATCTATAAGAATTGGGAAATTGACAGAAGTCTCCCACTTCTCCCACACCACCGCCACACAAATTCCTACTTCTTCATTCAACTGCCAATGCATTTACAATTGCCTCAGCATTTTGTTTCTACCATTTAGCTAGCAAAGACTTTATGTTTACATTACATCATTTGAGAACCTAAGCAAATGCCGAAACTGAAGGATGAGCTGAATTGTTGGTTTTAATAGCGTAGAAAATAAAAATGAATAGCTGAACCACCTCTCCTTTCTCTGCAGCTTGGGCCTACTGCATAGTAAGTTTTAATTTCTTAAGTAAATTTCCATTCTGTGCTTGTTTTGCAGTTTTAACTTTTACTTTTACCAGGGACAGAATTTATTCATACCAGGCGAATGTTGTGTATGTATTTGTCACTAAGCAACCTTTGAAATAATCATGATATCTCTTGTTTCTCGTATAAATACCATTGCAACTGACTGCATATACAATAAAAGGGTTGATATGCAATATGGCAGGTTGGAACATACCTGGTGTTCTCCTTGGTGTGACTGTATCAATGGCAGAATCAATGGCAAAGTCAAACTCATTAGCATCTTCTTCCCTGTATTAAAAGAAAAAGAATTTGTGTGACTTTCAATGGGAAACCGCTGAAAAATTGTATAAGTTGTAATGACATCTTTAATTAGGCGGTTTTTACTTTGTAAGGACCTTAAAAGTACCAATTATTAGCTAAATCAATTTGATACCCGGTATTACAATATGGGATGCATCAAACAAAGCATTTGATGATTTGAATACTTCAATCACTAAGTATTTATAGTGTTAATTTGAAGTGTAGCTTTACTGTAATACATTCCAAGCTTATCTTGATTAGAAATTATACAGGTTTATTTTAATTCAATTCAATTAATTATTTTCCACATCATCTTTTATATATATACACATCATTAACATTAATCAGATAATATAATCATTGGAGAAAGCCTGAAAAAGCAAAGCTTGAGTAAACAGGCCACCTTAAAAAAAATAAAGACACAAAATAAAAAATAAAAAATTAGGAACTACTGGCTATACATTCAGACTAAAATGCCATTTATGTGATATGGCAACTTTTTTGAGAGGGACTTATTTCAAACATTAGTACAGAATACTGTATGCTTACAATAGTATACCAGAACATCACTGATGTTGTAGCTCAGCAATGAGTTTGCAATAACTAAATAATGTGATAAATGTGCATTACTTATCTTTATATTTTATATTCATGAAGAACAGTCATGTAACAAAGGTAATTGTACAATCCAGGAAAAGCCTTCATTTTAAGGATTCTTCCCGTGAGTTTTCATTTCCATAAATGTAATTGGTGAAAAATTAATGAGAGATATACAACTGTACAACATCACTATCAGCCTATCACACTTTTGTGTTAACTATAAACCTTAACTCAATCTTCATATGAACTGATAAACTAAACATTCGTTTGAAAATGAATAAAACTTAAGTTTTACCTATAAATGACTGAATAATGACCCAAATTTGTCTTCATCCATTTGAAACCCTTGAAAAAAGGGCTGTTAAGCCTTTCATTTTTTTGTATAGATAAATGACTGAATAATGATCTAAGGGTGTATCTATACTGTGGTGTAGTCTTTATCCATTTACAGAGAACAGGCCCCGGGTTCAAGCCTGGGGTGGGTTGCACCACAACTGGTTATCAAAGGCCGTGGACATTGACTTGGTTGTCGATGTTATGTCTGTTTCACCTGTGTTTTTGTATAGATAGCATTTGTACTATAAGAAAGTCATTGTAATTGTGTGTTCAACTCTCTCTCTAAGGGTGCATTGGGGGCATAGCCTCTGTCTCACCTCCCAAAATTCTGTGAAAGCCATAAATATAAATAACTGAAATATGAAATGAACCATGTAAGGCATTTTTGGCAATCATATTGACTGAGCTATTGTTAATTTTGGACCAAACTTTTTACAGTTTGCACCAAAAATCCTCCCATTTTCGACCAAACATTTTTCATATTGACCCCAAAATCTTCAATATTGACCTCAAAATCTGCACTTTTGGATAAAATGCTTTAGAACCAAAAACCTTTGAATACGGAGATGAAGTTCTTATCATCAGTGCCATGTGCCCATGGAAGCCATAGAAGCAACACAATTTTAAAATAAGCCTTTATCTTTTTTGCCCATGCTAATTGGAGAAAAAACATGGAAAATTTTCAGGAATTATCTTTGAATTTACAAGAATTTTTCTTCATTTTCAGTGAAATTTTCTTTATTTTCAGGAAATGTTCTTTATTTTCAGAAAATTTTCTTCAATTTCTGCAAAATTTTTAAGGAAATCTCCATTAATTTTCAGGAAATCTATTTCATTTTCTGAGAATTTTTCTGCATGTTCCTGAAATCTTGTTAAATTTCCGGAAATTTTTCTTCAATTTCCAGGAAAATTCTTCACTTTCCAGGAAAGCACTGTTAATTTCGAGAAATTTTCAGGAACTGTTGCCAAAATCAAACAAAATTTCAACAAAGTTTTGAATTTACTGTATGTTAATAATTTCACAATTTGTCATCTAAATAAAGCATGCATGCAAACGGGAAACCCTTTTCGGGGGTGGTCTCTAACTCATACGCGCCTCTGTCAGTCTGTCCTCCCTAATCTCAACGAAAAGCAAAGAAACATAACAAAGTGATGTAAGTATTTATTAATCTATCATAAAAAAGAATAGATACAATAAATAAAGACATCATAAATAATAGATTGGCCCCTGCTAAAAACAAGAAGAAAGAGCACCTGCTTCCATATGCCATGTGAAATCAATAACAATCATCGCCATTGATAATGATAACCTAATCCCAAACGTAATAATCAATACAAGAAATAATCATGATATCTGAATTTCCCTGTTCCCTATGCTAAAACGAATGTAAATACTCCTTCTTTCCCAAACTGCTCAAACACTAAAAGATTAAAATGCTTAACAGCCAGACCACCAGATATTGATATACATTCACCAAATCTAAACTGTTTCAAAGCTAAACTTAGCCTACTAAACTTGTAACCTGTTTTTCCTCATACTTGTTACCCTCGGTTGTTGTTCATGTCCAGAAAGATTTTTGCCTACTTAACCTGTAAGTTTGCAAAGCACCATTGAATGTTCAAACAGTAATGTGCTCTATACTATAAGTTCCCATTACCTTTACCTTAACCTATTTAGATTCAGGTTGCAAGATTACTTCAGCAGATGGAAAGTGGCATACATACCCATGCTAACAATTTCTTAACTTAGCTGTTGAAGTTTCCCGTTAGACTAGCCTCGTTCATTTCAAATTTCAAATAATATCATTCTTGTTCACTATCTCTTTATGAATCTTCAAAAATATTTTGGTGTGTGATAAATATTTTCTATTATATTTCTGAATCGTTAAAGATGTCCAAACGATACCATCTTTCATATCACGTTTTCAAGTGGCTATTAAAATATCGGATTTGCACCAGAACGTTTCGTCTGCATTCCTCAACGGTGCCAATTTACATGATTTCTGCATGTAAAAGCAACGCCCTAAATTTTTGAATTAGCATTGCTGAAATTTATTGTAACGTCGTGACCATTAAAATACAATCTTCAATAAATAGCACTTAATTTGAAGTCCATATTCTCTTTATTAAATAAAATTCAAAAATTAATTCTCCAATTAAGAGTTTGTTTGTTTGTTAATGAGGGCTTATTGACACCATGACAATGAGGGTCAAATTGTGCCTGAGAGGTTAGATCATTCTAAAGGTACAGTAGGAAAGAAAGAAAACAGGGGGAGATTGAGAGAAATACAAGAACTAAAAGTCAGAAAGCTGGGATCAAGAGAGAGGTGCATGAGTGAAGAAAAAAATAAGTAGAGAAAGGGAGGGGGGGGGGGGGGGGAGGAGAATTAAATATGGTTGTAGAGGGAAGCATGATGAAGGAAGGAGATAATTTTTCTGAAAGAACTTGGCAATTGATTTGTGGAGAGCCAGGAAGCTCTAAGAAGGGGTACAGGGGCAAGCAAGGAGAACGGGATGGACTGTGAGGATGCAATGGCAATTGTTGCAGAGAGGTTGGGGGAGCCAATAAGGATGTGGAAGTGAGTGAGGTGGGTGTGACCTATTCTAAGACGGGTAATATCAACGTTGTCAACACAATAAAGGTTGTTGATGGTGGGTTTGATTGAAATGATGGGCTGGATGACGTGGAGTTTGTTATCAATTTGGGAGTCCCATGAGGTTTGCCAGTGGTCCCAAACAAGGGAAGCGATAAGTGGTTTAATGTCAGAAAGGGTTTTGGGAAATGGGGTAGGGGGGAGGTTGAGGGCAGGCTTAGTGGCTACATCAGCCCTGTTATTGCCAGGGATGCCAAATTGGCTAGGTAAGTAGAAGAAAATAATACTTTTCCTGCAGAGGGTGGGTGAAAGGAGTTTCCGGAGGAGGAAGTAGGATGTGGAGTTATCCCATTTAAGATTGAGTCAAGAAGTAAGGACAGCCTTGGAGTCCGAGAAGATGACAAAGTGGCTGAGTGGGGAGTACTCAAGAAAGTTGAGGGGGAGGAGGATGGCCTTTGCCTCGGCTGAAAAGATGGACGAGTATTCGGGAAGCCTGCTACTGAGGATGATGTCTTGGATGACGGCAACAGCAGCTGTCTTGTCGCCTTCCTTGGAGCCATCAGTATAGATGGAGGTGTAGTTTAAGAGTTGGTCTTCGAGTTGGTTGTGGAGATTGATGAAGAGGTTAGGGTGGGTTTAGGTTTTGTGATAAGTGAAGAGACCCAGGTGGATAGAAGGGATGGGGTGGCCCAAGGAGGAAGCCCAAGGAGGAAAAGTGGGCCAGGAGAAGGTGCTAAGAGTGGCGGGGTTGATGCCAAGATGGAGGAGGTCTGATTTGATGCATAAGCTAAAAGGAGGAGGTCTGATTTAGTGCATAAGCTAAAAGGAGGAGATAGGTTTTTAGTCCTATCAAAGAGTGTGGAGTACCTAATGAGGTTGTAAACAAGGTTCTGGGTGTTGGTGATGACTCTAAAAGCATAGAAGAGGCTAAGCTTTCTACACCTTAGCAGAAAGGGGAGTTTGTTGGCTTCAACATGAAGGCTGGTGATTGGAGAGGTCCTGTAGGCGACCAGACAAGGCCTGAGGGCTTCAATTTGGATGGTGTTGATGTGGTTGAGGTAAGAGTTGTGGGCTACACAGTACACAATATTGCCGTAGTCAATCTTGGCATGAATGGTGAGCCTGAATATTTTGGAGAGCATGGCAGTTCGCATCCCAAGTGGTGATGGAGAGGAGGCAAGAGTTAAACCCAGGAACTTAGTGTGTTTAACTTTAGGGATGCGATTGCCATTGAGCTTAAGGTTCAGGTTGGGGTGGAGGTTGTTGAAATGACAGAAGTGCATGCAGACTGTCTTGTCTTTGAGAATTTAAAACCGTTATTGTTGCACCAGTCTTGCAGCTGGTTGAGGCTGAGTTGGAGCTTATTTTTGACAAGAGGAAAGCTAGGGCAAGAGTAGAAGATGGTGAAGTCGTCCACGTAGAGGGCACGCTTGATGTTGGAGTCAAGGTTGTCCGCAATGTCGTTAATGCTCAGGTTGAAGAGAGTGGGGGAGAGGATGCCCCTGGAGGGTACCCTATTCTTGGGGGTAGTGGTTGGAGAGGGTGTGGCCATTACAAACATGGAACTGCCTGGGTGAGAGGAAGTTTTGAATAAAGATGGAGATGTGGTCTCTGCGTCGGATGGTGTAAAGTTTGCAGATAATTCCGTATTTCCAAGTAGTGTCGAAAACTTTCTTGAGGTCAAAAAAGATGGCAATGAGGTGTTCCTTTTTTTGGAAGGATTCCCGGACAGCAATGTCGAACATAATTAACTGGTCTAGGATATTGCGATGTTTCCGGAAGTCGCTTTGATGGGGGGAGAGGATTTAGTTGGTCTCAAGGAACCAGTTTAGTCTCTGGTTGATGATCCTTTCCACAATTTTACAGAAACAGCAGGTGAGGGCGATAGCAGGCGAGAGCGATAGCAGGTGAGGGCGGTGGTTAGAGGGGGAGGTAGCTTGAGGGGCGGTAGCTGGAGGGGCGGTAGCTTGAGAGGGCGGTAGCTGGAGGGGTAGTAGTTAGAGGGGCGGTAGCTGGTGGGGCGGTAGGTGGAAGGACAGTAGCTGGGGCGATAGCTGGTATATAGCTGGAGGGGACGGTAGCTGGAGGGACGGTAGCTGGAGGGGACGGTAGCTGGAGAGGGCGGTAGCTGAGAGGGCGGTAGTTGGAGGCGATAGCTGGCTGGGGGTGGTAGCTGGAGGAGGCAATAGCTGGGAGGTGGTAGCTGGAGGGGGTGTAGCTGGATGGAGCGGTAGCTGGGGCGGTAGCTGGGGGCGGTAGCTGGAGGGGTGGTAGCTGGAGGGGGTGTAGCTGGATGGGACGGTAGCTGGAGGGGCGCTGGAGGGGAGGTAGCTGGGGAGGTAGCTGGAGGGGAGGTAAACTGGAGGAGATAGCTGGAGGGGGAGGTAGCTGGAGGGGGGAGGTAGCTGGAGGGGAGGTAGCTGGAGGGGGAGGTAGCTGGAGGTAGCTGGAGGGGGAGGTAGCTGGAGGGGAGGTAGCTGGAGGGGGAGGTAGCTGGAGGGGAGGTAGCTGGAGGGGGAGGTAGCTGGAGGGGAAGGTGGCTGAAGGAGGAGGAGGCTGGAGAGGAGGGGGTAGCTGGAGGGGAAGTAGCTGAGGGGGAAGTAGTTGGAAGGGGAGGTAGCTGGAGGGGAGGTAGCTGGGGGAGGTAGCTGGGGGGAGGTAGCTGGGGGGAGGTAGCTGGAGGGGAGGTAGCTGGAGGGGAGGTAGCTGGAGGAGGAGGTAGCTGGAGGGGAGGAGGTAGCTGGAGGAAGAGGTAGCTGGAGGGGAGGTAGCTGGAGAAGGAGGTAGCTGGAGGGGAGAGGTAGCTGGAGGGGAGGTAGCTGGAGGGGGGAGGTAGCTGGAGGGGAGGTAGCTGGAGGGGGAGGTAGCTGGAGGGGGAGGTAGCTGGAGGGGAGGTAGCTGAGGGGCAATAGCTGGAGGGGAAGGTAGCTGGAAGGTTGGTACTGTCCTTACCCAGTTTAGGGAGGGGGTGACAATAGCTGTCCTCCAGATAGGGGAAAGGAGTGTGAGGACCAAATGAGGTTGAGGATGGTGAGTAGGGTAGTGGTGGCCTTAATGGGGAGGTGTTTCAGGAACTGGTAGGGGATGTTATCTGGACCCTTGGTGGTGTAGCCAGCATCATGGATGGCTTGGTTTAATTCAGAAAGGGTGAGAGAGGTGTTGTAGCTCTCGGAGTTGTTGGAGGGAAAGGTGATACTCTGGGCTTCATCATGAGCTTTTTTAGTTTTGAAAGCATTGGGATAGTTGTCCGAGGAAGAGATGTTGCTGAAAGAGGCGGCAAGGTGGTTAATGATGTCCTTTTCGAGGTGAAGGTTACCATTCCAGGAGAGATGGGAGATGGGAGACTTGCCCACCCTGCTGTGGAAGCTGTTAAACATTCTCCAAATCTTCTTAGTAGGGGTGTTGGTGGTGAGAGAAGAAATGAAGTTGTTCCAACATGTTGGTTTTACTGTCCATGATAGTGGGCCTGACCTTGGCACAGCTGATGCAAAAGTGGTCAAAGTTGTGGGTGGTTGGGAAGTTTTTTGTAGTTACTGAGGGCCCTTTTCCTGTTCTTGATGGTGGTTTTGCAGTCATCAGAGAACCAGGGGTTGAGGGGTGGATAGGGGCTTTAGAGGTTTTGGGAATAGAGCAGGTGGCGATTTGAATAAGATTGTTACTGAAGTTTGACATGGGATCCTCACCCACGAGGAGATGAGGGGGAGGTGAGTCACAGAGGGTTTTAAAATGGCCAGTCAGCCTTCTCGAGGTTCCAATTGAGGTGTGGTCAGTGGGGTTTGAAGGTTGGAGTGTATAAGAAGAGGGTAATGGTCACTACCACAGAGATCAGCAGTGACCTTCCAGCTAAAATCAAGGAGGTTGGGGGAACAGATAGACAGGTCAATACAGGTGAGAGCCTGTGGCAGGATGAAGGTAAGTCAGGGAGTTAGTGTTGAGCAAGAAGAGGCTGTGCTGTCGAAGAGTGTTTTCGATGAGCTTGCCTAATTAAAAGATGGCCGGATTTTGAGCATGGAGTTTACAATACTAGACATGTCGCATCCTCAGGGCCCGACAGAAAACAAAAGGAGAGATGTAATATCCATTAGTAACAATGTTATCCATCTGCCGTCCATCCATCATTATATAGTTGCTCACCTCTGAACCCTCTCTACCCTATGAAACCAGACCTGTCACATCTAACACTCTTGGTCATTTGACATATACCAGATCAACTTGCAAAAAAATCATGTGTTTTATGCAATCACGCAAAAAAAATACATCAAATCATTGAAAACCAAATACAATCTTGAAAATAATGACATCTTGCTGGAGCCGAACTTTGCGGCCAATACAACAAAATTTCTGGCAGGAGATGCATTTTGAATTTTTTGGAAAATTGAGCCAGCCACAGCGACATGATTTGAAAAGCTTAGACACACTCACTCTGTAAGTGTGGCTGGGCTAAAAACGTGAAAAGACTTAAATTCACAGTCATACTCGATGTGCAATAACATGTTTTTGTATTTGTATAAGTGTGATCAGCAAGTTATGGTTATTATTTCTTTAAAAATCAAAAATCATTGAGACAGATTTCCCAGACAATAGTTCTGATCAAAATACAACAAAAAATCATATCAGAAAGATCCAAATGCCTCCTCATTGCTTCTAATGCAAGAGTTTAACATTAGAGAAAGTCATAGTAGTTACAGTAGTTTATGAAATACATCCTATTGTAACTGCTGGACTGAAGATTGGAATCAGTCTCATATCTGAGGAATTTTACCATCAGATGTATTGAGATGCCTGAGTTCACATTGCATCTCATGAATAAACACAGAGACACCAAATAGAAAATCAAAATGTGCTATTATTGTGTAAAAAACCACATCAGTAAATTTTTTGTAATTTTGAAGCTCAAATGAAGTAAATTAAAATCCATGGTGCATGCTTTTACTAAATGAAAACAGGGAATATTAAAATGTAATGCTCACATTGAATCATCAACCATCTCTTCATCTTTATTTGAAGTCTGGTTCTCAGCCTCAACTTCCATTTTCTCTTCCTCATCTTCCGGTAATCTCCGGCCTGGACACTTCCACTCTAACTCTAACACTCTCTCTTTGTCTAATCTATTGTAAAGTTCAACAATTTTCTCTGGAGATGGCTCATAAGTTAAAATTGTCCTCCTTTCATGACCTTCAACCTCATCTTCCCATTCTCATCACTTGCTGGAATCAGCCAATCATCTATTGCTTCCTCTTCATTGTTTGTTTTCTTTGAGATTTGAATTTCTACAATAGGGGTCTCTTCTATATACTTTTCAATTTTTTCTTCTTTGACCCTAATTTCAGACTCTGTTTTGCCATCTTTAGTGTCCTCTTTGCATTTTCCAACTGAAGTACCATCAAGTTCACTTGTTTCTTTATCAACTATTTTTGAAGAGTCATCTCCCGTTACTTTAGTTTCTTTTTCTATAGATTCTGCTGTTTTGTGAGGCTGTGATAAACTGTCTGGCTTATCATTTAAAATCTGTAAAGATTCTTGATTTGTTTGATGACTGAACTTTTCATTTTCATATACGGTTCTTTCAGGTAAACTTTCTTCAGGGACCTCTGTTTTGATAGTGATTTCTTGTTTGTGCTCCCTTTTAGGTTTTCTTTCTAAGCTATCATCAACTTCTGGTGCATCAAAATCATATTCTGTTCCGGCCACAGCTGGATTTGTTGCTGCAGTCTTAGGAATGGTTTCTCCTTGGTCAGATTCAGCCGCCATCATTTTTTGATCTATTTAAGGCCAATAGAAATATCTATACAAAAAGAGAAAAGATAATATAACAAGATTACGGGCTAATAAGGGTTAGTTACCCTAAAAAAAAGCCGAAACTTACACCACCACCACCACAAAAAAAAAAAAAAAAAAAAGTTATAAAGAACTTATCAATGTTGACTTTAGAATATAAAGAATTATAATATATAAGGCAATATTCAAGATCACTATCCAGAGTTAGTAAAGAACTTATCATCGTTGACTTTGAAATTGTGACATGTTTACACAAGTTTTTGGCATTTAATTAGGCATACATAAAGTGATAGAACCCAATCCACTCATTAACAACAACTGACAAATAACATGCAAGTACGCTGAAACAGACATATGGTTGCTATAAATTTATCACTTTTTCAAGATCTATTTTATATTAAGGCATCCCCCTTCCCCACTTAGTAATATGCATGACATCACTACCAAAAAAAAATAGGGCACACAAATGGAAAATGAGTTATTTGTGTACCACATATGGCCTGTATCCAATGTTCTGTTTTGTGGTACTGTGTTTACAAGATCTTTTCAGTAAAGCCATATTTAGCTGCACCCACTATGTATATTAATGATATCCAACAATTTTATACAATGAATATGTATACACTAGCTAAAATCATAAATATACCAAGTATGAATCAAATCAGACATGTACATTAGTTGTTAAAATATGAGCATTTCAAGATTTTTAGATTACTGTAAGCCCAGCGTACTCATTGATATGAATGACAACACCACCAAAACCAATAGGGCGTATATGCAGACCATGTGCTATCTGTGTACCACATGACATGAATCCAGTTTATCGTTCTTTAGATATTGTGTTTACAAGCTCTTTTCAGCAAAATTATATTAAGTCCCACCCACTATGCATGTTAATAAAATTAAATGTTTTCATACCATGGGCATGTACACACCAACTAACATAATAACTAGACCACTATAGTCATATCCCAAAATACACTTTTTGACATACTGGTGGCATGTACAGTGGGTTATTATACTTTCCATACATAAAGGTGAAGGTGTGTTGAATGTTAGGCTACCAAACTTAGGCCCATGGTCAATGGGGCGAAATTCGCTGCAAGCTTGCTATTTTACCATATTATGTACCTTTCTTGCTTTAATTCAAAAACGCTTTTCCCAGTCAGTCGGACCTTCAAAATTTCTGTCACTCTGTTCGACGTCTTATTACTTCTACTATGGTTGTCGTACAGGTGATTTTTGTTTTGTTTTGTACATGATCCTCCCTTATGGGAACTCGACAAGACTCTTATATCGAGCACAGACGTCAAGCAATAGCCTGCATAGCAGATGCCAGTCTAGTGTGACCGGGATGGAAGTGGATGAACACCAGGTTTTCACCCTACTCTTTCTGAGAAGTGTTTAGAGAACCAGGTAGGGTGTGACTGACCTATCATCAGGACCGATGGCTTAACGTCCCCTCCAAAGGACGGTGAGCGCTATTCAACAATTGCCACTTCTCTCAACAGCTAAATGAGGAGCAGGAGCTGCAAGAAGCGGCTGTGGAAAAACTGGCAAAACCTGTCCAAGACTTGGAACCAGGTACCTCCAGCATCTCAGTTCGCGCGCTCTACCAACTGAGCTACCTGACTCCATGGTTGGCTGTAATTTCTTTCACTTTAACCCATTTCTGTATGCTGACATTGTGTGCTTGCTCTTGCTGTTGATTGGCTAACAACTCATGGACATTTTAATAGATTCAACTAACAAGTAAACATTTTTATTGAACTTTGACCTGATGAATAATCAACAAAATTAAGTTTTGCTTTTAAATTAATGGCTGAATAGTTGTTCACATTGCAAACAAAAGACTCACAGAAAATAGATAAATTCTACCATTTCCAAGTAAGTTTTAAACGGCAGGATTTTGTGGATAAATGATCAATCTGTTATGAACCTAGTGATAAAAGATTTTAATATTTTACTAAAAAATATTCACACGGGAGTTGTGTAATGTTGAATAAAGTTAAGACAAAAATTTGTTTGGTCTTTTATCTCCAAAGGCATGCATAGAAAAACCTAGTACTCCCCGTAGTACCGTCAGACTGATGCCAGCTGTGTTTAAATAGTATCGCTGCTGTTGGTGATGGCTGGACACGAGGGTACTACAAAATCCTATACCCTCCTGTACTGTTTTCAGCGAGGTATTAAAAGTATAGGAAAATCTCAGTTATAAGATCTTTATAAAACGAAACCATTTTACCTTTTATTTCGCCCACAACGATTAGAATTGATGTTTGATGGTCATCCATGTCCTCTAAAACTGTTTTTAAGGTGATTTTAGTTACTTTTATCAAAGTATTTTAGATTACTTTTCCTTCCGTAAAAATCGCCTGTTAAGCTCTCCAAAGTACGATCAAAGTTAAAAACACTGCCATCAGGCCTATAACATTTTAGCAGGGGCAAAATGTTTTAGATTATTTGAAGAAAAAATTCAGGATAATACGTATAATAGTACAATTATATAATCTATATATTTCTTGATGTTTTATTTATTTGTTTTTGGACAGTTTTTTTTTTTTACCAAAATTGTTTTATAAAATGATATGCACAAAAAAAAATGTTAGCAATAAATCAACTTGCACTTTAGTGGAACATTCTAAAACTTATTTGTGGACGTTGAATAATTAATAACAAACGTGCGGTGACTAGAAAATGGGGACCAAAATATGATTCTCGGAGAACTTTATCCCGTTGTGGTACCCAATAGGTAAAGATTTTGGAAAAGTTTTCTGGAAAAGGGTCTTATTTAGACTAATTGATATAAGATTATCCCAAAAGTAAGCATTCTTTTAATCATCAATTTTCTACAATGTGTGAATTTTAAAAAATATAGAAATTCTACCTAATCCAACAACCCTCGCACGGCAATCCCAATGTCAACACGTACTGAGGGATAACTAGGAAAAAACCATAACAAGTGTACATAAAATGTGTTCAGTGATAATCTAACTTTACTAAGCTTATATGCATTGTTCTCAACCATACATGTATGAATAACAATGTAGGCCTAGTCCTATCTGTGATAATGTAAGTAAAACGAAAAATATATGGCCAAAGATGAAACCTGCAAGTTTTTCGCGAAACCCACAATAAAAGTTGGCTACATTGTGTTAGGACCTACGAAAGGCATAGGGCCTAAGCCTCCTTAAATTAACCACGTTCAACCCTACTTCAGCAAATTAAAACTTTAAAATACCTAAGCTCTACATTAACATTAATATTTCTTATAAAAGTTTTAAAGGTTTTACCCAGGTTTGACCTTTCCATTAAAGTAAAAAGCTAAAGCAAAGTTCGTCTGGAGCGCGCTTATTCGCACGGAGGCCGCGATATTGCATATTTATACACACGGCGGCCGTGTCCATAGACCTAATCCAAAAGTTGTTTACTATGCGGGAACTTTACAAGCGCAGGCGCGCACATTGGTAAAACTGCGGGGGAAACTGTACATGTACGTAGGCCTACGGAAACTACGCATATTGTACTCGATTGGTTTTCGGTAAATCATCGTAAAATTGGTTATTCTTACCGTAATTCACTATTAATATCGTACAAAATGCTTGAATCTAGTCAATAATTTCTACGCAGAATAGTAGTAGTGAGTAATCCACCAGTTGGTTGTGATTTTTACTAAAAATTTGTTGTTTCGCAAGTAAACAAAGCTTCAACTTGAACTTTGCACGAGCTTTTTTTTTTTTTTAACCAAGGCCAGTATTAGCGTTTACTCATGAAAATACGGATACGATTAATCAGTTATTAATCACTGGAAAACTTTTTCGGAGTTTGTAATATAAGTATTAGGCCTAAATTAACACTGTTTTCAAATTTTGTCAAACTTAAAATGTATAACGTTAAGGCTAATCCGTAAATCCGAGTAGGACCAGAATCTGTTCAGAAAAAAAAAATCCACATGTGAATATGATTTATGTTTTCAGCCAGTAGCGTTAGTCCTACCTACTCATTTGAACCATAAACCCAATGAAGTTAGGCCATCCGAAATTAACTTGAAAGAAAGCATCACTTATTAATTACACTAATATGACCACATCAAAGTAAATATCAAATTGATTTAATATTCATGTTATATAGAAGTAAATTTCATAACATATCAATATTACGAGCTAAGAAGGGTTAGTCACCCCATAAAAAGCCCAAAGTAATACCACCACCACCACAAAAAAAAAATGAAATAAAAGACGGCCCAGAAATAGTAAAGAACTATCTACCTACTGTGGTGTAGCGGTCATCATACCTGTCTACAGACCACGAGGCCCTGGGTTCAAGCCTGGGTTGGGTAGACACGCCAGTGTACCACAAGTGGTTATCAAAGGCCGTGGACATTGACTTGGTTGTCGATGTTATGTCTGTCCTTACGTCGTGCCTGTGTTCTCGTCCGGTTCGTATTAAGCGTTTCGTGATAGCATTGTTACTATCATAATCGAATACGCAGGCGACGACCCCGTCATTGTAATTGTTTGTTCACTCGTCGTCGCAGTAAAGAACTTAACAATGTTGACCTTGAAGTTGTGAACAGAATTGGAGCAAACTACCCACTCATTAAGAACTCTTTGCGAAAAACTAAAACGCTGAATATCAATCCGTGCGAACTCTTTGGTCAACTTTAAACTGTTACCACGTGTCACATGAGGATTAGCTGAAACATGCAAGAAATAACAGGAAGTGTCATTGTCTTTATCTTTATCTTTATCATGTCTTCATGTGATTTATATCAAATCTAGATGTGAATTTGATCTAGGATTTATATATAATGTTTAGTTTAGGATGGACCTCGTGGGTGTTTTCTCAACCAAGCAGAGCCACTGAATGCATGAAGGTTCTTTTTACACTATTTTGAACGATATAAGATCATACCTATAAATTGTAGATGTAAATGCCATAGATGTAAATGGCCATAAATTGTAGATGTAAATGCCAAGAAATGTTGTATCTTATAAAATAAAAAAAAAGTTTGATATTCATGCTAGGCTACATGTAGGGAATAGTTTTGAAGGCACTGACACAATGCTAAATTGATCATTTAAATGACTGCAAATACCTGCTGATGTATTCACCAAGTTCATGTATATTTTTTATTCCATATCACCACCGAAAGTACTAAGTACTAAGTAAACATCAAGCTTCATGAGGAGATAAGATTGAAATGAAGTACTGTATGTTCATATTATACGCACACAGTACTATCATCAAAACTTGGAAAGTGGACATCTTCTTTAGATGTCTCAGATTTTATCATACAATTTGATTTATGGTTTGTTACTTTTGCTGTATTTGTCTTTTTGCCAATTTATTACTGATGTTTGATTTTTTATATTCTAACAAGGCCTTACCTTAAGTAGTGAGATAAACACCTCACTCAGTAGGCACTACTACTTGCAAGGCAATACTTGCATATTCTTGTGTATGGCAGTCATGATAGCGTACAGTCAGATGTTATCTGACTACATCTTAACCAACTTTCAGCTGAATATGAATAAAAGTGATAGGAATATAGAAAAAACAGACATGGTCTATTCATCACACCATAAGATCATGATATTCTCAGACTATATGCATGATCATCCAAATGTAATTTTTCTTATTGCTTCAATTAGGCCGTATACCTGTTATGCAACTTGATAGTGTAAATGTGTTCATGCACTTTGTGTGTTAGATTAGAGTGTATTAAATGTGTATTTAAACATATAAACATTGCATCTATGCATACTTTTCTTTTGCCTACATTAGTAATTCACTAAATAGGTCAACTTCATGTATGCTAGAAGATTAAATTTTCATCAAAATGTGAAACACTTTCAAGAAAAATATTATCTATGTAGGAAGCCAAATAATTATATATTAATTATCATGTACCTGCATGCATGTAAAGCTCTATCTTCATAGAATATTATCAAGTGAGAAAATCAAAATTGAATAACTTTTACAAAGAGTCGTGCGAACACTTTTTCGAATGAAGTAAAATGAATGTAGGCCTATATACAATTTTCATGACAATTTCAAGACTTTTACAGGTCTGCCATCCCTCTTTAAATTCACTTGAAGAAATACTAAAAAGTTTTCATCACTTATGATATATAACTTGAGCCATCACTAGTTTTTTTTTTGGTTTTAGGAATAAAATGTACCCACAATATTCAATCCTGGCAGAAAATTGTAATGTTGTTTCCAATGTAGTTGGCAAAACTACTGGTCTTATTCCTAATAAGACTAACCTTTGCCACACCCATTGCCAATATTTGTATATCATGGGCCTATTTCATTTTGACTAACTTGGCCTAAACTTAACTTAAACAGAAAATTAATTACCAATGATCTTATATGTGAAAGGATAATCAAGCTCTTTTCAAATATGATTTCATTGCATCCCAAAATAAAAAGTTAAATATGAGCATTTTAGTACTGCTTGTCAAATGAAAGGCTACATGTAGTGTTACAACTTACAATGGTCAGTAGACAGTCCTAATTTTTAGAATTAAAAAATAATACATTGGGCTAGGTACATAAACACAAGTTAATGAGATAGATAAACACTGAAGTTAATAAGATAGGTCTAAATGTAGTCAAAAATGAGTTATACCATGCACAAAACAATGCTGAAGTTAAATTAAGCTAAGATTTATAACTTAACTGAAGGGCCAATAATGCAGTACTATATTTGCATTGTTGTTCAATCTATTCACTGGGCCTAGTTTGAATTAAAATGTAAATTTGTAGAACGAAAGTTCATACCCAAATCACGCAGTTACCAACACCTTTTAACGTATAAAGGCATATATCTTTTTTCTCTAACTTTAAGGTCTAAATACCTCTGCCCTATCTATCTAAGTGATATTCTAATTTTTTGCCTAGCCCCAGTGTTTGTTAGTATTAACGTTAGTATTATGTTTGTGTTGAATCTTATGTCATGCTCAAATTGAATACTGTGTAGGGGCCTGGGCCTAAGATTAGGCCTGTTATTAACTTAGGCCTTTGAAGAGGAATTTAGTCGAAATCTATGAACGAAATCTTAACTTGTCGTTTTTTTATTTGTGTGTTTCTTTTTATAAGTCTAGTGGCTCTTTGCTGAACCTGCTTCAAAATGAAGTTATTCTTCTCATAAAAGGGACCCCAAGCCTGAATAGCATACTCAAGTTGAGGCCTGACTAACTATCATTAACTTAGGTCTTTGAAGAGGAATTTAGTCGAAATCTATGAACGAAATTTATACTTGTTTTTTTTTATAATTGTGTGTTTCTCTTTTCAGCAAAAATGAAGTACACTAACATTACAGTAAGCCTACTTTAACTACACATGTAACTTGTAATTCATCAATGTTGACCTTGAAATTGTGAACAAAATTGGAGCGAACTACTCACTCAGGCGGACCATTCCACTCATTAACAACTCTTTGCGAATAGTTAAAACGCCGAATATCTATCCGTGAGAAGTCTTTGGTCAACTTCAAACTGTTACCACGTGTCACATGAGGATTAGCTGAAACATGCAAGAATTAACAGGAAGTCAAAGCATCACTGCCAGATAGGAACTAAAAACCTGAATCATATCGCCACGTACTCTTCTCAACCCAAGCGTGGTCAAAACCAAGAATTCGCAACCTAGATTTATAAGAGAGATTCCTTACTCTGGAAATAAGTATAGTGGCTTTTCGCTGAACCTGCTGCAAAATCAACTTATCCTTCTCATAAAAAGGGACTCCAAGCTTGAATAGCATACTCAAGGTGAGGTCTGACTAACTGTTACTAATTTAGGCCTTTAAAAAGGATTTTAATCAAAATCTATGAACGAAATCTTTACTTGTTGTTCCTTTAATTGTTTCTTTTTTCAGCAACAATGAAGTACACTAACATTACAGTAAGCCTACTTGAGCTAGACATGTAACCTGTAACGATAAGACTGTAGCCTAAGAAGTTCAACCTTATCAAATATCGGTTTTAGCGTTAGCCCTGTGCCCTAGGCAAAAGTTCGCTAACATTTTTAAGTTAGGCTATTATCTCGTAAGATATAGCACGATATAACAAGCTTACGGGCTAAGAAAGGTTGGTCACCCAATAAAAAGCCCAAACAAACACCACCACCATCACAAAAAAGTCAAAGACGCCCAGACTTAGTAGAGAACTTATCAATGTTGACCTTGAAATTGTGAACAGAATTGGAGCTAACTACCCACTCAGGCAAACCATTCCACTCATTAACTACTCTTTGCGAAAAGCTAAAACGCCGAATATCTACCCGTGAGAACTTTTTGCTCAACTTCAAACTGTTACCACGTGTCACATGAGGATTAGCTGAAACATGCAAGAAATAACAGGAAGTCAAAGCATCACTACCAGATAGGAGCTAAAAAACCTGAATCATTCCGCCACGTACTATTCTCAACTCAAGTGTGGTCAAAGAAAGAATTCGCAACCTAGATTCATAAGAGAGATTCCTTACTTCGGGAATAAGTCTAGTGGCTCGTCGCTGAACCTGCTCCAAAATTAACTTATCCTTTTCATAAAAGGGACTCCAAGCCTTAATAGCATACTCAAGGTGAGGCCTGACTAACTGCTTATACAAATTAAGAACAACCTCTCTACCAAGAAAATAACAAAATTCTTCTAATCAAACCAAGCATTATATTTGCCCTTGCAGCTGCCAAAGCACACTGTTTAGAAGGCTTCAAATTGCTAGTAATGACAACACCTAGATCCATTTCTTGATCAACACGACCAAAATTTGGACCATTCATGCAGTAATCAAAAGCCAAATTGTTCTGACCAAAATGAATAACTTTGCATTTATCAACATTGAATAACATCTGTCATGTTTGGGACCAAGAAACTAACTTATCCAGATAAGTTTGCAAAATAATTAATTTGAAAATTGTGGTTTTGACGCCAAATTAGGCTTCCAGAATAAAATAACAGTTCTTTTTTAGTGAAATATGTAAGGTTTTCGATAAGTCAAAAAGCATTTTAGAGGCAAATTTTGCCTTAGATCAATCACCGAGAATCTAGTTTATTTGTTTACGTTTGCGTTGTACCAGAAAGTGTGACGTCATTCGGTCTATATTTCATACAGGCCGAGAGGCGAAACTCTTATACCTCAGTGAATGATACTTTTTGGTTCGTCCTCCATCCATCATCTTGATTCCAAAAGAGAGCAGCAGATATGTCGGCACATTGAAAATTGGAGTCAATAAAAAATAGGCAAATTGCAAATTTGACCTAAAAAATAAAAATTGAAATTCTTTACTCACAAAAATTAATTATATTGATATTAGTTTTAATCATAACTTTTCTTTCTAACCAAGATTAACGTTCATTTTATTTCTAACAAGAACACAAAAACAGCAATATCTTTTTACAGTACATGCAGGACGACAAGACTTGAGCGCAGATTTAGATTTTAGACAGGCATGTATCGCACTTACTAACTACTGAACGAAGTTCCAACTTAAAAGTATGATTTAAGAAAAATACTACGCGAACAACTTTTCTGATCAGGGAAAAATGATCAAGACTCGTGAATGTCTTCAACAATTTTTGTAAACCTGAAATAATGTGCTATCTTAATTGTGCCACTTGTTGTTGAAGTCTGAAGCTAGCTAACGCCGTACGTACGCCCTTCGTTTAACCTTAACTGACCGACGTAAACGCTGACAAATATGGGCACTAATTTTAGCTTTATTTAGGAACAAGAATAAGTTGCTTATTAAATCTTAATTTGTTCTTATTTCTTATCTTATTTATTATTTTATGTATGTAGCGATTGATCCCTTTCAAAAAGCGTCGCCGGAGTAATAGGTCATTGTGTTGCCTAGCCAGGCTACAGTAAAATTATTGGTCAGTACTATTTTGCGCCCTAATTTCTGATCAAATTAAACTGTTTCGTTGGAATTATTCATTAAATAAAGCAAAATAAAACAATGTTACATGTATTTCGTGATCAATCCAAGTAATTTTCGAGTAGAACTTGTTACATACGCATTGTATCTTCCCGCAATGTGCGTACTAGTCTCGAACAAATACATCTTAAATTTAGTTAAAACTTAAAGGGCATTAACTAAAAAAAATTATCCAGAAAAATAATGCAAAATAAAATTGAGTAGTATATAATTTTAGACTTGTATACCAATTTTTGCGAAATCAATCATTCACTCATAGCTTATACGAAAAAACCACGCTGGAATAAAAATGGTTACATAAACGCATCACGTTTTCCTCACACTGTATGAATAGGAAGTTTTGTCTCTCGGCCTTCGGCCTATGCGTAGTATATGGCGAATGACATCACGCTCTCTGCTTTTACCTTAAAACGCGCATAAGGAAAAAAAATTGCGGAACTAGCTGTGATGTGTCACGGAAAACTATAACTAAACTTGGGAGGACTTGGATTGTACCATTATTATGCGGGTTGGTTTTAAGAACGAAATCTGAAAAGTATATTCACGGATATAATAAACATACTTAGTCATACTAAAAGTTTAATAAATAGCATAGTTCTTAATTTTTGGTTTCATAATCATGCAACCTAACGTTGTCGTTATTCCTCCCATTCTTGCTCTTCTTCGTTCCTGATTGTTGTCGATAATATCTGAGCCAAGTAATGTTTTAATTTCTGATGAATACAGTATATAAATATATCTGAGTGTAACAAAATATACAAGAAAACTGTTACAAATGGAAGAAAATCAATTAAAATCCGGCATTGGAAAATGTTTTTTCAGAGCGTTTCGCACAGTTATGGAGATTATCGCAAGCGTATGAAAACAAACATTCCCACATGAGACCTTGCACTTTTTCAAATCTGAATTGTCAATTCCGGATAACCCTCGTAAGGCAATCCCAATCTTAACCTGTACTGAGGAATGTGTATAATAACTACCATTCGCTGTAACTCGCAAAGTTTTGTTTTCACTCCAGTATACAGTCTTCTCCTGGAAGTGACGTGCCACCAACCATGTGAATAGCGGCGCCACAGATATGTCACATCCGGGAGATAACGTTATTTTCTGGAGTGAGAATACACCTTTGCGCTATACACGTCGGCAAGTCCGAATGCGTTTATTGTGTGCAGTACGTACGGCATGTAAACAAACACAGCTGATCGTTTTGTTTTCACGTGAATGCGCGCGGTTGATATGCGGTCGGAGGTAACATTTCCAACCAAATGATTATCACATATAATTACACTGAACATAACAAGGGTGGCTCTTTAGAATGGAGTACAGTATGTGCACCACGCATGGTGAATGAAGTAGCCAATCAGTGATCAAAGAATGGTAAACAAACAACTAGCGCATTCCAAAATACGCTCTTGGTTTGCCTCTACGTGTTGGCATCTTTCATATCAATACTAAACGTTGCTTAAATAAAAAACATCCATTTCTGGTTATTTTGCGTTTAAATAAGTATTTTGTTTCGATGTCGGAAAGCAGAGAGTTGCCATGGCAACTCCCTGCTAAAGGTGCCTGTCTTCTTTTCACATTGTCAGTAAGCGTGACTCGTGTAAAGTGGGCATTACATAAAAACACTTACTTCCGGTATATTTGATTTTTGATTATTCAGCATTTTCTCCTAGCAACCTCGATATATGTTTATTAATTTCTTCAACTTGACAACGTCCGTATATCACCAGTGGCGTACTTTAGGGAGGGGTGGGGGCGAGTGGGGCCCTGTGTGACCCTAGTGGTATAATGCTTACTTTTACGGAGGCGGCTACCCTCCCCCTTCCCAACCATAGTTACACCACTGTATAGTTAACTATGCAAACTCTCAACCAATCACATTTCAGGAAAGAAATTTAGGTGTACATAAGTAATTTAAGCTCATAATCTAACTGTTATTGTTAATAGACACTAACTGTGCGCATTGCACTATGTTTTGCTCAGCTTCAATTTCAAAATAAAATGGTTATCATTATTAGCAAGAAATTTGCGCCGCTTTTAGGTCTTACCTAAGAATATATCATATTTTGGATCAGTCCCTAAATCTTGCCTGGTATCTGGGTATAGCCATAGTAGGGCACAGTACGTTTTCACTCTTTGGAAGGGTCACTTATCAGCAGCGATGAACCATAGAGGCAAGGGGAAAACTTCTCCCTTGCGAATGGAGGGGCAGGAGATGCCCATTTGAGAGTTGGGGACGGACGGGAGAAGAAGGTGTCGTTTTGAAAGTTGAGGGCGGGACGGGCGCGATTTTTCCCAAACATGATAGCAATAGCACAAATTTCCTCTTGTCTGATTGGCTTAAATTCTGGACTCTAACCCTAACCTAATCTTAACTTAACTCAAATTAGTGCAATTGTTATCCTTTTTGGGAAAAATTAGCGACTGGGGCAGGAGGTGCTCTTTTGAAAGTTGTATGAAATTAGATCATGCTGGAAGCTTGAAAACAAATAGAAATCCACTTACTCACAGTTTATATATAGTATATAGAAGATGTAATATACATTTAGTATTTATTTGACACAACTAAAGCATGTCATATGCCAGAGGCCGGGTCCCGACACCGAGGGCCGAAGCGGAGCAAACTGAAAGCGTTTCTTTGCGTGTCATCTTTTTCCAACATTCAACACGAAGGTGCCAGAGAGAGACCGTATTATACATAGCGATCAAAATTTGTATCTGCCACCGTTCTATTTTTTACTTTTACACGTTTTCGCACGTAGGCCTACTGAAGCGATGATTTATCTGCCCAATGTTTTACTCTCATGAACTAACGAACATTTTTTATCTTTGATAGGACCGCCAAAATGACCTTAATTTGTTCTGGCAACAAATGGGCATACTTGACCATGGACCACTCTTCCTAGATCCACCTTCACGGTTGCAAACGAATGGAGCATACCCGTCACTTCTCCCATATTGTCAAAAAAAAATAGTACACCTTAGAAAGTAATTGCACGGAGCGGGAGAGTAAAAGGGGCGAGAAGCTGCGAAAATGTAGTGAAGCTTGAGGTGTCTCGAAAACACAGACCTGGAAAACGCAGACCTCAAAAACACAGCTCCAGAAATTATACTTGATCGGTAAATTTCAGATGGCCGGTAATTTCTTCATCTTCATATACTTCTATACTTGTCGGTATAATGCAGGAATATTTTGTCGACTGTGGACTCTTTTGTTGTTAGCAATTTTTCTAAATATGAGGCAAGTTTTCCTGAAATTGAAGCAAAACTTTCGAAAAATGAAGAAGATTTCTCAAAAATTGAAGGAAAGTTAGTACCAACGTTTCATAAAAAAATCTGGGATATGGTACAAAATTGAATTTTTTACCCATAACTAAACTGGGAATTTTGCTTCAAAAGTTTTGATCCACACTTAAAGATTTTTTGGTTCCATGAAAGATTAACCCTTCCGAACGTGGGAGGTACTGAGGCATATATATGCCACTGGCAAGTAGAGTAGCATTCAAGTGCATTGCTTTCCAAAGGTAGCGTATGTACAAAATGGATGACGGACTTTACAAGGGCCGGTCATTTTGTCACCTATATCTGTTCACATTATGTGCTGATAGGAAAAATGCCCCAATCCGCGAGATGAAACAGGAGTCCAATGTGAATAAAGGGCGGAAATTGAAGGCAAACTTATTCAAAATTAGAGATATTGGTCCAAATTTGATGATTTTTTAGTCCAAAATTGAATAATTTTGATCAAAAATTGAAGGTTTGTGGTGCAAAATTGAATATTTTGGTCCAAAATTGATGCTTTTTGTGCAAACTGTAAGTCTAGAGTTTCGGTGCAAAATTAACAATATTTTAGTCGATACAAAATTCCAACATCTCTGTTTTTTATGACTCATTTTTTCTATGATTCATTTGACAGTTTGATATTTCACTTAAAGGATTAGTTACGCTAGTTCCTCTAATAAAATAGGAACTCAAAAGAAACAAATTGATGAAGGAACTTCAATATTTTATTCTGTTAAGGAGATATTGAAGTTTAAAGTTATGTTTCACTTAATAGAAACGACTGGTGAAGTAAGTCTACTGTGAAGATTGGCGCCCTTATTATTAAATCTTAACAAAATTTTATGTATTTTAAAGAAAATTTATTCTAATTCTTTTACTTCTAAGAATTATTAATTAATTATAGATTATGTCACGTTTCGTCCGACTGAATATCTTTTCCCCTACGGATCAAAAGAATCTCATTTGGTCTGGTCATCTCAGGGAGGGGTTCCCAAATAAATGAATAGGACCCAATTTGTACCAACACAAAAACATATTCTAAAATGTATTTCCATGAAGTGGCTTTAATGTGTATTTGACATGAATTTTAAACAATTTCTACGACCAAAATCACGAAAAACGTAGGGCTTCCGAGGGCTTTGCCCTCTGGTCTCCCACCAGGCAGGTTCCTGGACCCCACGCCGTTTGGCGCACGCAAAGTATTTCTGAGAACCAACAATTTGTTGATACAGGTCGGCTCCCCCTTCCCTTCGCCCTTCCCTTTTAAATTCCTGGCTACGTGCCTGCCCAAGTCCACGTTGTAAGATTGCTCTGGGCCCCAAATCATAGATAGGATGACGCGCACACTTTGGCATGCTCTATTTTATGGTCGTATTGTTGCACAGACTCTCCTTCGGAAGAAGGTGCGCGATGTCGTGGTCCTCGGAGCAGACATACAGGTAGGCTTTGTATGGTGTGTGTGTGTTTGTGTAGGGGGTGCGTCACAATTCCCAGTTACAAGCGGGAAAATGCCATTGCTAAATTAAGTTTTTATTAAACGTTCACTGCTAAAAATCTGCTCCGATTTGGAGGTAATTTCAATCAATTTACCAAATTTCCCTTTAAAGGTTACCAATCGTATTGTACCAATTACACTGGGAAGAAAGCATACATGTACATCCAAAAAGGATGATTTCTCTCAGTTAATAGTTTCCCTGGGAAATTTTTTTATTTGCGGGGAATTTTTGGGCACTTTTCTTCGATTTGCTGCAATCCTCTTCAATTATTGGAAACTTTCCTTGGTTTTTAAATATTTTTTTATAAAGATTGTTGGAATAAAATTCAAATCTTGAAATTGGCCCCATGGCCAATTTCAAGTATCTACATATGCCGCTGTTTGGAACTTCCGAAATAGGGCTTAATATAAACGTGACAACTATTTTCTTTCGTGATTTTCATTAATTTATTGTTTACGTTACGGGTATGTGTAACATATACGAACTGCAGTAAAATTACCGGTAGGATGGAACAACATCTTTGCTAAATTTAAACCAATCCAGTCAGGTAGGGCGAAGTATGTTCTCTCTGCAAAGAAAGAAGGAGCAAATTATCTATATATCCAATCAACACATCTCATGCTAACCAGATTGCGAATTTCCTGGGAGGGGGTGTAGGTGAAGTCAACCAAAAAAAAACGAGGGGCAAATATTTTATCCAAACGCTTACTTAGCCGTTTTTACACAGATAGATAAAGGAAGTGATTTCACCTTCCCCTTCTCTACTGGGGAACTTTAGGGAAATTACAGTGAAACTCTATTTCCATAACCTTTCTTGATCAAATTTAAGAAAAGTGTTATATCCCTAGTTTGATAATGCAATTTGTACGTGGTATTAATATTAATCAGCCCTATCTTTTTTGTTTAATCCTCTTGCGATTTTGGGGGACAGAAGTCGGCTGGAAGAGACAGGGTTCTGGGCCACCCCTCGCTACGCCACTGGCACATCTGAAAATAAAACTTCTCAGCCAGGTAGTATATATGTAAGTTCACAGCATGCATAACAATCTCTTTCAAATGTTTGTCAATTACCGTTCTCGTTATCAGATTTTTTTCCAGTCAGAGGTGATTTGAAGATTTTACTTGGAACCAGTGGCTGCCGTATATGAACCAGTGACTGTCACACGAACGAGTGGTATTCTTAATCAATCCAAGACCCTTTTAATGTAGGCTTTTAAGCATGATATGATTTAACAAAAAAAGTTATAAATCTTTTAGATTTAACATTTACAAAAATAGCTCTCGAAATTCAGACATGATAATAGCAAGGATTAGTTCATTAGTCGAGCATGCTCATCCAAAACACCCGAAAACCTTAATCCGTCAAATTTTGTCAATTTGTGTATAAAAACGACTAAAATCAGACTTGTTGTGTCATCGTAGCCTCACATTCCTTTTAAAACTGATTTTGTAGTTTATTGTGATTTTCCTGTTTGTGTCAGAAATTTACTAGAAAAGCAACTATTATTTATTATTATTATTATTATTATTATTATTATTATTATTATTATTTATTATTATTATTATTATTATTATTATTATTATTATTATTATTATTATTATTATTATTATTATTATTATTATTATTATTATTATTATTGTAATTGTTATTATTATCTAATATTATTATTCGCTACAATTATGGAGCAATCGCTTCTACATAATCATCATCGGCATTAAAAAAAAACCGGAAAGCTAAAAAAAGTTAACAAAAAACCCTGTAGGTAACGAAAAATGAAAGAGGTGGGTCTTTAACTTTGCTTTACAAATTTACAAGCTTTTTTAATGTTTTATCGCGACGGGAAACTTTTTCTATTCTTCTGTTCTTACAGTCTTAAGATCCTGCGACTGAAAATACCTTATCACGACACCTAATAATTCTTATATGTAAAACTGATTGTTGTGTTAAGGTGATACCCGTTGCCCTATAAATTAAAGGTGATCTCGGCCGAAAAGTAAGGGCGTTAGGTTTTGCTAATTTTATAGATATATTTAATATCTGTGTCTTATTTATGTAGATTTTAAGCAATAAAAGTCGCATTATACAGTCTGCTTTTTACATAATTTTTTACCCGTCGCGCGCAAGCGAACAAATTCCAAAAAGTCAATGGGAAAACACGTACAAATTTCGAGTTACTAAGGTCGGGATTTATTTATGTTTATGATATTCCGTACCGCAAAGGTATTCGAATTAGTGTGAAACTCACACTAATTCACCTTCACTTTTCGACCGAGATCACCTTTAAGCTGACAAATAAGTTGCAGCAGGTCCGTAAACACATTTATAACATAAACATAAATAATAATCTAAACAGTATCCTGTATTCGATGGGCAGCCATGCAGTGAAGTTCCTTGAGGCAATCAATAACGCTGTCGTGCGATAAGTTTTGTACCTGTTGCAATTTAAGTAGATGGATATAACATAACAAGATGACGGGCTAAGAAGGGTTAGTTCACCCCATAGAACTTAGCCCAAACTAACACCACCACCAAAAAAAAAAAAAAATCATAGACGGTCAGAGTTGATAAAGAACTTATCAATGAGTAACTTTGGAATTGTGCACAGAATTGGAGCTAACCACCCACCTGCCCTCTCAGGCAACACCATTCCACTCATTGATAATCGTAAAACGTCAAATATCAATCGTGAGAACCCTTTGGTAAACTTCAAACTGTTACCACATGACATCTTATGACATGTAAGAGGATTGGCTGAAATATTAATGAAATTACAGGAAGTCAGTATAAGGTAGTCCGCATAAGCAGATATCTTAACCTTAATTCTCTCCACATCAGAAGGCAGATAAGGCCCGGATATCAACTCTTCATTCACTTCTTACATCTGCTCTCCTTCTTACATCAGTCCACGATATCCACCTTGCTATGTCTCCCTCCTTTTCAACCATTCTCCTCCATGTCATCTTAGGTCTTCCCACAATCCTATGCCCTTATGGTTTCCACCCCAAAGCGATGGTGCGATCATCATCTATTTCTCTTCTTGAAAATGTCCAATCCAGTTCTAACTTCTTATTATTATTATTTCATCACTTACTCTTTGTATCTCTGGTATCTCTATCACTTGTTCGTTAGTCACCATTTGTTGTCATCTGATTCTCAAAATCTTCCTTAAACATTTGAACTGGAAAGTGTCCAGCTTCTTTTCATCTCCATGTATCAGCTTCCATGTTTCACATCCGTATAATAGCACGGGCAGTACCAACGTCCTGTAAAACTTGATTTTTACATTTCTTCCAATACGTTAGGAACTCCATACCTTACTTATTCTAAGGAACGCTCCTCTGGCTTTGGCCATTCTGATGTGAATGTCCTTAGCTCCTCCTCCATCGGCAGTTAACGTTGCTCTAAGGTATACAAAGTCCTCTACATCCTCAACTTATTCACTTCCTATTTCTATCTTTCCTTCCTTTTGCTATTCATCTTCATACTCTTACATTTATTACAGTTGAGCTTCAGTCCAACTCTCCCGGCTTCTTCCACCAACACCTCCGTCTTATTTTGTATGTGATCAAACTTTGATGATAATAGTGCTATATTGTCAGCAAAATCTAAATCTTCCAGCATTTACATAAAATTCTATCCAATACCTATTCTCTTTCCCTCCGTCACTCTCCTCATCACCCAATCAATCGTTAACAGAAAAGAAATCCAGACATCACACACCTCTGCTTAACCCCTGACAAAGAACCACTCCGCAACATCTCCATCCCCTATCACTGCACATTCAAAGCCGTCATACATTGCCTTCACCAACCCAACATAAGCTCTCTCTGTGCACGGAGTCAAAAGCTTTTTCAAAGTCGACCAAGTGTATATACAATGTAGCGTTCCATTCGTTGCTTGTGCGAGAATGTTTCGTAGAATGAAGATTTGGTGAGTACTTCTATTCCTCCTAAATCCTGCTTGCTCCTTCCTCAGTGTACTGTCTACTCCTTCTCAATTCTGTCGATCATAATTTTTCCTAGACCTTACTGAATACTGGCAGCAAGGTCACCCCTCTCCAATTAGGGCATTATCTTATGTCGCCTTTCTGGGGATTCTGACAATGAGTCCCTTCTTCCATCCTTTGGTATTCTTTCCTTACTCCAAATTTTACGAAAAAGGTCCTTCAGCGCTTCTCATGTTCTATCCAGGTCTGCTTTTAGCATTTCAACAGTAACTTGATAGATCCCAGGAGCTGTTCCATTGCGCGTGCGTTTAACCTGTTAACTGCTTTTCTGATTTCCAGTCTTAAAGGTTCCTCAATGTTAATATGTTGGTTGTTATCATGCCAGTTCTTCAATGTTGATATGTTGGTTGTTATCACGCCAGTTCCTCAATGTTGATATGTTGGTTGTTATCATGCCAGTTCCTCAATGTTGATATGTTGGTTGTTATCATGCCAGTTCCTCAATGTTAATATGTTGGTTGTTACCATGCCAGTTCTGGTGCTCTCTAAAAATAGGAGGGTTATTTGGTTCCTCTCCAAAGTACTGTCTCCACCTGCCCAGTCTTTCTTGCTTTCTTTCAGCACAACAACATTCTTGTCCTTGACTTTTACTGACTTACGCATGCTCTGGTTTCTTAATTCTTTGACAATTTGGTATAACTCGTGTTGCCTTACATTATTAGCTGCTGCCTCTGCCTTCTCTGCTAATTCCGTTATCCATCTCCTCTTATCTTCTCTTGCACATCGTTTGACTTCTCGATCTTTCCTTTTGTACTCTGCTATCAATCTTGCTTTTATTCTTTTTGACTTTGCACTCTCTATCTTTCTTTTACATCCTTTCTCTCATCAAGTTTCTTCCATGTTTCGTTTCCTATCCATGCCTTACTACTCCTCTTACTGTATCCTAACACTCTTTTTCCAGATGACACATGTGCATCTGTCAATCTTTCAACTCATCTCTTCGTAATCACCATCATGCTAGTTTTCTATTTCCCCATCCTTGAGTCTTCCTGCATCCAGTCTTGGCTTAATTGCCTTGTTTGTGTTAGGCATACTTAGTTTCAGCCCGAGTCTTGTTATCACAAGATAATGATCACTATATACATCAACTCCTCTATGCACTTTTGTATCCATCCCACTTGACCTCCACTTTCCTTTTATCATAAAGGTGATCAATGTGATTAGCAACTTTCCTGTCTGCTGACATCTATATCGCCTTATGGATTGTATACAAGGCAATTTACTTCACAAAAATCACACAGCCTTTCTCCATTTTCTTTACGAACTCCTACTCCATGCCTTCCCATAACTCTTTCATCTGTCCATGTCCATTGTTGTCTGCACCCACTTTAAGCATTTAAGTCACCCATAATAACTACGATGTCATTTCTGTTTCATCCATGCATTGATAGTTTTGTAGCTCTCGGCGTCCTTCTCATCTTCGTCTCTCTCATTGTGTGGGGCATATACTAAATCACGCTCAGCTTGTGGAACTTTGAGTATAAACTTGCAGGTATAACCAAGATAACAAAAACACTACAATAATTTTAATGAAAATAACTCATTACTCAACGGATGACCGACTTGTTCTCGTAATACCTCACAGGATATTCCCGTAAAATTTCAATTTCATATATATAATAGATGACTATGAAAAAACAATTTGGTGTAAAATTTGTATTGATATCTTTTTCCGCTTAAGAGATATTGCATTTTAAAGAGTGCGCGATTGTGCTGAAAAGTGACCTGGCAGTTTAAAATGTGATGTCATAAAGGCAAATTCAAGACAATTTTGATGTATTTCTATAAATAAAAAAAAAAAAATATTTTCTTTTACTTAGATTGTAAAGTTCATGAGCAGATGGGCAAAGCATGTTCTTATAAAATGTATGTTATATCCCATTTCAAAAATAAAAAAAAAAAATGATTCCAGTAATTTAGGAACTTTCAATGATATACACAATAAATGTCTTGGATTTGCCTTCATGACATCACATTTCACATTGCGAGATCACTTTTAAACACACTCACGCAAGCTTTGAAATATCATAACTTCTAAATGAAAAAAATTAAAGTATCAACAAAATTTGTACACCACAGTGTTTTTTTACTAGTCCTCTATCATATATATGAAAATGGAAATTTACGGCAATATTCCTTTAATACTATTGTGCATACGTCCTTACATTTCTCTGCAATATGTTTTTGAAAGGATAGTTTATTGTTGTGCCAAACTTAGGTAATTAATGCAATAACTCTCAGTGATTTGAAAACCATTTATTGTAATACCATTGGTAGAACATTTTTCAAGTTGGGGTTTAACAGCGAATTGAGCAGTTTCAGTTATGTACTCGGTCTTACTCACTGTCATTCAGTTTTAGCCGAATTTTAACCATCCAAGTAGAAACAGTTTTAGCAAAATTTTCCAGAGAGGTATACATTCTATAAAATACCACCTGACGAAATTTTGAAGAAGAAAAAATATATATAAAATAAACAGAAAATCAAATCAGTTTTGTTTCAAATGCAAATGTTAAGGAAGTGACGACGAGGGTGCCAATTTTCTTTCACATCAGACATTTTACATTTGTTATTTTCGGTGTCTACTGAACTGAACAAAATATTACAGTATAGTTCATACCATTTTATCATGCAATTATCTTTACGTACTGGCATATCATAACTTAATACTGAACTAACCCTTTAAGCTAATCAAGTTTTTTTTAAATTACTTGAAACTTTTATCGTATACTGCAGTTACCTGATAATAGTTTATTTTCCATTTGGTGGGCGTCTTTTCACTAGCCGCTGTCGTTCCTTGGGCTGTGTCGGGGGCCTGATCCCATGCGGGGCTCTTTCCTCTGGTTGTCCGGGGGGCCTGATCCCATGCGGGCCTCTTTCTTCTGGTTGTCCTGGGGGCCTAATCCCATGCGGAGCTCTTTCTCCCTCGTCCTTATGCTCTGCTTGAACATAACACACTGCGGCCAGCACCAGTAAAATGGTGAGGCAACTTGAAATCACTTTTTCTGAAGTCATTTTCTGGGTAAGAAATTTTTTTAAATCGTAATATTTGGAAGAGTCACATTAACTTGAAAAATAGTCACGTACTTCGTGTTTCGCAAAGATAACATTCTTATGCTGTGCTTGAACATAACACACTGCGGCCAGCACCAGTAAACTGGTGACACAATTTGAAATCGCTTTTTTTAAAGTCATTTTCTGGGTAAGAATTTTCTTTAAATCTTAATATTTGGAAGAGTCGCACTAACTTGAAAAATAGTCACGTACTTCGTGTTTCGCAAAGATTAGGTTCTCTATTATAATCAGCGAATTCGATCAAATCACCAGTTTCTTAATTTTCTACTTTATATACTTTGCAAAGCTGCCTACAATGGTCGTTCAACCTGGGCTGGATGGGAAGCATCGTGGAAAATGTGTGTCTTAACGACTGCTGCAGGGAGTCTACGTCGAAATCAAACTATCAACTTCTTAACATTGTTAATGCTCTTTATTGAAAATGATCATTTTTTCTGAATCTTCAAAATTCATCCTGATGGTATATCACAATAACTTACTTATAGACCCTGCAGGCTTGCTATTCTCGATATTATTCCATAAAAAATCTCAGAAAATATTTCAAAGAAAATAATTGTGAGGAAAGCGGGGGTTTGCAGTCCTGGTTGCTAGTCTTGTTTTCAGTAATTTCTACACAAGTCTGACAAGCTTTTAAACTTATATATACCAGTATACAGATATGCTTAACGGAAGATCATTTAACTTGCTTAATGATCCTTGTTTCATAAAAAGAATAAACCGGTATCCGTTAAACCTACTTTTTAAAATTATTGAAGGGCATTGCACTCTTGCATCTCATATAGCAACGACGTTGAGTATACAGGTATAACGGTTATCGTATTCCATCAGTAAGTAAACGTGTTTTGTTTTAATTGGAAATTTTCAAAGATAATCATACTTTTATAGATTAAAAGGATGTTTCACTTTATGGATAGGTATTACTTGAGCTTATAATTTGAAGAAAATTTGAAACTGAAATTAAATAAGCAAAATTTTTCATCAAAGTGATCGGTTAGAAAATGACTATTTCAAAGTTTATGAAGTTATTATGATAAATTATACTAATTTATTTAAATTTGTGTCACCACAAAGAGAAAACTATGAATTTCCATATGCTGACTCATTGGTTTTGCACTCCTTCCCTAATATTCTTTGAACTGTTGAACAGTTGAATATGACCAACAAGTTTTGAGTCGCTATCATATCCTCGATCAGGAACTAGCAAGAGGAAACAGTCTGATTAGTTTCAGTAACTGAAATTTAGGATTATCAAAGAATTACACTAAAGATTGTGATACGTTTTCTGGAAACAATTGGTACTTGTGTCCAGGGATTTTGAAAGCTTTTAAAAAGTGAGGGGTCACGACCTCTTAGGGGCACTTCCCCAAGTCATACGCATATAATCGCCAGCTGTCTGTAGATAATAAAAAGGGGTACTTCATTTTTAGAAAGGGGCAATTTTCCAATGGGAAGCAATTTCTCCTGTACATGGACTGACAAAAGTTGTCAGCTTCCTATTATTTAGTAATTAAGGGGCATTTCATTTTGAAAGGGTCAACCTTTGTAATACAAAATAAATAAGTGTGCGCAAATTCTACAAGGAGTCTTGCACCGTTGACAGTAAATGAGGGGTACTTTTAATTTTCAAAAATGGCGCTATAGTCACATTTCGGAAAAGTGAGGGGGCATGTGCCCCCAGTTTTTAAAGTCCATTCCAGAATATACATTTTCTGCCGAGTTTATTCGAACATTATACGTACTAGCAGTGGCGAAGCTAAAGGGGCAGTCGGGCGATTCCCCCTCCTCTCGTTGGATTTTTTTTTTAAATTAAGAAAATTGCACAACAGAATACTCAGGATGTTGAATGGTTTTGGTAATCTTAACTGTCTGATTAAAGCGATCTGTCATTTAAAATTCAGTTGTATAAACTTTCCGAAATCTGAATTTTTAAGTTAGGTCTATTTAAGAGTTTGGACTGTTATAGAGCTAGCACATTTCCGATTTATTTCTCAAAATTCCCGAAGTGTTTCCTCAAAATATCTTACTTCTTCCTCAAAATTTCCGAAGGTTTTCTTCAAAATATTCTAATTTTTCCTCAAAATATCCTAATTTTTCTTTAAAATTTCCGAAGTGTATCCTCAAAATCCCGAAGTTTTTCTTCGAAATATGCGCGAGACATTCTCCCAAATTTTTTAATATTTTCTCTCAACTACTCAAAATATCTTCAACTGTTAAATGTTTCTCAATTATCCGAAGTTTTCCTTAAAAGTTCTCGTAAAGTTTTCCTAAAAATATGCGACATTTTCCTCAAATTTCCGATTTCTCCCAAAACTTCAGACTTTTCCTGGGCCATAAACTTGTCGTTATAATTATCATTATTATCAATATTATTATAATTATTATTATCATTAATATTATCATTATTATTATTATAATTATTATTATTATCATTATTATTATCATCATCATCATCGTCGTCGTCGTCGCCATCATCATCATGACATCAAAAGTCTAGCAGCGCCACTTTGTGCTATTAACTTGTGCATGTTATGAATGTAAATTTGGATAGGCAACGGAAAGATGAATTTCATAATTTATATCTCAGATGCATACATACAGACAGAGGAACTCTTGACGATATCAAGGTGTTTGCACAAACAGAAAACAAAGGATATTCATTCGTTTAAATCCGAAAAACATTATATCAAATCTATTGAAGAGCTAAGATGTAACGTACCAAAGGCATGAAAGGTGCAGCGAGATATCCAAATTCTTGAAGTTTACTGCTTGTAGATCTATAAGTAAATCTGAAGTAAAAATGGAAAAAGTTTATAGCGTAAAAGTGTGAAAAAGCTTACCTCTTTGATTGTTCCAACAGGAAACAAAATCAACCATGGAGCTATAAACTGAATAGGAGAAAAAGCTGTTTGATCATGGAGCTATTAACTGTTAATGTATCCTTGATATTCAATTTGAGAACAAATGTGGTATGAGCTTGCTCGACATCCAAATAAATCATTGCGCATGCATTTTGTTCATTGATTTAAATAATAACAATTCAAATATTTTACCTGATAATGGTAAACTGGTTAGGGGGAATTGACTAATGGAATCATTGTTTTCTTCTAATTAGATGTATGTGTTTTAGATAACTGTATATCAGGCATGCTCTGTCAGTCTGTAGGAGATTATACATATATATATATATATATATATATATATATATATATATATATATATATATATATATATATATATATATATATATATATATATATATATATATATATATATATATATATATATATATATATATATATATATATATATATATATATATATATATATATATATATATATAAATATATATATAATATATATATTTATAAATATATATATATAATATATATGTATCTATATATATATATATATATATATATATATATATATATATATATATATATATATATATATATATATATGATATGGTATCTATCATATGCTGAGTCATGAATATGTATATAAAAAGGGCGGGGGGGAGAAAGAAGTTCTCCCATATTTTATAAATATATGTATATGTATATATATATATATATATATATATATATATATATATATATATATATATATATATATATATATATATATATATATATATATATATATATATATATATATAATATATATATATAAAGAATATATATATATATGTATATATAGAAAGAAGTTCTCACATTTTTTTGTGTGCACCAGACCCAATGAGATGATCTAATCATACGCTTACAGTACTAATCTCTAATGGGAGATAGGGAAGGTTCTGTACTCTTTCAAAAAAAAAAAGAAGACAGTTTTTACCTATAAATTGTTGGGTCGTGACCGTTTTTTACCATTTTTTAAAAGTTTGAAATTAGGGAGTTTTTTCAGAATTTTGAACGGTTTTATTGGGGGCGAGAAAAAGGGAGGGGGAGGGGTTGTATATATCATTTAAACAAACAATTGATATAAGTCAGTAAATCTTACCTTTTACACAAATTCCATTCAAAATGGTCTACGGGCTAGTTGCAGTTAATCATTAAGTCGTCCAAAGGGCCGAGGGGAGCAACTGAGTTGGGTAAATGCAAATTGTTGGGCAGATTGGTCTTATACCCCACAAATTTGCACAGATAAATTAAGTTTCCATCAAAAGTTGCTGCTAATTTGGAAATTTTCGGTAATTTTTGAGATATTTTCTTTAATTTTGGGGAATTTCATTCACTTTCGGGCAATTTTCTTCAATTTTCGGGGAATTTCTTTCATTTCGAACTTTTTTAAATTTGGGGGAAATTCCCTTTATTTGCGAACAATTTTCATCAACTTTGGTGAAATGTTCTGGAAATTCCATTCCGTTTTTCAATTGTTTTCGCCACCCAAGGAGGAACAGCGGTTGCACCCGCTCCCCTGCGTCCCTCAAAGGGGGAGGGAGGTAAGTTGGAAAGAAACCAATGAATTATTGGCCAATTCCCTGACTTTGCATTTCCCGTCTTTCAGATCAGTAGTTTTAAACGTGCGTGCCTCCCACATATACTTGAAATACTGCTCTGCTGCTCATGACTGCGTGATAATAGGTACAAATTTGAATTATTTAGTTTCAAGACGTGTTTTAGCACAGAAAATGTATAAACTGCACCACCTCGTGGTTGTTGCATGGTAAACACTTATGTTGCTGAACGTGTAACAAAGTATATCATTCCTCGAGATTTACAACCTACTGACTGTTTGTGATGTCAATATATTCATGAATAGTTATTAAACGAAACCAGTTGCTTAACTATTCATATACAATACTATAAACTTTTGAAAAAGTTGTCCGCTATGTCGTTAATGCTCAGGTTGAAGAGAGTGGGAGAGAGGATGCTGCCTTGGGGGATGCCCTCTTCTTGGGGATAGTGGCTGGAGAGGGTGTGGCCAATACGAACTTGGAACTGCCTGGATGAGAGGAAGTTTTGAATAACGGTAGGGAGGTAGCCTCTGAAGCCGATGGTGTGAAGTTTGTGGATAATGCCGTATTTCCAAGTAGTGTCAAAAGCTTTCTCGAGGTCGAAAAAGATGGCAATGAGGTGTTCTTTTTTTGCAAAGGATTCCCGGATAGCGGTGTCAAGTGTAATCAAATGGTCCAGGGTATTGCGACGTTTCCGGAAGCTACTTTGGTGAGGGGAGAGGATTCTATTAGTCAGTCTACGAACCAGTTTAGTCTCTGGTTAATGATAGAGAACTTGAAAAGAAATTTGGAAAGTGGAAGTGTATTTGTGTGATGCTATTAATAATTTTAATTTATTATTTGTGATAATTAATCATTTCCTCAAAAAATGGCTAATATTTTAGCAATATGAAGAAAATATGCCATAGTCTTGTTGCAAGGATGTAAAATCCATCATAAATTTATACATATAGTATTTTGTTGTTAGTATATCTGTTATAATTTCAATTTCAATCAAAAGGAAACATTATTACTAAAATTTGCATCATATTTTTGTAGACTTACTTGAAAAACAGTTTTCAAAAGATACTTAAAGCTCCATTACACGATGGTGTAACTAGAGTCCTGGGGGAAGGTGGGGATTTTGACGCTTAGCAACGATGTCGGAACTGCGGCAGCAAGGAAAGGGGGCACTTCCCCTTGCCTAAAGTAAGGAGAGCAGGAGATGTTTTTTTAAAGTTGAGGGTGGACTGCTGCAGGCGCCCTTTTGAAACTTATATGAAACTATTCTAGGTCATTCTTGAAGCTTAAAAACAAATAGAAATGCACTCACAAATATCACATAAAACATAGAAGTTGTTACAAACATTTAGTATTTGACTCGATTAAAGCATGTCATTTTACCAGGTGCACCAACACCGAGGGCTGTGGTGGGAGGAGGCATATGTACAATTCTAAATGCCTTATACATATTTTCACCAACGAAGACCAAGATTCTGAAGAAAGGTACAATTCTAAATGCCTTATACACATTTTCTCTGACCAAGACCATGATTCTGAAGAAAGGTACAATTCTAAATGCCTTATACACATTTTCTCTGACCAAGACCAAGATTCTAAAGAAAGGTACAATTCTAAATGTCTTATACACATTTTCTCTGACCAAGACCAAGATTCTGAAGAAAGGTACAATTCTAAATGCCTTATACACATTTTCTCTGACCAAGACCAAGATTCTGAAGAAAGGTACAATTCTAAATGCTTTACACACATTTTCTCTGACCATGACCAAGATTCTGAAGGAACAATTCTAAATGTCTTATACACATTTTCACCAACCAAGACCAAGATTCTAAAGAAAGGTACAATTCTAAATGCCTTATACACATTTTCTCTGACCAAGACCAAGATTCTGAAGAAAGTTACAACTCTAAATGCCTTATACACATTTTCTCAGACCAAAACAAAGATTCTGAAGCCCTGCTGAAAATTCCAGTTCAACTGGGTTTTTTCCAACTAGGTTAATATGGAAATTGAAACATCTAGGTTTGAACTAGGCCATCTACTTTGCCCTATTTTCAAACCCAGTTCAACCTTGTTGAAAACTTTAAATAGGTCGAACTGGAATTTACACCAGGAATGTCCTCAATAACTTTGTAAGCAGCAATTTGCAAAAGAAGCCTTTTGCCTACAGTATTTGCCCAATAGGTAATTGTCAACATTGGTCCTGGCACCCTTATCTCAAACCTATAGGTGTGATTTGCCTAATGAAAGTGTGGGAAAGTCAAACGTGTGTGTGTGTGGGAGGGGAGGGGGGTTACAAAATCATGCTAAAATATTACACATCATCATACAATATTCATTCGGACAAAAGGTGAGGGTGGGTAAAGTGTCCCCTTGCTTCCCTCAAATCTGCCTATGTTCAAACCATATAAGTAGGCAGGTAGGAACCATGGGGCGAGACAAGATTTCTCCACTTTTTCGAAAAATGACAAAAATGAAAAGTGCCCCTCAATTACTGTCCAAGAAGCGCCCAAAATTTGAACTTACCCACCAACAAAAACAGGCTATATATCATGGCACCCCAAAATACGTTGAGCTACTACATCATTGATGTTCTAGTTTGTCATTTGCTATACCTTAGATTGAGGAAACTTCAGAGCTGCAAAAAACTGTTATAAGTTTGCAAATTTATTTTACATTGCTACGATGAAGACATGTCATTCAGGCAACAATAACGAGTGAGGGTGATTAACCATAATGGACACACTAAAGAAGATACTGTGCACTGTAGTCTGAACAAAGTGGTACTTCCTTGGTGTCTTATAATTTCCCTGGTGTGAATAGTCAGCTGTAGGCAATTATTTACACAGCACATATTTTTCAGATTTGACTGCAGATTTTCATAAAAATGAAAATTGCTCAATACACCCCATGTGGAGATTTTCATGCTCTTCAAAGACTGCCAAATCTCAGAAGTCTTTAGTCAAAAACCTGACTAGATACATTTAAAAAATGGGAGACGCAAATTAACAGAAAAGTTCCCATTTCACAAGCTCAACTTCGTCGAAGTAAAAAACAAACATGATTGCTTAACACTACCACAAACTGTTTTCAATCAGGGCAAAATGGTCTACTCTATAGGGGTGCATTGAAGACTCGCATAGTCCAGCAAATGCAAAGCATTCAATGAGATCCCAAAGTTAAAACGAATAAGTGAAGTTTGAAATGATTTGGATTTTATCGAGCCACATGCATGGGTGAAAGGATTCTGTGCCCACCCTATTTTCGATAGTTTTGCTGACATTATCCTATTGAGCCCGCGGTACAAGTTCTCCAATAATGAACACTTATTTGAGTAAGGAAGAAATCATAAAAACCCGCTATTACGTGATACTTATATGCCCGCATACAACTTGGCAGAATCAAAATCAAAATTCACTTATTTATTAATTTAGGAACAAAATTTCAACCAGTTGTGCCAATCCTCATAGCAAAAAAAGATTTTACTCTGCAGCAGTGGCATTTCTTGCTGGGTACTATTTGACACTTATTCCCTATGAACACTAGTCTGTCCCAAAAGTGACCTTTCTGTGGGGAGGAGGGGAGGAGGGGGGGGGGAGGGGGGATGGCCAGAAGAATATGACTCACTCAAAAATAAATGGAAAACCATTCTTTGGTGATAGCTCATGATAAAACGACCTCCATGAAAAAGTATCAATACATGACATATACTCCCTTCTATTTTGTTATTTTGTGTTTTGCAAAACTAGAAAAAAAGATGCATGCATGGTAGACAGTAAAAAAGTCTAATTAAATTTTCAATGGAAGTATGTGCAGTCCTACAGGAATACCCACATATTTGTTATCTTCCCAGTGCATCACACCAACACCTAGATATATGCAAATTTGCGAAGATGTCAGCTGATTGATAACCCCTCTATTTTCACATATTAAAACAACAAATTTCTTTGAAAGGGTGTGTTTAAAGCTTACCACAAAAAGGTTGACAATTAGCAAATGCGTGATGTCTTGCAATTTCCAGCACCAATGATACTCCATTGACAAAAACCTATATACTACTACCAACATAAGCTAAACATATTTCAGTTGTTCAAAAATGAAAGTTGCACTCAAATCTAGTCTTTCAGTCAGCTTGCTATTGTATTCAAGCATGAGCACACCCACTCTTTCCATATTTCAGTTGTTCAAAAATGAAAGTTGCACTCAAATCTAGTCTTTCAGTCAGCTTGCTATTGTATTCGAGCATGAGCACACCCACTCTTTCTTAACAATAGTTAATGCATTCTATTGAAAATTTCTGATGGTAAATCGCAGCAACTTCAATATTTCAACGAAGTACAAACACATTTTGAGCAACAAAAGTCTGAAATGACAGCAAAATTTTCAAATGCATACACAATCCCCAACCACCCACATTGGTGGAGCATTCAAAAATTGGAGGGGGGGAGGGGGGAATTGTAGAAAAGTTAGCATACTGTCTCTGCTTGAAGGAATACTACACATTTCCAATGCTTTCAGTGAAGTGGGGATATAATTTGATGGAAAATTATTTTGCCTGTTCTTGGTTTAACTCTATAATAGCTAAAGATCAAAAAGCACAGAATTTTGCAGAAAGCTCTTCACCATTTATCACATGACGTGTGCTTCTCCTTAAAAATTTGTTCCAACAAATCATAACCACAAACTTACTGTAGCAAATAGTGAGAACACTTTTATCTTGATTAAAATAACCACACAATAAGGACTTCATCCATTGCTAATATGATACTCAGCACCAACTTTCACAACAACTATGGTTTTCAGAATAAAGAAAATAAAGAGGAAAAATCTGACCCGACCTGATTATGTATCAGGTCGGGTCTGACTGTTTAAAACTTTAAGGAGCAGAACAATTAATGATACTCATTACAGCAATTGATTTTCAGTCTTACGTAATAGTTAAGAAAAACCATAACATGACCACATCAACCATTTTGTATCCATATGAAATCTAGAATGAAGAAATAATGTAACATTACCATGAATGACTAGTTCAGTGGTTAGGCAAATAATGTAACATTACCATAAACGACTAGTTCAGTGGTTAGACAAATAATGTAACATTACCACGGACTAGTTTAGTGGTTAGACAAATAATGTTACATTAACATTAACGACTAGTTCAGTGGTTAGGCAAATAATGTAACATTACCATGAACGACTAGTTCAGTGGTTAGGCAAATAATGTAACATTAACATGAACGACTAGTTCAGTGGTTAGACAAATAATGTAACATTACCACGGACTAGTTCAGTGGTTAGACAAATAATATAACATTAACAAGAACGACTAGTTCAGTGGTTAGGCAAATAATGTAACATTACCATGAACAACTTGTTCAGTGGTTAGGCAAATAATGTAACATTACTACGGACTAGTTCAGTGGTTAGACAAATAATGTAACATTAACATGAACGACTAGTTCAGTGGTTAGGCAAATAATGTAACATTACCATGAACGACTAGTTCAGTGGTTAGACACGTCTGCCATACATGGAGGAAAAAAGACATTCAGAACTACTCCAATATTTTGTTCCGGTCGTGATTTATAAGTTGTGAATAAATTTGCATAAAAATGTCTGGTGTAGAAAACCAAATTTGCCATGAATGATTGATATCACATTCTCACTTTCTTAACAATGAATTAATTTAATTGTTTCACCTAATGTTCAGATGGGAAATCTGATTTCAGTCATTTCTACACAAATTTAGTCTGAGACAACTTTCAACTTGAATATCTCCCTAAAGTAATATAATTTTTGAACACTTTCATCACCATTTTGTTTCCTTCAATGCACTTTCATATAAGATGAGCTTTCATGACCACTTAACTAATTCTTTAATGGGATAAATAAAACAAATTTCCTGAAATTAGAAAAGATTGATTTTATTGATACTTTATTTCATTCTCAGGACAGATATGACTACAAAAGTAGTAATGACCCCATCATCACAATCTCTTCACCAAGACTAATTGCAAAAGCCACTCAACTGTTACCATGTTTCCGTTCTTATGAAAATGCATCTGACAAAACTTGTACTAAAGATGTTCTTGCCCAATTTGAAATGGTAGGTAGCCTGACATTTTTTTTCACAGCTTCAGACCACAAGCTTTCTTTTCAAAAGAATATCATTTTTATGATATAAACCAGTGAATTTCCTCATTCAATTTAAAAACTTAATCAATTTGGAAACAGTGGTTGCACTTTCCTTTTTCATAGCTTAAAAAACAAGCACTATACATACAAATTACTATGAACCTCAATGTTCTGCAATCCGGTAAAGTTGCTTTGGCTTTTTCATAGCTCATCCACAAGCTGCTGTCTCCTAGCTCATCCACAAGCTGCTGTCTCCTAGCTCATCCACAAGCTGCTATCTTCAAAAATATCATTTCAAAGATCTGACCCATTATTATACAAAATACCAGACAAGATCTAAAAATTTATGCCAAATGGAGAGAATGCGACAGAGATGCTCTACAAGCATCCCCATGTTTTGTGCATTTGCCATCAAATTGGAAATCTTCTTCCAAATTGAAAAAATTAACAGTTGAGATGTGGGGAGCGAGGGAGGCTCTGGGAAGGTTGTACAGGGGCAAGCAAGGAGAACATGATGGACTGTGAGGGTGCAATGGCAATTGTTGCAGAGGGTTTGGGGGAGCCAACAAGGAGGTGGGAGTAAGTGAGGTGAGAGTGACCTATTCTAAGACGGGTAATATGAACATTGGCGACACGAGAGAGGTTGTTGATGGTGGCTTTGATCGGAATGGTGGGCTGGATGATGTGAAGTTTTTGTTATCAATTTGGGAGTCCCATGAGGTTTGCCAGCTGTCACGAACAAGGGAAGTGATGAGCGGTTTGATGTCAGAAAGGGTTTTGGGAAATAGGGTAAGGGGAAAGTTGAGGGTAAGCTTAGCAGCTGCATCAGCCCTGTCATTGCCAGGGAAGCCAACATGGCTGGGTATCCAGAAGAAAATAATACTTTTCCTACAGAGGGTGGGCAAAAGGAAATTGATACAATTGATACCAAAGGATTATGGAAAATTCATAATCTTGTATAGAACATTTATGCAAGTACCTGATCCTAGTTCTTGACAAAAAACACAAACAATAGCTTGTGACAGAGTTCACAAGTGGACTGATGCTGAATGAAGACCACAACCTGATTCAGCAATGCACTTGGTTTAAGTAGAAAATCCTCTTCTAGGAATAAGCCCAGTTGTTCATTAACACATTCACATTAACTAGTCTTCATCATGTTCCACTTGTGGCAAAATGTTTGTGATGATTCCTGTTCCTAATGTAAGTCTTCCATCTCGAAGGGTGAATCTCTGGCCTTTTTCAACCACAACAGATTTCAACAATTCAAAAGTTATCTTAGAATCTTCACCTGTGGAGTTAGAAAGAAAACAGGAGGAATTTATGAATAATCAAGATACCCTTAATAAAATGGAATATATGGGTCTTGTAAGTTTCAAGCACAGGCAGCACATATGGCATTTTCCAGCATTTCTAAAAATGCCTCCAATTATCTACAACAAATCATCCTTATACAAACTCCATACACTGTTTGGTTGATAACAACAACTACAGGGTACTAACATTTTCAAGCTTTACTCTTTCAAAGAAACATAAAAGCTAACAATGATTTTCTTAATAATTTTAATCCTGATCCAGTATTTTCTTTTTTTCCAATGTCTTACAATCCATTAAGTAAAGGAATACTCATCTGAATTTTGCAGACAGATTTCATAAGATTTTTCTGATTAATTATAGAAATAAAAATCATCTTTTGCCATGCATACAATAAACACAAAACCACCAATATACACTCATTTAAAAAAACGAACCCCTCAATCCATGAGTAACTCCAACAGAGATTAATGGAGGGCTCATCTCAAACTATCTTACTAAACATTGCTTAACTTGTTATTTCCCGTGAAGAGCTTTTGAAATTTATAGGCCAGTTTTCATTAGCATGCAGAGTGTTTAAAAAAATAATGATTTTTTTTATCATGCAAAATGAGCTAATTAGTACCCCCCACCAAAAAAATCATACTTATTTTGAAGAAAACCTGGACATAGACTGTAGATCTTATTGAACATAACGTAAACTAGAGCTGTTGGAAGGACAGCACGCTCGACTTTCCAAAGATTACATATAGAATGGACTTGTTGAGGGAAGTATACATTTATTCCTTTATCATGTTAATTAACTAATTATTAACACAAATAAATGTCCCAAAAATGCATTCACTTACAGGGTTTCCATACCTTCTACTTACATATTAAGTTTTATGATAATAACCCTTGGTATTTTACCAGTTATGGATCAAAAAACAAAACTCCCCAAATAAGTGGTTAGTGCTTTGTCCTCTCACCCGCACATCCCAGGTTCGAATCCCAGTGGGTCTGCAACCAGTGAGTTCACCACTGGTTATCAAAGGCCGTGCTATCTTGATATAATGTCCAGCACTGGATGCTTTCAGGACGTTAAACCTTGCTATGCTATGTTAACTTTAACCAGCTGTGATGCCAGGGCAAGTAGACTAGTTTCACTATTCTTTAAATACTCAACCTAAAATGGGAGAGTGGAAACAGCCTTTTCATATGCTCTATGGCAGCTTTCATAATAAGACTGTTTTGTAGTCTCCACAAACTCACATCTACAACCTGACACTTACCAGGCATGACAAATTCCTTTCCTTCAGGTAACACCACTTTTCCAGCAACATTCCATGTGTGTGAAAAAACAATTGGCATAAAATTAGAGGTGATTGGTTTTTGTCTGCCCCCTTCATCCTTGCTCAATATATATACCTGTAAATAGTAGAAAAATATGCACCAAATATTATAGTATTATATATAAACAGATTGCTATCAAAACAACCACTACACAAACTTATCAGATCTCTCATCTAGAAATGTCAATTATAAATTCTCAAAAACACACTTTGTGTTTACACAAAAAATGGCCAATATGATGGTGCTTGTCTGCATTCAAAAAGGAAGAAAATGAGCGAAAGTTTTTATTGACTAAAAACCATATTGTGTATTTATAAGAAAAGATAACTGCATGGTATAAACTATCACTTGATTATTAAGTTTTTTAATTGAAAACAAATGTCCTGTCAGATTTTATTAGTCATACAGCAGCCTCTTTGAGTCATAAGCCATCTAATGACTTCAGAAGCAATCCTGGCAAACATGTTTAACTATCCTCAAAGGTGGGCTTATGGATTGTTTGCCCAAAGTACCCAACATTAAAAGGTATATGAACAGGTAAAAGCAACATAAGTTGAACTGATTTATGATCTACTGAAAAACATGAAGAAAGCAACAAATTGAATCAAAATCAGTTAAAAAAAAGGCTATTTACAGCTTTTTGTGGAAATATAAGCAAATTTGCATATTTTTGTGTTACTCATGATGCATGATCATCTATTTAAATAATTTCATTGTTTTTAAACCCTCTGCTATTTCTCTTTGAAAAGGGAACGTAATCCTAATAAAGAAGATTTGATCTTTTTATCATACCCTGACCAGCCTCAAGCTGGAAAAGGCATTTTGAACAGTTTCAAGGTCTGAATTTAAGGGAAGAAATAAAAAAATAAAAAAGCATTTTGAGGTGTTTTCCTGTTCAGACAATGAATTTAAAAAAAAAAAAATGTTATTTTTAAAATTCAAAGACTATTTAACCTAGAATTGAATGCCTTTTTCAGTCAGTGGTCACTTGACCTTTGTATCTGTCCATTAACCTTTAATAAACTTCTGAAATAGTTGTCAAACAACTAAAAAACCTCCACATAAAATTCCATAATATGGAAGGTTCTTAATATTCTTATAGGTTGCAAGTAAATAGTGGTTTACCTGTCTTGCTTAAAAACACATTTAAAAAAAATCTAGAAACTAATGTTCTCAAGATGAAGACACAATGTTAACTTGAGATCCCTATGTCTATATACTGTTGGTAGAAATAGCTTTAAATTCTTACCTGTGCCTCAATGTGGTTATGCATACTCATTGTTCCTGGCTTACACAGCACCATGCCTCTCTTGATATCTTCTCTCTTCACATTACGTACCAAGGCACCCATCTGATCACCAGCCTCTCCCCTCTTAAGTGTCTTGTGAAACATTTCAACTCCTTAAATAAAATAAGAAATTATAATATATATATATATATATATATATACATGTACATATATATATATATATACATTATATATATATATACATATATATATATATATATATATATATCACCGCCTTCTATCAGCATTATAGATAATATATTTAAAAAAAACCCATGCAGTAGCTTCATAAAAGAATCACTTAACAAGAATCTGATGGACATTGCAATACATGATGACATCACAACACATGAGTACTTATTAAAGATGTGCTTTGTAAAGTTGAAACTTAAAAAGTTTTGCATATGCAAGAATGTAGATCTATTTTCATCTTCATATGAAATTTTTCCAGATAATTGTCTTGATTTGTGTGTGTTGCACCTTACAATCCTTTATTCATGGCTCCTCTTTCCCAAATCTAAAATTGTTCGCGCCATAGGATTAGGCAAGACCGCTTGTAAAGTTTGTACACACATGTTACAAAGGCTTGTAGGCAACTTTGTGACACCACCAGAATCAATCAAGTTTACACATCCACATTCAAGTTAATATAAACTACCTATCATACATAGTAAGAGTGACTACACATGTATGGACAGAGGTTGCTTAATAATATTTTGTCTGGCATATTTGGTTACAACAAGCCCTTGATTTTCAGTGTATTTTGTAAATTTGCTGTTGTATGTACAGGGCACTGCATAATGTACAGGGCACTGTGCGCTAGCGAGTATTGTTAATACACACATCTAATAGGCCTGCCTTGCTAAAGTGAATGAAAATTGCGCTTAAAATACCAAAAACAATAAAAAATTGGACTATTATTATCATAACAAATATTAAGAAAAAGTTCTTACCCATTCCTTGTATAATGTTAATTGTTAAATATTTGGCTTAACAATCCCAAAATAAACTACAATTTTTTTTTGTTAATCATATCCAAACTTTCATGAGGTTTTAGTGCACTTTGACCAATTGTCAACGATAATATACTATTGAGATCTCGAACACGCCTAATTCTTCAGAGCATAGTAACTTGACTTGCAGATTGTGATCACTTCACAGATACACGATCAACACAATACAGGAGGAAAGTAGAATCCTAGCTAATGATATTGTTGACAATTGACGGCCTGCATTCAAAACAACATCAAAACTTTTACGTACACTGTGTGTATGTACATCATGTATAGGGCCTATGTACTATAGCCTAAATGTGTTTATGTACAATACTTGTATGGACATGTTAAATCATTTGGCTTTTAGTCTCGTATTTGTGACATTCTTCTTTCATTTATGAGTAATTTAAAATCATTTTTGTGTGAAATAAAACTTTCAATCGCATCAGAGAGGTAAGATTTTCATAATTTTCATTTAAATTATTAAAAACTCTGGTGTAAAATTTCACATGCTATATCTAAATTTTATGACACAGGCACAACATGTGTCATAAGAAATTTCAGCCATAGCGTAATATACGACAAAATTGTCGTTAACGTAAACCCTCTGTATGCACTCTTTCAGCATCGAGAAAAATTACTACATTCTCTCTAATTTTATGCAGAATAGATTAGCTGTCCTGTTCTAGCCCAATTAAGAAAAGATTAAGTATTTACCTGTTATGACTGTTTTTAATTTCTTATCGTATCCAAGGAACTCAGCATCTGCTCCCTTCTCAATGATTCCCCTTTGCACACGGCCAGAAACCACAGTGCCGCGACCTACAACCAAAACATTTATACTTCTGTAATAAATCCCAATTATTTGACTACAATAATTCATCAATCAAAGACAGCATGGACAAACTATGAAACAATTTATCACAATAACTACATATATGGTTCACTAAAACAGAACAATACTTGTTTTGCATACACATTTTGCACAGTCCTACAGTTTGCTGTTTGAACTAAGTTATGAAGAAAATTTACAAATTTCATTTCAACCAAAAATGGTGACTATATTGACACGTCCCAAGAATTTATGTAAAGATTTTTCTTAGCTCTTATAAAAGTCTTATTGAAATGAAAAACGAATGAAATAAATATCAAAAACACTCGAAACTAGCTTGTTTCAAATAACATGCTGTAAAAGAGTTGCAAAAGCATTATTTCCTTACCAGGGATGGCATAAGATGCCTCAATAGGCATCATGAAAGGTTTGTCTAGATCACGGACTGGTAATGGGATCCATTCATCCACGCTGGCGAGCAAGCTATGGATAGAAGCTATGCCAATATCGCTTTCTTTTCCCTAAATACAACAGAAAGGATGAAATGTGTGCTTATCAGGTATGATTCACTTCTGGTTAAAGGCAACAGTGTCATATTTTGTGATACGAGAATAAGAAATATAAGAGGTTAATATATTAAATATTTTGAGTTCTCATAAGTGATCAATTCAGTTCATAAAAACTGTAAAAGCCAATGTTAGTAGTAAATTATCCAAATTCTTAATTATGGCATGTAAAAGAGCAATTATTTAACACAAATAACAAGATATCGCGAAATGATACCAGTCCTCTCGCCACTCATAAGCAGGGTTGGAAAAACCACTCGCCTACTCGCCATAGGTGAGCAAAAAATAATAAAAAATAATATACTGTGGTACTCGCCACACTTAATTAAACCTTGCCAAGTTTGGTAAGTGATTTGTTTGGGTATTTTTCCAACCCTGCCTTGTACATGTGTTGCTAACAGTGAGTACAGTGAGTATTTGGATCTTCCAACTATTACACATTTTCCATCTCCCAGTCATCATGCGCCATCATCTGCTACCATTATCTTCTACCCAGCATTTTCCCTCTGTTGCACATCCCCACTTCCTACCCCAATCATTCCTCACCAAACCCATCTCATCTACCTTACCCAATTCATCTATCATCCTCCATAAACCTACAGTACAATAATCCAACTGTCCAGTATTCACCTACTATCCTCCATATACTTCTAAAAACCTTACATAAACAGAAAAAAAAAAACAGGTGATAAACCTCAATGTCATAAACTTCCATTCAAGCAAGACAAAAATAATACAATTCTCTTGCAATGAAATCCATTTTCCAGGAACTCAACAAGGGATGTATGGATGGAAAAATAGACAAGAACATTAAGATGGTATATCACCCACCATTCCCAAATTCCTTGATGATAGGAAGTCTGTAGTCAAATGGATAACTGAAATATGCATGTGTCTCAAACATTTCCATTAACAAATATGTTAAAATTGAACTTGCTTTGTTGAATAAAATCAGTTCTAAAAATATAACAAAGACGTAAATATAGGTACAATTTGGGTCATCCCTTTAGCAGGTTTGAATGAAGTATCTGGGAAGATTAAAGGCCAACTGGAGCTCAGTGAAAAGTCAAGGAAAAACCATTGCAGCTTATCTTGAAGGAAAAGCTAAAAGAACTTCATCTCATTACAGAACCTACAGATCAGCACATAAACCCTTAAAGAGTCCCAGGGGGTCCAAAATAAGATTAATATTTTTAAGAACTTTTTTCAAAATTAATTTTCACAACTTTCCTTGTTTTCTATCACTACAAGTTTGGTTTATGTAAATGCAATAAACTTTTAAATAAAAAGAGTCAAAATAAAGAAAATATTGACCTAAATATGCAAATTTGAAGCAAAATTAGATCAAAATTGTTTAGTTTTTTTGAGCTTGTATTATTTCTTGTGAATAATGAAAATGTGATTTTTTTACATATTTAAATTGTTTGTAATATTTCCTTTCCAATGATACCAGTCTAAATTTTTTTTTTCAAATCAAAATATGTAAAAACAATTAATACATTTCCAGAAAGAACTATTCAAGCTCTTCCAAATGATACCATAATCACTACTGTTGGCCTATTTGACAAAGTAATATAAATCTTTGAAAAGTGCATATGCAATTGGTTGTGCCACGACCGCATGGGTCACAAAGGGTTAAGAGAGGCATGGTGCTGAGTAAGCCAGAAACATTAAACATGCATAACCACATTGATGCACAGGTAAGAATTTAAAACTAGTTCTACCAACTGGAAAACAAGCAGGAATTTTATAAATTGCTTTCAATATATCAAAGAGAATTTACCTCCAATGCTTGAAGAGCAGAACCTATAATGACTGGCGTGTTTTCTCCATCATATCCAAACTCTGTCAGAAGTTCTCTCATTTCCAGTTCTACCAGCTCCAGAACCTCCGTATCCACCATATCTGCCTTGTTTATGTACACAACTATTTTTTCAACACCAATCTGAAAAATAAAGCACAGAGGAAAACACTTAGATGATGAATACTTTGAAAAGTTGTGGATGATCAAAGTTACAATTTGCAGTTGATGCCAAATTCTTAATTTAATACGTTGAAGGCAACAAAGAGAATTTTGCTTGAAATCTGCCACTGATTACCAGTCGAATGTCTTTGATGGGAGGTTTGGTTAAGTTGAATAAAATCCAAGTCAGGTGTTATCCTTGTAATTAATGTAGCAGAGGATACAAACAAAAATAAACACAACAGAAAATTATTCAACCGATGACATCACAAACTCGCATATTGTTTTGGCTAATTGTGTCTCACATACCAAGAGTAATGAAGAGCACAACATTAAGGGGGTTAAAATCCATTCATTTCTGGACTTGATTCAAATGGACAAGAACTAGACCTCCATGGTGTAGTGGTTAGTGTTTTGTCCTCTCACCTGCACGTCCCGGGTTCGTATTCCGGTGGGTCTGCAACCAGTGAGTTCACAACTGGTTATAAAAGGCTGTGGCAGTCTGGATATAATGTCCAGCACTGGATGCTTTCAGGACGTTAAACCTTCCTATGTTATACTAATATTGATGTGAGTTAATAAAGTCAGTTACCTCGAAAATCGATAATCAAAACTGATATGCATCTTTCTCTTCTGCCAATCACATCACATGTTGACCAGAATTGTACTACTTTTGTGATAGGGTAAAAGAGAATAGACAGTTGCCTAGGGTAACACCAGTCCTTCAATATAAACTTCCATTTGTCTCATATGACTGAATAAATTCATATTTTATATGGGCACTATAATCTTCAATCTATAAGGCAAATGCAATCAAAGTCATGGACGTATACTTTACCTGTTTTGACAGCAATAAATGTTCCCTTGTCTGTGGCATTTGGCCATCAGTTGCTGCTACAACTAAAATAGCGCCCTCCATCTGAGCTGTGCCAGTAATCATATTCTACAAAAAATATATTGAAATGAGGGTAAAATAAAGACAATGTATTTTCATGTAAACTTTTAATAATGAAATGTAAACAAGAACATCCAGCACTTTATTAACTGTGTAGACTACAAAAAATGCTTATAAACAGGTATGATAATGGGTTTGAAGATAATTTGGTTGGATGAAAGAGACCTACAAGATGAGAAATAATGTATCATATCTCTGAATTATTCTTAGATGACTTGCTATATATCATGTGTGGTGCTAATATGGAGCTTGCTATATTTCATGTGTGGTGCTAATATAGAGCTTGCTATATATCATGTGTGGTGCTAATATAGAGCTCGCTATATATCATGTGTGGTGCTAATATAGAGCTTGCTATATATCATGTGTGGTGCTAATATAGAGCTTGCTATATATCATGTGTGGTGCTAATATAGAGCTTGCTATATATCATGTGTGGTGCTAATATAGAGCTTGCTATATATCATGTGTGGTGCTAATATAGAGCTTGCTATATATCATGTGTGGTGCTAATATAGAGCTTGCTTTATATCATGTGTGGTGCTAATATAGAGCATGCTATATATCATGTGTGGTGCTAATATAGAGCTTGCTATATATCATGTGTGGTGCTAATATAGAGCTTGCTATATATCATGTGTGGTGCTAATATAGAGCTTGCTATATATCATGTGTGGTGCTAATATAGAGCTTGCTATATATCATGTGTGGTGCTAATATAGAGCTCGCTATATATCATGTGTGGTGCTAATATAGAGCTTGCTATATATCATGTGTGGTGCTAATATAGAGCTTGCTATATTTCATGTGTGGTGCTAATATAGAGCTTGCTATATATCATGTGTGGTGCTAATATAGAGCTTGCTATATATCATGTGTGGTGCTAATATAGAGCTTGCTTTATATCATGTGTGGTGCTAATATAGAGCTTGCTATATATCTTGTGTGGTGCTAATATAGAGCCCGCTATATATCATGGTGGTGCTAATATAGAGCTGCTATATATCATGTGTGGTGCTAATATAGAGCTCGCTATATATCATGTGTGGTGCAAATAAAGAGCTCGCTATATATCTTGTGTGGTGCTAATATAAAGCTTGCTATATATCATGTGTGGTGCTAATATAGAGCTGGCTATATATCATGTGTGGTGCTAATATAGAGCTTGCTACATATCATGTGTGGCGCTAATATAGAGCTTGCTATATATCATGTGTGGTGCTAATATAGAGCTTGCTATATATCATGTGTGGTGCTAATATAGAGCTTGCTATATATCATGTGTGGTGCTATTATAGAGCTTGCTATATATCATGTGTGGTGCTAATATAGAGCTTGCTATATATCATGTGTGGTGCTAATATAGAGCTTGCTATATATCATGTGTGGTGCTAATATAGAGCTTGCTATATATCATGTGTGGTGCTAATATAGAGCTTGCTATATCATGTGTGGTGCTAATATAGAGCTTGCTATATATCATGTGTGGTGCTAATATAGAGCTCGCTATATATCATGTGTAGTGCTAATATAGAGCTCGTTATATATCATGTGTGGTGCTAATATAGAGCTCGTTATATATCATGTGTGGTGCTAATATAGAGCTTGCTATACATCATGTGTGGTGCTAATATAGAGCTTGCTATATATCATGTGTGGTGCTAATATAGAGCTTGCTATATATCATGTGTGGTGCAAATATAGAGCTTGCTATATATCATGTGTGGTGCTATTATAGAGCTTGCTATATATCGTGTGTGGTGCTAATATAGAGCTCGCTATATATCGTGTGTGGTGCTAATATAGAGCTCGTTATATATCATGTGTGGTGCTAATATAGAGCTTGCTATACATCATGTGTGGTGCTAATATAGAGCTTGCTATATATCATGTGTGGTGCAAATATAGAGCTTGCTATATATCATGTGTGGTGCTATTATAGAGCTTGCTATATATCATGTGTGGTGCTAATATAGAGCTCGCTATATATCGTGTGTGGTGCTAATATGGAGCTCGCTATATATCATGTGTGGTGCTAATATGGAGCTCGCTATATATCATGTGTGGTGCTAATATAGAGCTCGCTATATATCATGTGTGGTGCTAATATAGAGCTCGCTATATATCATGTGTGGTGCTAATATAGAGCTTGCTATATATCATGTGTGGTGCTAATATAGAGCTTGCTATATATCATGTGTGGTGCTAATATAGAGCTTGCTATATATCATGTGTGGTGCTAATATGGAGCTTGCAATATATCATGTGTGGTGCTAATATAGAGCTTGCTATATATCATGTGTGGTGCTAATATAGAGTTGCTTTATATCATGTGTGGTGCTAATATAGAGTTATATATCATGTGTGGTGCTAATATAGAGCTTGCTATATATCATGTGTGGTGCTAATATAGAGCTTGCTATATATCATGTGTGGTGCTACTATAGAGCTTGCTATATATCATGTGTGGTGCTAATATAGAGCTTGCTATATATCATGTGTGGTGCTAATATAGAGCTTGCTATATATCATGTGTGGTGCTTATATAGAGTTTGCTATATATCATGTGTGGTGCTAATATAGAGCTTGCTATATATCATGTGTGGTGCTAATATAGAGCTTGCTATATATCATGTGTGGTGCTAATGTAGAGCTTGCTATATATCATGTGTGGTACTAATGTAGAGCTTGCTATATATCATGTGTGGTGCTAATATAGAGCTTGCTATATATCATGAGTGGTGCTAATATAGAGCTTGCTATATATCATGTGTGGTGCTAATATAGATCTTGCTATATATCATGTGTGGTGCTAATATAGAGCTTGCTATATATCATGGTGGTGCTAATATAGAGCTCGCTATATATCATGTGTGGTGCTAATATAGAGCTTGCTATATATCATGAGTGGTGCTAATATAGAGCTTGCTATATTTCATGTGTGGTGCTAATATAGAGCTTGCTATATATCATGTGTGGTGCTAATATAGAGCTTGCTATATATCATGTGTGGTTCTAATATAGAGCTCGCTATATATCATGTGTGGTGCTAATATAGAGCTTGCTATATATCATGTGTGGTGCTAATGTAGAGCTTGCTATATATCATGTGTGGTGCTAATATAGAGCTTGCTATATATCATGTGTGGTGCTAATATAGAGCTTGCTATATATCATGTGTGGTGATAATATAGAGCTTGCTATATATCATGTGTGGTGCTAATATAGAGCTTGCTATATATCATGTGGTGCTAATACAGAGCTTACTATATATCATGCGTGATGCTAATATAGAGCTTTCCAAGGCACACACATGTACCTCATCATAGCTCATAATAAAGAAGCCAACTGTCCATACACACGAAGACGTTCTCAAGTCCCCAGGACTATGCTAAGCAGGGCTAAGCTCAAGTGCAGCCCTGTCACCACTATGTCACCTACTACACTATTACCCTCTTGGTGCTGAGTGACAGACAAAGAAGCAGTGTGTCCTATTTTGAAAGCTTTAGGTACAACCCAACCAGGGAGTGAGCTGGATCTCCTGGCTGAAAGAGTCAACCTGTCAGTACAGCACAAAAGTTGATAGACTTTTCATTCCAATTCTTTGAGTGAAATATATATTAAACTTACTTTGATATAATCTGCATGTCCAGGACAATCAACATGAGCATAATGTCTGTTTTCTGTTTGGTACTCAACATGTGCTGCATTTATTGTGATTCCACGCTTCCTTTCCTCCGGTGCATTGTCAATTTCGTCATACTTGTGAAACTTTGCAGAGCCTATGTCTGAAAGGACTGTAACAACAAAATGTAAAAAAATATGATTAGGAATAATCCATTACATCCTCAATACATGTTCTGTACTCACACATGAAATACATAAGACTGCATTCTCACACTACTTCTAAACAGGACAATCTGCATTAATGACTATTTGCCACACGACTATGCACAAAAGTCATGCTTCTCTTTAAAACATCCATTCCTACGTCCATTTTATTGCAGAGCTGTGAACGTTGATTGATTTTTTTAAACAAGTGCATGCAAATGTGAGCGTTTACTCACGCTTAGTACCGTAGTTTTCAAAACTCGAAAGTACATCAAAGTTGCTCCAAAACTTTGAAAAAAATCGCCCAACCAATACAGCAAAAATATTGACTTAAATGACCAAATAAATGCTGGAATTTTGCTTTCAAAATCGTGGAAAGTTTATTTTTACAGTAGGAATCATCATTTTTATGGAAATTATGTACTTGGAAATTTGGCTTAGAAAGACAGACCAGTTCCCTTCAATGTCGTTTATTCTCACTATTGCGTAACTATTTTGCCATACTCGCTAGGGCTTACAGTGAAAATCATGTGTACTGTGTCTCATCGTAAAAAAACTCTCACCAACCCAGCAAATCAAAGTGCAAAATATCCCCATTCACAAGTGATTACTGCTCATTTCTGATTCATGCATTTAAAAGGATTATGCTAATCAGGTTTAAAGTTTGTATGAGTCATTGATTGGGATTTTGTCAGCCGAATGTGTGTGTGGTTTGAATGATGTTTATTTTCAATGGCAAGACTTGAGTGAAAAACAAAAACGATAAATCGCAACTCGATAATTAGTAAACGTTAGTGCATTTGCGATGTTTACCAGTACCTGCTAAACAGTCACAGCTTTATTTTATTGGCATCCTTTGCACACATCATCATATCAAAACATTAACAAATACGAAATACAGGAAATATTACTTGATGCAATTTTATGTGAATAGGTAAATGAATAATTACGACACTACCTGTACTCTTACATTTTGACCTGCCATTATCTTTACAAAATAAACTAGTATATATATATACTCCCAGTCTTTTGTAACAATTCCCTAATCTCATTTTATTATGCATATCTGCATGGAACAAAATTTTCTTTCAAACAGTTACCAACTCACAACTTATTTTCATGAAGAAAAGAACGCATTGCAATCTATCAAAGGATGCTACTGACCTTTTGTGATAGCAGCTGTGAGGGTTGTTTTTCCATGGTCGACATGCCCAATAGTACCAATGTTCATATGTGGTTTGGTTCTGTCAAACATACTTTTGGTCACGGCTGTACAGGGAGTTGCTGTTCGGAATAACCGAGATTGGACTCTATGCCTCTGCTGTTATTAAAACAAAAGATGACAAAATAATGCAAAAATGAACAATCTTCAGAAGCTCATGAAGTTCAATAATAAGGACAATTATCCCCCCACCCCCCCAAAAAAACAAAAAAACAAAACTTCAAAATTGGAGAGTCAATAAAATGTTTTTCACAAAATAAACATCATTCTTTCTTTTTTTTAGTATAAGATTGGTGAAGTTTTAGTAAGCTGAAAGTTATGGGCATCTTCATTTAGAGTCCTCTTCAGCATGCTGTACTGCTCTTTGGACAGAAAATACCAGGATTCACTTCCTAATGGGTTGATATTCATGTTCTGTATGACCCCACACCTGGTTTAAAATGCTTGAATAGATCTACTTTATATAATACCTACTAATAATTTCTTCTCTTCCATTTCACGACAGGTCTTTCAAATAATGACTCTTGAAGACTGCTATTCCACAACAATTTACACCTGCGACTTGATGTGCAATGAAATTCCACACTTAACCAAGTACTGTACACAAATGTCAACCAAGAATTCATGCAGTGTTTAAATGTGACATGTAGAAGCAAGTTTGCTTTAAAATGTTTGACACTCACTGAATACTTAGTAACCCCATTTCTCCAAAATAATAATTGGAAAAGTGTGAAAGTTAGTTAATTTAGGGTTCAGAATAACCACTTTCTGTGGCGTCCGCAAATTTATTTAAATATGTTATGTTGCAAGTAGTAGAAACCCGCAGAGCTACCTGTGTAAACGCGCACAAAGTAATTACAGACAGACCTTAAATGTTGTCAGCAGAAAGTTTGGAAATTTCATCTTCTGATACCTCAGATACAAAAGATCCCCTTTGAGAACTTTACGGAGACATTATAGATCCCTATAGCATACCCGAAGATGCAATCCAACCATAAATGTTAGAGATATTACCGAGGAGGTTAGCCACTCTGGGCCGGCTGAACGCGAAGTTACAGACCTACATACATGTATCAAAACAAACAACACCGCAGATTTAAGGTAACTCTTCTTTTCGTCTAAGCTATATGATAATGCGATCTACTTCCTAGAAATCACTGAAGTTTAGGCCTACAACTGGACTTGAAAGTCTCAGACTAGTAGTAGCCGATGAATGCACATGATACACACATTGTATGTGTACGTGTAGGCCTACGCACTGCCAATCAGAGATAAATCATATTATCATATTATCATATAAATTTATATGAGCAGTAAAAAAAGGGTTTTTCTAAGATTGTAAAAGACTGATATATTTTTTGTACTACATATGTATAAGAAAGTTGTTCCAAATTAAAAAAAAAACAAACAGTTGATACCTAAATTGCTACATGTCACCAGTCCTTTAAATAGAGAGGGGCATCTGCATGAGTGTAAAATTTCCAATGACTTAAATTGAAACTTTAAAACTATAACATATCTCTAGAAATGACATGACAGTCTTCCTTTTTTAAATGTATATATTTTATTGAAAAATTGTTGGAAACTTGGTGGCTTTAAACCAGTGGGCTGGATAGGTGGTTGGGTTGAATGGCACCTTACAACAGCAGCAGCAGCAACAACAACAACACTCAACAATTGCATTTGCATTAAGGTCACCAACTCAGAAAAAAAACTGGTACCATCTTACTTCCTTTCCAACCTTTTGATCCCCAAAAACTGTAAGCTACTCGCCAGTACAAAAACCTGTTTTAAATTATTATTTTGAATGAAATAGCCCTTCTTCCCCCGACAGTTTTCCTGCATGAATACTACTAGTAAAACATTAATTCTCTCAAATGAATATAAACTTACATGGGAGCGGCCATTTTGTTCATACACCCTCTAAAAAATGATGTCATACTCCCAGTGCGAATTAAAATTTTAATGTAATTCTTTAAATTTCAAATTTTCTACCTTCACAGTAACAATTTTTCTTTGCATGGGTCTGCAAATTTTCATTTGCATTAGTCTGCAAATTTTCATTTGCATTAGTCTGCAAATTTTCATTTGTATATCATATTAATGACTGCTTAGAATTTAATGTCAAAGCATTTTGAAAAGAAAATTTTAAAGAGAATTCTAAAGTAATACATTAGTGTGCTACCACATAAGGTAAATTATGTCACCCTTGGCATGATTTTAATCACAAATTAGTCAAAATGGCTGTGTCCATGTTACAACTTCAAACTTGGATAAATTGAGAATATTATAGAAGTTATGATGGGATTTTTGGCAGTTGGATTTGTTTTTGTATTCTTTATCATACATCAAGCTAGAATATTGACTTTATGTCTCCTTAAATGACAACTCTTTTTAATTTCAAAAATGCACAAAACAATTAACGAAAATAAACACTGATCAACAAAGCAAACAATATGATCATTTTGCAACAGAAAAATGATCATCATATTCTCAGGCACCTCTCTGCATGTGAGGACAAAGTTACTATGTACAAATTCAAAATTAGGATTGCCAGTAATTTTGTGGTAGTAGAGAACAAAGGCATTTCATGCTAGTGAAATATTTCTAGTACATTTCTTACTCAAAGAAACTTTTATTTTGGTTGCCAGGTGAGACATAAAGTGTTATTTCTCTGGCAAATAAAATCACCATTTTTCCATTTTTTTGGTCGCCAAGATTTAAGTTTTAACCTTCATGGCCACAGGAATTGTCCAGTGTTGGTCACCATAGGAGAAAACAGTCATTAGTACTGTGAGAAGAAATTTATCTGGTGACATAATAGTCCTGAATGGTGAGTAGGGAATAAGGAGTTGGTCAACGTAAGATGGTGCAAGTCCATTAAGCAATTTCAGTGTCAGTAGAAGAATTTCAAACTCATTCGTTGACAGACAGGCATCCATTCAATGTGTATGCAGGTTCGAGTAATATGATTGAATTTGCCAGTTTTGGATAGAACACATGCAGCAGCATTTTGAATGCACAGAAGTTTGTCAAGGAGACTATTTGAAATTCCATACAAGAGTGCATTTCCATTATCGAGCAGTGAGGTGATGAGGGCATGAACAAGAATAGCTGCAGTGTCATCTAACAAAATTTTCCGAATTGAGCTGATAGTGAGAATTATTGTATATACCTTGACGGTTTATGGACAGGTAGTGGCAACATTAACTAAATTTAATTCAAATCCACCAAGAAACATGAAGAAAGCAAAACCATTTATCAAAATCAGTAAAAAATTGATGCAAAATCTTTTTAAGTGATTTTGAATTTTTTTGTAAAATATGCAAATTTGTGTTACTCTTGTAATCTATGAACTGGTCATACGCTCTGTTTTCTTTAGTGTTGTCATGACATGTCGATAATCGGGATATCTCTTTTCCCACGTTCTGAAATATGTCTCTCATATTGCAACATAACACGATACCAAAAACTCATACTCAACTGAGAACTTTTCGTGCTACTAGGCTACGCTACTTCGTACGTTACAATTCTAACGTTACAGTATTAAATCTAAAAAAGAAGTTAGGCTGCTAAAAAGGTCAAAAATATCGTAAAACATAAAAAACTAATCAAAAATCGTGCTCCGTCACCCCACACTGGCAAGCTCTAATGTAACTTGGCAAAAAGAACAAAAAATTGGCCCAGAACATGCCGCTCAGGCCTCTCATCAGTTCTGAAGATATCATGATGACAGACGAAGTCACCTTAAAATGTCCCCACCCCTACATTTTCACCCTTCCCATGTTCCAATATGACTCATTTTTCATCACTTCCTCCTTAAGCAGTAACAAAACCACACACCAAATTGAATGAAAATCCGATCTTCAATTTTTGAGATATCTTGATGACAGACAAACAGAGGCCAAAATGTACCCACCCCTTATTCTAAGCCTTCCCCTGTTCCAATGTCTCAAATTGTAACCACTTCTCCCGTAAGCAGTAACAAAACCACACATTAAATTTAATCCAATCCAATCATCAGTTCTTGAGATATCTTGATGACAGACAAACAGAGCAAAAACATATTCTAAACTCCCCATTTTCACCCTTCCCCAGTTCCAAAATGTCCCAATTTTTGATCACTTCTTCCGTAATTAGTAACAAAACCAACCACCAAATATAATCCAAATCCAATTATCAGTTCTTGAGATATCACAATGACAGACAAACAAACTATAATTTTAGCATGCAGCAGAGCGCATAGCAGAGCGCATACATGTACGTCCACCCCTATTCATTCCCCACCGGAATTCAATCTACCAAAAAAACTCTATAGACCCACCAACTTATAACCCCAAACAATCTTTTTCTCACTGTTGATTTGCATTGCCATTTATATTCTAAACACTTGAGGATCATCACTTGTGATCATTGTTTTCAGTTTAATTCAGCATTGTTTGAGCTCTATTCCGGGTAGATTCACATTCCATCATTTTCGTGCATTGCAGAAACCAATTGTTTTGATTTCTTTGATACCAGAAGCCACTTCACTTGATTTTCTTTAAGTCCAGAAAATAGATTGTATGGCTGCTCTTTCATGGCATGATCATTGTTCAGCACATTCCAATGAAAAGTTTTAACTAAGTGTTGATAAATCTTGGCCTAAAAATATCCCCACCCCTCAATTTCTACTTTCCCCCCTTGTTCCAAAAAGTCCCAAATTTTAATCACTTCTTCCTTAAGCAGTAACAAAACCACACACCAAGTTTAATAAAAATCCAAGCATCCGTTATTGAGATATCTTGATGACAGAAAAAATATCTCCACCCCTCCATTTTCATCCTTCTCCTGTTCCAATATGTCTTAAATTTCAATCACTTCTTTCTTACAAAACCGCACACCAAATTTAATCTATATCCAATCATTAGTTCTTGAAATATCTTGACAGACAAACAAACAGAGGCAAAACATGTCCCCACTTCATTTTCACCCTTCCCTTGTTCCAACATGTCTTAAATTTTAATCACCTTTTCCTTAAGCAGTAACAAAACCACACACCAAATTTAATCCAAATCTAATAATCAGTTCTTGAGATATCTTGACAGACAAAAGACAAATTCACCTTACAATGTCCTCACCCCTCCATTTTCACCCTTCCCGTTCCAGTATGCCCCAAATTTTTCACACTTCGTCCTTAGGCAGTAACAAAACCACACACCAATTTTATCAGAATACAATCATCAGTTCTTGAGATATCTTGATGACAAACAAACAAATTTACAGAGGTGAAAACATAACCTCCGTCCAACTAAATTGGTGGAGGTAATAAAAATGTTTAAATGGCAGTGTATTTTCAAGTGGCTCAAACCAAATAAGTAACTGATAAGCAATATACATAAATGTGATTCAAAAGGTGATTTAAAAGGTGCAGTCGCTGAGTGGTTAAGGAATCATGTTAGTATGTGAAAAAAATCAAGTTCAACTCCCGCCGCCAGTGCTACATTGTGTTCATGAGCAAGGTACTCACTCTCCTTGCTCCAGTCCCCTCAGCTGTAAAATGAGTACCGGCACTGCTGAGAATTTACTCTACAATGGACTGATGTACTGTCCAAGGGGAGTGTTGTGCTCTCATCTGCTTGCGCCATGGACACCTGGGATAAGCACTGGCTGTATGGGCCTAATGGCTCAGATGGATTCAACTTGGCTTTTAAATGTGATTCACCATGTGAAGAGATTCTAATCAGTTCTAAATCTTAGAGCATACTTGTACTTAAATCATGTATTCAAACACAGTCATCATCTTTTTGAAAAGGATTTTGAACTTACCAAAGCAACATTTTCCTTGATAGGAAGAGTAACACAGCACCGGAGACCTGAATGGAAAAAAGGAGAAGGAAATTAATGCCTAAGGTACAGTAACTTTAGTCTAACTTTATGTTAAGTTGCAATTCACTCAGAGAGAGGGTGGGTTTTGCCTGAGAAAAAAACACCCCTGGTCATCACAGCAAGTATATTGTACATGTAAGTGCATCAACATAAATAGGGCTGTGACGATTACACATGTAAACGTTTAAACAAACGAACCTTCGATTAAAGGTTTAGTCTAATCCTTCTAAAAGTTTAAACCCTCGCAATTTACACTTGCCATTGAAAATAAATAACATTCAAACACACAAAAAACTTTCATTAAATGATTTTTACAATTCACTCTTTACATATGATCAACAAAGGATCTACTCTAATCCCTATTAAGAAAGGAGTTGAATTTTGTACTAATTACCTATGAATGGGGTTAAAATTGGCTTTGATTCGCCAAATTTTAAGAGCTACTTGATGTGGAGGCTGAAGCCCCACCTTCTCATTAATATGCATGACATCACCACCAAAAACAATAAGGCACATTTACGGATCATGGGCTATCATCATACAGTAATCATTCTTGAGATATTGTGTTTACGAGCTAGTTTCAGACAGGCAAACACATACATAAAGGCCCACATCCATACATAGACCCACAGGCCATCATGACCACATGGGTTCCTGATGCTATCACATCAGAACCAAAAATTGCAAGATAGGCTGGGCCTAACGTTAGGCCCCTAGGCTAGGCCTAAATTGAGTAAATTCAATTCCTTGCAAAACAAATATATTCAAAACATTCCTCCAGATATATGTGTGTATGGCTGATGGTGTGGTTGTGCATTCGTTCACTAAGCAATTTTGTTTTCATTTTCTGTGAACTTGAATGGATTATTTCTGGACAGATGGATTTTTGCAATCATTTACCATATTCAGCTTTAATGTACCAGTTCTGTGAATCATTAGGGTTAACGTTTATGTACTACACAGTAATAGCAAGAATTTGCAAATAAGTGGCAGATCTCCTTATCTGCTGAAGTAGAAGATGGCTTAATTAGAACCATCCTGGTCTGGATGTTGTTCCTTTTAGCTTTATGCCATCTATCATCACAAGGTCAAAATTTTGAATTTGTACAGAATTAATATAGACAGACAAAAGATCAGTTACTACAGCCTATCACAGAGAAAGATTCATAAAAGTTCAAAGCTTAATATACACAGCAGGCTTTCTATTCTGTGGCTGCTTTTGAGTGGTGACGTGCATTGCAATCCTGGTCCAGTCAGCAATCCATGTGGAGTGTGTAAAAGGGCTGTTGCAACTGACCAACGAGCAATACAATGCTTACAAAGTCAAACATCTCAACAGATAGCTTCAAGTTCTTTACATGAACTTCAACAGCCTTCAATCTAGTCAAAGGGTGGCCAGACTTCAAGCACAAATAGACTTGGAGAATCCGGATATTGTGGTTGAATGAGAAACGCAACTAGATGCATCATTCAAAAACTCAGACTCGGAGATTTTCTCGGAACGTTTCCATGGTCAAATCTGGAGACAATTTCTGGGGCTCAGAGCCTTTAAGGTTTGACCATGAAGCTGCCCTATATTTATTAAGTCAACACCAACACAGAGCTGAAACATGAGGTTTTGCAAGCTGTATCCAGTATCATCCTAAAATATCCTAAAGTATAATATAGGGCTCACCCGAAATAAAAATCCATAGGAGAACTATCCTTATAGTCAATAGGAGAAAATACGATTTTTCGTGATTTCGACAAAAAATTGCACATAGGCCTACCTTAACTGAAAACTAACAGAAATCTAATTATTATCTAATTTGTCATGATATTTCAGCACAAAAATAAGATTCCACACCCCGAAATGGCTGAAAACGAGTATTTTTGTAGAAAAGAGTAGGCCTTAATCCTTACTCTACCACGCGGCGATAATACCGCCATTTTAAAACTACTTTTTTCTAAAAATAATATCGGGACCTTACCAAACCATACAGGGGTGCAAATAGTTTCATTGCAAAGATCTCGGAAAGAACTTTTATAATATTGTATTTTTGGGGAGTCCATACTCACTTTTTTCAATTAATTTTGTGCAAACATTCAGAAAATTCACTTTTTGTTTAAAATGTCCCCAAAAATGCATATTTTTGAAAAATTTACAAAAATTGCTTAGAAAATAAATTTAGATTTTTTTGTTTATATATACTATGTAGACAGGTCATATTGTCCAAATATAATCAAATTTTTCTCATACCTGGTCCTAATTTTTTAATTATTTGTAAAATATGATTTTTTGACCCTTTTGGTTAAAAAATCGTGTGATCCACCCCTATATTGTAATAAAAAGTTTCAAACACCATTCTGTAGCAAAAACAATGTGCTTTCACATGGATTGCTGCAATAAAAGACATACCCCCTCGATCGTTCCTAACAACATTTAATAGCTACATCACTCGAGTTATTTTTAGATTTTTAACATTTATGCTGAGACAACAGAAGAACGTGTATCCCGAATCTTGTTTGCAAGCGAAACTGAGGATAAGGAAAAGTCAGAAGGCTTATCGCTATTAATGGAGATGTTTTAGTACCTTGACCAATCCAGAAGAGGCCCAAAGATTATCAGAACCAAGTAAAACAATTTTTTTTTTAATTTATAAAATTACGAGTGCATTTTTCAAACTTCATGCTTTACTTGTTAAGCCTAACGTTAGACATAGCTACGTTAGTGCCGATCCATTCAAAATGAAGCAAAAACACTGCAATTTAGCGGGGATTATTTACTTGTAAGGATTATAAATGAGTAAATGGGTCACTAAAATCCAACGTGATGCCCTTTTTATAGTAATTTTGGATGAAACTTCACATATCGACCTTTCATTTGTAGTGCAACAGTGCCCATATACCTATTTCGCAAAATCTTGATTCCATGTTGTGAGGTTGTGGTGCAGTGGAGTGGGAATAAAATTTTAAGGGGAAAGGTTCCCATGTTGTGAGAAAGAGACACATGTTAAGGCAACAGACACATGTTGGGGCAAGAGATTCATGGTGGGGGCCAAGCAGTCCCATGGTGGGGGCCAAAGCAGTCCATGTTGGGGGAAATTATTTCTTTGCAGCAATTTGGATCCTGGAAGAGGGTCATATTTTGGGAGGATGGCATTACCACTTGTCCCCCCCTCATCCCACCCCAACCCCTGTACTTCCTTGGACACAGTTGAATTTGTATTTCTCTAAAGGATTTTTCTGTATTTAGACAAATTTGTTGACATTTTATACGCGGTACCAACTGTCACTGGAGGATACTAAATCTGGCAACGTCAACATGATTATCGATGCTCTGAACCATTTTTGAGTACCTTTTCACTGATAGGAACCAATAAAAGTAAGTTTCTACAAAACATTCAGCATAACCTGAATAAATATAAGTATTTTCAAAGCTTCCATTGGCTGAAATAGTTCATAAACTGACAATTTCAAGCCTGCACATAATAAATTAAGTAAATTAGCTAATTTGCATAACATTTTTATTGAAACATTGTGGTAAACATTTCCTTCTTATATTATATTAGCTTTGTGCATCATAGAAAGAAACAATGCATGTTTATTAGAAAGTATAGTGCCATTGGCAAATTCAGAGGTCAATTTTTAGGTCAAAAAAGTTGAAAAAAATTAAAATTGACATATGAAATTTTTCCTTGTCCAAAAAAAATCAAGAGTACTATCAAATGAAAGGTCCTTTCAAAAATTCCATCAATGTTTTTTTCTAATTAGCCACAAGAAATCAGAATATCACAAAGATTGCAGTTTTAGGACATCTAATGATCTGAATTAATGATCTCATTTGCATAAACTTGCATATTTGACTTGAAAATTATGAAAACTAACATAAAGTCCAAAAGTCTTAGCTTTCACATAACACAAACTTATTAGTAGAAAATAAAAATAAATCTGTGAGAAAGCCCATTTTCCCAATTGTTCCTAAAAACACTTGTAATCTCAAATGCTCTAGTAGAGTAAGAGTTAACTTTACTCTATGAAAGTACCTATTGCGCCAAAATGTCAATTTTTTTGACAATGTCAATTCGCTGTCTGGCAAATTGTCCCAATAAACTCATCCAAAAGGTCACTCAATTTACATTCATTTGGGCATATGAATTTACTGAAAAAAATGATCTAGCACCAGGGGCCTAATTTATGCTTGGTAATTTAAAAAATGATTCAGCTGCCAACCACTCATTTGGATGGTTTGCAGCTGCGTAAAATGCAAAATTGTGTGAACTTTGCTAAGTTTTAGGGGAGTTCTGGTTTGTTGGGACAATGCAAAGAAAGGTGAATGTCATTTTTCCACAAAAATACCTAGTCTCAGCCATTCCCTGGGTGCAGGATTTTTTTCATTTTGCTAAAATATCATGACAAAATGGACAATAATTACATTTCTGAGAGTTTTCAGTTGAGGCCAGACTGGAATGTTTTCATTTTGCGCAGGCAATTGATCCGTGATTTCTAGCCGATGCTCTGCCCAGGATGGCTAAATTTCATAGAAATCTGCGCGGTTGAATGTTCGTTAGGTCTTGCATACCCATGCGGGCTTTGCGTTGGTACTATAGTTTAGTTAGGCCAATTTGCTTCACATGTGCAGCAAGATCTATGGCCAGCAAGTTGAGCGCAGGCCAGGTGCCAAACGGCGGAGTAAGCTGCGCGGGCCAGATCTTGCGAGTGCCAGGTAAACTCTCCAGCCTGGAGTTGAGGTAGGCCCAGGCCTATGTGCAATTTTTGTAGAAATCACGAAAAATTGTTTTTTCTCTTATTAACCGTAACGATGGTGGGGAAAGACTAAAATGAATGACAATATACATTAAGCCTACACACAAAGCGAATGAGAATTGATTTTTAATACAAACGAAAACGAATAACAAAATAGGGTAAGAAACTTAGGTCCGGGTTAGGAATAAGTTGTCATTTGTTTGACCCTCGCTGTCATTCGCTTTAGAAATTTCAGTTTTTTTTTTGCATAGAAAACGTATTGTTATTCACTCTGAACAAGTAAGTTGTCATTCGTTTTAGTAGCACCCACGATAGTACCACGTATGGATTTTTATTTCGGGTGAGCCCTAGTAAACGTAGTCAGATAACATCTGACTGTAGTGTAGTATACGCTATAGCCACTACATGGCTGCCCCTACATGGCTGCCCCTACATGGCTGCCCCTACATGGCTGTCCCTACATGGCTGTCCCTACATGGCTGCCCCTACATGGCTGCCCCTACATGGCTGCCCCTACATGGCTGCCCCTACATGGCTGCCCCTACATGGCTGCCCCTACATGGCTGCCCCTACATGGCTGCCCCTACATGGCTGCCCCTACATGGCTGCCCCTACATGGCTGCCCCTACATGGCTGCCCCTACATGGCTGCCCCTACATGGCTGCCCCTACATGGCTGCCCTACATGGCTGCCCCTACATGGCTGCCCCTACATGGCTGCCCCTACATGGCTGCCCCTACATGGCTGCCCCTACATGGCTGCCCCTACATGGCTGCCCCTACATGGCTGCCCCTACATGGCTGCCCCTACATGGCTGCCCCTACATGGCTGCTGCAGTCAGAAAACCCTATATACATTATAACATTGAAACTGTTTCATTGGTTTATCATAGAAGCACAGATGATTTATGACTACGCGCTAGAAAAACTAGGCTTTTCCGCAATGACAACAAGTGTTTGTGTGTTAGCTCTAAATTGGATGTATCTAATTAGTTGAAAAGATGTCGAACAATAGATCTAGTGACGGTGAAGTCATTGTGCGTATAGTATTAAACCGAACACTGCACGCATTTATTGAGTAACATTTTCAAAAGAGCGGTGCCAGCAATATCGGGTGATATGCACACTTGAGTAGGCCCCTATGCATTTCCTAACTAAAGTAAGGGACTTGCGAAGTAATCGGAATGTCATTTCTTCTGTAATTTAACATTTTTTACGTACAAATTGTTCATCATTTCATTTGTACCTTAGTTTCAAAGATACTTTAGTTTAAAGACGCTAATGAAATCCAAATCATAGCTCGTAAGTACTTTTGACAGTCTTGAGAAACGTTTTCATTTTAGGCCTGTTATTTGTTGTCTACGTGGTTTTCACTGTTAACGTGACGAGTGTATTGTACGTTGTCTAACTCAGTGTGCATTGCCCTGCAAGTAGTGCCCTACTACTAACTTACTAGCCTACTGAGTGAGGTTTTTATCTCACTAACACAGTAACGTATCATTTAAAGATTATGTAACTTCGTTCTGCCTTTAATCAACACGATAGGCTAAAAAGTGTAGGCCTAGGATAAATGTACAGTAACTTGAGTAAGGGGACTGTAGAACTAGAAAGCTGGTAAAAAGTACCAGTGAATAAAAGTTGAAAGAAATTCTTAAGAATTTAATATCTTCAGCAAAAAATAATAAATCTTTACCACATCCAACTTTAAATATTCTTGATGAGACTAAGTTTGCCATGTTCAGGCAGACTTCGAACAGTCGTAACTTGCTCACATGTACAAAATCACGACAATGCATGCAGCACAGATATGTGTACGTCGCGACCTGAAAGTTGCGCTAATATGTAATAGCTAGCGTACGCGCTAGTATAACGCATTAGTGCTCAGAATTTCCGATGCATGCGCCAGAAAACAACAACAGTTTCAGAGGTGGGGGGGGGGGGGGGGGGGAATGATGGGGGTGCATATGCGACGGAACAGGGAAAAGAAACGTTTCCCCCACCTTTTTTAAATTTTAAAAGTGCCCTTATCAGAGGGAAGGTGCCCCTTTTCTGAGGAAAATTTCCCCTTTTTAGATGGGAAAGTGCCCTTTTAGTTTTAAAGAGGACATGAAGTGCCCTTTTTTAGAGACGAACCTACCCTTTCAAATATTAATAAAACTTTTTCTTCAAAGACTATTTATATATATATATGAACTTTTCATTAAAGAAAGTAACAAACATCGCCCTAAAAAGATTAAAATTGTGAAATTTCACGTGCATACACTATTCTCAATTTTCCCTAAAGACAAAGTTGGGGCCCAAAGTACAGCCCTACATTTTAGATTTTTTTTTTTAACTTAAAAGGCCTTTACCTCTGCCTATCTTTGTTTTCCCAGCTTATAATTTGTAAAACCTTTTCAAAAGTAGGGCCTTTTTAGAGTGCAAGCCACCCCAAATTTTATTAGTGGGGCATCTTTGACATGGGCCATGCAGGGCAAAACTAATTTGGATTCTGGCCATTGCCATGAAAAAAGCTGACGTGCCCTCTCCAACTTCTTTGTAAAGATTAAGAGGTACCCCTTTACAGAGACCCAATTTTGTTATTTGAATATCAAAATATATAATTAAGTCCCCTTATTCAGTTATATGCTTTTCACATTATTTAAGACATTAAATATATTCCGAATTCATGAACAATAAATTTGGCTAATCATAATCTATAAGTTTAAATCCTTCCGATTTTGAGACTTGATCTATAAAATGTCCAATTTTGTGTAGAATTTGTTCTATTTTACCGAATTTTGGACCAAAACATCATGAATATTTTAAGCTGTAAATCATAAAAATAAATAAATGTAAAGGAAATTGGATTACCAGTAATTTTCTGACCGATAAAAGTTTCAAAATTTCCTGGGATGGGGAGGGGAAGGAGGGTTGCTCTATAAAGCTATACCGCTGTGCTACACGCTTTCAAAATACGACACTTGGAAAGTGCCCTTCAGATCCTGGTTCCCCCAGATTCAAACATCTTCTCGGGGACAGGGGGTGGGTTGTAGATCGGAAAAATATGTTGCCCGAACGATATTTTCATTGGAGAAAGGTAATCATGGGGGTACCTCGTGGGGAATCTTGTGGGGGCACCTTTAAACAACTGAATAGGACGGCTTATCTATCAAAAAAGACCATAATCCATTCGGGACCTTCATTGACTCGGCGGCTATTTGATCCCAAATAGGATAGTAATTTGACTCATTTGAATCACATAGTTTCCACCTCTGTTGGGTTAGGGTAGGGTTATAGGTCCAGATTTCAAGCCAATCAGACAAGACAAAATTTGTACCAATTGTTGCTATCCTGTTTGGGGAAGAAATTCGCATTCCGGTGGCCCTGACGAGAGTTTTCCCTAAATAAAATTTCAGTATTCGTGAGAAACGAAAATTGGCAACTTATCAGCAAGTTTGAAATTCAACAAGTTCTGCAGGCGTTTTTGATTTTGTTTTTTGTACTTACATTTGTGGGGGTGGTGGTGCCACGTGTCAGGTCGAGCTTTTTGTGGGGTGACTAACCTAAGCTTCTTAGAACTTATGCAGAATAATTTTTTTCTTGATTTATGCTTTTTACACTACTTCTCATTTTGTAATCTTGTGGGGAAGTGGTGTGGAGACTATGGCAGGGGTGGCGGAGCCGGGGAGCCTCAATAATTTGAGGTGAACATCAGTTATCACGTTACCTGACCTAATTAGCCCCCCCAATATTGTTATCGTATGTCACCTGACCTCATTAGCTACCCCCAATATTTTGAATGCTCCACCGCCCCTGCGTTGGTATCTGCGATAATGGGCGACGGGGTGTAACAGGAGATTCTTTCCCCCATAGAATCTGTCTGGCTAAAAAAAAAAAAAAACCCTCCGAGGCAGTAAGGAATACCTTATACCCGTTGGGAGGTAAAATTGAGAATTCATTGATATAAAATTGAAAAGAATTGATGAAGGAAAAACTGTTAAAATTATTGGAAATGTTTGAAGAATTGAAGAAAAAATCCCGAAAATTGACTAAAAAATCTTGAATATGAAAGCAATTACCCAAAAATGAGGAACAATCTCCCAAAGTGAAGGACATTAGCCGAATACTCACAAAAAATGTGTGTAATTGCAAAGAATATTTTTCAAAAAATTAAAAGAATATTTTCCAAAATCAACAAATTATCCAGGTGAAATTGATATTTAACTTGAAGAGGATTTTAACTTGTATGCTCTCTTCCTGGGTGGGAGCTCAAATTTGGACATTTCTAAACATAAATTGATTAGAAATTGGTAAAACTGAAATTTTTCGTTACAAGCATTGAAAATTTTTGAAGACTCATTTGGCAACATTTCCTGAAAATTGAAGGAAATTTCCCAACAATTCCCACAAGAAGGAAATTTACTGAAGAAAAAACAAACCAAAGAAAGTTGCCCAAAAATGATGGGAATTTCCTAAAAATGATAGAGATTTTCTGGAAAAACTGAGGGCCTTCAGTTGTAATTTGGTAAAATCAATGGCAATTTCAGAAAAAAATTGGCAACATTTCCCAAAAATTGAGATGTTTTAATTAGCAGCAACATTTAACTGAAAGTAAAGCAATTTGCGTGCTAAATAAGCTGAGGACTGTAGGAGCAATTGTTGATATACTTTATTACCCAGAGTATGGACAAATAGATCCATCAGCAGAACCATGGATGGGATTTGCACACCTGCCTACTGACAGTTGTGGGCAAAAACATAAAATCACACTAATATACAATAAAATCACCATATAACGGTAAAAGGGGGAGGCAAATGCTCTCTCTGCTCCTGGCACCACCTAATCCTGCCTATCGACAAAACTAATTTAAACTGTTTAATTTATGCGGATCCTTGTGAACAATTTAAAACCAGTCCCAGTCCGCCTCTGTTATCCCCGTTCAGGATTTTGAAAATGTGGTGGAGAGGGGTATATTTCATAACGCCAACCTGAGAATCACCATGTCGGGTTGGGAGGACAGGATTCTGATATCTAGCTGATTTGGGCATGATTTCCATATATGTCATTAATCTCTGATATTAGTAAATCTGACCAGTCGTCCAGCATGTCCAGTGACAAATCCATGTGATATAGAGAGGTCCTGATTCCTTCACTTCTCATAAATAACGTTATCAAGGTCCCTCGGTACACCCACTTTGACATTAAAATTTACAGTTCCTTTTTGGTAGACTGGCTACGCCACTGCATCTAACATATTTCATTTCCCTGCCTGATTAAGATTGGTGAGCCGAGAACCATGTTGTCAGCAACATGCCGATTCAGGAGGACATGTGACTGTAATATCTATAACCGAATCGGGCATGATTAAGATATTATACAGTTATATCTCAGATGTAAACAGTGTGTCCGAAATTTTACTTCTCTGCCCGGCTAAGATCGGTGCCCAATAATCATGTTGTCAACATGCCGTGTCGAGAGGGCATGACCTCGTTATCTAGCAAAGTCGGGCATGATTTTTATCCCAACTTAGATCGGTATCTGGCCAGTAGGGGGCTGCCACCCCCAGCTCCCCCGCCTCATACAGCCATGCCACTTATGTGCCATTGATGATGATGACAAAACCACATTATCAAATATCATCTCTGGTTCAAATTGGCTTGACCCTTCTGAAAATTTAAAATGGCTTCGCCCCTGATTATGTAGTCTTATCGAATAGCAAGTCTTTTACTCATAGAAGTCGATTGATGGTTAAGCTCTCAAAATGTCAAGTCACAATCTACAACTACCTGACTACAAAAGAGGCTGACCCAGGGGGCTTCATCCCCCAGTACTATAAGGTGAACATGTGGTACCACATTACCTGACCAAACTAGCCCCCCACCCTGAAATATTGTTATCACTTCACCTGACCTCGTTAGCCACCCAATATTTTGAATGATCCGCCACCCCTACCTGACAATACTCTTTTTCAAGTAATTGTGATGAGCTTAAACTTATTAACAGATGAACAGGTAACTGAAAAAAGGTATGTGCATACACATCGGCAGGATTTGCCAACCAAAAGTTGGTGGAGGGGGGGGGGGGGGGGTTTCAAACCACAAAATCATGCTAAGATGCAAAGAATCATCATAAAACAGATACCAATTAGGAAAGTAGTGGTAAGTGCCCCCCTCAAATCCTGCTTATGCTGTGACATTCATATTAACAAATGTATATATAAATTTGCATATTGACATCAACAAATTTGATGAGTTATTGTTATTTTCCATGGCATTTACATGATTTTAAAGCAATTTAGCTATTGTTGCCTCTACCTGTCCATATGCTTTTCAGATACTAAAAGATTTAATACCTACACAAAGTGAGACCTCAAATGTTCATGGGATTGCTTTTGCTATAGGTCAACATGACCAAAAGAGTCAAGGCTGGCTAGCCATGCTAACATAGTCTTATGATTTTCACGTCGGATGGCATAGAACTAATGCACTACCTACTGACACGTCCAATGGTTTCTTAAGCCATAATCCCAGGAAAAATACATTTATACTATTGATGAAGTTTAAATTAAACACAAACTAGTTATCAAATCTCCAGCAAAGGAGTGGGTTAATTTCTTCTTCCCCAATAGCTACACTACTGCCATACCTGCTTTCAATTTAAGTTGACCAGAGGGAGTCAAGCTTCCATTGCCCCTGAATATTATCCATAATGGGGGTTGGGGATTTGAGGAAGAGGGTAAGCTAACTGGTTGTACTATTATATCTGTATTCAGACAGCAGCTCTCGAGAATCTTCATTTTTGTTGCGCATCAGCTATGTTTTCAGTTTGGTTTGTACTGGCAGGACCCACAAACCATGTTTGTTTTATCATATAAAAGAGCTGTCTTATAATATTTTGCATATCAACTATTCTATTCCCAAGTGGACATTTATTTGGATTTTTACAATGTCCTGAATACAGAGGTAAGAGGGGGGGTAATGGAGGAGGGGAAACATTTGTTCCTCCTCACATCAAGTTATCATGAGAGTGTGGAAGTAAAGGAATGTATCACAGTTGTGGGCAAAATCATAAAATCACACTAAGTAATTAAAGGAAAGGAATGCATCACAATGCATCTCTTCATGATACAAAGTACATTGTTTAGTAAACCTGTCAGACATTTAATTTTATACCAACCAATAAATAAAACACAAGTAACACATTTTTAAATGATGACTTCATGTTTCAATTTTCTATAATTTTCACAATATACATTCATAAATGACTTCTTCAATCAGTCCTGATTTTAAGTTTGAAAATATAAAAATAATAGTACTGATATTCAAAAAGAATGTTATATCATTTGATTATTAAGAGAGAGTATACTATGATTGTTCATTGTCCATATTAAGCAGCCGCAAAGGTATTAGGAGGGGCAGAAGAACCCTCTCACTATTTCACTGAATAAGCAGAAGATAAACTTCCAAAAATGTTTTACACCGTAAACAAAATCAAATTTGATCTTTAATAGCAATAACAACAACTTCATATATAGCATTTTGCTACGCATGATGCATACTCAAAGCACTTTACAATAGAAATTTCAAATGGGCAGAAACTGTGCAGATATTCTACATTGTACACAAAACAACTACTGTTTTATTATGCATATAAAGCAAAACATAAGTATGACATTAAATCCAGTGCAACCAAAACAAGTCTAATCCTAGCCAGATGCAATGAACAAATTAATCACATCACTTGAATCAAACCAGGGATACTGTTATAGCAGTGTGCCTGATCAAACATTAATCTAAGTGAAATCTACAACTACTTTGCTGGTTCATTCACTCATTTAATTCTGCAAGATACAGAAGCTAATAACAGTACCATTTAATCACATGAAAAATCAGAGGTACAAAAAACTGATTACTAGTAATCTTTTCCACTACCCCAAAAAAAATAAACTTTCAATAAACACAAAGTTACACATGGAAACAGTTGGTATCGTACAAATGCCAGTAGAGATTAATAATGAGGACTACAAATTCAAGTCTATGACTGAAAATGATGTGAGGCATTGGGGCAACAGTAGCAACAATACACTGTTAAGAAACATTCTGCATTGATGACAGCCAATACATTTCAAGAATCATTTTCACTCACAATGTATTAAGAGGTTAGTATAGTCTATCTCATGTATGCTGTAAAGTTGTCAGTAGGTGTAGAATGTAAAGTTGACTTGAATATGACCTTTTAAACGAAGAAAAAATCTTGTTTCGTTGCTGGAGAAATCAAATTTTCCCCATTTAACCCCTTTTCCAACTCAGTTCAACTTTCTGGCTCTCTATGTATTCTATTTAATAAATATGCTAAATATTCTGATAATTAACAAATTATAGGCAGGGCATCAGTACCATTTTATTGCATTAAAAAAAATGTTTATTTACTTTTGTGAATATATCTAATGGGTATAAGCTCAGGAAAGCTCTTCTGATGATTGTGCAGAAGTGATGTAACACCTAGTGTGATTTCAGTCCTTTGTAAATAAATTGTAACAGAGCTTTAAACTTGAATATTTTCTCCACTGAATAAGATTGTGAATATTTTCTTTAATACGAATTTGTTTCTTTTCCTGCCCTCTTCCACTGAAGATGAGCTTGCTCGAGCACTCATCCTTTAGAAGCAGAAGAGTGGTATTTATACTTGCTGAAGGTTGCTCAACGTGAGACAAGAGTTCTTTCTGATTGATGCAATCTCTATCTAAAAGAATGGATTAACAAAATAACAATGAATGCTTGAGGCACATTTGTGTGACATGAATGACTGAGGCCTATTTGTGTGACATGAATGATTGAGGCACATTTGTGTGACATGAATGATTGAGGCACATTTGTGTGACATGAATGATTGAGGCACATTTGTGTGACATGAATGACTGAGGCACATTTGTGTGACATGAATGATTGAGGCACATTTGTGTAACATGAATGTTTGAGGCACATTTGTGTGTCATGAGTGCTTGAGGCACATTTGTGTGACATGAATGATTAAGGCACATTTGTGTGACATGAATGCTTGAAGCATATTGTGTGACATGAATGATTGAGGCACATTTGTGTGACATGGATGTTTGAGGCACATTTGTGTGACATGAATGACTGAGGCACATTTGTGTGACATGAATGATTGAGGCACATTTGTGACATGAATGACTGAGGCACATTTGTGTGACATGAATGATTGAGGCACATTTGTGTGACATGAATGATTGAGGCACATTTGTGTGACATGAATGATTGAGGCACATTTGTGTGACAAGAATGATTGAGGCACATTTGTGTGACATAAATGACTGAGGCACATTTGTGTGACATGAATGATTGAGGCACATTTGTCTGACATGAATGATTGAGGCACATTTGTGTGACATGAATGATTGAGGCACATTTGTGTGGCATGAATGACTGAGGCACATTTGTGTGACATGAATTTATACCAGAACTTTAAATGCAATGTTTGTCCCTTTCCAACAAATATACCAATGCACAATAAGATTATATCTTAAAACAATAAAAGATTGCTACACATTATAAATATACTTCTAAAGATAAGGAAATACTGAAGGAGAATAAACCAGAGCATCACTGATGCAGAAGCTCAACCCTTTAAATCTTGAGTGAAGTTTTTGTTTGTCAAGTGGTGGTGATTTGTTGTCAATATAATAGAAAGATGGCATGACTGGATTATTGATGTCAAGTCCCCAGTCCTTTAAAACAATGTGACATATTTTTATTAAGAAGATATTGATTGTTTGTATTGGAGAGCTTTTTAATGCAATTCTTTAAATTATTGTCCTAAATTTAAGTCACTGAAAAACATCAAACCAACCAGTTTCTCCTGCTATATATTGAGTTAGGATATATGATGGAGATCATAGTTCAAAACTTCTTTGTAATATTCAACTGCTCCCATTCAAATAACGTTGAAGATTTGAGAAACTAATAAGTTTACAACTTAACATAAGGAGATTGCTAGGTTTAATGGTTGTGTCACACAATTTTATACAATTTCCATTAATAAACCAAAGCCTAAAAATTAACCAGAAAACCAAAATGTTTAGTTGTCCGATGCATTCTTCCATTTATCATTCTTGAGATATTCTGTTTACAAGCCCTTTTAGCAAAATCATATTAAGCCCCGTCCACCATGCATGTTGATGAAATTCAACGTTTTTATACCATGAGCATGTACACAGCACCTAACATTATAATGAAACCAAATATGAAGCAAACCAGACATATAATTGTTAAAATATAACCATTTTCAAATTTTTACATTAAGCCCCACCTACTCATTAATATGCATGACATCGCTACCAAAACAATAGGGCACATCTACAGACCATGGGTTATCACTGTACCAAATATGACATGAATGTAGTTTATCATTCTTAAAATATTGTGTTAACAAGCTCTTTTCAGCATAATCATATTAAGCCCCCCCCCTTTCCCTCCACTATGCACTAAACCAAATATGAAGCAAACTAGACATATAATTCTTAAAATATGAAAATATGACCATTTCAAAAAAATTACATTAAGCCCCACCTACTCATTAACATGCATGACATCACCACCAAAACAATAGGGCACATCAACAGACCAGTTACTGTACCAAATATGGCATGAATGTAGTTTATTATTCTTAAGATATCATGTTAACAAGCTCTTTTCAGCATAACCATATTAATCCCCCCCACCCCCACACTATGCGTGTTAATGAAATTCAACGTTTTTATACCACGAGCATGTACACACCAGCTAAGATCATAATCAACCAAGTATTACACAAACCTTGCAGTTGTTGAAATACTCATTAATAGGCACATTACCACCAAAAAACAATAGAGCACATCTACAGACCATGGGCTATCACTGTACCAAATATGACATGAATGCAGTGTATCGTTCTTGAGTTATTGTTAACAAACTCTTTTCAGCAAAATCATACGAAGCCCCACTTACTATGCATCTTAAAGAAATTCATTGTTTTATACCACGAGCATGTACACACCAGTTGACATCATAATCAACCAAATATGAAAGAAACCAGATATGCGGTTGTTAAAAATATGAGCATTTCAAGATTTTTACCCTGCCTACTCATATTAATGCATGACATCACCACCAAAAACACTAGGGTACATCTACAGATCATGGGCTACTGTGTACCACATATGACATGAATCAAGATTACCATTCTTGAGATATCGTATTAACAAGCTTGCTGTCACAGACACACACACATGTCAGCATACATACACATGTCAGCAAGACTGCATAGGTTCCTTATGCTATTAGCATCGGAACCAAAAACAATGTAAATTGGCCAATTTTTCACAGACTTGGATGGAAATGTTTACTATTTTCATATTTTGTGGCATATTTCTTCCAGTACAGCTAAAGTCAAATTCAGCTCAAGCTGTCCATACAGATATTTAATCTTCCATGAAAGTTTCATACAAAGTTGCAATCAAAACAAAGAATAAGTATCATTACTGGAAACAATATCTACTGAAAGGAATTTAAGGAATTCCCAAACAGTATTTCCATGTTTCAAATAAGCGATGATCGTGAAAGAAAATGCCTGAGGATTGGCCTGTGCTTAATCAGTGTGAAACATGACACCATGGAGCATCTCCATGATGACATTAAAATATTTAAAAAATGCCCTTTTTTAACTTGAAAATTACATTGATTTACTCTTCAATACAAGCTTGAATGTGCATGAAAACATCTTGCAAGAGCCAAAATTTCAAGACCAAAAAAGGAGGTCAAACATTGTATAGGACAAAAAGTGAGAAATCTGCATGATTTTATAACCTTACCTAACTCTCTCACCCAACACTCTTGTGTTGGTGGAGCTAAAAAGATTAATATCAGATTGAAAAATACTAGGATGCCTTCAACACTCTCACCCAACACTCCATGTTGGTGGGGCTAAAAAGATTAATATCAGATTAAAAAATACTAGGATGCCTTCAACACTTTCACCCAACACTCCATGTTGGTGGGGCTAAAAAGATTAATATCAGATTGAAAAATACTCGGATGACTTCAACACTCTCACCCAACACTCTGTGTTGGTGGGGCTAAAAAGAATAATATCAGCTTGAAAAGTACTGAGGATGACTTGAATTACTTGTAAAAACATCAAACGTTTTGTACTACTAAATAGAATATACAATGTCCATAGTACTGTTCTTTTTTCCCTTCTCATTATATGAAAACACAAAACAATTATGAACTTAACATTTGATACTGTTAACATCCAACCAACCATCATTTAAAAATTTCTTAGAAAATAAGGTAAGCAAGGCATATGATCACACACTAGTACTTAAATGTGATTTTGTAATAACACACAGTGACTTGATTAGACAATGCTGTAGTCAATTGATCATTCTAGTGTGGTACGACTCATTCTATCCATCATCAGACTTAATCATCAGAAATATTTATGATGTAAAAATAACTTAGGCATGTAAGTCATACACAAAATGCAATGTGCTGAATGTTACACGATGCAGTATCACTTCTGAGTGATACATTTTCATGTATTAAATAATGGATATCAAACCTATTTAATCAAGTTGTTACCCCTTGAGATATTAAGTCATAATCTATTATATATGTATATATATACATATGATCCAGGGAAGGTAATCCCATTATAGATGATGATAGGCATACAAAATATCACAAACATATGGGCACGGAGAAATGCCATTCCCCTCCAATGCTCAGAAAACTTATTTTGTTATCAAAGGTTTAAAATAAGTTAAAATCTTCCAAATTTTCATAGAAATTAAAAACTATTCATGCTGTTAAAAGCATATTATCTTTGCCTTTACCTATCAAAATTACTTATTAAACAACTTATTACAAATTCAAACAGTCCATTACTCCAGTATTAATTGATGCAAATGTGAAATCATAAGTTAAGTATGGTAGAGTAGCTAGAAGCAATATAACGCAAATGTCATATATGTCATACATCCAGATTTGATCACCATTTGCAATAAAACGATAGTCTTTAAAAATTCCACCTGTGGTGAAATATTCAACTGATATTTTATGTAATTGTTAATGTAATCATATTAAACAATAATTGACATTAAAATTTATCTTCACTCCATGGTTAAAATTAATTGTCCATCAATTCATACTATCATCTGTTTGCATTCTTGCAATGTTGAGAAATAAAAAAGATTATACAGACAACAAATTGCACATACGCAATAACAGATGTCTACAATCTAAAAATAGTATATTCAATATGTAACCACAAAATACCATTCTTGAATTGAACTATAACTTAATGTACATTAATGTATTTATGTTCATTTTAGTGATCACATGTCCTTTAATAAAGTGCACCTAGAAATCATACAAAATATTGGTAAACCATTCAAAGTTTCTATCATAAAATATATGCAATAAATTAAAAAATTAAAAATATAAAATGTATTGAATTCTTTAATCACACACATCACAACTGTAAAATTATGGCCGAGGAATATCATAATTATTCAAAATTAGTCATCTGTAAGAGGATACCTAGAAAATTACAATGTTCACTCTTAGCAAGTTGGCAAATGAATTTTGGAAAGTAATTTTGGCAGAAAAGTTTTCAGTAATGTACTATAAAAGTTAGTACTCAGTATTTTGTATTCAAGTACAAATTATATAGTTATAAACAGCTTCTATTTTCAAAATATATTTCTATTGTCAAAATGGACTGGAATAAAGCCTTCACATTTACCATTATACTCTTTTTTTGGTACTTAATAAACTCTGTACCAGAACAGGAAACAAAAACTTGTAGCTAATCCGGTACATGAGTTTATTAAGTACCAATAATGAGTATAATAGTAATGTGAAGGATTTAATCCAGTCCATTTTGACAGTAGAAGTCCATTTTGAAAATAGAAACTGTTTATATCATACAATTAAAAATGGAAATATACTGCAAGGTGATCACAGAATTGTACTTACTTTCTTATTCACCTGCTTGAACAAAGGTGAATGAGGTCTATGTTTCCCTTTGCCTTAATTCCTGTCTCCATCAAATGCAACAATATACACTGTTTTCATGATTTAATATATTTCAATTAATTTTTTTCAAACTCTTTTCTTTCATTAAAACTGAATCAACACAAATAAACAGATAATATTTGGCACTTCTTTTGTCAGAAAAGAATTATTAAGTTATAAAATAATTAATTTAAGAGGCCATGCCACTAGAATGTCAGAAGTTTTAATTTCCAACTTTTACAGAATACACCAAATCAAGTTACAATCCCTCCCCTCCTCTCTCTCTCATACCTACCCCAAATGTCTTCCAAATATAGACAATATGAAAACCATATAAGAGCAAATATTCTTAATTATTCTGTAAGTACAGCACCGATTTAGAGTTCAATTAATTTAGACCAGCCAATTAGACCACTGCATCCTTACACTACTTTTCTGGATTTATCTGGTCCATTTTCATAATCCCGCTTTGAACTGAAACAATATCTAACCAGAACATCAATGATTACAAGCTCAACTTAATCACAAAAATGTTCAAAATAGTAAAGATGATATCAAAGAAAGATGAAATGGGGAGTTGCCATTATCAAGTTAACTTTTGCATAAAAAAACAATACATTTATGGTCTACCATTGTTTAATAGTATTTTATAAGCAATTTATTTTTTGCAATAATTCCCATTGATTATACTCTAACATGCCTGAAAATACACCAATCATATAATCTGAAACCAAGGATGTACAAACACATCCTTGGTGAAACTAAACAATAAGCAAGGCTTTCACACGTGTCTGTTTTATGAGGCCATGCCCCAATCCAAAAGACTAAGTTATTTTCCATTAAAATGTGTAAATTCAGCTGGAGGCAGTTGATGTCAAAACAAAACTTGTTTGAAGATTCAATTGACTGTCTACATATGTGTTAGCTAAAATAATAAACTTCCTCCAAAAAAGGAGAAACCTATGGAAATTGGGGGATTGAACCTCTGGGTTCACAGGAAGTATACTTCATCCCTCTCGCAACTCTTTTTCAGAGAAAATTCACAGGAAGTATACTTCATCCCCCTCGCAACTCTTTTTCAGAGAAAAAAATATTTAAATTTTTCATACTTACAATACTTGTCTTACTATTTAACTGCCAATGTTCTTATTTTTGTTGGCTAAAAGCAGTTTTACTTTCCTTAAGAAAGGAAAAAATCCATAGAACTCCAGCTGGGACTTTCCCAATGGAATCCAAGGAAGTACACTTTGGGCCCTTCCACGCCAATTTTTATAAATAAAAATATTTGTATCATTAATGAAATAATTAACAAGATATCTCTTACTAAGGTTGCATCTTCATTATTGTTGTTAAATATCCTCAACTGATGGATAAATCCACACTTTTTTTTTGGGGGGGATCTCCTTTCTCCAAATTAACAGGAGAAAGAAGCTTTAGTTCCCCACTTTTTCAGAAGATTACAGTACTTAATTTGAAAATTCAACTTAAACGCAAAAAACGTTTTATAAATCAATACGTTTTTTTTGTCATTTGCTATACCAGAAACTCCAGAGCTGCAAAAAATTTAAAGGATTAGTTCAGTGGTCAGCAAGTTCATCTTCTATGAAAGAAGACTTCAAAGAAACAAAATGCTAAAGAAAGCATTTAAAAAATCTAATTCCGTTAAGGAGATATTCAAGTTTAAATTTTGGTATAATTTGTGTAGAAACGACTCCAATCAGACTAGTTGTGATATCATAGCCTCAGATTCCTCGAAGTCCTCATTTTAAAGAAAGTTTATTTCATTTTTTCACTATTCAAATTATTTATCCTCAAACTTTTTTCAGGTGGTATATTATAAACACCCTTCCTAGATTCAGTTCTATTACTTTTTTGACATATCCCATGGTTTCTAAGCCACTGTAATCACAGGAAAAAATATGATAGAATACATAAAGACTTTGAGGAATCTGAAGCTATGACATTACAACTAGTCTGATTTCACTGATTTCTACACAAATGATACCAAACTTTAAACTTAAATATCTCCTTAACGAATTTTGTAATGCTTTCATCACCATTTTGTTTCTTTCGAAGTCCTCTTTCATATAAGATAGACTTGCTTGACCACTGAACTAATCCTTTAAGTTTGCAAAATTACTTTAACATTGCAACAATGACGAAAAGTCACTCAGGCAAAGCTAACAAGCAAGGGTGATTCACAGGGATAATATTCCATGCTGTCCACACAACAGAGGATATTGTGCACCGTAGTGTAAACAAAGTGGTACTTCCTTGGTGTTTTATCATTTCTCTGGGGTGAGTAGTCAGCTGTAGGCAATTATTTACACATCAGCACATATTTTCCAGGATTTGACTGCAGATTTTCATTAAATGCAAACAGTAATTGAAAAACTAAACACACCATGCGTGGAGATTTTCATACTCTTCAAGATTGCCAATTTTCAGAAGTCTTTGGTCAAAAACCTCTGACTAGATACATTTCAAAATTGGGAGACAAAAGTTAACAGAAAGTTTCCATTTTATAACCTCAACTTCATTGAGCTAAAAACACAAGCTGTAATAACATGTACAAGAAAACACAGAAATAAGTTCTACCATGATTTGTTTGGTTGGTTCTAAAATAACTTCAACCAAGTCCTAAGTGCAAGAAGGTTTTTTAAAGCATTTATCTTGGAATGTGCACACATAGTTACTGACTCCAACAAAGTTTAATGCCATATTCGCATATTAAGTGGCCCTGTTCTAATAAGCGCCCACCCAACAATTTTTGATTGACAACATGATTTATTTGAAGACTTAAAATACTTGGAAATTTTGTTACATTCTTAGCATATTTTGCATCTGACCCTCACAATGTTTTTGTAGTGGTTATTACAGAACCAGTATATAGAACCAATTCACATAATATAGCATAGCATAGCATAGCAAGGTTTAAATGTCCCGAAAGCATCCAGTGCTGGACATTATATCAAGATAGCCATGGGCTTTGATAACCAGTTCTGAACTTACTGGTTGCAGACCCACCGGGATATGAACCGGGACAACGTGCGGGTGACAGGACAAACCACTAAACCATGGAGGTCTGTAATCTGAATATGTACAATGCAGTTTGAATAGTACCTGGAGCCCGAGCATGGACCCTTATTAGGAAAGAACTTCAGGCTGGGTCTAAAAAGTGATGAATCATATATTTTCGTAAGCAGCTGAATACAGTATGTGAAATCATTCTTTCACTAAAGATTTTTTAATGTCCTTCTTGCATTATGTACATATCTAAATACCCTGTAAAAATATGATACCACACTTAGAGGACACCATACAATGAAGAATTTGATCTTTTTGCATAACAACTATTGCCACAGTACTTTCAGATTGTTTTGTTACATACACAGTGGTCCTTAAAAAGTAAAGCAATTTTCAATCATTATAACATAAGGCATTTTGAAAAATTATTACAAAACATGATTTTTCTCACTTCAAATTGAAAATGATTAGAAAAGGGGCATTTCCGGAGATGATTGTTACAAAATATTCAAAAAGTACTTCTAAGATTCCTGCAATCACTTGACACATGATTTTAGTACACAAACAGACTTTGCTTTAAAAAAAAAAAGTTGTGATATTTTCAAAATGGGCAAAAGTGTTACAAAGAATTATCATAAATATCATAAATATTGTATAACTTTGAATAAATATAAAAAATACTCTTCAATTTGAGTTTCGGGATGACGTCACAATGCGTGCGCAGATGAGTTGTCGGTGAAAACAAACCCTACTCTTTATTGACACTAACGTTACAATGGCCAACTTTAGGCAAGAACATTCTTTATTTCCCTGCTGCCTATGGATCAAAGTTGACTAATATTATTAAGAATATCAAGATCAACTAAGGCCAAAGTTTTCAAAATATTTGCTTCTCCTGATTAAAAGGGAAATAACAAAATCAGAACAAAATCAGAACAAAATCAGAAACCCTTCTTTGGTTAATTAGTGTGCGTAAAAAAAGAACTTTGATCAAATGCCCTGATGACTGAATACTGGAATATGACCAAAAATATGACAAAAAAGGGTAAATAAAGGTTGATGGACAGGTAGATATAGCTATTGCCAACTTAAAGTGGGCCAAAAATAAAATGTTCCTGTGAAACAAGATCAAATTTAATAACTTTTATCATTAGGAATTGGAAGTCCATCATCAATTTTTTGCAAATCTTAATTGATTTAATTTGAGAGGTAGGACATAACACAGGACCGTCCTCATCTATCTATCAGAACTTTAAGACATCAGTCTCAGCAAGAACAGCAACCAATAAAAATCCGGCATACATAGCGAAGAGAATAAAACTGTACCACTTAGAGACACGAAACCATCGCACCACCATGAAGAACAGAGAAAAAGGAGACTGCAAGCAAGTCCACCTGCCAGGATGGCTTGAACAGCTGTGTGACGTAGCTGAAAGAAATAAGATATGATGCATCTAAAACTTATGTTAATACTAACAATGTTTTTACGCAAGATAATATTCCCTTAAACCGTACGGCTGTACTCAATCCCAAACCTATTAAAAATAATAATCTACGAAGATGTTACAACCATTTAATACAATATAGTCTCTGATCAAATAGAAAAGCACTTTGCAAAATCATTTCAAACAAATTCATATACAACTGAGAAACTTTGTATGACCAGATGTATTCTCATACAGTTCACTAGAACACAACCGTTTTTGTTTGTTTGTTTGATGAGGGCTTAACGGGACCACGACAATGAGGTTCAAATTGTGCCTGAGAGGTCAGATCATTCTAGAGGTAGGAAGGAAAGGAAACAGGGGGAGAATGAGAAAATTTCAAGATCAAAAAGTCAGAAAGCTGTAATCGAGAGGGGAGGTGCATGGTTGAAACAAAATTAAAGTAGAGAGGGGTTGGAAGAGGAGAATTAAATATGGTTGTAGAAGGAAGCATGGTGAAGGAAGGAGATAATTTTATCCGGAGGATTTTTCTGGAAGAACTCAGCAATTGAGTTGTGGGGAGCGAGGGAAGCTGTGGGATGGTTGTACAGGGGGCAAGCAAGGAGAACGTGATGGATTGTGAGGGTGCAATGGCAATTGTTGTGGAGGGGTTGGGAGGAGCAAATAAGGAGGTGGGAGTGAGTGAGGTGGGTGTGACCTATTCTAAGACGAGTAATATGAAGGTTGTCGATACGAGAGAGGTTGTTGATGGTGGGTTTGATCGTAATTGTGGGCTGGATGACATGGAGTTTGTTACCGTTTTTGACTGCTCTTTAATCAAAACACCAGTAATTCTGGGTTAGGAGAAAATAAATTTATATATTCCATGCATCCCAAATTCATAAAAAAGTTTCATATCATTTTGAAATTTTTTAGGACCTTACTTAAAAGTTCTCGTCTCTGAAATGAGACCCACAACGATGGACAAAAGACTTGACCCTCTTCTGCCTTCTACCCCATTTCAGTGTTGTAAGAACAAACTGTGTCTGCAACATTTGACACTTGAAATTCACAAAGAAATAGAATTAAATACATTTGTTCAGGATTGTCTGAGGAAATTAATGCATAGGATGTATGTAGAAATTAGGTATATATATATTTTTTTTGAACTTCGAACTGTATCGATAATGCAGAGGACATATGAAAATGTTAATAGGTTGTTGTTTGTAGTTAATTATTGCTTAGAAATGTAACGGAAATGATGAAATGAATACTTTGATAGCTTTGTGTGGATGAAAATTAATGTAAAGATTACAAGTATCTGCTCTGAGTAGACTCCCCCTCCCGCCCATCTCAAAATACAGTTTCTTAGTCTGGGCATACATGTTTGAGGTTTACTGTTTCTAAAGTTGATGCATATCTATCTTCTCTATGAAAATACTGCAATGTGTTAAGAATGTTAATTATGTACCTGAAGATCTTCAAGAGTAGATGCAACAGAAGACTCAAAACAAAATGAAATATTCACCCAAGTATTTTGCATGTTATACATATTTTTTTTTAAATCGGAGACAAATCCAATGAGGAAGGTCACCCATATTCCAAATGTACCATTAATTTCTTATCGACGATGATAACCGCAACTACCCCTAAGATACAATTGAAAGAGAAGGGCCATACAATTAAGTAACTACTGACACAACAATCAAGCAAGTTGTTGAAAATCGGATGGAATTGCTAGGATCCTTCTTGTTAGTACGTTGATTGGCAATGTTGATGATGGGAGAGGTTTTAAGTGTTATGTTCACCTGAAGAATCAAGTATGGATTATATGGTCAATAAAGAGAATATGAAAGCTACATCAATACTAGAATCCTCAACATCAGATACTGAATCACAATCATCACTGGCTTGTGTCAAAAACCCTATCCAAGAACGAGCACTCTTTCCATTAGAACCAGTCCAATGTATTTTTTCTTTTTTTAATTTGAGGGCTGAAATGTCATGTGAGCTCTTGCATGCTGCGTAAATACCGTTACTACAATTTATCAAAATATTTGCAGTACAGCGGATTTCAGAAAGCTTAATCCTGCTGCACGTCAAAAACCACAACCATTTCTGTGATACTAGCCCTGCCTAAACTTTCCGCTCCACTGATTCAATAAAAAGATCTATTGTTAACCAGCAAGTGCAGTGTATTTGCTTGCCTTATTAGTTCAGGGTGGTGAAGCAGAAAACTTACTGAGCAACAATAGTTGGCTGTTTAAAGCATTTAGAGCTCAGTGATTTGTCTAGAGAGAGCATGCATAACTAACTTTAGTTGTAATTGATAGAGTTATTTTAAAGAAATATTTTCAGCACAGAGCCTAACAGCCTTACTCCTCATGTTCATTTTGGGGAGCTTTTCAAAGATTTTGAGCCGTTCCTTTTTAATTTGAACCAAAATGAAATCAATTTTTCCTCCAATCCTCAGCCAGCTTTTTAGCAATTTGGGGCAGATTTTGTTTTGCTTGTCAACTATAACCTTTCCCTATTTAAGGCAACAGGGTTGAAGCCCTTTGCCCCACCATTACTTAAATGATGGATATTACCCAGCATGCTTTGTGCTATTACAGAAACCGTGGTTACAGAAAAATAATTGCATCAAATAAGTTATCATTTCATATAAACACAATTTTGATACAGGTGAATAATCACTTCAAATTATTTGAAACAAGAGTCCTTCTTGGAAAATAATATTTCCAAGATTACAAATCCTTTAAAAATTTCCCGACAGACATCAATTTATCTCAGGTCCTTGAATAAAACTCAAGAAAAAATAAAAAGTCCATGATGTAGTAATGTTTGTTTGATGCAGTGAATTTAAGATAAATTACAAACTTGTAACATATATAGTGAAAATACAATACAGTTAAAATAACCTCATTTTAGAATAACCTGTCAGAAAAAAACAATTTACTTCTAAAAAAATCCTCTCTCATGTCTTGATTCATCACATCAATGCAAAGTCTACATCATCCTTTATAATTGCACTAACCTCAAAAACTCCTCCATTCTTTGATGATGCTATTGTGCAAGAAATGCCGATTCCAAGCAGCATGTCTGAATTAACCCATTAAGAAATTAAACATTTTCAAGAGAATTCAACGAGTACATGAGTGGGGAACTAGCCACTGGAATATAATATTTTTTCATTACACTTGAAAATTATTAGGTTATGAACAGTACAATAGCTCAACACTGATATTCTGGAATGTCAACATGAACAAGTTGATATTTCTTTAAGAAATAAATATAGTGGGAGACAAAAATATCTAAGCATCTGCTTGCAAAGAAAATGGATCCCAATGAATACAGATATTACTGCCACTTTTTAGCTAATGTTTTGAACTGTTGTCAAATTATATTACACAAAACATACAGAGATGAAGCTTCATTAACAAAGAAGTAGTTTCTGAGTCAGTTTTGAACTCTCTATGAAATCTATATTATTGTAAATCTATATTATAGTAAATCTATATTATTGTAAATCTATATTAATGTAAATCTATATTATTGTAAATCTATATTATTGTAAATCTATATTAATGTAAATCTATATTAATGTAAATGACCTTCCAAAACTGAATAGTCATTCACAGTTAAATGTCATTCAGGCTATAGTATATGAATGCGTTGGTTTTAGTTTCACACTTAAAAACAATTGACCAAGCATACATCCGAAGCAAACGTTTGGTTTGTTGATGTTAAATGGCACCGCGACAGTCAGAGTCAAATATGCCAAGAGGGTCTTAATAAATTATGGTGTAAGATTTAGGATAGTGAGGAAAGGAAGGTTTGTAAGGGAGAAAAGGGCGAAAAAGCAGAAGCAGAAGTTCTAAATATTCAGATTCATAAGTTGTAACAATGAAAGAAAAGATTGCATGGCAAAGTGAATACAGAGGTTGAGTTTTTATTTCATATAGCTGGATCATCTCAATTCACTGAAACCACTATAAGCAAGGTAACAAGATGCTCAAATACCTGACAGCTTTACTTGTATAGCATGAAGTCAAAAAATATTCTGAGACTACTATCAAATCTGAAGCTCTGGGAAACTGTAAACCTAAATCCCTGATATGACTTCACAGAATAAGATGCTCCACCATCAGCGATAAATCTTTAACCAAAATTCTGCAAATATAAAAGGATACTGAAGAGAGGTCCACCAAAGCAAGCTGAGAGAGCCATGGTTGGAAATCCCTGTTTGGCCATAGCAGTGTCTGCTATTAAATCTGAAAATAAAATTTGTTCAAATTAGGTTTGTTTCCTTCAATGATAGTTTTGGAAAGAAGGATGCATAGTCATTATTCTTTTGTATATACACGTACAAAAACAGTTTTGCTATTTCAATACTATTTTAAGCAAACTTGTTTTTCCTATATGATCTATGATGCCAGTGACCAGCAAAAATGCTTGATTGGTTAAATATGCACAAAAAACTTTAAATTCTGGGAAGCATAGTCTTGGAATTTGGTATAAAGCCGAAGTACTTTCTGTGTAAATGGCTGATCAAATTTTCAAGATATTGAAACTATGTAGTCAATGAAAAGCAGCCAAATAGAATGTCTTCTTCATACAATTGCTGAATGGGTAATGAAAATGATGAAACACTGCTGCTTAATTTCCATCACATCGCTGTGCAAGAGGAATAAGAAGCATTAAATTCACTAAAGAAAATAAGGGTCTGAACCAATGATGACATAACAAACTTGTGAATGATATATTAGAATGTGAATTATAAAACAAACAAACAACCCGTTCTCACCAAATCTGATTTTGTCATTTCCCTGATTTTCAATAACTTTCAAGATTTTATTAAAACTAAAAGTTAAATGTTCAAATTCTGGTGGTGTGGCAGGCTACACTTTAAAGTTTGACTTTGTACAAAGGTTTTACTTAGAGCTTTTGCGGAACCATGCTTCATACACTCTTCTTTTTAAGTATCATTGCAGTAAGAATTAAGCTTCTTAGGTATCTTACAATTACATGTTCACTTAACCCTTACTCTACTGGCACTTTTTTTGAAAATGCGCTCGGGAGGCGGAGCCAAAGATGGGGCACCCAAAAACGGTGATAATATCGCCACGTGGTAGGGTAAGGGTAAATCAAGGGTTGATTACTAAAGGGTCCTCTGTCTTCCAAGCAGCAGAGTCAGGCCCATTCCGCTTCAGTGACCCACTGGGCCGCCCACCGTGATCATGCTACATGTATTTTTGAGTTGGCGCATTTGTCGCGGGTTGATTAACCCTTACTCTACCAGCACTTTTTTGAAAATGCGCTCGAGAGGCGAAGCCAAAGATGGGGCACCCAAAAACGGCGATAATATTGCCGCGTGGTAGAGTAAGGATTAAGCAAGATGCTAATGTGATCTTGTTTCTCCCTTTGCATATATTACAATCTCTTTTCCATGGAGGTATTCCACATGACATCACGCATGCTAACTTCAAATCTTGGATGGAAATGGAACCGTAGTTATAATAGTATTAAATCTTTAAGGCTTGATGATGGTAATATCATCTCTAGTTCCCGTGATATTCTGTGCACAGAGATTAATTTTTAGAGCACCTTTTATAGTTAAAACTCCCCTTACCCCAGTGATATTAATGATTATTTTATTCGTCTACCTTACTTTGATAAGCTCTGTGACGAGAAGCGCGGTTGCTGTGAGGGCATACTTTCTCTCGAGGAGTGTAAAAATGCTCTTTTTACCATCTAAGAATAAATCCTCTGGTACTGATGGCCCTCCAGTCAAGTTTCATCAGGTATATTGGGATGACCTGTGGGACGTCTTAGTCGGGTCTTTGAATTTTGCTTTCTTTTGTGGTCATGTCTCACATGAGCAGGATAGGGGTTTAATTTCTTTGTTGCCCAAATCTGATAAGGATTTAGCCAAGATTGAAAATTGAAGGCTCATCTCTTTACTAAATACGAACTATAAATTAGGGGCTAAATGTATTGCTGAATGTATCAAAGGGGTCTTAAATCATATCAACCATCCAGAACAAACAGGTTTTATTAAGGGTGGTTCATAGGGGAAAGTATTCTTATGAATTTAGATGTTATTGATTTCACTGACAAATATGCCATCCCCGGTTTTCTATTGTTTCAGTGATTTTTGTAAAGGCATTTGATACGCTTGAATGGTCCTTAATTGGCTCTACTCTCCAAGCTTTTCATTTGGTAATGACGTCAGACACTGGTTTCGTGCCTTGTATTCCAATGCTTCAGCATGTGTTTTAAACAATGGTTATGCCTCTGGGTTTTTTTAGTATCAATCGAGGTATAAGACAGGGCTCTCCATTGTGTGCATATCTTTTTATTACGTGTGCTGAGGTTTTATTTATCAAGTTAAGAAATGATATAAGTTTCTACGGCCTTGTTCTTTGTAATCATGAATTTAAAGTAGCACAGAACCCTGATGACACCACTCTTTTATTGAAAATAGTATTACCTCTGTTAACGCTGTTATTGATATTCTAAATGAGTTTGGCTTTGTACCTGGTTTAAGTATTAATGTTGATAAGTCAAACCTGTTTCCTCTTGGTCCCCTTCTTAATGTTGTTCCTTCAGGTTTCTGAAATTTGGGTTTTAAAATAATATCTCAGTTCAAATAAATGCTTGGGGGTGTTTATTCTCACCGTACTTCAGATTTCTTTAGCCTTAGCTATCTACTGAATATTTCTTGTCTGAAATCTCAGTTAAATTTATGGTCCATGCAGGATTTAACGCCCAATGGTAAGGTTGCAGTAGTGAGGACATTTGGTCTGTCGCAGTTAGTATTTTTACTCTCGGTCCTTCCTACGCCTTCCCCAACCTTCATTAAGAAAGCTGAGAGAACACGTCTTTAACTTTAAGAAGGTAAGAAGGGCCACTATGGTGCTTCCTTGTAACCTGGGCGGTCTAAACATGGTTAATATTTCTTTGATGCATTAAAGGTGTCGTGGTTTAAGCAGTACCTTGGTGCGTGACCTTGGAAAGTGTTTTTTGACTTCCACCTTAACCCTTTCTCTACCACACAGCTATAGTATCGCCGTTTTCAAACCACCTTTAAAAAAAAAAAAAAAAATCGGGACTTTACTACAGTCCTATAGGAGTAATCTTGGTATCATTTCAAAGTACTCACATATTTCTTTCACAATATGTAATTTCTTTATGGGGGTCATATTACAGAACTTTGAGAAAAAGTACATTGAAAAAAGGTAAAACTCAAAAATTGTAAAAAATTCACAATTGTTTTTTTTTTTCCTTTCAAATCTTACAATAACTTCAAGATCACATTTTTGCTTCAAAATTAAACATGCAATTCCCTAAGACATGATATTATTGGTTTCTGGTCTAATTTGTATAATCCCTACATGCAATCTTTTGTTCTGGAGAAATTTCTTCAAAATTGTATGAATTTCTGCCATTTTTTCCTCAAAATATCGTGTACCCAGACCGTACAACGCACATGCTTTGTTGAACCGCAGTTCGAAAGAGCTTGAAATTTCCTTTCATTTGATATATATAAATAAAGGCATACCCCCTCTATTTAGAACCTTTCCTATAAGATTTATATTTCACCTCTCCAATTTGAACGACTATGTGGTGCAGAGGAAATGTACACGGCTAGCACGCGAGTGCTCTAGGTTCGAGTCTCACCGTGACCACTGCATAATTATTTTTCTGCTGCAGCTTTCAGGGGTCTTTTGACTATAATCATTTCTGATGTTTTTCATCTTTCCTTTCTTTTTAAAAATTATAGATTAGTATCATTACAAAGAAAATTTCATAAAGAATCCAAATATGTAACACAAATTTCTGTTTTGAATAATGACAAGAAGATATACTTCTGCAAAGATTGACCATTTGTTGACCAAATTTAGCCAAATTCCTTAATTTGCATATTTTTGTTCCATATTTCCTAAATTGGCTTTCAATAATCAAAAGATAAATATCTTAGCCTCTACTCAAACCAAACTTGTAACGAAAGAAAATGAAAGGAAAGTTGTCAAAAATGCATATCAAAAAAAAAGTTACAAAAATTGGGCTCACTTTTTTAAGCCTTGGTAGAGTAAGGGTTAAACCCTTTGGTAAAAGTTGTCTTTTCCGCTGTCAATTCTTTAAGTCTGACATTCATGTCATTCAAAATGATTTTATACGTCAGGTGATTGTTGCTTGGAGTAATCTCTCTTACTCCCACCTGGAGAATAATTCAGTTCCCAGATAATTTGGAATAACCACCATATCTGCATTGACACTAATACAATTTTTTATAATAGGCTATATAGCAAACAGGTTAAATGAAGAATTTAAGCAATATTACAATATAGATTTATTGCATTTTATACCTATCATTTTGGTTTAATTTCCGCTTTCAAATCATTGGAAAAGCAATTTATCTGCTATGAAACCCCTTCTGACAATGGGGTTTTGCTTGCTAAGCTTGTGACACATTGGGCTTACCCTAAGCTTCATCTGAAGTCTATCTCTCAATCCGCTGATAAAATTTACTAGGAATGTTTTCATCATATTGACGAGGATGAATGGACAATTTTTTTTCTTCGAATTGCTCAACTGTCATTCGAGAAACTCGTATTCATTACTTTCAATTTCAGTTTTTACATCTTTATCTTGCCACTAACTCCTATCTTTATCAAATAAATTAGCATGATAACGGCCTTTGTAACATTTGTGATAACTATGTTGAGACATTAAAGCATCTTTTTTGGTCTTGTGATTGTGTCAATAACTTCTGGAATGCTGTTTCCCAAAAGTTTCTTCCTCCGCACTTGCTAATGACTTATCTCACCATATTGTCTCCTTCGGTTTTACAAATAATGTTTTACTGTTTTATACCTACCTCATATTTCACGAGAAGTACTTTATTTTCCTATGTAAGTCCAGAAATTCTAGAATTATACAGATTTTAATCTTGACATTGAATATCACATTGCATGCAAAAACAATGAACCAAGCATCTGAATAAGTTAAGCATCTTTTTCCTCGCTTTGTATTTTCTGCATAATCTCCGTTGTTGTACAACCGTATATACATTAATATCTTATGATATCTTATAATCAGTCTGTATGATTTTGAAAGTTACATTTTTTGTACATATATCAGAGAACAATAAAAAAACTTGTAAAACAAAACACAAATTTGGATGGCAGTTTTTCGTAAAGTACTTTTATTTGTTCCAATATGTTTATTGTGTATTTTGAAAATCTGTCCTTGTTTTCTTTACAATCAGTCAAATAATTATATAATTTGTTTATTTTCAACAAAACTACAGTTATCCTGTATCATTTTTGTGTGATGAATGTCTGTTTGTTTGTTTGATAAGGGCTTAACGGCACCACGACAACGAGGGTCAAATTGTACCTGAGAGGTCATATCATTCTAGAAGTAGAAAGGAAAGGAAACGGGGAGAATGAGAGAAATTCAAGAACAAAAAGTCAGAAAGCTGTGATCAAGAGAGGAGGTACATGGTTGAAACAAAAGCAAAGTAGAGAGAGGGTGTGAAAGAGGAGAATTAAACATGGTTGTAGAGGGAAGCATAATGAAGGAAAGAGATAATTTTATCCGGAGGATTTTTCTGTAAGAACTCAGCAATTGAGTTGTGGGGGGCGAGGGAAGCTCTGGGAGGTTGCACAGGGGGCAAGCAAGGAGAACATGATGGATTGTAAAGGTGCAATGGCAATTTTTGCAGAGGGGTTGGGGGAGCCAATAAGGAGGTGGGAGTGAGTGAGGTGAGTGTGACCTATTCTGTGTGATGAAATGAAAATGTGTTTTACCTGTTGTTATTTTTCTTATACATTTGAATGTTAATTTGCCATGATTTTCCCTCCAAAACAAAATAGTGACATTACAGTGGAATATCCATTAGTAAAGGCACAATTTTCAAGCAACAAATTAACCACATCATTCCACAAAATTAACTTTGCATCATAACATTGAGGTATAAATAGTTCTATGCTCATAGTACATTTCACCTTTCCCCAGCAGCAAAGACAAACAATGCCAACATTGATTACGGTTACTACTTATAACACAAAGGATTGCCATTATATTCAGATGTGTGTCACTAAAAATACCATGTAACACCAGTGGGAGTAGTTGTTATCTTGAAGGAGCCTTGGAGAGGTGAAACTGTATACAGTTTTGTGGTTTGGGAAACAAAGAAATATTAACTTTTTCTTCACCCGGCCCTACTCCATTTGAGGGCAGGTTGAGATGTTCACCTTCCTGGTTTTAAGCACAGCCATTTCTAATGCTCTACAGAACAAACGTGTGTTCACAGCAAACTCTTACGATGAAAGGTCAATACTTATTTTCCCGAATGAAAACTAATTGATGTAATACTTACCCTACTTTACTCAACCCAACAGGATAACAGTTCACAAAATTTGATTTTGTTTTTGCATTTATTTACCTCTTAAAATAAGAAACCTAAAATCCCAAATTTGGATAAGGGTTCCTACAAAAGTCAAAATAAATTTAATGAAAATCTTACGAATTATATTGTAAAAGGTTGCAATAAATGTATCGCGGAAACTTACCACCTATACTATTGCCCCATGCTAAAACTGTTAATCCTAGAATTGCGTTACTAATTTGAAAGACTTGGCCATACATCTGAAAAGAAGGTAGAAAAGTCTTATAAGTTATATCTAAGCGAATTCAATTTAATTCAAACACTTTTTCATGCATGGCACATAACCTGAGTAATAACTAATTTTTAACAACTTTGAATATTAACACCCTTGAATATTTAACAACCTTTAATATTTAACAACCTTGAATTCATAAGATTGTAACATAACTATTGTACTTGGGAATTACATGAATAGAAAACTTAATAAATAAATCAAATGAAATCTCTCATTGTTACCTTTACAATGACCACAGATTACTTAACTTGAGTTTTTATGATTTTGATTTTCTCCTGGATCAAATGATACCTTTACCTGGCTTAAACTACTGATAATTCTAATAAAAGACCAGAACCAAAAAGTTCTGTAGTTCCGATGCTTTATTCATAAGCTGATTGATTTGCAAAATTTGCATTAACTGTCATGTCATTGCATTTCATTAAATATTTGTTCCAGGATATTTATCTATAAGCCACAACCACCATGCAAATCAATAAAAATGTTGACAACATTAGCATTTGCACAATAATTAACAGCATTATCATAAAACGGTTGCGCATTTATTCTATTTCAAGAATTTGTCATAAGCCTTGCCTACTCATCAATATTCAAGACATCACTACCACAAAATTAGAACATGTGTACAGACCATGACCCATCTGTGTACAACATATGGCATAAATCCAATATACCGTTCATGAGATACAGTAGGTTTACATCAATCCTTTAGCACTTTCACAATAAGCCACGCCTACCATGCATATAAATGACATCTGTTGATAACTTACACATGTACACAACAACCAACAGTATCATGCCCAATATGACGCAAAACAGACATACACTTGCTTATCACTTTTTCAAAATTTTCACTTAAGCCCGCCCACTTATTAATATGCATGAAATCATCCCCAAAACTTTAAAGCACATCTGCAGACCATGAGCTATCTTATCTGTATACCACACATAACAATAATCCAGTTCATACTTTTTGAGATATCGTGTTTACAAGCTTTATGTTTGCAAAATCATTAAGCCCTGCCAACTACGCATATTAATGAAAGTCAACGTTTTTATACAATGTACACATACACTTAAGCAAATATCATTATGATAACAACTATGAAACAAAACAGACATGTGATTGTCAAAATAAGAGCATTTCAAGATTTTTATATTTAGCCCTGCTGACTCATTAATATGTATGACATCACCACCAAAAACAAAAGGGCACATCTACAGACCATGGGCTATCTGTGTAACAAATATGACATAAATCCAGTGTACCCTTTCTTGAGATACCAGCTTTACAAGCTCTTTTCAGCAAAATCATATTAAGCCCTGCCCACTATGCATATTAATAAAATTCAACATTTTTACATCATGAACATGTACATGTTTACTGTTCTTGAGATACTGTGTTTACAAGCTATATTCAGCAAAATAATTTTAAGCCCCACCCACTATGTATATTAATGAAATAAATTCGATGTTTTTACATCATGATCATGTATACACCAGCATAATTTTACCACATATGAAACAAAACAGAAATGCAGTTGTTAAAAAATTAACATTTCAAGATTTTTACATTCAGCCTCGCCTACTCATTAATATGTACAGTATATTACAATAAAGAATAATAGGTCGCATCTATGGACCATGGGCTATCTGTGTATCACATACAACATAAATCCAGTGTATCGTTCTTGAGATATCTTGTTTATGATCTGGCCGTCACATAAACACACACCCACACATACATACACACCATCATGACCGCATAGGTTCCTGACGCTATCACATTGGAACCAGAAATAATTCCGTCCTACCAAATCTATTACTTCAACATTTTCTCAATATTTGGAAAGCTTTGTTTTGCATGTCTCTTGTATAATCTTACAAAGACTTTCAAACACAAATAAAGCTAGTAGTCCTACCTGTAATAAGTTGACAATTTCATTGGCTATTGAATAGATCCATAACACTGCCACTACGAATCCAAAATATGCAAAAGCCTGTAATGTAAATGAATCTGAAGTAATTGAGCAAGAATATGCATTTTCTTATAACCAGACATAGCAAACAATACACATCCCCTCGCCGCTAACAACATGCTTTCAAGCCTGTGTAACACCTGCCATCCCACACTGTTCCACATATCATACCATGCTACCTCCCTCACTACAGGAAATCTTACATGGAATCCGGATACCATACCACATGACCTGTATGCCATCACACCTACAATCAAGATGACATACCACCATATGCCTTAATTGCCACCCTGTCCCATATACCATGCCACCCTGTCCCACATGCCATCCCTCCATCCCATATACCACACCACCTTGTCCCACATCCCATCCCTCCCTGTACCATCCTACCCTGTCATACATGCCATCCTTCCATGTACCATCCCACCCTCTCCTACAGGCCATTCCATCCAATCCTACATGCTATCCCACCCTGTCCCATATGCTATCCCACCTGAAATCCAGATGACATGCCATCCTGTCTCACATGTCATTACACTCTGTCCCCTATGCCATCCCACCTTGTCCCACATTCCACCCCAGCCTGTCATAAATGCCATGAGACTACCTTGTTTTACATGCCATGCCACCCTGTCCCACAGCCTATCCCACCCTGTCCTATATGCCATGACATCCTGTCCCACATTCCATGGTAGCCTGTCCCACGTGAAACCCTGTCCCCCATGCCATCCCACCTTCACCCTAAATCCTACATCCACCAATCTGTCTAACATCTTCCACCCACCATTCTTTCCTCTCACTCCAATTCCCTCACTTCTATCAACGCAACTATCCCCATTCACCTACCACCCGCTTTACCTGCCATCCCTTGTTCATCTACAATCCTCAATTCACCTGCCATCCTCTATTCTCCAACATTCCCAATTCACCGTACCATTCCCCATTCACCTACCATTCCCCCCACCCCCCCAATTCACCTACCATCCCCCATTCACCTAACATTCCAGATTCACCTACCATCATCCATGCATCTTCTACCCCAACCCACCTTTTGCCATCCACTCATCTACCAAATATACTCCTAACCAACTGATCATTCCAACTGATCATTCCAACCTTCACTATAACCTCCACTCTCTCTATTGCACTACAGCTGCCCCCTTCCCCCCAGCCTTAACTTAAATCTGACACTTCCAATAGCAATATGCTAAACTTTTTTCCCTTATATACCAGATAGAGCTGATCTTTCTACCAAATCGGAATGGAAATTCAGTACAGATTAATTTGCAAATTATCATAAGCCAATTATGTGTCAACTCTATTCAAACAAAGACATTGTTTGTTTTGCTATCATTCGCAAGACACTTCATTCTAAATTCCATTCAGTCCTCAGATCTATTATTCAACTTTAATAATTCAGTACAGATTAATTACCAATTATCATAAGTCTATTATGTGTCCTTCTATTCAAGCAAGGACATATTGTTTTTTTGCTATTCATTTACAAGACACTTCATTATAAATTCCATAAATTAAGATCTATTATTCAACTTTTTTCATCCCAGAACAAAGTCTGTTATGCATTTGTTCACCTTTATATAAATTTCTTTTCATAATAAGGCTTGGAATTCCTTTCCTAGGGCAGCAATCTGTTGTTCCCTAGTAGCTGAACAATGACGGACAATAGATGCGGATGGACAGACGGACGGAAGGACTGATAGAAGGACGGAGGACGGACCGAAAAACGGACGGAAGGACGGACGGAGGACGGACAGACGGACGGAAAAACGGACGGAAGGACGGACGGAAGGACGGACAGACGGACGGATGGACAGAAAGACAAATGGACGAATAAACGTTAAAGATGCTATATGCCCTCAATAAAAAGGGAGAGAAAAATACATTAACTGATCAGCCTTTAAAGCTCACTTGAAGCACAATTAAAATGATTGCAGATATAATTAAATATACTATGAGAAAATACAATACACTATGATAATACCATAAGTGGTATTTGTACCACAAGTTGGCTGCAATGGCACTTCATGAACATGTGTTTTGATGTCCATGACACCATAGATCTTATACCTACAGTATATGCTTCATCACAATTTACAGCAAAAGCTTCTATCATTTGCTATCCCATGTGAAATAATCTGCCTGAAGATGCTGCCAATGTAAAAATCATTGTTTTTATTAGAAGTCAAAGAAACACAAATCGGGGAAACAAATTGTAAACAACTTTTACTTACCCAGTGATACACTGGCTGTTTATCACTCTTTGAAGTGAAAAGTACAATGACAAAGAAGATGACTCCTATGGTGAGTGCAATTTGCCAAACACAGAAATCTCCAGCTATCTTAGTCGTATCCACTGAAGAGAAAATTTAATAAAGATTTGAGTTAAGTATATATATATGTCTGTGTTGCAATGTTAAGTTTGTTTGTTTGTTTGTTTGATGAGGTCTTAACAGCACCACGACAACGAAGGTCAAATTGTGCCTGAGAGGTCAGATCATTTTAGAGGTAGTAAAGAAAGAGACCAGGGGAAGAATGAGAGAAATTCAAGAACAAAAGCCAGAAAGCTGTGATCGAGAGAGGAGGTGCATGGGTAAAACAAAAACAAAGTAGAGAGGGGGTGGAAGAGAAGAATTCAATATGGTTGTAGAGGGATGCATGCTGAAGGAAGGAGACTATTTTATCTGGAGGATTTTTTTGGAAGAACTCAGCAATTGAGTTGTGGGGAGCGAGGAAGCTCTGGGAAGGTTGTACAGGGGCAAGCAAGGAGAACGTGTTGGATTGTGAGGATGCAGTGGCAATTGTTACAGAGGGGTTGGGGGAACCAATAAGGAGGTGGGAGGAGTGAGGTGGGTGTGACCAATTCTAAGACGGGTAATATGAAGCGTTGTCGATACGAGAAAGGTTGTTGATGGTGGATTTGATCGATTGTGGGCTGGATAACATGGAGTTTGTTATCAATTTGGAAGTTCCATAAGGTTTGCCAGCGGTCACGAACAAGAGAAGCGATAAGCGGTTTGATGTCAGAGAGGGTTTTGGAAAAGGGGAAGGGAGGAGGTTAAGGGCAAGCTTAGCGGCTGTATCAGCCCTGTCATTGCCAGGGATGCCAACATGGCTGGGTATCCAGAAGAAAAGAACACTTTTCCTGCAGAGGGTGGGAGAAAAGAGTTTCCGGAGGAGGAGGCGGCAGGTGAGGTTATCCCATTTAAGATTGAGTAATGAAGTAAGAACAGCCTTTGAGTCAGAGAAAATGGCAAAGTGACTAAGAGGAGAGTACTCAATAAAGTTGAGGCGAGGAGAATGGCCTTAGCCTCGGCTGAAAAGATGGATGAGTGGTCAGGAAGTCTGCTACTGAGGGTGATGTCTTGGATGATGGCAGCAGCAGCTGTCTTGTTGCCTTCCTTGGAGCCATCAGTATAGATGGAGGTGTAATTTGAGAGTTGGTCTTTGATTTGGTTGTGGAGATTGATGAAGAGATTAGGGTGAGTTTGAGTTTTGTTATAAATGGAGAGGTCTAGGTGGACAGAAGGAAGGGGGGTGGCCCAAGGCGGAAAAGTGGGCCAGGAATAGGTGCCGAGAGTGGCGGGGTTGATGCCAAGTTGAAAGAGGTCTGATTTAATGCGTAAGCTGAAGGGAGGCGATAGGGTTTTAGTCCTATCAAAGAGGGAGAAGAAATTGGGGTACCTAATGAGGTTGTAAACAGGGTTCTGGGTGTTGGTGAGGACTCTAAAAGCATAGGAGAGGCTAAGCTTTTTACATCTAAGTAGAAAGGGGGGTTCGTTGGCTTCAACATGAAGGCTAGTGATTGGGGAGGTCCTGTAGGCTCCTAGACAAAGCCTGAGGGCTTCATTTTGGATGGTGTTAATGTGGTTGAGGTATGAGTTGTGAGCGACACAGTTAACAATATTGCCATAGTCAAGCTTGGCACGAATGGTGAGCCTGAAAATTTTGAGGAGAGCATAGCGGTTCGCTCCCCAAGTAGTGTTGGAGAGCAGACGGAGGATGTTGAGGGAGCTATTGCATTTTAGTTTCAGGTTGGTGATGTGTGGCTTGTAGGTGAGCTTGGGGTCTAGAGTTAGACCAAGGAACTTTGTGTTTTCAACTTTAGGGATGCGATTCCCATTGAGCACAAAGTTCGGGTTGGGGTGGAGGTTGTTGAAAAGACAAAAGTGCATGCAGACTGTCTTGTCTTTGGAGAATTTAAAACCGTTAGTGTTGCTCCAGACTTGCAGCTGATTGAGGCTGGTTTTGGAGCCTATTTTCAACAATAGGAAAGCTAGGGAGGAGTAGAAGATGGTGAAGTCATCCACGAGAGGGTACGTTTGATGCTGGGGCCAAGGTCATTCCCGATGTCATTAATGCTCAGGTTGAAAAGAGTGGGGGAGAGGATGCTGCCTTGGGGGACGCCCTCTTCTTGGGGGTACAGCTTGGAGAGGGTGTGGCCAATACGAACTTGGAACTGCCTGGGTGAGAGGAAGTTTTGAATAAAGATGGGGAGGTGGCCTCTGAGGCCAATGGTGTGAAGTTTCCGGGTAATGCCGTATTTCCAAGTAGTGTCGAAAGCTTTCTCGAGGTCAAAAAATATGGCAATGAGGTGTTCCTTTTTTGCAAAGGATTCCCGGATAGCGGTGTCGAGCGTAATTAAGTGGCATTGTTAAGATGTAATGAATCTGCTATATAATGTAGGGATCTGAAAACAATGTCCGTCCCAATTTACACACAAATATGTAATCAGTTACTCAAAACAGGCACTTCTAAAATGGCAATTCTACCACCTCATTTGCATAAGTACTTGGAAAATCCGGGAATAGTGTTGGACTAGTTGCTCATTATGCTGTTGTACAGCAGGATGACTGGACATCTTTTGTATTACATTCTGTATTTTCCACAGTTATTAACGCAAAACTATATATAGTCACATATTCATGTGGCGTGATAAAGATTCAACACAACTTTGGTTATCCTGACAATACATGAGGATAGTATAGAGTAGCTGTGTAGAGGACTAGTTGCTCATTCTTGAATGCTTATGACTATATTGGTCTAAGAAGATCAACAGGGTGGGAAGGGTGATCGTGTAATCCCCTCTGATATGCAAATAACTTGGTAAAATTATCATCAAATTTCAACTTAAATTCTATTTAAACTTCTGTTTAATTGTTAAATTACCTGTTCTTAAATAATCAATACTACACAGTTTGGACAAAAATGCAAAGTTGGTTTTGAATATTCATACCAGAGATCTTTTCATTGTGTACCAGAGAAAAACACAGTTATTCTTGTGACCCCAAAGTAATAAATCCACACTTTTCTGCACAATGCTCCCGTAAGTATAACATGCATCTCGCAAATTAGGGGTTAATGTTGCCATTACGTGCAAAAAGTACAAACACAACAAAAGTAAAAAGCTGAAAACTTACATTTAGTGACCATTACACAGAACATGGGAGCTGTTATGCAATGAAGGCAATTGAGAAGCTTGTTCCAGTGATGCTTATCTTCATCATAGTCTACCACAGGAACAGTGATAATTAAAAGGAATATTACGGGTGCCTGGGGAAAAGGGATTACAGCAAATAAAGTTTCTTGGAGTAACTTGAAGATATGCATTCACAAGTTCTATGGGAAAAGGGATTATAGCAAATAAAGTTTCTTGGAGTAACTTGAAGAGATGCATTTACTAGTTTTATGGGAAAAGGGATTATAGCAAATAAAGTTTTTTGGAGTAACTTGAAGAGATGCATTTACTAGTTCTATGGGAAAAGGGATTATAGCAAATAAAGTTTCTTGGGGTAACTTGAATATATGCATTCCCTAGTTCTATGCCTTATATCAATTAATCTCATAATAATAATTTAATCAATTATTGTCAAAAATAATTTTTAAAAGGAAGTTGTCAGTGGATTTTAGAGAGATATTTGCCTTATTATTGCATCATTTTTGTAAGTTTCAATACCCAATCTGTAAAACTTTCAGTACCATCATTAATCTTATGATTTCCACAATATAAATCATACAGATACAAAGTGGAGAGACATTTGTCACAGATTTTATGCACTTCCCTTATACTTGCACCAAAAGAAAATACACCATATAATCAATGTCTTAAGCTTGTCACTATCCAAGTATATTGTTATAGATTTCAAACCAATGCCATACACAGCACCACAACTACAACAAGCAACTACAACAAGGTAAACTCACATGTAACCGAAATACAAACCTGCTGTACACTGAATGAGAAATTTGAAGTAAGTAAGTCTTGCCTGGCATATATTTTTGATTTTCTTATTTTACAATTAGTAACAATGTATGTTTTTACAAGTAACAGAAATTAGGAAAAAGTGTTAAGACTTTTATGGCTATGATTGGCAATTGCGAGTATCAACCAAGCAGGTTACTAATAATGCAAACACAACACCCAACGATACATAACTGACCTGATTAAACCTGTTCCACAAAAATCTATTGTTATGCAAATACCAAAATTAATAATAATACAACACTTTATTTAATTTACCTGACCACACCCTCACTACTTTAAGTAATATATATAAATATGTATTTAAATTGTTATGCAAGTATGCTAAGTTAAATGAACACGTAACTCCCAATACTCATCCATACGGTCCAATGCTTTCCATACATACAGCAGTAAGATTTGTGAATATACATGTAGAACATTCTAACTTGAGCAGAGGTCTAACATTCTGCATGGACTCTTTTATGCAAATAACCTGCCTAATATGCACACATCACCTTAACATTCAGAGTTAACAATTCTCTTCACATATATTTGTGTAAAAAACAACACTGTGATCACACCCACCCTATTTTAGGAACTATCAGAGAAACAAATATTTCCATTGTTATGCAAATAAACTAATTACTATGCACGCGACCCCCTAAAAAAAATTAATATCAATAATGATAATAATAATAATAATTAGGTAATAATCATGCTCATTTATTCCTCTACCCGTGACACTTTACATAAATGTACACCATTCATAAATCAGGTTGATCGCACAATTGCAAATAATCTAATAAATATGTACACTATATCTCACCATTAAGTGTGAACAATGCTCTTCACACAAATGATCATTTGTGTAAGAAAATTCACCACACCCATCTTAATTTAAGAGATAACATAGATACAAATTGTTTCATTGTTATGTAAATTAGTATGCATAAACAACCCCCCAATCATGGTCATCTGAACAGTACCAATATCCTCTACCCCTGGGCCAAGTTGCATTAATATACACCATTCATAACTTAAGTTATCTCAGGTTATACATTTTGCACATAAGTCTATTGTTATGCAAATAACCTCATTAATATGTACACAATACCTCACCATTAAGTGTGAACTATGTACTTCACATATATGACCATTTGTATAAGCAAAATCACCACATCCACTTAAGTTCAAGAGAATATCATAGATACAATTTTTGTTGTATTATTATGCAAATTATTTAATAAGTATGCACACACATCCCCTAATCATGCTCAACTGAACAGTACCAATGACCTCTACCCCTGTGCCAAGTTACATGAATGTACACCATTCATAATTTAGGTTATGATCTCAGGTTAAACATTTTGTATAAAAATCTATTGTTATGCAAATAACTTTATTAACATGCATGCTGCCTAAAGTGTGGACAATGCTCTTCACATATATGATCATTTATATAAACAAAATCGCCTCAACAACTTTAATTCAAGAGATATTATATCATAGATACAAACATTTTAATTTTATGCATATAAGTTAATTAGTGTGCAACCCCAATCATGCTCATTTGAACAATACCAATGTCCTCTACCCCTGTGCCAGGTTATATGAATGTACACCTTTCATAACGTAGGTTATGAGCTCAAGTTAAACATTTGTGGACACTGACAACAACAACGACAAGATGATCCCTATGTCTCTTCATCCTGCTTCTCAGGCGAGACAAAAAAGATGAATGTTTTTCTTTGAAGTATCAAATTGCAGATCATCCAGTAACAGTATCCTGTAATCATAGGTGTCCCATTAATATCTATCAACAATGATTCATTTCAGTATTTTAACTTTCAACTGTATATCACCTTACCTTAAATATATCATAAATTTGACTTATAAGACCTTTCTCCTTCCAGTCATCAGTGTTTATTGGACTGAGACCTTTGAAGAACTCTTTGACCGGATGACCAGCCTGACTGGAAACTCTTTCCAGCCATCAGAGCTACCAGGGCACTGACGATGAAAAACAAGCAGTCTAGTGAAGTAGTGAACCAAAAAGATTTAATTAAGTAGCTAAGTATTCCTAATAATAATAACTGAGACCTTTGAAGAACTCTTTGACCGGATGACCAGCCTGGACTGGAACCTCTCTACTTCTCGCCCGTCCAGCCATCAGAGCTACCAGGGCACTGCCTCCTACGATGAAAAACAAGCAGTCTAGTGAAGTAGTGAACCAAAAAGATTTAATTAAGTAGCTAAGTATTCCTAATAATAATAACAATAATCAGTTTTATATAGTGCTTTCCTACAATCACACTCAAAAGTACTTATACTTATGTTCAATCATCTCTCAACCGTGCAACAATCACAGCGCAATGGTCGTTAAACCTTTCCTACAATCACACTCAAAGCACTTATACTTTATTTCAATCATCTCTCAACCGTGCAACAATCACAGCGCAATGGTCGTTAAACCTTTCCTACAATCATACTCAAAACACTTATACTTTATGTTCAATCATCTCTCAACAGTGCAACAATTACAGCGCAATGGTCGTTAAACAATCATTTCCTGCAACAATCACGTTAAACTTTCAAAAGCACTTATACTTTATGTTCAATCATCTCTCAACCGTGCAACAATCACAGCGCAATGGTCGTTAAACCTTTCCTACAATCACACTCAAAGCACTTATACTTTATGTTCAATCATTTCAATTTCAATCATCTTTCTCAACACTCAAAGCACTTAACAATCACCGTGCAACAATCACAGCGCAATGGTCGTTAAACCTTTCCTACAATCATACTCAAAACACTTATACTTTATGTTCAATCATCTCTCAACAGTGCAACAATCACAGCGCAATGGTCGTTAAACCTTTCCTACAATCACACTCAAAGCACTTATACTTTATGTTCAATCATCTCTCAACCGTGCAACAATCACAGCGCAATGGTCGTTAAACCTTTCCTACAATCACACTCAAAGCACTTATACTTTATGTTCAATCATCTCTCAACCGTGTAACAATCACAACGCAATGTTTGTTAAACCTTTCCTACAATCACACTCAAAGCACTTATACTTTATGTTTAATCATCTCTCAACCGTGCAACAATCACAGCGCAATGGTCGTTAAACCTTTCCTACAATCACACTCAAAGCACTTATACTTTATGTTCAATCATCAACTTTATGTTTAATCATCTCTAAACCTTTCCTACAATCACACTCAAAGCACTTATACTTTATGTTTAATCATCTCTCAACCGTGCAACAATCACAGCGCGATGGTCGTTAAACCGATCAGGTAATATTACCCTGCTTCATTCTCTTATGCTGAGCATCAAGCGAGAGGACAGCATGCCCCATTTTTATAGTCCTTAGTATGACCTGGCTGGGAAATGAACACAGGACCAACTGGCTGGGAAATAAACCTAGGACCAACCGGCTGATAAACGAATGCTCTAGCAATTAAGCTAACTACTTAATTACAGGGCAAACAGGATCAAATTCCTTCCCACCAAACCAATACTCATGCTTTTGATGACCTCTCAGTCAAAAAGTCTTTCTAGCTAATTCATGTCTGAAATAACAGTGGTCTCGTTTTTAATGCAGCTGTCATTTAATAAACCATTGATTTCGAATGATTACCGTTGATTTGAACATAAAAATCAAAGGTCATTACATCATGAAAATATAGTATTCATAGTTTTCATGGCATGGCTAATCAAAGTTTGAATGTTTTTAAAAATATGAAGTAGTTTTAATGGATGAACTTGGAGACAGCTTAATTTTCAACTCATTAAGATCTCTTTCCAGTCATTGAAATGAATAAGAAGATCTTTTAGAGTTGGATGTAATGTTAGACAAATTCCATACCCGTACACATGGAATAAGTCAGCTTTTAAGCCTGGATAGTTGCTCAAATCAGTTTCTAATGTCTTCTAGGGCCAGTAAAATTTGCCCCCAATAACTAGTGAACAAGTAAATGGTTTCAAGTGATCTCCTGACAGGCAGTCAATTTTCTTGATAATTTGTAAAACCTTGGTTAGATGTTAATTTGGGTATCATGATAAGTTAATGAATATACCCACCAAATGCGATCCTCACAAATCTTATACACTGGTCAATTTTGGCCAGTTTGACTTGCTTCCTGCTAATTAATAGTTTTTGAAAAGATTAAAGGAATATTCCCATGGTTTTTTGTAAAACTTTAATTTGAAAGAGCCTACTTCTAGAGCCAATTTGATACAAAAATCAGGTTGATATCATATTTCGTTCAGGAGACATGAATTTTTTTTGATTTCCCAAGTGCATTTTAAAGTTTTTGTACTGTATGATAAATTCGTGTTTGATGATGTCATAGAGGCAATTCCAATGCAAATGTTTATGTATTTCTTTGAACGTTAATTGGTTGTTTCTGTATGATAAGAAACAATTTTCCAAAATTATTAGAGTACAGTATATTTGGCAATGTATATAAATACCTGACTTTCATCAATTAATTTTTCTAGCAGGTTTTACTAATAAAAAAAGACAATAGATATTAATGAAATACATCAACTTTGTGGGAGAATGTGTAGCTGTAATGTCATACCGAGCCTTTTCCTATTCGTTTATTAGCATTTTCCATTTTTTGTGAACCTTAAAATTTGAATATCTCCTGGTAGGAATAATATATTTTTTCTGAAATTGTTTTTTAAAATTGTTCTCTTTCTTATAAAGGGTTATGGAAAAACACGGGAATATTCCTTTTAAGTGAGTTAGATCATGCTGTCTCTAAGTAACATGCTGTCATTCAAGTAACTGGTATAAGAAATATTCTCAAGAGGGAGTGGCCCCAGACTAACATCCTTCACAAGTCCCTTTAGACCATCTTGTACAAACGAAGACAGAAAAAGAACCAAAACAGAAGATAAACTACTCCTGCATCTTACGCAAGAGCGTTTTCATGTAACGTTTTGGAAATTAAATTCCCTTTTTTTCACTTAAACTACAACAAATTCAAATTGTCAGAATTCTCTACTGCATTACATTTCATGTATCTGCTTACATAACCAATGGCTTAAACTTAATTAATCGTAAGACATATAAATATTTGAAGAAAGAAACAACAGATTCTCAAGGAAGGCAAATGTGTGATGGCAATTCTACACAAATCTTTGACGCTTTAAACCTTGAATATCACCTGGGTGGAATAAGACTTGAAAATAGGTTTCAAGTAGTTACTGAAAAAAAGGTCCTATATTTGCCTATTTTCTATAAATCATGGACCAGAAATCCACAAAAGTGCAAATGGCTTTGCTATATATGTCAAAACTGTTTCTGCTTTCATAAAGAAACATCATTTTCCTACTGGTACCTCTGACCTTTAATGCAATTCATAATTCATGTGCCACTAGACACCTGAACATGGTTGATTTATTTTCCTGACGATTATTAGGCAATTAATATAAAAGGTAAGTACTTCAAGATGTCTCACCTTCAGAGGAGTTTGGTTCTGTAACAGGTGGCATACTACCATGAAGAACTACACCAACTGCAAGCTGTTCTGGAACACCCAGACCATCTGCAAACACAATTATTGTGAAAATGATGCTGAAATGGATTTCATACACAGGGAGATGAGATATTGGATAACACTTATAAAGAATAACCCACAACATCATGAAATTTGTTTTGCAATTCTCAATTTCGCTATACTTACCTTCTGAACATCACATATTTAAATTCAAATTCATAGCTGTTACATCATGCTGTGACAGAGCTGTTACAACATAAGAAATGCAGTCATAAATTGATTCTTTTTTTGATCAGCTGATGGGTTTATCCACATTAACAACGTCCACACAGACCTTCATTTGAGTATTTACATCAAGACACCCATGACTGTTTTATCATTTTATTGTGGAGACCCATCGTGAATTAAACGCAAGATGCTAGAATGGAACTTTTAAAAACATGGATTGATTCCCCTATCCATCAACATTTGATAAGTAGTTGATTTTAGGACAAGCGGTTTTCCACAAAATTGTAAATGGTACAAAGATCTCCTCTTTTTGTTTTTGTCACAACAAAGGCACATATATACATTTATGAGTGATCAAGCTTAAATAAACAGATGACATTCTCCAAAAGATAAACCACAACAATTCCAAAATAATCAATATGGCACTTACGGACTACATCAGCATTCACTGGTGAATCTCCTCAATATCTGGAGCATTTAATGAGCCCACGTTGCTGACTGGCTGTTCAAGATTGTTATCATATCCACCTTGTATTAGTCGACGGACACCATTTTCCACTGATAAACAAAAAGTGATATTTAACCATTAAATTATGAAGCATCTATTCATAACACTACAATGTCCATAATCTGCCTGAGTTAAGTAGTGTATATCATTAGGAACATTTTTCAGTGCAAGGCGTAGGTTCAACACACTTGCAGGATCATAACAATAGACAGAATTTCACAGTTGATTGTATTTCACAGCGGAAAGTATATCACAGTGGAAGGTATTTTACACTGGAGAGTATAAAACAGTGGAAAGTATTTTACATAAAACCGTCGGTCCTGATGGTAGGAGTTTCACCCCTTGCCTGGTTCTCTGAACACTTCTCCAAAAGATCAGGGTGTTATCCCTGTGTTTATCCACTTCCCGTCCAGGCAACCCTTGGGCTCACACTGAAAACAAGTCAAGGTGGTGCTAGCCCTGGCATGTGCCTAAAAGTGTAAACAAAAACCTAAACAACTAATTCTGTGGTTAAAATCATATCTAAAACTCATGCAACTTTAAAAAAATGTTTCACAAATGACTGTATTTAACAAACTTTATGCCGAATCCAACTGTACCTACAACTGGCAGGATTAACCTATCAGAGGTGTGAAAGGAAGGGCCAGGGGGCGATGGGCAGGGTGAAATCTAAATATAGATTGTTGATCTTATGAAATGATCCATGAAAACAAAAAGAAACAGCAGTAATTATTGCAATTATATTTATCACAATGTTATTACAATAAAAACGCAAAAAAAAGGATCTCTGTTCTTTTTTGTTTTCTACGAAAAATCATAAATATAGATGAACACAAGCACGCACATTTTGATTCATATATTGATATTAAAAAAATCTTGATAATAATTGCACATAGGCTACTATACAAACCACATGTAATCAGTAACTACTTTTATCAATAGATGAGCAGCTTCTGTATGTTATATTGCAATTTAGGATCTCATTGGAAACTTTTTACACAATGGGAACCATGGAAACCAATTACTTGCCAAATAATTTAATTCAGTATGTTTTTGAGATCTGAGAGAAAAAAAAGCATTTACTCACTCTTTCATCATTATAATAAAGTCCTAGGGAGGGTGTGAGCTCATAAATAAAACAAAAATTCAGCTTGAATATATAAAGGATATATATCAGTCAGTGTTGTAGTCGAGACCTGAGCATCCGAGACCACACCTTCCGAGACTGAAACTTTGCCCTCCGAGGAGACCAACCCTCCCGGGACCGAGACCCACAAGACTGAGACTTTGCCCTCCGAGGAGACCAACCCTCCCGAGACCCACAATATCCGAGACCAAGACTTTGCCATCCAAGACCGAGACCAACCCTCCCGGGACCGAAACCCACATTATCCGAGACCAAGACTTTGCCATCCAAGACCGAGACCAACCCTCCCGGAACCGAGACCCACATTATCCGAGACCAAGACTTTGCCATCCAAGACCGAGACCAACCCTCCCGGAACCGAGACCCACATTATCCGAGACCAAGACTTTGCCATCCAAGACCGAGACCAACCTCCCGAACCGAGACCCACATTATCCGAGACCAAGACTTTGCCATCCAAGACCGAGACCAACCCTCCCGGGACCAAAACCCACATTATCCGAGACCAAGACTTTGCCATCCAAGACCGAGACCAACCTGCCCGGAACCGGAGACCCACATTATCCGAGACCAAGACTTTGCCATCCAAGACCGAGACCAACCCTCCCGGAACCGAGACCCACATTATCCGAGACCAAGACTATGCCATCCAAGACCGAGACCAACCTGCCCGGAACCGAGACCCACATTATCCGAGACCAAGACTTTGCCATCCAAGACCGAGACCAACCCTCCCGGGACCAAAACCCACATTATCCGAGACCAAGACTTTGCCATCCAAGACCGAGACCAACCCTCCCGGAACCGAGACCCACATTATCCGAGACCAAGACTTTGCCATCCAAGACCGAGACCAACCCTCCCGGAACCGAGACCCACATTATCCGAGACCAAGACTTTGCCATCCAAGACCGAGACCAACCCTCCCGGGACCAAAACCCACATTATCCGAGACCAAGACTTTGCCATCCAAGACCGAGACCAACCTGCCCGGAACCGAGACCCACATTATCCGAGACCAAGACTTTGCCATCCAAGACCGAGACCAACCCTCCCGGAACCGAGACCCACATTATCCGAGACCAAGACTATGCCATCCAAGACCGAGACCAACCTGCCCGGAACCGAGACCCACATTATCCGAGACCAAGACTTTGCCATCCAAGACCGAGACCAACCCTCCCGGGACCAAAACCCACATTATCCGAGACCAAGACTTTGCCATCCAAGACCGAGACCAACCTGCCCGGAACCGAGACCCACATTATCCGAGACCAAGACTTTGCCATCCAAGACCGAGACCAACCCTCCCGGAACCGAGACCCACATTATCCGAGACCAAGACTTTGCCATCCAAGACCGAGACCAACCCTCCCGGGACCGAAACCCACATTATCCGAGACCAAGACTTTGCCATCCAAGACCGAGACCAACCCTCCCGGAACCGAGACCCACATTATCCGAGACCAAGACTTTGCCATCCAAGACCGAGACCAACCCTCCCGAACCGAGACCCACATTATCCGAGACCAAGACTTTGCCATCCAAGACCAAGACCAACCTCCCGGAGACCAAACCCACATTATCCGAGACCAAGACTTTGCCATCCAAGACCAAGACCAACCTGCCCGAGACCAAGACCCACATTATCCGAGACCAAGACTTTGCCATCCAAGACCGAGACCAACCTGCCCGAGACCACATTATCGGAGACCAAGACTTTGCCATCCAAGACCGAGACCAACCTGCCCGAGACCCAGACACACATTATCCGAGACCGAGACTTTGCCATCCAAGACCAAGACCAACCCTCCCAGCACCGAGACCCACATTATCCAAGACCAAAACTTTGAGACCTTTCCTTTAAAACTGATCCTAAAGAAAGGAATATGGGCTTGCAAATGTCCACTGTTTCTTAGAATATTGGGCCAATTAAAGATATATTTGTCAAAAAGGAAACAAAATGATTTAATTAAAAGAAAACATTTATTTCCAATCCTGAGAACACTTTTCTTTAAAACAAAAGGTTATGAATTTTGAAAATATTGTTTAAAGTTAACATGAAAATGCTGGAAAGAGTAAGTTTTTATAACACAAGCAGAATAGTCACCTAGGGTAAACAAAAAGTTTGATATATTTGGACAGTATGGCATATGTCAATTTTATATCATGAATTTAAACATATTTTAAAATCATTTCTTAATTTTGTATCTTTTAAAATCATGTAAAACCTGGATCTTAAATATTATGTTAAATGCATAATTTCCACAAAAGAAAAAAGTAAAAATGAGTTTTCTTCACTTCAAAGCAAGTTATACAGAAATAAAACCATACTACCAAATATCAAATAATAGAGACATGATTTCTTACTTGTAATAACTAAGTTACTGCCGAGGTGCAGCATACTATTATAAAGATATCACTCCCCATTCCTCAACTCATAACCAGCAACATACCAATCCAGACTTTAAGAGTGTCTTTGGATGGGGGTAGGGGGGATGTAGGGGGTGTGGGTGGGGTAAGTTATGAATTTGAAGATAGTGTAATAACATTGCATAAAAAAAAATACCAAAAGTACATAAAGAGTTGAATTGAATACACATCATTGATCAAATCTTGATTGCATAGATTTACCTTTACTCTAGGTGACTTTAATATAACATCAATGATAAAGTAAGAGTACGTTTGAGTTGCATTTCGGAAACATGAGCATCTTAAATAGTGGAGCGGAGATGCGAGCTCTGTGTGTCCACATAATTATGCCCCCAGTGCTGAACTCCCTTTTTACTGGGGCACTGGATGACCAAACAAGAATGAGAACAAGAATCTTGCTGGGCGGAACACTTTAAAGAAAATCTGAACAGACCATCACCAAAAGAAGAAGCAGATATCCAAGAAGCTATTGCAGATCTCAACGTTGATACTGTCCCACCTATGAGAGATGAAGTCATAACTGCAATAAGATCTTTAAAAAATGGTAGAGCCCCTGGACCTGATAACCTAAATGCTAAATTGTTCAAAACTGACCCAGCACTGGCAGCTACCATTCTTCTTCAACTGTTTACATAAATCTGGAATGGAAAACAAATACCAGAAGTTTGGACCAAAGGCACAATAAGGAAGATTCCCAAAAAACAGGCCCTCAGGAACTGTAGCAACTGGCAAGGTATCACTCTCCTTTCAGTACCCAGCAAGAATCTTGCCAAACTTATAACCAAGCGGATTTCTACTGCTGTAGATGAGTCATTGAGGAATGAACAGGCTGGTTCTCGTAGTGGGAGAGGGTGCATTGACCAGATATACCGAGTTACTCTCTACGCAACATTATTGAGCAGTGTACAGAATGGCAGAGACAATTATACGTCAACTTTGTGGATTTCGAAAAGGCATTTGACAGTATCCACAGGGACAGCCTCCAGCGGATTTTAAGACCCTATGCAAATCAAAATCACATAGTTCATCTTATAAAGAGCTTTTACAGCAACTTCACATGTAAAATAGTAAACAGTGACATACTTTTTGAAGTCAAAGCAGGGGTTAGACAAGGCGGTGTGATGTCTTCATTACTTTTTCAAACTTGGTCATTGACTGGGTAATGTGACGTACCACTGAAGATGAGCCAAGAGGTATTAGATGGACCCTCTTCTCTACCCTGGAGAACATCGACTGGGTTATGCCATGTACCACTGAAGATAAGCCAAGAGGTATAAGATAAACCCTCTTAGGACCTAGACTTTGCAGATGACCTCAAATTGCTTTCCCATACCCATCAACACATGCAGGTAAGACAAGCTGGCTTTCTGTCTTTGGACTACAGGTTGGACTTTAAGTCAGCCAGAGGTCATGGCACTTAATATAAACAGACCAATACCTTTACAGTAGATAACAAAGACTTGCATTTCACAGACAACTTAACCTAACGAGGCAGTAGTGTCAGACAGGACAGAGGGGCTAGAAATGATATCAAGAGTAGACTTGGCTAAGCCTTGAGTGTCTTCAGGACCTTTGAAAATGTGTGGAGATTAACACAAAAAAAGTGGTGGTATATAACCTTCCACCCTTCCAGAATCTTTGCCCATGCTTAGGAAAAGAGAGTTGGCAGATAATAATAATAATAATATGAACATTTATAAAGCACCGGTATCCATCAAAAAAAATGATGCTCATGGTGCTTTTGCAAACACAACAATAATAAATGTATCAACTATAGTCACAGTCAGAATGTCTCTTTGAACAGGTATGTTTTTAAGTTCCTTTTGAACATGTTGGTGCTGGGTGATGACTTGAGTGCAAATGGCAATGAGTTCCAAAGTTTCACTGCTCCAATCATAAAACATCTGTCACCCCATTGTGTTTTTGCATTATACTCTTGAAGCAGTCCTTTACAGATGGTTAATTTCTTAGAACTCTTGTCATTACTGCATTTAATTTTTCCCCTAAGTTTGTGGGATCTCGAGACCTTCTCACACCGAGACCGAAACCGAAACAAAATATTGAGATGTCTCAAGATCAAGACCTCAAAATCAGGTCTCGAGACCAAGACCAGGTCTTGAGAAGCTACAACACTGATATCAGTCACAACATACAGATGTTCCCCTTACTCTTAGGAGGACTGTCTGTAATTGAAATTACAGATTTTAATTCATTTTCCATTGTCTATAAACCTGAATAATATTATTTGCATCAGCAAGAGAAAGCAGATGATAAATATTTTCTGATTGTATGTAGGTTTGAATAGATGTCTTTATAAATATACCTAATAATTGTATGTAGGTTTGAATAGATGTCTTTATAAATATACCTAATAATAAAGACCAAACTGAGCTGAAAAAATCCAAATCTTGGAAAAACACATTGGGTATGGATACCAGAACCAAAAGGTTTTGTGGTTCCGATGCTTGTTTTTTAAAAGCTGATTGACTTATAAGTTTTGTACTTACTGTCATGTCATTGTATATCATAAAATTTTGTTCAAGGATATTTATTCATAAACCACACCCACCATGCAGATCAATGAAAATGTTGACAACATTAGCAATTTGCACAATAATTAACAATATTATCATAACAAGTATGATGCAAAACTGGTTGCTTATTTAACCTATTTCAAGAATTTGTCAGTAAGCCCTGCCTACTCATTTATATTCACTACCACAACATAGAACATATGTACAGACCATGACCCATCTGTGTACCTGATATAGCATAAATCTGATGTATCGTTCATGGGGTATGGTATGGTGTTTACATCATTTAGCACTTTCACATTAAGCCTTACCCACCATGCATCTGCTGATAACATGAGCATGCACACAATAACCAACAAAATTATCATGCCCAATATGACCCAAAACGGAGATACAGTTGTTTATTTATCAATTTTTCAAAATTTTCACTTTAAGCCCCTCCCACTTATCAATATGCATATCACCACCAAAAACAATAAGGCACAGCTACAGACCATGGGATATCTGTGTACCAACTACCAAATATGACATGAGATATACCGTGCTTACAAGCTCTTTTCAGCAAAATCATATTAAGCCCCGCCCACTATACATATTAATGAAATTCAATGTTTTTACATCATGAACATGTACACATCAGCTAACATCATAATTATCCCAAATATGAAACAAAACAGACATTCGGTTGTTAAAATATTAACATTTTAAGATTTTTATTTTAAGCCCCGCCTACTTATTAATATGCATGACATCACCATCAAAAACAATAGGGCACATCTACAGAACATGGGCTATCTGTGTACTGCATATGACATGAATTCAGTGTATCGTTTTTTAGATATCGCGTTTACTAGCTGGCCGTCACAAACAACACATACACACACATACATACACACACCATCATGACCACATAGGTTCCAAACGGATAGTCATTTTTCTGTGTGTGAAAATTGCCATGACAGAAACAACCTAATAAAAAACAAAAATGAAATTGTAGCCATAGTCATAGAAAACATTTTCCTCTCTCTCTCTCTCTAAAAAAGCGATGTAATCAATGCTAGTGTTTAAAGTTACAGAAGCGAGAAAAACAGTATTTGTTCGTGGCTTTATTAAAAAAAACAATTAAATCAACAAATGAATATCCACTGAGTTTGACTAACAGGTAAAATCAAGCATCACAAGCATAGAAAGTTGAATGTAAAAAACAAAAAAATTCTAAAAGTTGTACAAATTGTCAATTTTAAGCAATCTTGATGAAAATTTCTGCTTTCATGGCTTTTACTGGATTTCCTATTCCTATCCACAAGCTTTAAATGTGCATATGACTTTCATGTAACTGTTTTATCTCAAACATTAAAAGAGCTTTCGGTCAAAAGTGTAGGCGTCTTTTTGAGCCAAGTGAAGGGTATTTGGAAATAACACAGATGTAATTATTGATACTCCTGTCATTGAAAAATTACTCAAGTATATAAAGAAATAATTGTGATTAATTTTAACAATCGTATCAAAGGTTTTCAGTACTAATACATGCACAAAAGTGTGTTTGAATATCCTGAGACTCCCTCAAAATGTACCCTCAATTTTTGGCTGCCAGCCTCTTAAAATACCACACGTCATCACAAGCACACCATCCACTTTCCCAAGCTTTCACTTTTCAGCCCAGAGTTTAAGGTATGTCGGATAATTGGATATTGCATAAAATGTACTTCCATTTTTGTTTTGTTTTTCTTCTTTTTTCTTCACATTTAACTTTGTTTACATATGTTTGTGTATATTCTAGACCAACCTTAAATTATAACTACAGCAACTTTTAATTTAGTGTTGGTTTAACTTCCAACTTTCAAAGCAGCATTCAGACTGCCCAGCCCACCCAAATTGACGGTCCACCCCTGGCTAATACATGGTGGATATATCAAAGCATACCCTATGCAAGTGACATGACAGAGTGATATATCCCCTATGCAAGTGACATGACAGAGTGATATATCCCCTATGCAAGTGACATGACAGAGTGATATATCCCCTATGCAAGTGACATGACAGAGTGATATATCCCCTATGCAAGTGACATGACAGAGTGATATATCCCCTATGCAAGTGACATGACAGATTGATATATCCCCTATGCAAGTGACATGACAGAGTGATATATCCCCAATGCAAGTAACATGACAGAGTGATATATCCCCTATGCAAGTGACATGACAGAGTGATATATCCCCTATGCAAGTGACATGACAGAGTGATATATCCCCTATGCAAGTGATATGACAGAGTGATATATCCCCTATGCAAGTAACATGACAGAGTGATATATCTCCTTTCATTAGCTCTTCAATGTTTGGCATCCAATTTTAGGTTCAACAAATCACCAAAAAATACTTTTTCATTCTAGGCAACTGTTTTGAAACTTAACTTGCCACCAAGCCATGTGAGAACAATTCTACTTGCTCCTGTTAAGAATAAAACCAACATAAATAAGAGAATTCAGGCTTAGGTGTAGGATAAACTAAAACATGTAGCATGTAGGTTTTGTGATGGAGAGGGATATAATATTTTGGTCCATCTTTAACAGTCACACATTTGACAGCCCTTGAAATAATTTGCCATTATTTTATTCTTTTGTAACTGAATGTTCTACTTGTCTGAGCAGGCATTCTTACATTATAATTTGCTTGCCCATTTTACACAAAGTGAAAAAATAAATACCTGTCCCGGGCATCCATGCATGGAATTTTTATTCAACTTTAAAAATATTCGGTCAGTTTATTTTACACCCAATTGCAGAAAATAAACATCACAAATAAATATCACATTCTCAGAACCACCAAAAGATGGAAAAGTTTCCTACCTGCATGACTCGCTTTCCTCTTTTTACTGCTTTGGTATATTCTTCGTCCAATCAGCACAGTCAAAACATATAGTGCATACAAGCCAATAAACCCTTCGAAGAAAAAATAGTAAATAAATTTCATCTAATTAATTTATCTGGCAAATAATCATGCAAACCTTAATACTAATATACATGTACAAGCAAAAATTTCTACTCTAAACAAAAAAATAATTTGGACCCTTTTTACAGAAAATGACCTAATGACTGTCAACCAAGGCAAATAGCAAACTTATACTAAATTTCTTCCTTTTTCCATAAGAGAAAATATATATTCAGTTTACCAACAGATATCTAAGCCTAAAAGCTTTAATTACCTATTGCTTCAAAGAAATAGATCTTTCCTCTGTACAACACAAGCCAAGTCCAAAAAGCAGCCACAAGGTAGAAAATGACATCTCTTAGAAACGGTCTTTGAACCATCGTGAATGGTTGCACTAGTGCTATGGCACCCGCCACTACTGTGGTTACAAATACACCAGCACCTGGAATAAAATAATGAAAATTGATACCCTGAAAACAATGAAAAGTGATATCTCTAATTGATTCCCTCATGCAAAACAAAAACCCCAAAACAAAGAATGAAAATAAAAATGAAATAATCCCATTTAGTTTTTAATTTGCAATTTCTGCATTTAACAAAGAAGAAAAACCAACAAACAACCTGGTACTTTGAAGGCTAGCGGTGCTCCTTCAGTAGTACCATTACAATATCAGAAACATGAAGAAAATCACAATAGATTCAGGAACACTATCTACAATGATAGCAAAATATGCAAAAATAAGTTTCTCAGAAAAACCAGGAAAAGGGAAGTAAAGGAAGAGATAAGTTGCAAAAAAAAAAAAAACTTAAAAAAATTCCACATTTAGAAAATAATGTATTGAATCAATCAAAAGCCTTAGGCAACAAACAACATTAGCTGGAGAAAAAAAAGAAAAAAGTTTAAACCTCAAAACAAAGATCTCTTAATTTGGAAAGTGAGTCAAGCTTTCTCAAAAAAGTGGTTAACCGATCGTTTTTAACATAAATATACTTCTCTGCCCTTAAGAGGTGACTCAACTTTAAAAGGAAGTTCCTAACAACAGGAATACTTTTATTAAATTTACAAGAAAAAATAAAAAGCTTAGCATTGAATATAACAAAGTTTAGATAACTATCTCTATCACTTATATCGCCGAAGCAAATAATCTTGTATGTAAGTGGCAAAACTGCAACACCAAGGAAGTTTTGCAAACACACCCAGAAGGAATGTGTAAAATGGCAGCTCCAAAAGAGATACATCATTGTCTCAATTTCAGAATGACAAAAGCTACACAGAGAATCGTTACGAATTCCCACTTTACACAAATACTAATTTGTGGCAATGATGCGGTTAAGAAATTTGTACTGGAAATACCTCACTTTGGTATCCATTACAGAAACATGACAACAGTAAGTAGAATTCCAATTAAAAACATTATCCTGAAAATCAATTACCCATTTCCGCTGAGTGATTGGATTTAGAGTTAAACAATTTACCAGAATCTTATACGACAACGACAAGTGAGCACACAATTACAATGACGGGGTCGTCACCTGCGTAATCTGTTATGATAGTAACAATGCTATCACGAAACGCTTAATACGACCCAGACGAGAACACAGGTACGACGTACGGACAGACATAACATCAACAGCCAAGTCAATGTCCACGGCCTTTGATAACCAGTTGTGGTACACTCGTGTCTACCCAACCCAGGCTTGAACCCAGGACCTCGTGGTCTGTAGACATGTATGATAACCGCTACACCACAGTGCAGTAGGTAGATGATCTAATACACAAATCTTGTTACCTTTATATCACCACCAAGTTTTAAAACTAATAATTCAAGCGGAGTGATGCTAGCATCAACATCCGTGTTTGTACAAGAGCTTATCCATTCTCTAGGAATTGCCCTAGTAATACCATATTACATAGTAAATGGCACAGGGTAAACATCAAACTTTTGGCAAAAATCTTTATCGCCTAAAAAGTTACTATCAACGGCTAACAAATCACAAACTCTAACACAATTTTTTGCCAGCAAGGTAGAAATGAAAATGGGTTTGTTGTTAATACAGATATGACTATTATTCCAAATGATCTCATTAGAAAAACAACTCTGGTTATCACAACATAAGCCCATGCCCAACAGACATCGTTAATAAATTTATTCTTAATGTTCACATCACCTGGCATTTAATTACACTTAAAAAGGAAACTATTCCCCTTTGAAGAGAGATAGATATCAAAAAATAAAGACCAAGATGAATTGTCGCTAACCAAGTAACGTTTTACCCATGCAATCTTTAAAGCATTAAAAACCTTGATGTGTACCATGTTAAGACCTCCAGACTCAGTTGAATTAATAAGAACACAACGTTTTATTTTGCCAGGTTTCCTATTCCAGATAAAATTATACAAAACAGTCAAGCTCCTTATAAAACCCAGGAGGTGGATTTGGCAAGACCGATGCAACATAAATTAAGTGGGAAAGAGCTAAAGCTTTTATGATGGTAATTTTTCCCAGAGGGGAAAGATTCCTCTGGGACCACATCCGCAACTTATCTTTAAGTCTAGAGAGTTTCGGCAGGTAGTTAAGACTAAAAAAGTCCTCATCTCTCTATGTGAAAAAAATACCAAGAAATTTAATCTGGCCAGTATTAATCGGGAAATCAAAATTGTCAATATAGTCTGGAAGTGAGTGACAAGAAGGTCCTAGTGGGAAAATTTAAGATTGATTCAGATTAGCCTTTAAACCAGATGACTTTTAAAAACCTTCTAATACACGTAAAACGGAGACAAAGGTCTCTCCACTACCATTGACAAAAAGAGAAGTGTCGTCAGCGTATTGCACAATTTTTATTTCCTTATTGCGGATGCTTATTCCCCAAATAATACTCTCCACCCTATCTTAATAGCAAAAATTTCAGCACACAAAACAAAAAGGTACGGACTTAATGGGCAACCTTGACGCACACCTTGGCAAACATTAAAAAAAAACAGTAGAGTAACTGTTATTTATCACACAAGCAAGAGCGTTAACATAAAAGGTTTGACCGACTTAATCAAATCATTACCAAAGTTAAAGTAAGCAAGAGCTTTTGAAAGGAAAGACCAGTCAAAATGGTCAAGCGCCTTTATCAAAATCAATGAATAAAAGAAAGGCCCTCCAACTGCTTTTCATTACAGTAAGAAATTGTGCCGAGTACTGTGCGAATATTCTCAACGATATACTAGTCTTTTATAAACCGGTTTGATCAGGGTTGATTATATACTTAAGAAATTGTTTAATCCCATTTAGTTTATAAACTGATCATTCTCAATTTAAAACCAAAGTTTGTGATAAAAATTAGCAGTACTGTACTTTCTGATAAAAGCTTGCAGACAGTTTGTAATATTTAATTCTGTTCTTTCCCATAAAATAAGAGAATTCAAGCAATGTGTGATTGCAGCCAATTCAGGAAATAGATATTGTCCCTTCAATTTATGAAGAAAAAAAAATATATCCCTGGAAATCATTGAAAACTGTATTGCCTCAACATACATGGAGATTGGTTCCTAGTTATGGTTTCGTTTGTGGATGTCTAACGGCACCACGCAGTTAAACATCATCCTATTTATCTCAGAAAAAGCATAAGTGTAAAAAAACCAAACAAAACTTAAGTTTCAATTTCATATAGCTTTCTCTTTTTTTCTAAATAGCACGTAGAAATGTATTATTTTGCTTTACATAATAATATATTATAGGATACTCTATGTTACCATCAAGAAGACACTCAAATGACATTCTTAATTCTAATCACTTGCCCTTGTACCACAGCAATTATTCCACTCTTAGATTTCCACCCTTACCAATCTACTGTATAGCAAGACAAACCAATTTAAATTGAATCCAGCCATTCTTGCCCTCCACAACTTACAGTGATACCTTGCTAACAAACAGTTGATGTACAGTAATACTCAACCCATACTCCATCCTGAAACTGATCTTCCCCAAAATCAAATCATTATCCTAGCTGTTGTTTGGATGTTTCTCAGATCTTTTTTTGGAAATATCCTGCTAACAATCATTTTACCTATCCAACCCCTACCCTAACTGGCCCCAACCTAACCTCTAACTTAAAACCCTAACCTCTTTTGTCAAGTATCCCTAAATCAAAAGCAATTGATCTTTTTCCCATTTATATTGGATAATCCATCTTTAGAAATTTAACAAAATACTTCCTTAGATTTGGTTATTAAGGAAGTGATATTGTCTATTAATAGTAAGCAATACATGCACACACATACTCTGCATTATGAGTCATCAAATGAATCTATATTACATTTCATTATTTACGAAGGTAAATCACTTTCAGTTTTAAAAAGAGAACAATCATATGAGATATAAAGACCTCTTGTCATCGGTAATTTCTAATCCAAAAGTCTCATAAGAGGATCAATAATTATTTAAGAATTTCCTAATACATACACTATCACACAATAGAACAGATTTCCTGAAAAGTAAGTTGAAATATTGTAGTTTAATGTTTGTTTGTTTGATGAGGTCTTAACGGCACCACAACAACGAAGGTCAAATTGTGCCTGAGAGGTCAGATCATTTTAGAGGTAGTAAGGAAAGAGGCCAGGGGGAGAATGAGAGAAATTCAAGAACAGAAGCCAGAAAGCTGTGATCGAGAGAGGAGGTGCATGGGTAAAACAAAAACAAAGTAGAGAGGGGTTGGAAGAGGAGAATTAAATATGGTTGTAGAGGGATGCATGCTGAAGGAAGGAGATTATTTTATCTGGAGGATTTTTCTGGAAAAACTCAGCAATTGAGTTGTGGGGAGCGAGGGAAGCTCTGGGAAGGTTGTACAGGGGGCAAGCAAGGAGAACGTGTTGGATTGTGAGGATGCAGTGGCAATTGTTACAGAGGTGTAGTTTAAGTTGTACAGCAAACTAAGAGAAAATAGATTATACGTATATATGACACACTGTATATGGTTTTAACAAGTCCCATGGCATTAAATGAAGTAAAGGCATTGGGAAAGAAAGAAATTTGTTGCTTAATTCTAAGAACACAATATCTGACAATTTCTATTGCTGAAAACATTAGCCTCTTCTCTTTAGAACAGTGTCAGACAAATCAACATGTAAAAAACTTGTCTATTAGTTATAGAATATAAATGCATTAATGTGTGAAAAACAATTTTGGTACACACAAAAATTATAAAACTACATTATGTCTGCCCAGATGTGAATTTTGGTTTGCTCCTGCCCACTAAAAAAATTATTTGTCAGACTTGATAAAGAAGTGCTTAAAGAAATAATGAGGTTAAAAACAGGTACATTACAATTATCCACAAACAAATGGGCTTAATTTCAAAGTCACTTTAATCTTCATTTTACTATCCAATCTCTACTTACAGAAAACTACTCCTTCAAGATTACAAATATTACTCACCAAAGAGTGCACCAATAGCCAATCCTGCATCACCATTCTTGGATGCACTTATTGCAGCTACAGCACTGAAAATATCAGGAGCACCATTGCCAAAAGCTAAAAAGGTTACTCCCTACAGTTTTGCATACATTGTCAAGGAAGATAAAATATTGATTAACTGAGTTTTAAAGAGGAAAAGACTGGGATGTATATCTACAAATCAGCCTCACAATAAAGCTAATCTGCATTTAAATTTTATCAAAGTTGCCACCAACAAAAAAACACTTAATAAAAATATATCTTTAACAAGGAGTGTGTAAGTTCATTTTATAGGTTTGTGTTAGCTTAATGTATTTATTTCATGTTTATTTAATTCATGTCTGTATTTGCAACAATTTTCTTTTCTTTTTAAATATATATTTTTTTTCTGGTAAAAAAGGCCTGTTTGTTCAAATACTTTGCTTATTAGGCTTTCTCCTTTTTTACTTCTGTGCTTAACATAATTGTAAATATTATATCTGAACAAACTTGAAGGTAAATAAACAAACAAACAAACCAAAAATCATTGTCCAGGTCCAAGTGAATCAGGCTACCATTTCCTTTATAATGGATACATTATAGTGAGTGGAAAGAAATTGCTATTATGCATCATACTGTATATGAATCCAAAGTTTGTTTTTTGGAAGAAAAGGATACAGCTATATTCTGGCTCAACTTCAAGGTACTTGATATGACAGTCAATGAAGGACAGAAGCTGGTTGGATAAAAATTAGAAAACAAATAAATACCAATAGGCTAAAATGTTTTACTATAATCGATACACTGTAACAATATCATTAATCACCCAAGTTGATGTACAATCACCAAAATTTTTTTATTAGAAGCAACATCATAAAACAATTAATTGTCAAAGTTGATCATCAATAATAATTAAGTACAGAGGGGTACTACGTTGAACGATGCCTTCCTGTGTCAACAAGCAACAGTTCAAAGAGCAATGTACCCTGATTTACACTACAGGCATAAATTCTTTAATAAATACAGGACAGTGCAAAATAAGTAAAAAGTATGTTTGCAGAGTAAATACTTCAGTGCTCAGTCAGGTGCCCAAGAGTTATTTCTAGACCTACATTAAGTTAGTTTCTAAGTTTGAATTTCTGTGCTGCAATACTCAAAACACTTTGCATTTGCATAATACAAAGTAACATTTATGAAACTTACATATTTTCCATCCGATTAAAAAACAATAAAAAGAATAAAATAAAACCCAATTCAAGCCATGAATTAAAAAAGCAATTTTTACTCACAAATCATCAGCGGTAACGCCCAAACCGATGAGCAGGAAAAGTAGCCAAACTCCCTGAGAATGAACAGTTACTCAGAGGTATATTGCAATGTTGATATTATTTCAATGACCAAGCAAATAAGAACATGATTGATTGACTGATTGAATAATTTCAGGCATACATTAATTTCATACAGTAATAAGAAAAACCATAAATGTAATTAGTGCAAACAACCAACATCATAAGGAAGACTGCAAAGAAAAGCATATCTAATACTTGACAAAGAAATCATTCTTTCGAGTTCTTCACAAATAGAGATATTTTCACTATTTTTCTTTAATAAACCACTGTGCTATCATAATGACTTTCTTCCTGGCTAAGAAATATACCTGAAAGTTGAAAAAATTCACATCCACAAAAAATGAAACTGAAAAACAAATAAATACCTGTTGTTTGATTATAAATCAATCAACTACTGCAACAATTTAATTCCTTCAACAGCCTTTCAAATTGATTACATTTTTTAATTGTCAAGTATAAGAAATCAAATACAGATATTCTTACACCCACTAATATTACACAGTAACAATTTTATCATATCAATTGATTTAACAGTTTGTCGGTAACAATTAAGTCAATGATGCAATTCCGCAGAGAAAAAAAATGATACACAACCCTTAAAAAAATACACTGCTAAAAAATAACAGCAGCCACAGAAACCACCTGTATAAAATCCAGCACTGGACTTGTCATTGGACAGCGCTGATTACTGCATTTATACAGTACTAAAGATTTCCGTGTCTTTTTAATAAAAAAAATTAAAAAAATGCAGTCTTTTTATTTACAATAGAGCTACCCATTGACCCTCACAACCCACTGCAAATTATTGCCAATCACAGAGTCTTCTTACTGTTCCTACTCACTCCTAATTTCTTCGTTTGTCTTTTTGTCATAAACCTTCCTAGCACCATGTACAAATACCCTCCCAGTCACCCACTATTCCCTTCTACCACCTATCCATTTCAATACTACCTTCTTGCTCTTACCTGTCCTCTCTACCTCCCTAACAGTATAATTACCTGTACCTATTCCCATCACATGAGTTTTATTTTGTTAGGGGAAAAATAGAAATTGTCAGAGAATGTGATGCTATTGACACTAGCCCAAACATAAATTTGGCCGAATTCTGTTTATAAGTGTGCCAGGAAATACAACATTTTGAGGGAGAAAACTTCCACTATTAAGTTGAAAAGGTTTTTTATTTTATTTTTTATGATATATATTTTCAAATAATGACACCTGTTTTTAAGTGTATAAAGGAAGCAACAAATATTTGTATCCTCACTAATGGATCATGCAATCAGAAAACAAAAGTAAACTTTAAAAAAGGATTTCACTACTGGGAAGTTTGCTGAAAATTTATATAAATGAGTTTCACAAATAGATAACTGAGTTATTACAGCTTGATATTTCAAACAATATTTATAATACAGTATACTGTATGAAAAAGCTCAGCAGACCTAAAGCATAAAAAGTTCCAAAAAAGAAATATTCATAAAATATTTTGATTACTTCCCCTTAGTTTAGTCGCAAGTTTTATAATATGAAACTGTACATACTTCTAATGTATTGTACAAAGAACTACATTTACATAGAAGTGCAATCAAATCAAAATATACATTTTTAATAACAAAAGGCAAAAGCAGTCTAAAAAATGTAGTCTAAAAACTGAAACCAGATGAAGATTTCATTCTACATGCTGCACGTTTATTTCTTTGCATATTTTGCAAGTTTATGAATTTATTTGTATGTAAAAACACATCTTACCAGAAAGACAAGTCCCAGTGGCCGCAGTCTGGACCCAAAGTTGCAAACAATGAATTCTAGGTAATTTATGAAACCCTCATCAATTTGGCAGTCGTCAGTATTTTGAATATATTGACACTGATCATGTGACGGGAGTTTTTGATAAGCAGAACACTGCAAAGAAATATATTAATGGTGGGCAAATAAAGCATTGCTATAACCTTGCTTTTCTTCAATGTTTGAGGCAATAGATACAATAGAAATCTTTAAAAATTTATCCAGCATTAAAACAATTACACCTAACTTTCAATATAATTCAGATAAATAAAGATGGGGAGGGGAGAAAATAATAGATAGTACAACAATCAAATTGGGCTCTTCTATGTAAGGTAAATATGGATTCGCAAAGACAAAATTACCTACATGTAAATAACTAAAAATATCCAATATTACTTCAATTAAGCTACAGTACATACCAAACCAAATTCAAAAACAGTACCAAGTGTGTTTTGCAGACTTTAATTTCAATTTTCAATGAGAGAAATATACTTACTGGGGAATCAGAGTCAGTTGTTCCATTAATAACAAATCCCAGATGATTGTGATTGTATCCACTGAAGGTGGCATTTGACTTCGCATAGTTTTGATGGAAAAGAATTCCTCTATCAAAGTCAACAGGCCAAGCGATCACTGCAACCCCACCCAGCCAAACAAACAGACATGCAATCTTCAACATTTTAGCTCGCATGGAGATTTGAATAATTTATGGCTTAATGTTGTTGTTTCATCTCATCGTCCCATTTATTACTGTAGGAGCTGTTTACAGAATGGTGAATAATGTAAGTGACTATACCATAACATCCTTCAAAAATTCAGTAAACATCTGGATACAGCACATGGAATTCCTGTAAGGGTGAAAAAAAGAGAGTAATTTTTGAAGTGCTGCACAATCAAATATCTACAATCAAATATCTACAATCAAATATCTACATTCAAATATCTACAATCAAATATCTACAATCAAAAATCTACAATTAAATATCTGCAATCTGTAACTTCCTTTATATCTTTGACATAAAGTATATATGCTTAGTAGCTTTGCAACTGTACTTACAATGTCATCAGGATATCTATAGAAAGACCCAACAAAAATTCAATTCTGTCAGTTAATTTTGACTGAAACTTCCTGCAGGGGAATTATGTCTTCATCCATTAGCTATGCTTTTGAAAAATGAAAGAAAAAATTGGCAGAATGGAAATGAAACGGTACTAGTACTCAGTACTGTATGTTTATTATGTCAGAAAATGACCTCATCAGGTGGAAAAGATAGAAATGGTCCAGTACCAGGCTGCATGCTTGTGTGTAAAATTACTTCAGTCGCCATTCAAGAATTAGCAAAACGTTCCAAGACTTATCATGGCCCACTTTAGCCCAAAGGAGACACCAAGCTAGACTAACACTATTCTTCAACATACATAACAACCTTGTTGCCACCAACATCTCTTCTTACCTCCAAAAAAAGGACCCACATGTTTCCACAATGACAACACCCAAGCCTATCACCTTCCTCACTAGAACCAGTTACTTCAAGATATCCTTTTTCCCTTGTATTGCCTGTGATTGGAAGCTTCTTCCATAGTCAACTGTTTTAGCCCCATCTGCCCAGTCTTTTAAACATTTCTGCCATGCTGCCTAGACAGCTCACTAATTTCAGTGCAGGAGCAGTATTGAAGTTGGTACTCATTCTGAAGAACTTGAAAAACAACCATTGATCCTAAGTCGTTTCATTCTTATGTTCAATCAAAGCAAAAAACCAAAAAGGTTGTTGGTCCCCTTCAGGGTAATGATGGTGTTACTATCAATAGTGGTAAGGATATGGCTGAGGTTTTGAATGACTACTTTGTGTCTGTTTTAACTAAAGAGTCCCCTGCTGATGATGTTGTGGATTATCTTAGTGTGCACTCTTCAGTATCTATTAATAATGTCAATTTTTCAGTTGATGTTGTGTCTAAGAAGTTGAAGGGTTTGAACTTAAAGCACCGGATCCAGATAATATACATCCTGCTGTCTTACGTGAGTGTTCTGATGTTCCCCTGAGTATTATCTTTTCAAAGTGCTTTGATGTTGGTGTTGTTCCTGGTGATTGGAGAATTGCTAATGTCACTCCTGTTTAAAAAAAATTGACCACAGTTTGCCTTGTAAATATAGGCCAGTGAGTCTTACTAGTGTTGTGTGTAAGGTCATAGAGTCCATTGTTAAGGATGTTGTACTAGATCATTTACTGGTCAATGGTTTTTTGAATTTGTCCCAGCATGGGCTCTTACCTAAGAGGTCTTGTGTTTCTAATTTATTGAAGTTTCTTGATGATGTTACTAAACTTGTTGATTCTGGTCATAATGTGGATGTTATCTATTAGATTTCCAAAAAGCATTTGATAAGGTTCCATTGGGCAAGCTTATGATGAAAACAAGAGTGCTTGGTGTGGAGGGAAAGTGTGCCAGTTGGATATATTCTTGGTTAGTTGACAGGTCACAAAGAGTTGTTGTTAATGGTAAAGTATCTCCATGGAAGAAGATTACAAGTGGTGTTCCTCAGGGTTCTGTATTGGGTCCGCTACTTTTCTTAATCTTCATTAATGATATTGATGTTTTCCTTGGCTCCAGGATTTGTAAATTTGCTGATGATACTAAGCTTTACAGGATTGTTGATGATGCTAGGGATTCTTCATTTTTGCAAACTGATCTGGATATTAAAGTTAGTTCCTTGGTCCCAAAGATGGCAGATGTAACTCAATGTTGATAAATGCAGTTATTCATTTTGGTCAAAGCAATTTGGCTTTTGATTACTGCATGAATGGTTCAAATCTTGGTTGTGTTGATCAAGAAAGAGATCTAGGTGTTGTCATTACTAGCAATCTGAAGCCTTCTAAACAGTGTGTTTTAGCAGCTCTAAACAGTGTGCTTTAGCAGCTGCAAGGGCAAATAGGATGCTAGGTTTGATTAGAAGAAATGATTGTTTTTTTGGTAGAGGTTGTTCTTAATTTATATAAGCAGTTAGTCAGGCCTCACCTTAAGTATGCTATTCAGTCTTGGAGTCCCTTTTATGAGAAGGATAAGTATATTTTAGAGCAGGTTCAGCGAAGAGCCACTAGACTTATTCCCGAAGTAAGGAATCTCTTTTATGAATCTAGGTTGCAAATTCTTGGTTTGACCATGCTTAAGTTGAAAAGAGTACGTGGTGATATGATTCAGGTTTTTAAGTTCCTATCTGGTAGTGATGCCTTGACTTTCTCTTATTTCTTGCATGTTTCAGCTGATCCTCATATGACATGTGGTAGCAGTTTTAAATTGACCAAAAGTTCTCACAGATAGATATTTGGCATTTTAGCTTTTCGCAAAGACTTGCTAATGAGTGGAATGATTGTTTACAATTGTTTACAATTTCAAAGTCAACATTGATAAGTTCTTTACTAACTCTGGTCGTCTTGGATTTTTTTTGTGATGGTGGTGGTGTTAGTTTGGGCTTTTTATGGGGTGACTAACCCTTTATAGCCCGTACTCTCGTTATCTTATTTTATGATCCATAAGCCATTACAACATGGCTGGTACCAGTATCAACTTGCCAATATCTACTGTAGGTGTACCTTGAAGTGAAGGTCAGATTATGCAGTCTAAACACAGAATTTCTAAAGTTATTGAAGGTCTTTAGTTACTGTTTTCCCTAGATGTTGGATTACGTGGAGAAACACAGAAGATTAGTCTACTAGGCTATAGGTCTCAGTATTTTCCCCTGGATGTCGGAGTATGTGATGAAACACAGAATATCTTAATCTATTGCAGATCTAAAGTTAGAAGGCCTAAGTATGTTTTCACATGGATGTCTGAGTACGCAGAGGTCAAACAAAATTTATTGTAGCCCAAGGTCTATACTTTGTTTTCACCTGCATGTCGAAGTACTCAGAAGTATAAATCTTTTCAAGTTTTAGATGGATGACGGAGTCAACAGACCTCACAAATACTTCGCAATATTAAGACTTACTGTACAAAGTCCTGTGAATACCGTATTTTAAAGTATGAAGAAAAAAATGTAATTTACAAAAGAACGGCAATTCCTTTTAGACCTATGGTATTAGTTTCTTCAAGCGATTTTTGTGCATATTTTCTGCTTGGTTACGTTCGGCTTACAGCCTTTTCAAGTCACATTCGGTAAGCTAGACGTATTTTGTTACATCCTGAAAGTATGAAAAATGACGGGGGCCTTTATTTAAGGGGGCGTTTATAAGAGAAAATACCGTATTTGATATGATGAGGATATCATTAGACCTTTTCTGGGAATGACACATCTATGACATATTCTGACATTGTCAACTCACATATGACTTCAAGTTTTTGGATGACAGATGGAGTCCACATATCGTGTACAGTACATATGCTTAAAATAATGCAGATATCCCCATTTTCCTCTTTGCTATGAAAAGTGAACACCTTATACAACTTGCTACACTCATTGTTTGGAGATTAATTGGTTCTGTAAACAATTTAACCACTCAATATTTATATTTCAGCATGAGCAAAATGAGAGCTCAATAGTGATCATGTAAAAATGGCAAGTGGGGAATAAAGGGCATGTACACAACATGATAGTTCTCACAAATAGGCCTAGAGTAGAGTGCATCATTAAGATTTACTGGCGAAAGATTGAATACGTTACATTTTGACGACTGTGTACTCCGTCATTTAAAGAAAAGTAGACTTAGAATTTGGGAGGGTATTCTAAAAGTATGCCCAGTATTGTGGTAAAATGCAGTAGGCTGTGGCCTAGCAGCATTAGAAGAAAAAGCTGATACCATTTTACTCAGCTTTTGTGTTTGAAAAAAAACATTCATTTTGATCA